>OY747124.1:15925666-16525666 GCA_963556465.1 Berberis vulgaris
TAAGAAGAATGAGAGGTTCATCAAGGGGTTGAACCCACGCTTGTGTATGTTTGTTGCGCCATCAATCAAGGAGCCATTTGACATATTGATAGATATGACATTACTTCAAGAAGAAACCAGTGTAGCATGGAAGGTGACCCAGGATAATAGAGCCAGTGGGAGTGGTTCGAGATATGTGTCAGGGCGGAGAGATGAGCATTATGAGACTCGGAGACTGCCATCACAACCACAGCACCAGCAACAGAGATACCTAGGTCGTGGTGGACCAGTTAGAGGTAGAAGTGGTAGAGATGTGAGGCGAGGTGACTCTCGTGGGTGGAATAGACGTTAGGTTGGGAGACAGGGACATCGAGATCAGTGGCAAAGAGAGGTGCAGCTGCCGACGACTTTGCCATCAATGAAAGATCAGGGGGTTCAATCTCGCATTTGTTTTGCTTGTGGCCAGCCAGTCGGGCTTCGGTCGTTCATCCTCCTCCTCAGATGTAGCTGATTTTCCGAGGAGTTAGAGGTGCACATGCCCAGCCGCAAACCGCTCGTGTTTTTGCTGCCATCCCTGATCAAGGGAAAGTCAAGGGTAAGCTTTGTTTACTCAAGTATAGTCGTTATGCTCTGTTATTATTTATACTTTTAGCATGTTATTGTGGTGATATCTTACTCGTGTGATGGGATGAATGTTTTGTTAATTGGCATGTCATGTATCATTGTAGGTGTAGTGCATATTCCATTTACTCGATTGAGAGTATTGTTTGACACTAGAGCGTTGAGATCTTTCATTTCTAGATAGCTTATAGATAGGGAACGCCTAGACACCATACCCTTATCCACTCTGTTTCGGGTTGAGTCCCCACTAGAAGGGCATGTGTTCTTGTATGACTTATGGCCGGGTTTTGAGTTTTCTTTGGCGGGCTGTACCTTTGCTTTTGACTTTGTGGTATTGGGGTTTGAGGGGTTCCATCTCATTCTTGGCATGGATTGGATGACCAACCACTTTGTATCTTTGGACTGTGTTAAGCGGGTCGTCACTTTTTATCTTCCTAGCACTTCGCCTTTTACCCACTCTTGTGATTTCGACTACGGCTCCGTAATGTCTTGTTACCTTTGTTCAGTAAAGGTCCCCAAATAGGACATCTGTGATGTAGCAGTAGTCAGGGATTTTCTCGATGTCTTCCAGGAGATTCTCGGCCTTCCTCCTCGTCGAAAGGTGGAGTTTCGGATTGACTTGTTTTCGGGTACAACTCTAAGTCCGCTTATAGACTCGCACCGAAGCAGTTGGAGGGGATGAAAGTACAATTGGATGAGATGTTACAGAAGGGGTGAGTATGGTGATTTTATTTGATTGGGACATTTTGGGTATTAATTACTTGAGGATAACTTTAATTTTTTTTAGGTGTGTATATTCTTGTAGGTTTATTCGGCCTAGTAATTCATCTTGGGGTGCTCCTGCGATTTTTGTCTCCAAGAAGGATGGATTACTGAGGATGTGTATTGATTATAGAGATTTGAACCAACTATTAAGAACAAGTATCCCCTTCCGAGGATTGATGATTTGTTGGGTCAGTTGAGGGGAGTCATAGTGTTTTCGCCAATTGACTTTCAAACAAGATATCACCAGATGAGGGTTGAGGATCAAAGTATACCTTTGACAGCCTTCCGGACAAGATATGCGTTGTATGCAATTTCTGGTGATGCCTTTTGGATTGATGAACACCCCTGCACTCTTTATGGATCTGATGAATCAGGCGTTTCATCCGTTCCTGGATCAGTTTATGATAATGTTCATCGATGATATTCTTGAATACTCGAGGAATGTTGAGGAACATAAGGAACGTCTCCACCTTGTTTTACAGACTTTGAGTGAGCACCAATTGTATGCCAAATTCATTAAGTGTCATTTTTGGGAGTTTGAATTTCGTTTCTTAGGGCATGTTGTATCCAGTCAAGAGATAACAGTAGATCCGAAGAAGGTGGAGGCAGTTAGGTCTTGGAAAAAGCCAACTAGTGTTACTAAAATTCACAGTTTTCTAGGGTTGGTCGGTTATTACCGAAGATTTATAAAGAAGTTTTCTTTGATTTCTGCACTTTTTATGCGGTTGACTAGGAAGAATACCCCCTTTGTTTGGTCGGAAGAGTGCACTGAGGCATTTGAAACTTTGAAGCAGAGATTGACTTTGACTCCTGTGTTAACTATTCTGGTGCCTGGTGTTAAGTTAGTGGTTTACACAGATGCTTGTGGTACTGGGTTGGGATGTGTTTTTATGCAAGACAAGAAGGTTGTAGCCTTTGCTACTCGACAGTTGAAACATCATGAGAGGAGGTAATCCACTCATGACCTAGAGTTAGTGGCAGTGGTATTCGCTTTGAGAATCTGGAGACACTATTTGTATGGGGAGATGTTTGAGTTATATACGGATCATAAAAGCCTTACATATTTGTTTTCCCAAAAGAAGTTGAATATGAGACAACATCGGTGGTTGGATTTTCTGAGCAATTATGATTTTGAGATCTTGTATCAGCCTGGCAGGGCGAATGTGGTAGCATATCCTTTGAGTAGGCATTTTTCCGTCATGGCTACCATGATGGTCCAAGAGTGGAAGGTTCTTGAGGAATTGGCCTTGTGTGATGTGCATCCCGTGTCAGATGATTTTTGTGCTTACGTTGCTTACTTAGTGGTCATGCCAACCTTGGTCAAGCGGGTGATCGAGCGGCAGAGTTCGGATCCGTTACTTCGATGAAGATTGGAGGATTTGGTCATAGATTGTGTGGATGGTTGTCCGACTTACTGGATAGTCGATTCACAGGGCAGTTTGAGATTTAGGGGTCGGTTATGCATCCCTACTGATGTGGATTTGAAGAAAGAGATCCTAGAGGAGGCTCACAGATTGAGGTTTACCATACATCCCGGAGGTACAAAGATGTATAAAAATCTGAGGCAATCATTTTGGTGGCCTGGTATGAGGCGAGATATTGGATAGTTTGTAGTGAAGTGTTTGACCTGTCAGGAGATCAAGGTAGAACACCAGAGGCCTTCAGGGTTGTTGCAACCATTGGAGATTCCGACATGGAAGATGGAACATGTGATGATGGATTTTATTGATGGACTTCCTCGGTCGAAAAGGGGGCACGAGGCTATCTGGGTTATTGTGGAACATTTGACTAAGAACGCTCATTTTCTTCCCGTTAGTAGTCGTCAAACTTCTGAGAGGTTGACGGAGTTGTTTGTCAAAGAGATAGTCAGACTCCATGGAGGCCCAATATCGATTATATCATATAGAGACCCCTTGTTCACAACTCATTTTTGGCAGAGCTTTCAGAAGGCTATGGGTACTAAGTTGGATATTAGTACGGCCTATCATCCCCAGACCGATGGTCAGTCAGAGAGGGTGAATCAGATTGTGGAGGACATGTTGAGAGCTTATGTTATGAATTTCGGAGGCAGTTGGGAGGATCATCTATCATTGGTTGAGTTTGCTTATAACAATAGTTATCAGGCGAGTATAGGGATAGCACCATTTGAAGCATTGTATGGTAGGCTTTGCAGATCTCCTGTTTGTTGGGCAGAGGTTGGCAACGCGGCTATCATCGGGCCAGACATAATTTGAGAGACCACGGAAAATGTGGAACTGATTATGGACCGTTTGAGGACGGCACAAAGTCGATAGAAGAGTTATGTTGATCCTTATTCGATAGAAGAGTTATGTTGATCCTTATGAAGTTATGTTGATCCCCAATGAGAAAAGTTTTTCGATTGAGGAGTCGTGGGAAACTTGCTCCACGGTATGTTGGTCCTTATGAAGTTATAAAGAGAATGGGCCTAATGGCTTATAAATTGGATCTTCTTCTGAGTATGTCGGCAATTCCCAATGTGTTTCACGTTTCGATGTTGCGAAAGTGTTTAGCAGACTTGACTTCGATAGTTCAACCGTCGAAAGTGGAGGTAATGGAGGATTTGATGTATCCAGTGAGACCTATAGCAATTTTGAAACGGACGTTAGGAAGTTGCGGAACCGAGCAATGAGGTTGGTGAAAGTCCAGTGGAATGCTCATGAAGGTGATGTTACTTAAGAACTGGAAGATAAGACGCAACAATTCTACCCAAAGCTTTTCTCTTAGGCAATCTTGGGGACGAGATTTCTTTTGAGGTGTGTATGATGTAACACCTATAATATTTTTTCACAAATTAGTCCTTAATTAAATTTGTTTTCAAAAAATTTGGTTTTTGGGAGGGGTGCTCTCAGAGTTTCACTGGGGGTGGAAAACCACCCAACCTTTACGAGAAAGGGGTTCCCTTTTATTCTTTATTCTCTTTTTTTTCTTCCCTGATTTCTTCTCCCACTGCGTCTTTTCTACTTCTTCTTATCCGGCTAAGTTCTCGGGCTGCGACCGAGCGCAGCCGCAGCTCCCACTGGCTGAGCACCTTCTTTTCCCTTCATTTCCCTTCATTTCCCTTTCCTTTCTCTCCCCTCTCCTTCCTTTGTGTTGTTTCTGCCAAAAACAGGTTCGAAGGGGAAAAAGAGCTCGATCGGAGCCCTTGTCGGCTCTCCGAGCAGCTCGGCTCAATTCCCTATCTCGAGTGGAGCTTGGGCTGACATCCAGGACCTATAACCCCCTACATGCAGAGGTGGGTAGGGGGTTTGGCCAAGAATTTTTGAAAATTCGAGTTTGCGAGGTTGTTGGAGAGGTTTATTGGCTGACATCCATCGCGCTACTGAGCTACGATCCACCTTCCCATGGCTCAATGTGCTATTCCAACCAGTTCACATCCTGTGGCCTTGCGTAGTGTGATTTTCAGTGTTTATTGGTCGAGTTTTGGCTTTGTCGGAGTTTTCGACACCCATGCGTCTTCGGTAAGCAATTTTTCATAACTTCGTCGAGCTATCCCTTACCTTTTTGCTGTCACCAACCAGGTTTCTCACTGTCGAGACTCTTTTTGCAGTTTTGAGGAGCTTCCCGAGTCTTTAATTCGCCAACCCGCGAATTTGGAGCTCAGGCTGGTAGGATTTGGGTTCGGGAAACCCATTTCCACTCTGGTGAGTACGAACTCTTCTCACATTTCATCTTTTATGTAAAATAAAATGCTATCGGGTTTTCAAAGTAAAAAATAAAAAAAAGGAAATTTTTTTCGATTCGATGTTTTGTCAGTTATTATGAAGATTAAAATTTGGATGCTTGTTTGAATGATATTCATAACATTATGGTGGTTAGCTTGTGAAATGGGTGCCATTTAGTAGGAAAATCTACCATGTGAATTACTGACATTTCATATAGTTGTATGGATGTCTAAACACTAGTTAGAATTATGATTCCTGCCTTAAACTATGCAATGACTGCGGTTGTATGATTGAGTATCAATGGCATGTAGCGTAGGAGTCATATGGCTATTTTAGTTATAAATTTCGTAATTGACTTGCATAATTTAAAAACCATATTTTTCCACAACTCTAGCCAGATGGATATGCATATTGTCTTTGGTGCATATCAAGTGGATATGCCTAATGTGGCGGGGGCATATCAGGGATATATGCATATTTTGTTTGGTGAACATCAGGAGAACATGCATACAGGGTTGGTGCATGTCAAGTGGATATGCATACCGTGTTCAATGCATATCACTTGTTCGATACTAGGCACGATGCGAAAGAGATTAGCATCCGTGGCTTAGAGAACAAAGTTTGTTTTCTCGGGTTGATAGTTCCCTGACGCGCTCTATACTTTGTGATGGGGCTGCACGACCGGTCTTCCGTGGTGATATGTATGTCCCTGAGGTGACACCTCGCTTGGGAACATACATGCCAGAAGTGGTATCGGTGTGTGTATAGAGGCATGTCAGGGTGAGACATGTTCAGCATGATGGAGGATGCGATTGTGGGAAAATATGCGGTTTTGAACTCATGTTGCATCTCATGTGCATAGTTACATTATGTTTGAGTGCATTGCTGATCGATCTCAAATCATAACGCAAGCGCACGATTATCTATTGAGTTAGATAACGACAAATACGGGTCGAATCCCACAGGGAGAGCTATAAATCGGAAAACTAATCTTTAAATCTATCTTAAAGTTTAACCTAGTTATAAAATAAGTGATTGATGAAGTGATTGAACTAAAAGCTAAATAAAAACTATGTAAATAAATTACAATCAAATATGGAGATACTTAGGGCTTTAGAGATCACCACCATGGGTTGATGGTTCTCTTAAGCTTATCTCAAGATTTTATTCTTTCAACCATAACTCACCCTTAGATAGGTTCTCACCTCACCTAAAGATGGGAAAATATAAAATGAAGCTTATGTAATCAAACCAATTGGATAATCATTTCTAAGATTATAAGCATGATCTAAAAGCATATAAGAAATCCATTCTTAAATGAAATATCTAATATCTAACAAATCATGTATAACTTTATACTACGATCATACTTAAAGCATTAAAGAGGTGAGTTTGTTAGACTCATACTAGTGAATACATCTTGAATCTATGACTTTAAGAAAGATGAAAGCAAGAGCAAGAAATGTATCCATTATTATGAAGAACAAAACTTCCATTGATTTCATTAAACATTGACATTCAAGTAGATAGAGTATGTTAATCACAAAGTTGGTCTAATTTACATGAAAGAAAATACCCTTAGAATACCTAATTGAGGTCATCTTCCCATGGGGCTCACTCACTCCCTAAGAGGGTGTTTAGCCACTCATGGTAAACCTTAGGTTTCTCATGGTGATAAACATAAAGAAAATGGAAAAACTTACAAGTAAAACTCTTCAAAAGTCTAAATCTCTAACTCTCAATTTTCTTTTCTTCCAAGTCCTTTTTTTTATACTCCAAGCATGGGGTATTTATAGGTGAAGAAATGTGAGATGGTAGAATGGGAAGTGAAATAAAATAGGGAATATGATGGGATGGTGGAATAAGGAAAAGATAAAAGAATATGGTGGAATAAAATAAGAAAAAGATAAGAGAATATATGGAGAATGGGAATATATAGAGATTTCTTTTGGCTAGGATGAAATTGCCATGTGGATGTCTAAATCTTCAAATTAATTTTCTCGAGATTCATAGATGATGGTGCTTTGTGGGCTTGACTTCATGGCCCTTGGGCTTGAAAGTCTTTGATAATGCATTGTTTATCATCCAATGGATTTTGTTGTTGAACTTAGCCTTATTGTGTCATTTTGTGTATGTTTGATGATTAACACTTGAATTCCTGCATTATACACAAAATACACATAATGAGAGTATTTTATTAATTAATAGGACATAACAATTATAGAATTAGGGGCGTTAAATGTTTCATTTATAAGCCTATCAAATCACCCCAAACCTACATTTTGCTAGTCCTCGAGCAAAAGAAAAATAAAAATAACTCACTTTCGTAGAAATCACGATTACATTTAGCATATATAATAAGCCTTTAAACCTCTAGGTTCCCCTAGTGGACGAGTTGTATTCTCGTGAGGGTTTCCAGAAATGACACCCACAAACATTTGTGATACTCGGGATTTAGACTAAAAATTTGGTAAAAAAATAATTATTTCCTTATTTACCCTTAGAGAATTCTTACTTGAATGCGTAAGCTTTAAGAGATGTATTATTGTAACTTATTGGTTAGTATTAAGTCAATAAGTGACTTCAGTAAGCACTACACAAAAGACATAGGAATTATTCATTCAATTTTATATTAAGAGTTTTATCATCTTATTTGTTGCAAACTTCAGTTTAAAAGTGGACATGTCTCTGGTTTACATTCTAGAAAATTTGCTTCAACTTCAAATCTCACAAGGTATATAATCACTCAGAGATTTGACTATTTTCTCTCAAATGTATGTGAATAAGATGAAAAAATGAATAAAAGATAGTTCACATACAAGACAAAAAAAAAAAAAATGGAATTCGAGAATATAATAAATATAATCTCAAGAAGGAATATCATCCACTGAGAATGTTGATTTCATTCACCACAGTATTTCTTAATTCACCCTCCACACTTCGGCCATATTTTTCTAAGGATCATATAAAACTTTGACTAGGTTGTAACGAGGCTTAGGAAAGGGTAACATTGAAGGTTAAGGACAAACAAAAGTACATTTGATAAGGTCGGAGGTTCAACAAGTGTTAAACTTCATGGATTGGCTTAACTCATTTTTTTTATGAAAGGATTTTACTTCATCTTTGATAGCCTTGTGCAAAATGGAATATGAAGCTCTTTCTACTCTTTTTGGCACTAAGAAGTATATACCTATTCCATTGATGGTGATAAAAATTTCTTTAATCATTCATCTCCAACCTTTCTTAAAAGTACAAGAGTCAGAAAAACATAATTGAGTTATTTGGGTTTATCGATTAGTGGGTTAACAACAAAACTATTAATATGACAAACTTCAAACGGGCTCTAAGGGTAAACAATACACAGGTAGGTTAAAAGGCTCAATCTAGACAAACAATGATTTTTCTTCATTTCCTAAGAATTACATGGTTTCTATGCCTTGGGTGAATTTCAGAACATAATGTAGTAGTGTGATTCAACTTTGATGTTTTATTCTCAGTTTTTGACAGAAACAAAAAATTATAGAGATCATGCAACATCATAATGTAGGACTCAAGAAATTATTAATTAGCATATAACTCTCAGAAATAAGAAAGGCTAGAAATCTCAAAGGGTTCAAGTCTCCACTATTATCTTATGTTCACCAGATAATTAATCCACTTTTTCAACTTTAAATAAGAACATTGAAGCTAAAACACACTCTCAATATAAACTCTTAGAAAATGCCTAGCTTGTGAGTAGTACAAATTATTGTCTAATATTGACAAACTACTAACTTTCAAAGCTTCAAATCCTACACTCAAATGTCTTTGCATCTAGATTTATGGAACCTAATCTCATCATGGATAAGTACTCGGGTTACAAAGATGAAAAAAAAAAATTTATTTTATTTTTTAAATTGACTCAATAAATTGAACAACCCATTTTCAAATGAGACATAAGTTTTGAAATATCTCCCCACAAACCTAAATCAAGCATTGTCCTTAACGTTCTAAAATAAGACACCGTGGGTTGAACTTAAACAAAAGAGAGACAATAATAAATAGAAATGGAAAGAGTATACTATTAAACGACTTGAGTGCTCAAATGACTTTTGTTAAATCCAAAAGTAGGTTCCAATCAAATCAAGTCAAGTGATTTTTTATTTATTTTTAGTTTACCTAATATGTACGATAAAATCTTAGTCTAACAATAAATCATACAATAACAACCTACAAATTTGTTGGTCATACCAAACATATGTGTATGAGACAATAAGATGCAATTGATTTGACATGCCCTACAAGTGAATCGAAGGAAACCTTTGAAGATGAAATTCTAATTTTAGCTCAGAAAATGTTTCCTTAAAAGAATGATACAAGTTCAATTTGTCAACAACAGTAAAATCAATTTGGTGTTCTAGGAGAAGCCATTGGTCAGGCATGTATAGGTCATCGACCTCTTTAGGTTCTTCACGATTTGTTTTACAATTCCCAAAATAATCCTCCAAAGTTTTTGAAATATGCAATTCAAGTCTAAACTCGGGGAACTTCCTATTACTGGGGAGAATGTTAACAAATTTCTCAGGTTTCACATTTGTATTGGATATGGATTTTCCAACAATGGTCAAACGAGGAATATCACCACATGGTAGCTTAATTGTTTTTCTTTTGTGTCACTCTCTAAAATGTTTGTATGATCAATAATGGGTGACACAATATCATCAGTCAACATATAGTCAGCTAAGGAGTGACTAGACAATTTTACAAGCTCACCATGCTTAACAATGTTATCATCTTGAACACTTAACTCATAATTCAACCACAATCCTTCTTCACCACATTGTCTCACTAGTTTCATCCAGTCATCATCTTCTATTTGGGGAGTTTGAGGGGTTGATATAGGTACAATTCATCAGATATCTCACTCTCCTCTAATAGATTTTCTTTATATTCCCCCTTTACATTCATCAATGTATCATTTTGATGCCTTAAATCCCAAATTTCAGACAAAAGTTGGTCAGTGGCCTGCTGACTTTGTTCTATCTCTCGTATGGAATGACTTAAGGATTGCATATATTGATCTAGGCTCTTTTGGAGTGAGAGAGAAATGTTAGTTTTCTCCCATGAGCTAATTGGATATGAAGATGGTCTGAATTGCATATTGTGCATGACGTGGTATGGATTGGTCTCTGGTGGTTGGTTTCCATAGCCATTTTGTGAAAAATGATTGGTATAATCAAAACCAAATTCTAAAGATTGATCTTGGTTTACTGTGGCAAAATAATTTACCTCGGCATTGTCGTGATTTTCCCAATGAAAATCCATAATTGTATGACTCCTAACATAAGAGAAACTCCTTGACACAAATCAATCTTGATTGGATTTTTTTTTATTTGTCTAAAATCTAATGCAACCTAAGATGATATGATCTAGATTAAATGCAATATGCGAATGCATCTAAATGGAGTTATTAATCAAGACACCAAACAAGGCTCAATCAATTCCTATCCATCCATCTAGCAACAAGTTGATTATCTTCAATTAAGTGCAAGGGACGATCGATTTTTAAAACCCAATCTAATTGAAGTGGAGAATGATTTTGAGCATCTCAAAATCAATTCTCACCTTAGTTAGATTTTTCCATATGTCTTGTAAGCAAGTAAGAGGTAGTTTATTAAGTCTAAATTTCCTATATCACCACACTAGGCAAAGATGCGTTCTAGCCAGGTTTTACCCTGTTTGGTGTGCTAGAACTGGCTAAGCTTTTGAAGGGCGTATTTAAGATCCAAGGATTTCTTACTATTTTAACTACAACGTAAATACTTTCAAGAACCCTTGTGTTCCTAATCAAAATAAGATTAGACTTGTGAGAAACTCTGTCGAAACACCACTCTCTAGGCGAAAAGGTAAGAAATGGCGGTGCAGTCACACTGGTATTTACCGGCAGATACCAATTGGCACTAGAACAGCCTTACTTCGAAAGAGTTCAATCACAGTCTATTCCTTTTCTGAGGTCCTATGAACACCGTTCTAATTGGCTATAATTATCTGAGTTCATTTTATTAAATTTGGCCAAGTTTGAACGTATTGGAGTGATGAGGTAGGTGATCAAATCCTACTCAGCAGCAATTAGCCAGGCCCGCTCTTATGTTGTTTAGCACAATTTGATATCTTGCAAAAAGTTTAAACACTTAAAGGCATTTCAGAAACACTTCTTGCAGGAGATTCGAGTGGGTTGAGAGAAGTACCTTCCTTTGCTTCCGGTTGTATCTTAGGCCCTGTTTTAGTTATTACAACTTAATGTGTAATCCTCACAATCACTCAAAAAATATTCTAATTATGATCCAAATGTCCTCCATTGTTCACTAAGTTCACCAAATTTCTTCTCCAAGTATCCTTTATGTGCAAAACCTGAAAATTATACCATAGGAGAATGATTAATGGCTTCAAATACAAAGTATAGAATGAAAGTTTTGAAAATCATTCAGGTTTGACAAAACAGTGTATTGCTGAAAATTTCCAGAACTGATAGATCGACTTTGAAAAATCAAGCAGAATTCAATTCTTAATTCATATTTTCAAATTTCCAATGATTGCTAACAAACCAAAGTTTTCAAAGAAAAATTCTTAAAAATCATTTGGCAGCTAGAAGGTTACTGAAATTCGAAGTGAATGAAAAAAATAGTACACTGTCCAGATTGCATAGACGCTACAAAAATTGAAATTCTATTTCAACCATTTCTCCAAATTAAAATCCAAAATATAATCTAGAAACTAGATACGATGTAAAACATGATAGGATTTGGAAACGATAAAAACAGAATCATAAATCAGTAGAAACAGGCCTCTAAACAACATTCATTTTCAACAATCAAATTCCAGCACAAGTAGTCCAACTTCAAAAATTCGGTTCTCACTAACCTTTGATCCAATGAACAAATGGAAAGATGTCCATGAAAACACAAATCATGTATATTTACCAAATAAATTAAAAAAAATAAAACAAACAACATTAGACACTCAAAAATAAATGAAAACGTGTAGATTCATACTAGTGAATATCCTTCCGACATGATATCAAAAGTAGTTCCAAAAGGAAAACATGAGTTCTGTAGAGAACTCATTAGAATGGCCTAATATGACTAGGTGGTGATTCTTTCCTAATGGTTTGGAGGGGGAGATTTGTTGAGGTCCAGCCCATTAGGGTGGATCCAACTTTGGTAAGTAATCAAACATAATTTCAAGTTTGGTTGAATAAGGAAAAAAGAATTTCAATAAGAAACAAAAAAAGAAATAAATAGAAACAAAGTTCTATTTGAGGTGGTGTTAATTAAACAGAAACAAAGTTCTATTTGAGGCGGTGTTGGGCGGCTGCAAACAAGTATAAATAGGTGCATAAAACAAAGTTTTATTAATACTATTTTCAGAGAAGCTGCTGCGTGAATAAGTAACAGAGAACATAGTATTCTCTTTGGTGGTTGGTGCGGTTGTGTGCGCGTGGACGGTGACTTTGTGTCTGATTCTTTGGACGCGATTTTGTGCGACAAAGTGTGATGCGTGGCTGCGATATCGACTTTGTTTTGTCGATTGATTTGGTAGAAGAAGTTGAAGGAGCTTTTGGGTTAATTTTCTGTGAGGTAACCCGTGTTATTTACTCCTTGTATTATTCAAGCTTTGGGCAAAAGCTTGAGAAGTTATTGTACTTCTTCTTATTTGATTAGTTGATTCTCTCGAATTTCCCCCATGGTTTTTTCCTTCACATTGAAGGATTTTCCACGTAAATCTTGGTGTCGCATTTATTATTGCTTTAGATTATTTCCTTGGTATTGTTTTATTGATATTTGTCCCAACAGCTAGAAGGTTATTGAAATTCGAAGTGAATGAAAAAAAATATGACACTGTCCAGATTGCATAGACGCTACAAGAATTCAAATTCTATTTCAACCATTTCTCAAAATTAAAATCCAAAATATAATTTAGAAACTAGACATGATGTAAAACATGATAGGATTTGGAAACGATCAAAACAGAATCATAAATCAATAGAAACGGGCCTCTAAACAACAGTCATTTTCAACAATCAAATTCCAGCACAAGTAGTCCAACTTCAAAAATTCGGTTTTCAATAACCTTTGATCCAATGAACAAATGGAAAGATGTACATGAAAGCACAAATCATGTATATTTACCAAATAAATTAAAAATAAAATAAAACAGCAAACAATAGACACTAAAAAAACTGAAAACGTGAAGATGTTCGGATTTCAGAGTACAAAGTGTTAGCAAATACTGCAGATGCACCTAAACTATGAAAAATGAACCTAAACTAAACTAGTGATAAGCATTCAAAATTGACCTTAAAACTAATTTTCCATTGCTCTCCCTGGCAATGGTGCCAAAAACTTGATCGATCTCAAATCATACCGCAAGCGCACGGTTATCTATTGAGTTAGATAACGGCAAATGCGGGTCGAATCCCACAAGGAGAGCTATAAATCGAAAAACTAATCTTTAAATCTATCTTAAAGTTTAACATAGTTAGAAAATAAGGGTTGATGAAGTGATTGAACTACAAGCTAAATAAAAACTATGTAAATAAATTACAATCAAATATGGAGATACTTAGGGCTTTAGAGATCACCATGGGTTGATGGTTCTCGTAGGTTTATCTCAAGATTTTATTCTTCCCACCATAACTCATCCTTAGATAGGTTCTCACCTCACCTAAAGATGAGAAATTATAAAATGAAGCTTATGTAATTAAACAAATTGGATAATCATTTCTAAGATTATAAGCATGATCTAAAAGCATATAAAGAATCCATACTACGCTCTAACAAATCATGTATAACCTTATACTACGATCATACTTACAACATTAAAGGGGTGGGTTTGTTAGACTCATACCAGTGAAGACATCTTTTTTTTATTTTTAAATCTCCGCTATGGAGAGGCAGCTGTGGGATGTCAGACCTTAATTACTTGTCCCAAAACGGGATATAAAAAAAAAGTGTGAAAGAAAAACATAAACTAAACAAATATATCAAATCTAGACTGACCAAACCCCTAGATCAAAGCTTGTACTTGCTGTTACATTTCTTCGTTCTAGATGATCTTCGAGGAAAAACCTTGAAGTCTTTGAAGCAGTCGTGATCCAGTGTATTTTTTGTTGTCATATTCCTCTTATCGAATCTTTTCATTAATCGTATGTGGTATTTCTTTAAACTTGACACTATTCTTGACCTGATGGTGTTTTCATCCAAATCTTCTTCATCCGAACTGTTTTCATCCGAATTGTTGGTATCAGACTCCTGTTCGTTTTCGTTGTTAGCCTGACGAACCACAAACCCTGAACGACAAAAAGTTCCAAAGGTCTCCACTAATGGAACTCGAGTCACCGAAATAGCCTGCTTCGACTGAGACCGAACATTAGGCGCCAAGTGAGAAGTATACCTCCTTTCCCCACTACGACCATCCTTGCTAGCCCGACAACGAGCCCCACCTTGATCCCCACTATGAGAATTACCATGAGCATCATGAACATCATGACCTGCACTATGGACAGCACCTTGATCGGTGCTTTCAAACGTGTTTATGTTAATTTTTTCCAAATTTAATTTTATTCCTTCCTTGATCAAACGCATCGCCATGTCTCAGACATTCCGATCAGGGAATGACTCAATCAACTCCCGCTTAGGATCAGCCATGCCTACATTACATTTAGGTGCTTCTAAATCCACCATTATCACCACCTTCTTGACCATCCCTCGTACCCGCCGCAGCCTCAACTCCATTTTTCTTACCTATGCATAAGCCAGAGCGCATTCTGAATTCAACCCCAGCTTAACATCTTCATCGCCTGGTATATCCCCAATGATAGGACCGCAAGTAACCGCCTTCCTCACAACACCCGAACTAGACCCCGAATAGGGAACCTCAGTATCGGCCACTGTGGAGACTGTCTTAAAGTGCTAACCTGAGCTTGGAACAGGGGACCTCGTTTCCCTAGTTCCCTGTTTTGCACTGTCTGTTCCTGGTTCCACCAAAGTCTCCCTAGCTATACCATTGTCCAACTCAAGAGGTGAATCACGACCTGCATTATTTGAGACTCCTTGGTCTGCCTCGATCAACTCTTCCACCATTGAGGCCGACTGCAGCTCATGCACAAAGTCCCCTCTAATATCACCGATGCTGGCAGCTCTAGGTGAAGCCATGACCGAGCGTCGATCAGATGTTGGGCTTGATTGTTTTACGACTGCTTGGTTAGCCTCACTCACAGTGTACCCCGCCTCTAACAACATGTTCATGGCCGAAAGAAAACTCTCTTGCTCGCTTTGCTTATTGCTCACATTTACTTCCCTTGGCTTGATGTCCAACATATCTACGGCCTCAACCGCCTGTCCCTTCACTGTTGCATTCGTTCCTTTCCTAACCGATTTGAATTCTTCCTCATCTCCTCTTATCGAGTCTGCAACATTGGAATGTTGGACAAATCCAATAATGTGGGCACACATATGTAATATAATGTGTATTGCTATCTTAAAGTGTAGTCCATCTAATATGTGATCTAATAGAGGTGTTGGACTATAAGGTATTAATAAATAACATGGTGTAAATGAGGATGTAATTTCTAATTCAATGAGGGGCAGAATTGGAAATTCACAGCCCGTAAGTTGAAGGGTTATGACTTACGAGCATTCTAAATATGGGTTGGTCCCCGATTGAGCGTTATGCGTGAAAGAGATAACCTTTGGCATTGTCTTCTGTATCCTCTTAACAGAGAATCTAAGGAAACGCTTGAATCAATCGGAAGATCCAAACTCATCACAATCAAAGGGGAAATCACTATGGATCAAGGTATGTTTCTATTCTTCTTGTTTCCATTGAATCAACTAGAGTCTTAAGCTTTTGGTTTTACTCAACAATTGGTATCAGAGCAACTCCTGTTGATTCCATGTGAAATTATAAAGAAGAAAGAATTTTCATTATTTTGATGATGCGCTTATGTACGAGTGATTACGCTATTACGGTTTATGCATGAGTGCTTATACATGTACAATGATTACACTTTAACAGTAATATTATGTTGATTGATGGCACAATGTGATTCCTTGATACAGTGATATATATATATATATATATATATATTCATACAGTGATTATATATATTCATACAGTGATTATTGATTCATACAGTGATATATATATTCATACAGTGATTATAGATTCATACAGTGATATATATATTCATATAGTGATATATATACATTCAGTGATCATATTGCAATGATATTCATATCCACTGTTGAATCTATATAGATATGTATTCATGCGATTGTATTCAGTGTTTCATGGCAATTGTCTTCACTGTTTTATTGTGAGTGTAATTGTATTCAGTGAATATATTGTAATTGTATTTACTATTGAAGTAGATTACGATTTGGTGTACAGTGAAATAGATGTTAAAAAAAAAAATGATTCACTGTTCACCGTTGACCATGACTGTTCTCTATTGACAAAGACGATTATTCACTGTTGGGCCTGGTGACTGTTCACTGTATGGTGATTGTTCACTGTTGGGCCTGTATGGTGCCTGTTCACGATTGGGCCTGTATGGTGACTGTTCACTATTGACAAAGGTGACTGTTCACTGTTGGGCCTGTTGACTGTTGGTTGGGCTTGTTGCTGTTGGGCCTGTTAGAAAATTTTACTTTATCCTGTTTTATTGGGACCTATTTAATTTTTGGCTACATTTTATTTAGACCCATGTTTTAATTGTATTAAGGTGATAATTTATTTAATACTCCAAATTTATACATAGATTATAATTTTGGTTTGATGTATCACTATTGTGTTCCTTATTTAAAATTTACACAATTTAACTAATAGGTTGCCAAAGCAACCACTGTTAGGAAAATTGGTTGATTTTAAATAAGTGAGCATGCTACATCCATGTGAAACAATCGGCCCAAAGGAAAGTTGTTTTGACCGGATAATCCAAAGTCTTAAATATGTGATACGGTTAGCTTTGCCATCCTTTTATTATGTCGGTCCAAAGAAAAGCATAATATTAGACCGGTTTCGTTGTGTACGAAGAGTACCACTTACAGATTGATATTTCTGTCCAAAGACTAAATAACAATGTTGTGCTAGGTATCTTGATATGGGTTTTTTATTTACCTATTGTATGAATTTAAAAGTTTATGCAATTGAATAATGATGTGAATATGTTATTTATGTAATTTATTCTCTGTACAGCTACTATGTCTGCTACTAGTATATCTGCTGGTGTACATAATATTCCCATGCTTAATGGGACAAACTTCAAGGACTGAAAAGAGAACGTGTTAATCGTTCTTGGATGCATGGATCTGGACCTTGCCTTAAGGATTGAGCAACCCGCTCCTCTTACAGATGCAAGTACTCCTGATGACAGGAAATATATTGAGAAGTGGGAATGCTCCAATCGCATGAGTCTCATGCTCATCAAGCGAGGTATTCCAGAAGCCTTTAGGGGTGCAATATCCGCAGGGGTGACCAATGCCAGTGAGTTTCTTACTGAACTTGAAAAGCGTTTTGCTAAAAATGATAAGGCTGAAACAAGCACGCTTTTAGCTAGCTTGATTTCATTGAAGTACAAAGGCAAAGGGAACATTAGAGAATACATCATGGAGATGTCTCATCTTGCTTCAAAACTTAAAGCACTGAAGCTTGAGTTGTCTGAGGACTTACTCGTGCATCTAGTTTTGATATCACTTCCTCCACAGTACAGTCAGTTTAAGGTCAGTTACAACTGTCAGAAGGACAAATGGACTCTTAATGAGCCCATTTCATACTGTGTACAAGAGAAAGACAGGTTGAAGCAAGACAGAACGGAAAGTGCTCATTTTGCAAGCACCTCTAAAGATAAGGGCACAAAACGAAAGAAGGAGAATGAAGCTGCTAAGGGTCCAGCACAAAAGAAACAGAAAGGCAATGAGGGTTGTTTCTTTTGTAAGAAACCTGGACATGTAAAGAAGGAATGTACCAAGTATCACGCTTGGTGTGCTAAAAAGGGTATGTTTCTTGCTTTGGTCTGTTCTGAGGTTAACTTAGCTTCATTACCTAGAAACACTTGGTGGTTAGATTTCGATGCTACTACTCACATAAGTGTTTCTATGCAGGGTTGTCTGAGCTACCGAAAGCCAAATGATGCTGAAAGACGCATCTTCGTGGGCGATGGAAAATCGGTAGAAGTGGAAGCAATAGGAAACTTTAGGTTACTCTTAGGAACTGGTTGTTATTTTGAACTGAAAGACACTTTTGTAGTACCGTCATTTAGACGGAATTTTGTTTCTATTTCCTTGTTGGACAAATTTTGATATTGTTGTTCATTTGGAAATAATCAATTTAGTCTTTCATTAAATTCCAATATTATTGGTACTGGTTCATTAAGCACATTTGTATCACCTATATCTTCTTGACACTATTGACTCATATAATGAAACCTTGCATGTGGAATCACGTGGTACTAAGCGCAAGCTAAATGAAGGAAATTCATCAAAACTGTGGCACAAACGTTTAGGACATATCTCGAAAACGAGAATGGAGAGACTTGTGTCAGATGGCATAATAGATTCTCTTGATTTTTCAGACTTTGATGTCTGTATTGAGTGCATCAAGGGAAAACAGACCAAACAAAAGAGATTGGGTGCAAACAGAACTTCAGACGTCTTAGAATTGATCCACACAGATATTTGTGGACCATTCCCTTCGGCTTCTTGGAATGGTCAACAATATTTTATATCATTCATAGACGATTACTCACGCTATGGGTACCTATATCTCATTCATGAGAAATCTGAGTCACTGGACATGTTCAAAGCTTTCAAAACTGAGGTTGAGAACCAACTCAACAAACGAATTAAAAGTGTCAGGTCTGATCGTGGTGGTGAGTATTACGGCAGATATGACGGTTCCGGTGAACAACGTCCAGGACCATTTGCTAAATTCCTAGAGGAATGTGGAGTCGTCCCACAGTACACCATGCCGGGATCACCTAGCATGAATGGTGTAGCTGAAAGACGAAACCGAACTCTTAAGGACATGGTAAGGAGTATGATCAGTCATTCTACCTTACCTGAATCACTCTGGGGAGAAGCACTAAAGACTGCAACTTACATCCTTAATAGAGTACCAACTACAGCAGCTGCCAAAACACCTTATGAACTTTGGACAGGTAGAAGACCTAGTCTAAAGCATTTCCACATTTGGGGATGTCCAGCTGAAGCAAGGCCTTATCGGCCGAATGAAAAGAAATTGGACTCCAAAACAGTGAGCAGCTACTTCATTGGCTACTCTGAGCGATCAAGGGGCTACAAGTTCTATAATCCCACTATTAAGTCCATTTTTGAAACGGGGACAGCAACATTTTTTTGAGGATATCGAGTTTGGGGGGAGAAATAAGGTAAGAGACATTGTCTTTGAAGAGGAACCGATTTCGACTCCTACTACTGTTGTTGACAATGTACATGTTCCAATACTTGTCATTGATCAAGAAGCAGATCTGGAACCTCAACAGGACAATGTTGAACTACTCCCTGCTCAAATTGAAGTAAATATTCCAGAAGAACAAACTCAACAACCTCAAGATCAAATGCCATTAAGGAGATCCACGAGAGAAAAGAGAAGAGCTATTCCGGATGATTATATGGTCTTTCTCCAAGAACATGAGGAAAATGATTGATTGGTGGAAAATGATCCAATCAACTTCAATCAAGCCATGCAGGATTCTAACTCTCAACAGTGGATAGATGCTATGAATGAGGAGTACAAGTCTATGCAAGACAATCAAGTTTGGGATCTTGTCCCATTACCTGAAAATACAAAGCCTATTGGTTGTAAATGGATATTCAAAACCAAGAAGGACTCAAAAGGTAATGTGGAAAAATATAAAGCTCGTCTTGTAGCTAAAGGCTTCACTCAAAAGGAAGGCATCGACTATAAAGAGACTTTCTCTCCGGTGTCAAAGAAAGACTCATTTAGGACAATCATG
The DNA here is from genome assembly GCA_963556465.1 of Berberis vulgaris. NCBI lineage: Eukaryota > Viridiplantae > Streptophyta > Magnoliopsida > Ranunculales > Berberidaceae > Berberis > Berberis vulgaris. The sequence continues at coordinate 15,945,728 of OY747124.1, forward strand.
GCTCTTGTTGCACATTTTGACTTTGAGTTGCATCAGATGGATGTTAAAACAACGTTTCTCAATGGCAACATTGATGAAACAATTTATATGGTGCAACCAGAAAACTTTGTGTCTGGAGACCCAAAGAATATGGTTTGCAGACTAAAGAAATCCATCTATGGGCTCAAGCAAGCTTCCCGTCAATGGTACTACAAATTTCATCAAGTAATTGTCTCGTTTGGTTTTGAGACAAATGTTGTTGATAATTGTGTGTATCATAAGTTCAGTTGGAGTAAGCATATCTTCTTGGTTTTGTATATTGATGACATATTGCTTGCCACTAATAATATAGACATGTTGCACGAAACCAAGAGATTTATATCAAAGAAATTTGAAATGAAAGATCTTGGTGAAGCTTCTTTTGTCTTAGGGATTCAGATATACCGGGATCGTTTTCGGGGTATTCTTGGATTATCACAAAAGGGCTATATAGAAAAAGTGCTTAAAAGGTTTGGCATGCAAGATTATAAACCAGGAGATACCCCTATATCTAAAGGAGACAAATTCAGTCTTAAACCAGGAGAATAAACAGATTTTCATAGAGCATATTGGGACAAACTCCATGATTGCGGATCCGCTTACTAAGGGATTACCACCCAAGGTCTTTCATGAGCACACCGCTCATATGGGTGTTATGTCACATGAGGATATCATGGTTTAGTTGGATTTTTGTTGTTCTATGATCGATTTTGGGACACATTGGTGTAATTTAGTATTTTCTCCAGAAATAAAGTCTTCAGTCAATTGTCTGTTTATTATATGTTTGATCTCATTTAAAGATTAAAGTTGGACCGGTTGGAAATAGACATGTTTGGATCACATCACATGTAATTTCCATGCTCTACATCCATGTTTGATCTATGCCATTTGATTATATTGGTATATGTGACTATTGATGGATTTAGTTATGCTACATGTGACGCAAATCACTTTAATCCTATATCAGTATAGTCAATGGACGAGATTGTTTCGGAATACCTTTACTTGTGATAGCAAGTTTTGAGCTCATAAGGTTATACACATTAAAGGTAACATATATGGCCCAAGTGGGAGATTGTTGGACAAATCCAATAATGTGGGCACACATATGTAATATAATGTGTATTGCTATCTTAAAGTGTAGTCCATCTAATATGTGATCTAATAGAGGTGTTGGACTATAAGGTATTAATAAATAACATGGTGTAAATAAGGATGTAATTTCTAATTCAATGAGGGGCAGAATTGGAAATTCACAGCCCGTAAGTTGAAGGGTTATGACTTACGAGCATTCTAAATATGGGTTGGTCCCCGATTGAGCGTTATGCGTGAAAGAGATAACCTTTGGCATTGTCTTCTGTATCCTCTCAACAGAGAATCTAAGGAAACGCTTGAATCAATCAGAAGATCCAAACTCATCACAATCAAAGGGAAAATCGCTATGGATCAAGGTATGTTTCTATTCTTCTTGTTTCCATTGAATCAACTAGAGTCTTAAGCTTTTGGTTTTACTCAACATGGAAACCAGCTGTTGTTCGCTGGTCATGTTAACACCTGCTTCACATTTACCATGGCCCTGCACTAACCCCATGCGTATTTCTCTATTTGTAACATCCACTTGAGGTGGGTTTTTCCCTGCTTCATTGGCATTCTCATCCTCTAAGGCCTCCTCCAGAATAGCAAAGCTATTTGTAACAATAATGGCCCCCTTTTCTTTCCCGACTCCTTCACCTTCTTGTATGCCCGAACTTGTTGGTCCCTCTGATCCTTCCCCAACTTCTACAGTGGTATTATCAGATGCCACTCCTCGAACTTCTTTAGCCCCACTCGTCTCTCCTTTATTTTTTAGCTCATTAGATTTGATTGTGACCGGATCTGGAACGGATTTTTGTTTCACCCAAATTTGTGTCTGCTTCTCCTTGTTGGAGTTGTTTTCCTTGTTCTCTTTCTCACCCTCTCGAAATTGAATTCCTTTTTTTTTCTCCTAAAACTTTCCTACAGTATTCTTTTTCTTGTCCTATTAGAGCACAGTGATTACAATACTTAAAACCTGAGTATTCCAGTTTTTGCCAATACCCACCATTCTTGGGATTCTCAAGCCAAATCCTAGATGGTAAAGGTTTAGTAATTTTCATCTCAACACACATCCAAGCAACTCTTGGTCGAGCAAAAAATCTCGTTCCATCATCAATTCTTAGTAAACTCCCAAAGGAGTTCCCAATGGCTTTCATGATAGCCGCTAAGTAATAAGGTAGTAGAAGATTTGGGAGTTCCACCCACACTGATGCAAGTTCTGGATCAACCCGTAGACTAAAACTATAGTGCCAACGAAAGACTTTATACCGTACACCTCGAATAGTAAAAGAATCTTTAGAGAGTACCTTTTTAACTTCTACCTCAGATTGTAAATAAACCAAAATATGACATTGATCCAGAAGACCCATAATGAACTCACCCGATATTCCCCAAAAACGGTGGATCGATTCTCTAATCGCATTGAGAGCCGGTCGAAATCTTTAAAACTTCAACACCACCACGTGGCTAGAGACGTGATCTTCCCCCTAGCAACGCCCGCGTCCGACAGCAACAACGCCGGGTCACCCTCATTTCTAAAACTGGTTGAATTTGTTGCTTTTTCTTCAGACGCATCCTTGCTAACCCCTCATAAAACCTGCGCAAAGCTTCTTTTGGGGCTATCTCCTTCGCCGTGGCCAACCAAGGGAGATCCGTCGCTTCCATGAAAGCCATGCAAAACCCTAGTCGCCAGTCAACAAGAAACGGGTGAGATCCTTCCTTAATCTGATCTAACGACCAGGATTGATTAAGTTTACTAAAGAGGAACTATTCTCAGAGTACCCCTATGATCGCCCAAAACTAGAGTTCTGATACAATATTTATTATTAGTGAAGACATCTTGAATCTATGACTTTAAGAAAAATGAAAGCAATCGTAAGAAATGTATCCTTTATTATGAAAAACAAAACTTTCATTGATTTCATTAAACATTGACATTCAAGTACATAGAGTATGCTAATCACAAAATTGGTCTAATTTACATGGAAGAAAATACCTTGAGAATAGTCATCCTCCCATGGGGCTTACTCACACCCTAAGAGGGTGTTTAGCCACTCATGGTAAACCTTAGGTTTCTCATGGTGATAAACATAAAGAAAATGAGAAAACTTATAAGTAAAACTCTTCAAGATTCTAAATCTCTAACTCTCAATTTTCTTTTCTTCCAAGTCCTCTCTTTTATACTTCAAACATGGGGTTTATAGGTGAAAAAAAATATGAAATGGTAGAATGGGAGGTGGAATAAAATAGGGAAAAGATAAGGGAATATGATGAGATGGTGGAATAAGGAAAAGATAAAAGAATATGGTGGAATAAAAAAAAAAAAAACATAAGGGAATCTATGGAGAATGGATGGTGGAATATGTAGAGATTTCTTTTGGCTAGGATGAAGTTGCCATGTGGATGTCTAAATCTTCAAATTAATTTTCTCGAGATCCATAGATGATGGTGCTTTGTGGGCTTGATTTTATGAACCTTGGGCTTAAAAGTCTTTGATAATGCACGTGTTTATCGTCCAATGGGCTTTGTTGTTGAACTTAGCTTTATCGTGTCATTTTGTGTATGTTTGATGATTAACACTTGAACTCCTGCATTATACACAAAATACACGTAATGAGAGTATTTTATTAATTAATAGGACATAACAATTATAGAATTAAGGGCGTTATATGTTTCATTTATAAGCCTATCAATTGCAAATTTATGTTTCTCATGTTGATCAGTTTTCCTTGATTGTATGCAATTTAATTGAGATAGATGTATTGATTCTACTCATTCCAGCTAGTGCTGACGCGTTTTCTTGTTTGTGGCAAATCAGTGTATCCATAATCGAGTGCAGGTGGTGGTGTTGTTGGAGGTGGTAGCGCAGGAGACGCGAAGTGAACGAGTGGTCGTCTATGGGGTTGTACAACTGAGAGGTAGGGTTCGTTCTCAAATCTTGGGTATTTTAAGTTTTGTAAGTCGTTACTTAGGTGTTTTGAATGGACATGGAAACCTTTGGGTATTAGTGTTTCCTTATATACTTGATGGTTTTATTTTATTTTATTGTGTGCTAGCAAGGGTCACCATTGCCAAGTAGTGTAAGTAAGAGTAAATAAATAAATAAATTAGGTCTTTGGAGTCGCAACTCAATTTTTGAGGCATTTAGGTGTCTTGGGATCGGAGCGTGACACTGGGTCTCATGAATCATCTCTCTTGTTTACAACTGCAAGGACAAACTTTCTGTAGCCCCCTTTGATAACACATTCTTTCAGTGCATCTATGAGTGTTGCCTTTTATAAAGGTTCTTTGTTGGAATTATTGATAATGATTCATGCTTATATTAATACTACCCAAATTTCGTCTGCACATTTATTTTTGATAAATAGAAAATGCGCGGGTCTATTACATAAAAAATTAGGAGTTGGATTGATGTTGCATGCATAAAAATGTGGGAGGTTGTACTGTTGCAAAATTTGTTTTATGCTTCGGAGTCTAACTAATGCATAAAGATGGTTTATGACTCGGGGCAGCCAATGATGCATTGCACTATTTTATTCAACTGTTTGGAATTGCATGGAGAATCTTTTAAAAATCTGTAAAGAAAATAATTGGAGAATTGTATTATTGTTATTTTGGTTCTTTAATTGAATACAAGCTTATATAAGCTAACTTCTACCTAACCTTGTGAAAACAAGAAACTTAAAACTTCCTATACAAAATAGGTTCTTATTCTGACTTTTCTATTGTAACTTTCATATTCTGACTATATTTCTTTAACTATTATGATTTTTCTATTCTAACTTTCCTATTTTTGTATTTTCCTTTTTGTAGAAGTGAATCAATCTTGGACTTGGGCTTAGCTATGTTGAGTGCAAACCCTACATATTCTAACTCACCCTAGCAAGTTGGACATGTAGGCGCAGATGAAAGGTGTAGCTTGGAGGAAACTTTGAAGTCCAGTTTGGGGAACATGAGTGAATGCGAAATCATGACTGTCGAGTGAATCTGCTAATGGTTCGATTCGAGTCGGCATAACTGCCGCATTCTGATAATTCTGGTATGAATCATGACTATCGATTGAAACGGCTAATGGTTCGACTTGAGTCAGCATGACTGTCAAATTCTGATAATTCTGGTATGAAAAAATAATGACTGTCGAGTGAACAACTAATGGTTCGACTCGAGTCAACATAACCCCCCTTAGCGTGAAGGCTGAAAACCTGCTCAACGTTTGGAATGGTATTGGTCAGCATTTGTGCTGGTATTGTTATTTTTTTAGCTTGTGTAGTGGTACTGAGTAAAGCTCGGGTGTGCAAATATCCCAGAGCTTTAAAATAGTTTTGAAACTTCTTTTCATCCTTTTTCCTTTGCCTTCCTCACGACTTTGTTTCAGGTTCATCCCTACACTGTTTCGCTTGCTGTTGGGTGTTCGATTGTATCCCTAGTGCGAGAGAAAGAGAAGACAAGGGAAAGAGGGTTCGTGACGTGATCTATGTGCGAGAGGATGTGGTTTTGTATGCGTGAGATCAGTATGTGCGATTTGTTTGCTGTGTGAGCTCGACGGAAAAGTTGCGATTCACTCCCTCCTTCTTAGCTATTATGTTTGAAGGAGACGATGAAAATGAGAGATATCTTCTTGCTGTTGTTGGCGTGAAGTAGTTCTCCTCCATGTCTGAATTTTTTTTCTTAGCTGCGATTTGGAAGGAGGCATGGAAGAGAAAGTTGCAGAGTGTGGGAAGGAGACAACCGTGCGACGGAAGATAGCTGGACGACGATGGGGCTCTGTGGTGGTCGGATGTGTTGCTGTTTGTGATTTTGTGTGCGATGGAACAGGTGCGAGAGGGCTGTCGACTGCAACCGTCGCAGAAGATGGTCCTTCTGATTCTGAGGATGAAATCGAAAACCCAGAGGTTGTCTGCAGCGATGGGGTTAGTCTTTTGTTTGCCCCATCTAAATGGTTCTTGAATCAATTCTTGAAGCTGATTTTGGATATGTGTGGTTGATGAGAAAAAATCATGGCGAGATGGTTTGAGGTCTCTCTGGAGACGATGGTTGATGAATATGTTGTTGGTTTGCCAATCTTTGATCTTTGGGCAAGTTTGATGATGGAGCAGTACTCTGTTACTGTGATTGGTTGATTGAGGCAGGTTATTGGTGTTGTCTTTCCTTTTATGCTTCTTGTGTCAACGGTCAAATTGCATAGTCATCGGAGGTGATAATAAGTAGGGATTGTTGTAGATCAGTGATTAAAAGGCTAGCCAACTAGCACTAAAAACAACTAACAATCTAATTAAGAAAATATTAGGAAATTAGATTTTTCTAATTTAAACTAGGAAATAACTACAAAAATTATTGTAAAGATAATAAAATTAAAGAGATGGCAAATATGAGAAATTAGCTAAGGTTTTATCTCCACATATCAAACATATGCTCATAAATCAATATTTAATAATTACTTGTTAACTTTTGAGAGACAATGCTCAAGATTAACTGTGACCGCACTGCATTAATCTTATTATTTTCTCAAATTTGTTGAATTAAACTTAGCATCACTTTCAAACTATTCTTATCATGTTATCTAATCAGGAATCGCAAGTTGGATAACAATCCAAGATCATTAAGTTTTGTGGAAAATATAAACACTGACTAGACAATTACAAGTATGATCAACATCTTGTTCTTACCTAGGTTAATACTTAACCTTACCAACGTTCATTGATATTTACTACTTATGAGTACAAGATTATAACGATTAGGTGAAACTCTTTTATATTCTAGCCCCAGATCTTAGCATGCTTACTAAGTTGGCCACCTTAATAAACATACAAAGTAAATTTCTCTATAAAACAGTTAAGCAAAACACAATAACTAATCAACAAGGAAGATTAAATTCAATTAATTCATAAAACACATGTTCGGGGCTTCGAATACACCCCTAACTAAGAGGGAGTTTAGCTAGACATAATAATCATGTTTGAGTAGCAAAACATAATTAATAATCAAACTAAAAATAAGAGAAATAGAGGTTTAGAGATGAAACAAAACATTGTCGTCGTGCGTGGTGGTACTGAGTGAACTGTGGGTGCGGATAGCGCAAAGAAAAGAAAACAACTCCTTTCTCATCTCTGCTATGTTTGTTGCTTGAGAAAAGACTTCCAAAGATGAAGGCGAGGAAGAGAGATCAAGTGGTAGGCAGTCGACAGGAGACGAGATCAGTCAGGGGGAGAAAGGATATGTTAACTGACATCGTGGAAGGGTTTGGCGAGGTTGATGTTTGTGCAGTGAAAGGCGGACGACGGCTGTGAGAGAGAGTGGTGATGTGGTTTCGATGATAGTTGGTGATGGGTTAGGGTTTCTAATTTGCGATTGATGGATATGATGGAGGCAAGGAAGAGGGTCAGTTGAGATGGGGTCTGTGAGTGGGTTTGATGGTGATGATGGATGAAGGGTTGTGTTTGGGTGTTGTGAAGGAGAAGGGGATAATGGTGGTGGTCTGTTGGCTGTGATGGCGATGAGGGATATGGTCAGCGAAAGAAGGGCTGGACGAAGGGACTGTGTGTGATTGCGAAGGGGAGGAGGGTTGCGTGGATGTGAATTGGTGATCTCTCCAAAATCAGGTATCATCCATTTTATAATCATGTTCTTTAAGTTTTCTTCCTTGTATAGTTTCGTTTTGCAATAAGTCTTCCTAATTCAAATCAATTTGCAATTTTTAGCTTCTATTTTGGAATCTTGTAATTAGAAACCTACACAAACACGAAAATAGTAATTACTACCATAATTAACAAGACATATTCAAAATTATATATAGAAATATGGTATTAAAACAACATAATTATGCTCCTATCAGGAGGCAGGGAAGAGCTTGAGTCCCCGGAGTCTTAAGTTACCAGAGAAAGTTGGTATGATACAATGTAAAGAAAATAATTGGAGAATTGTATTATTATTGTAATTGTTTTCTGTAGAGGTGAATCGATCTTGGACTTGGCTATGTTGAGTGCAAGTTCTACATATTCTAACAGAAGCCCACATCAATTGAGGAAACCTAAAAGAAATACAAAATGAACATACACCAAACTAAAGAAAAAAAAACTATTAGGTACTAACTTAGTTGAAAGGCGTGTGGCGAATGATATCACAAGTTCAAAATTCGAATCCTTCTAGCTCCATTTGGGATGGAAGGGCTAAAGTGGTCATAAACATGTCCAAGTGTGAGGGTGGCCGAAGTAGAAAGTTGGTGCATAAAAGTTGTTATTGTTGTGGGAAAGTGGAAAAACAACCACATGAAAAAAGTCCTCATCAGGTCCCTCATCCTCTCCTTTTATTCAGCGGGGATGACAAGTGAGCCCACTTCTTATTGTTGACAATTCTTGGGACTTCAATACAATTCAGATAAGATTTTCTTCATCTCATTATTTGTGTAACTTGCTAATACATGAAGGGTTCATAATGTTGTATGTTTTGGGGATTAATAAAGATGACCGTTTAGAATCATTGGATGAACAAACTTGTGCATATTCTGATCACAACCCAAGAACACTTGCAGTTTACCATTTCAGAAGCATGTGAATACAATGACGAATGAACAAAGCAAGACCAGTAGATTCCCACATAGCAGCAGCACCACCAACAACAACAACAACACCAACAATAACAGTAACAATAATAACAACTACTACTACTACTTTTGTTTAACTATAACCTGCCAAACAGAGAGACGACACCAAAACGTTTGCAGACCTGCATAAAGAGTGCTTTTGTTTAACTGTAACCTGCTAAAGAGAGACAACATCACTACTCTTGCAGACTTGCATCAAAATAAATAAACCACCGACTGACAGTGCAAGACAGAAGGGACCAATGAGCAAATGGCCCCAAAGAGCAAAAAAATAAAAATAAAAAATTTCAATGAACAGAAATAAGCCCAATCACATTCAACATCTAGGATGAGTTCCTGTAGTAATAAAAAATAGCTTGGATGAGTTTTCTTTTTTGGCTGAACAAACTGCTGCTGATGTAGCAATTTTGTGATGGACTATTTGACAAACTTTAGTCAAGCAAGAATCAGATAAATGCAGTACTTCATATTCAAATGCATGCAATTCTCCAATGCTGAAGATAGTTATAAGTTAGAATCAAAACTTTTCCTTGATGATAGCCATGTACGATTCTCCACAATAACACTATAAAGTTCAAGAACTAGTTTTGACCTGAATAGTTACAGATATACTCAGTATATCTTAAAGCCTGGGCAAGACTGCATGAAAACCCGTCATAGATGTTGAAAATTATACAGAAAAGTAACCTATAAAAATGTTGAGAAGAATATAGTAGTGCAAGGAAATTCCCTTGCAGTAAAACAAACATAAAATGCTCATGATATAGTAAGGCCAGAAATTTAAGAAGAGATATAAACTGGAGCACTCGACATGATATATATAGTCAGACACAAAAGCAGAGAACTGAACAACTATATGTAACCAAATAATGTAACAGCCTAAATGGCAAAGGGGCGAGACCTTTTGTCATCCTTTCCTTCTCTTTTACATATCAATATTTTAAATTTGTTTAAATATATTTACTTTATTCTTCTTCTTTTTGTCGTTTTTTTTTTTCTTTTTCCCCACCATATGTATGTGTGTCTTTTGATGTGAATTTTGATTTTTCAAGAAAGATGTGACAGAATTAAATCACTAATAGAAGAGTGCAGAAAGAGACTTGCACCTGAGAGTAAGCTAATTATTCTTTGGTAATTTATCATTTAACCTTTTAGACTAAGAGCTGTTACAGCATGAGAAGACAAGTCTGGAGCAGGAGAGACAGATCTTGCACGAGACCTTTGCATAAGGATCTGCGGACCCATCACAAAGAAGCTCTGGGAGTCTTCCTCTGAAGCATTGGGTATCATCGTTGTGGAAACTCCTTTAACTCTACCCACGAAATCAACCCCATAAAAATGATTACCCCAGATGTCATATGTGAATCTGTCTTCAGGACTTGCCCTGTTCTCGACCCTTACACTTCTCTGCCTGCAGAGATTGGATCCAGGAGCCCGTGCATGTGGAGTAACTGGTGGAGTATCCGGAGGAGACGTAGAAGCTGAAGATCGAGAAGGTTGGGCATCATCAGGTACACAGCGGCTAGTGCTGGGACAAGTAGCTGAAGGAGTTAGAATGGGCTTGCTCGTTGCATTTCTTGGAGGCAGTATCTTTGGTTGAGCAGAAAGTGACCAACCATCATTGTTGTATTTCCCAGTAACATTGTGGTCCAACGACGTCAACGGAGTAACAACCTCATAGGTTTGGTCCTTTACATGGTTCTTGCTTGCAACCTTACCAAATGGATTTTTGGAACTGATAACATGACCATCAGGAGATACAGGCCGTATCCGTTTGGTAGTGAAGGACGTTACGGGAGACATGGGAGAAGAAGGTGTAGAATTCCCACTAAGACTACTTGCAACTTCCAGCAGCCCAGTCAAGCCTGTCCCTCCAGCAAATCTTCTTTTTCTTCTTCTTTTACTCTTTTCTTTTCCAACTCTAACAGTGAGGTTACCAGTTTGTGGTGCTTGCAAAGAACTTTCCTGGAGCACCGACTTTGCTTCTGAGTATGGTGCAGTTGGAGTTTCAGTTTTAGGAGCACCCACCTCTAGAGTTTGCTCTTCAACATCTTGCACTGATTGCATACACTGATTGGCCCTTCTTGGCTCCTGAGTGGGACTTGGACAATCAGAGTATCTACCAACAAAGTCCAGCTTTGAGGTTTCATCTTCCCTGACTGACCTTATCATGCCATCCACCTTATTGTATATAGCAAACTTACTGCTCTTCTGGTTACATTGCACATAAGGATTTATAATCCTGCTGATAGTTCCATTCTCCGTCTTAAACAAAAAATCCTGGGTACCCAAGGGCAACACTAGCGGAAGGACACAGAAAAGAGCCAGAAAAATCACAAAAGCAGAAATCAAGACTACTAGAGTAAGGTTTTTCAGCACCGTCCAGAAGAATGATTTTTTACATTGACCTAGCATGTAAACAGGAAGACTGGCCTTCATGGGGATCACAAGAATCCCAGTTGCTAGAGTTAGCTCAAGATCTCTCCGAACCATAGCAATAGAGAAATCGGATTGGTATGTAATCAGATGCCTCCTTGATTCCCCTGGTTGAAGAGTAAAAGCTTTACAGTTGTGGACTATAAACCCGGCAGACCCACAATCAGTTCCTGAAACTCCAATTTTTCTCACCTCCAGAAGCAAGTCTCCAGTGTTCTTTGAATACAGCTCTTTTGACAATGGCACTGAACAAGCAGCACTGCTATCATCCATTTGAAATAACATTTCTTGAGGAGAAATATTGAGAGGGATGGGCATGTTTAGGTTGAATTCCAAATTTTGGACCGGTTCTGATTCCTCAAGCAGAGCCAGGGAAAGTGACCCCCCAAATCCCTGTAATTGTAACCATTCTATGCCAGAAAGATTGTTACGTATGAGAGCAGAACTTTTCCATGCACATCTATCTGAAGGGTGAAAGACAATTGGACCAAAAACCGCTTTTCCATGAGGATGAATATAGGCCTCCGTTATTGCAGTCTCCGCTATAGAAAAACCATACCCAGTTGGCCCAGTAGATTCATTCTGGACAAGACTTTGTGGTAACGATTGCTGTGGAAACCTGTTAATATACTTGCATTGGTCAACGATTGCACCTGAGTTCAGGATGAGCTGCATGACAACTGGTTTCTCACTTGGGTTTCTGACAGTGATCCATTTAGAACAATAACTCCCGATTGGAACTATAGGAAACAACACTTCTTTATCATCAAGAACAGACATGCTACTTTTGCTTCCTTGCAATTTCCAGCTTCTTAGCACTGATTCATCTGCTGCAGCAATCTCTGGCGTCTTCAACTGTAATTCCACAGTGATACCAAAATGGCTATTCAAAATACTTGATTACATTAAACTACATAAAATGATGTGTTGTGACCGAAAGGCTTTATTATAATCCTACTGGTTGAGGCTAATGAAAACAAGAAGATGAACTTATCCACCTGAAATTATGACCAAATATTTATTTAGCCAATTTTAGCACACTTAACCCTGAGGAAACGAGAATAAAACTGTTTCAAACCAATCAGTTGGGCTGTAGAAGCATACATACTAATGACATGTATGCATAAAGGTTAAGCAACAAGAGGGGACTTGTGTCATGTACTACTTGAAGTCCTTTTCATGTGGGGAAAAACAAAAGTAGATAACGGTTGTTATTCATGTCATCATAATTCGTAAAATTATATGATCTTTTCAGGTAGAAAGAGGGAAATGTAACAGTGTCTTATGTTCATCCTCATCATTCAATAACTATAAAAAGAACAGATGACGAATTTCAGTGAACTTCTATCACTTGGAACATGTCTCTGAGCTATTTGAAGCCTAGAACAATGACAACCAATACCCCAAGAGCATGAAACCAATATAACCCCACAAGAGGATTAACTAATCTATAAAAAAAAAAAAAAAAAAAAAAAAACACATGGTTATCAAGATGGAGATAAACAAGTAGATGAACTATGGTTAAGATTCTGTAGAATAAAACCATCCCTATACCATACATGAGTATGAGTTTAATTTTCATCCAATGTAATAATTAGTAAATAGTATGTAAACAGTAAAGGAAAAAATGAGTGAAAAGTGGATGTGGAGAAAAAATGTCCACGTGACACAGAAATGATCTAGACAAAATATGGACGAAACAGTGTCTTAATGTTTGATTTCTATGTCAATCTTTGCTACAAAATTGGTTTTTGAAGACAATTTTTGTCAAGATCTTTAAATGAATCTATATATATGTACATATATATTTAGATTTTTGTCAAGACGATTTTTGTCAAGATCTTTAAATGAATCTATATATATATATATATACAGTAAATCACATGAACACAAGACATGGGTTTAAAATGTAGAAGGATAGCATGAGTTGGAGAGAGATTGTTGACATGACTAAGGCATGCTCACATTCATCTAACTTTTTTAATAATAGTAAACTAAAAAGGGTGTTGTAGGAGGTGGTAACAAACAACATAGCCCATGGTGACTTATGTTATAAGCTAGTTAGAAGTTTTTAGCATTATTTTGACTATAATCCTACTCTGACGGGCAATTTTGAGTAAGATCTCAACTTTTTGAATGTCATCCTATCCCATCACTGGATCATGAGAGACCAAAGGCAAGACTTGTTGACCCGCCCTAGTGTCATAAACGGCAAGAATATGCTTAAGACAACTGAAACAGACTTCATCACTGCTCAAGCTTCGTGCAACTCCTTTAATTAGCACCTCTCCTTTGATGCCTTTGTAGCTACCGTGTAAGCTGCCTCTACTGTGAATGATGCAACTGGTGAATACAGCACTGATTTGTAACATGGTAGTTATTCAGCAAGTGCAAAAAAAATCCTATAATAGAATTCACATCATCCAGACTTGTCACATTATCAGAATCCAAATACCCCACGATGAACTCGGATCCTTATTTTTCTGAAAGTATATACCTGGGTAGAATGTCAGATATACCTTTCCAGTAACATAGCACCTGGCATGTACCTACTAACTGCATTAGTAATATCTGACCTTGTTCGCGACTTCAACTGCTTCAAACATCCCATCCCATTGCACTAGAATATGGAGCTAGAATCAAGGTGAATAATGAGTCTATAATGTAGAGAATTTAAGAAGTGACAGGTGAGAATTGACATCACTTTCGCATTTCGCAAGCTGAACTTCTCGAGCATTCACTCAAATACTCTCTTGTCATAGTGTAAGCTTGTCTGCTCATGTCCCTTTGTAAGTTCGTATTTTCATCTGGCTTTATTTGCAGCACCAAGAACAGTCATATCTAACTTGTCTATTTCAGACTTTCATTTTGCAACAACCTAACATATCATCCAAATACGACATAGCATATGCTCGAAAACACAAAAAGGAATCATAAAAAAACCAATTGTAAACACAATTATGCTAGCTTTGGGTGCAGTCCACACAACATGAAGGATCTTAGCACTATCGTGGGCCACTCCAATAAGACAGACGTAATGTTTCTACCCGAATTTTTTTAAGTTGATACATTAACATAGCTTCTTCCTAGTCACCATGAAGAGAAGTTTTATTCACATCCACTCACTCAGATTCTTTTACTTAAATCAATTCTCTTATCATATAGTGTACACCCAATCCAAAACAATTTGTCATGGAATTTAATCCCCCAAACCCTTCCATGTAGGGTATCCACATCTGATTAGAGGCACTCTGTCAACCAATTGGGGTCTAAAACTTGAATGTAGATCAAATATTAGTTGTTGTGTTATTATCTGTCTGAAAAATGATTTGATGAGAAAGATAAAATTTGGATAGACCTTAGACTAGAAATGCAAACCAAACATCTTATGCAGCGCATGAGTCATTTCTCATTTAACTATTGAGCACATGTCTAAACAAATTTATAAAAAAAAATGCAAGAAAAGCTATTCTTTTTGGTATGGGCGGAGCCAGAAATTTTCGTCGGGTGGGACACTCAAAGATAACAATAAAACTTTTATTCATGTTTTCATCACTTAACAAGTACCTATTAGCAGGAAAAAAACATTTAAGCAAGGAAGCACAGACTCTTTGGAAAACTTGTCATATCCGTGTCTGACACGTATCCAATACCGACACTCGACACGCGTCGGACACTTGGTCAACGTGTCAACAGGTATTAGATACATGGTCAATGTGGTTAACGTGTCGAACACGCCTTCGATACATCCGGAACTTGGTCAATACCCAATCAAGATTAGAAAACCAACTTGGTTTTATTTTTTTCATTTTAGATGTTTACAAATAACCACCTAATTTAATGGTTGTTGATTCATCTGAAGTGAATGACTATTTCAATTGCGATTTAAGATAAATAGGGCAAAAAGCCACTAAAGCATAGAGGTAGTTTATGCTTCTTTTTGTCTTCTCTACTTTTTCTCTACTATATTTTTTCTCTACTTTATTTTTTCATGCAAGAGAGTGTCATCTTCCTCAAAGACTCTAGGAAGACACTTTATTAGATTATTATTGATGTTTATATGACTTATTAAAAAAATAGTATAATGTGTCGACGTGTCCCCGAGTCCTAGTTTTTTGGAAATTGTCGAGTCGGCGTGTCATGTCTGTATCCACCACGACGCGCATGTCCGTGTCCATGCATCCTTGCACTTAAGTAACAGTTACGATATATATTTTCAAGTAAACCCACCAATTTCATTGTAAAAATAAATCAATAACTACTCACGGTGCAATAAAAGTAATTAACCTTTCTACATGATTTCATATATTGAAAATGTTCAATAGTCATATCATGCTAAATGCAATAAAAAATTTTGATGCATATATAAATGGCACACCACTAATTGTTTATAAATGATAAGCAACTAAATAATCAACTATCCAATTCGATCGATAATGGTTCGACAATTAAAACAGCATAATGAACTTAAAGTATGGCTACCCTTTTTTATTTTTATTTTTTATCAAAAAAGAAAGGTTACGTTACTTTTTATGAAACTTTCACCCTTTAGATAAGAAATTCAGTTTCAATCTTGCGAATCGCACAGTAACTCAAAAGGAAAAACTGTAGAAATATCAATTATACAAGAAAAGTTGGGAAGAAAATGATGAAGAGCAAGCAAAATCTAAAGAACCACATACCAAACATTTTTCCTTGCCCAACTTCGTTCTCAATTTTTATCATTTTTTTTCAAACGAATCTATTTTGGTATTAGGTCAAATAGTTTTGTGGAAACCCAGATCAAAAGCTCAAAATAAAATACTGAAAAATAAAGTTTATTTTCTTTGTTGATAAGTGATGGTGCCCCACTTTGTATACAATCCATCCAATGAGTGCCTCACACCTGTCTAAAACTCTTACATATATAAAAGAAACACAAATTTTGGATGGGGCAAGTGCCCCACCCTGCTACATAGTAGCTCCGCCCTTGCTTTTTTTGGAAAGTATTCATGTTTAAAATCAATTCGTAAATCCTACAACCCACCAAACCAAACCCAATGGATGTTCTTAGGATTATATGATCTAACATCCTTTTTTTTTTTTTTTTTGATAAACACATGATCTATTTTCATTTGAACATTCCAGTGGCCATTTTTTTTTCCTAAATATTTTATTTCATATTTATTAATCATTTATTTTACTCTTTCCTTTTTTTCTCCAATAAGGAAACATCCGCCTGGCCTTCTCTATTCTAGGAAACCAATTACCAGGGATTCTCAGTTATCATCATTAATAGGAGGAAAGATAGGTCTTCTAGGATGCCGAAAAAACAAAAATAAGTTTGCCAGGTGTTTATGGGCAAGCTCCAAGAACATTGGTTCTACCCTTGACTGTTCTTGTAGGATACAACATTATATGCCACGTATCAGTCATAATTAACTAAATATCTATGGTTTCAGCAGCTGACACTCCTTATGTTGAGAACCAACACCAATGTCTATCCTATTACCATCTTTATAAGGAACAAGTGATTCAAATACTTATGTCAAGGTGGACTCGGACTGAAAATTATGAACCGGGGATAAACAGTGCATTTCTGATAAGCTACTGGTTTAGCAACCATACTAAATAAATACTAGCAACCATAATAAATATTAAAGAAAAAGGTCCCATGTAAATTCTAACAATATGAAAACAAATGCCCAGGGTATGGTATGATCAGTACATCAGATAAAATGAATCCATGCAATTCAAGCAACAATCAAGCAGAGACAAGGGGCAGGAGCAATTTACCTCTATCTGTGACCGAGACGGTAACTGAATGGTAGCTCCTACTGACCCAGTTTCTCCATTACTGGAGCTACTTCTGCCATGTTGATGTTCCTGACCAATAGACGAAGATGCTCGATATTTAGTACAGGTCTGAACTACATGTTGGCAAGAAACTTCTGTTGGTGGACTGCCTGAGTCATTTGTCTGAATAAGTAGTTTACAGTTTGAATGCAGCTTAAAGACTTCAGGGGCAGGCTCCGTTGAATCATTGGGCGAAAAAGAATAAGTAACAACTGCAATTGGTGTTACAGTATATGGAAGGAGTAGTAACCCATCCATGTACTTGATATGAAACAACTTTGTGCTTTCTGTGACCTCAATAACCTTGGCAACTTTCAAAAGATAATTAGCCCTGGTTCTTAAAGAAATAACAACTGATGCGGTTTCACATCCATCACATGGGAGAAAAGGTTCAAGATAAACCGACACAGAACCCCTAAAACCAGTATAATCTGATTTCTCCAACACTTCTGCTTCAAGGGGAACTACAACTGTATGAGTCCTATCTTGTGAAGAACTCTGCAGCTGCACACTGAATGCACCAGAAAGTTTTCCTTTGGCCCCTGACAAAATGTTTACCTCCATAACCCTCTCAGCACCATGAGGATCAATTTCCCAACTTTCATGTGGCCTTATCGCCATCACTGGAAGATGATCTTCACTGGTCCTCATATCCAGCCAATCTATCCCATTGACAAAAGCACCAAACCTCTGAACATTGTCAATTTGACAAACAGCTTCCACCAATTGAGAACTATTTTCAGAAGTGACTGAAATCCATGCAGTCACCTCCTTTATGTGGAGGGTATCGTCAAAGGGATTGTATAAAGACAAATTATTACTCCACCTCCCATCCGAAGAATTATCCTTTCTAACCAATGGCTGTATCCGATAGGGGGACTCAATGCCCAAGCCCTTAGCATCAATCAAAAATCCACCAGAGCTTGTTTGCAAAATGACCCAAGCCGACAACACACCCAATTGTCGCGGTAAGAAAACAAAACAAATTGAAGCAACCTCACCAGGATGTAGGAAGACCTCATCAGAATGGCATGGGTAGAATTGTGAGTCAGTACTGAATGGTTCGTAAATATGTAAGATGCTGTCATTGCAAGTGTTGGCCACAGTTAAGAAAGTTGACGAAGGAAAATATAAAGAGATTTGGCCCCAATCCAAGTTAGGGGGACTTATTTCTACATTGGGTACTAAAGAAACATCGAGAAGATATGATTCAATCAACTCGGACTTCTTTCCTAACATACTAGATGACCTATGATGTTTATCTAAAGGTCCTCCACAGGAATCACAATCACTCGAATCAGCACTTTTAACTTGATTAGATGCATCGTGCAGCTTCATTCCAGAGGTCATTGAACATAAAATTATTTTTCCATTCAGTAGCATAAATGAAGCATGGTTCGAGAACCAACTGGAATTACTTACCCACTCATGCTGAGGCACCGAGACTTCAGGCGATGCACCAGAATCCTGGCTAAAACTTTTAGCTTGAGTTGCTTTATAATTGTTTTCATCAGCCAAAATGCCAGGCAACGTTGAAGGAAAGCAAAAAAAATCAGAGCTGGTACAAAGAGTATCAAGACCAAGACCAGTCGAGGTAGTTGAACTTTCCTGAACATAACTTGAACTAAGTTCAGCAGCAAAAAAATCTTGATTATCCCCGTACGATCCACATGCATCATAGTCCAAAGAGCCAGGTTTACAATTTGTTTCTGGCATTAGAGAATCCCTTGTAGCACATGGTCCACATGTCACAAGCGTGAAGATTGTGCATAACTGAATCAGGGCGAAAACTGATGGGCCAATAAAGATTCTGAAGACCAATGAAAAAATAAAACACACATCAGATCAGATGTTTATGGCTTAATCAGTCGCTACTAAAACTAGCATATGTTAAAAAGTGACTGACAAAATGACAAGTGATTCAAAAATGAACAAATGCATCAACACATTTAGAATATACTCTGACCCAATACGATTTAAAAATGGATTTTCTGGAACGACGGTTCTAGACTTTTTACTATACTGCAAAGACTTTTCATGTAGAAGTTGAACTGGCAAATAAAACAATGTTCCACGCCAGTGGCGGATCCAGGAATTTAGTCTGAGGGGGCGAAATGACAAATAATTATTAGTTATCAAGGGCGGAGGCAAAAAAAAATTTCCTACCCGAGCTAGTAACTAATAAAAAAATACAATTAAAAATTCATTGCATATACCAAATTGAATCCAGTGTAATCCAATTTTAAACCAAAATAAAGTCACAATATCGATAAGCTTGGTAAGGACAAAAAAATGAATATTTAACTAAAATCACAAAATAATTAGGAGAAGTATCTAGTTGAAGCTTAAAAAATCAGAAATTTGCGAACATAATAAGATCCTAATACAATTTCATAAAAAAATGGTTTATGTGAGCCTCAAATTTTTTTATGAGATGGCTAATGGTATACATTTTCATTTAATTATATAGTTATTATTTTAGATATTAATTATAAATATTTTTTTGGAGGTTTTATACCACTAGTGAATAAACAATTCATTTTTTTAATGTTTGCAATTACATATAAAACTGTATTGAAAACAAAAAAAGTAGGCGTGGGTCACAATGACAGAATAGTAATTTCAATAGTCACAAAAAAAAATACGCTCCAAGCGGACTGAAAATAAGTTTTTATTAAACTAAACATTTTTTTAATGTTAGCAATTACTAATAAAATTGCATTGAAATTATTAAAAAAAAAAATAGTAAAAAAATAAAAAAGTGAGCTCCAAGAGTATCGAACACTGGTCGTTTATGAAAAATCTTACACTTCCAACCACTAAACCAACAAATACATGTTGAAATAATTGAATAAACAGTTATCATGCTGTATTATACTTTATATAATTGATTTTTTTGTAAAACTAAGTATCTATTAAAAATATTTGAAACATTTAGCCACCTCAAGAAGTTCTGGTCCAATTTGCCGGCATTTTAAAACAAATTCTGGTTCTCGATTACTGGCTGTAATTTTCTATTTACTGGCTGTAATTTTCCAGTTAGCTCAGTCACTCTCCCCACCCCTCATTACCCTCTATATGCAATTTCTTTAGAAATTGAAACATTCAGAAAAGCTGATACAACAAAGAAATCCAATATAAATAATGTGGGCAGTACAAATACGCAATATGATGTTATGACGAAGTAGTTTCTGCTTCTTATCCCTTACATGGTTGCTCACATCGTGTTTGATTCTTCAATTTTATAAAAAAAAAAAAAAAAATTGCTCTTTATGTGCGCTGAATTGAAAAAAAAAATTACCCAGAAAAAAACATTTAGAAAAGAGGAAAAAAAATCTAGTTTCAGTTGCATCCATCAATATTCTTATTCATTATTCAAAAAAATAATAATAATAATAATAATAAGAAGAACTTCCTTATTTATTCAAAATGGGGTCTTCACATAAATACCCACCATTAACTTCACTTACCATATTTAATCTAATAATCATCCCATAACAAGCATTAATAAAGCTTTAAATCAGTAACAACAACAAAAGATCCTCAATGACACGTGTTCCTCTATCCCGCAATCTCCAACCAAAACTTGCAGACTTATCTACAAACTCAAAATAAAATTAACACAAAACAAAAATCTAACCCGAAAATGAGATTAACTAGATGATCGAATAGCCAACAACCCACAAGAAGAAAGTAGCTAGAAAATAAAGCTAAAAACTTACTGATTGGACATGAGTAGAGAAGTAGAAGCTCTGTTGTTGCTTTGGATTTAATCTTGCTTAAGGGCTTAATGGTTGATTAGGGTTTTTTCATCTCGAGAGAGGAAGAAGAAAAGGAGAAGACAGAGTGGTCACCTGGAAGAACGGAAGGCTATGGAGAAGAGTAGGAGACAGCACCCAATACGATGGAGAGAGACTATTTGCTTTGCCTTTCTATACTAATACTAATAGCCTCAAATGACAAACATACCCTCCCTTCCCACCAGGTTTTTCTCAAATATTGTCAAAATTTTTAGTTTCAACACTCTTTGAATATTGAATTTTCAACTAATTTTCTTGGTTTTTTCCTAGTTTTGTTACAATGGTTTTTGTTTGTTCGAAATAACTTTTGAAACGTTCATGCGTTATAACTGGCCGTTGCAATGCGTTAGAAACTTAGTTAATATTTTTTATATATGGTATAACAAAGATAAACACATGCATTTAAGACGTGTGCCCATTCTTTGGGCTTAAACTGCATAAATAGTTTTTCTCAATTGAATAACCATGTGCAACAACTACTTCATATTTATTTTTTATCCTTTCTATTTACATGTCAATGGGAGTGCACGAAGAAGTCATCGAAAGTCATTTCTTTGTCAGTGTAGAAACCCAATTTTAATAGGGTATAACAAATATAAACACATGCGTGTAAGGCGTGCACCCATTTTTTGTGGGCTTAAATTCCATATATATATATATATATATTTTTTGTCCTTTCTATTTACATAACAATGGATGCAAGAAGACAAAGAAGAAGATATATTATGATGATTATTGTTAATCCACAATTTTCATTTAGAGACTCAAAAACCATTACCTAGTATATAAGTTTACAAGTTGAGACTTGTTTCCTCAAACAAGATTATGTAAGTAGAAAAATGTTTTTATTTTTTGGATCTCATTCATTCAATGAGACAATATTCGTTTTCTTTGACAAATAAAATGTTGCTGAAATATTAAACTTTGAAGTGAGGGCAAAATGGTGATTAAATAAGTAATCAACTCAGGATGACGGATTTATTTGGTACAAAGTGTTAGAAGATCATTATTGTCCGTCTTCTTTGTCTAATTATTATTTACAAAAGTACTTAGAATTAATTAATCCATCTTTATTTCGAGTTCGTGAAAGGAGCAGTCCCAATAATTTAATTAGCTTAATTAGTTATTAGTTATTGAAAACTTCGAGAAGTTTGTCAAACCATCTTATAATGACTAATTCCCCCTAGAAATGAAACTATTGTATGTTTAATGTTTGAGGGTAGATATGGAATTAAGTGAATGTGTTGCTATTTAAGTAATTTGAAGCGTGGAGTAGGTCCACGTGTCAAATAACGGAGAATCTTAACTGCAAAACTTAACTGATGGCGTGACGGTTGACAGCTTGGATAAGCTATCGCAATCGCCAGATTCCAACCACTTGTTTTGTTCTTCACGCTAGACATTTAAACGACTGTTATTTTCCAGTCGACGTCAATTTTTCAATTGAAATGGTCTCCGTTACGTATTTGTCAAGTATATTTTGATGTGGGTGTAACACGTGGCGGATGTAAAGTGGCCGAAAGAGGGTGTGTGGTGGCCTACTGTGTTGGCCCCAGAGTGTTTGAGAAGGGTGGCTGAATGAGAAAATGAGTAGGTCATCAAAAGTGTTGAAGATGGTGACATTATGTTTCTTATCTCACCTCTTTTGTAAGGTTGAAAAAAAAATAGTGAATAAATCAATTAAACCGAATGAGCCGATCAAGTATTGATCAACCCTTCTATGCGTCGAGGAAAGGGGCGAGGGGGTGGGTGTTACCGCTCATCCCTCTCGAGATTCGTGAAATTGCACATCTCGAGGGCGCATACGCGCATCTTGAGGGGAATGAGCGGTCACACCCACCCCTCGCCCATTTCCTCGCCATTTAGAATTTTCCAGTACTGATATATATATATATATATAGTTGTTGTATGTACAATTATATGCAAGGCTTACAATCTTGCTTAAAGGCAAAAAAACGCAAATGGACATCGACAAATACAAATGAACTTGTGTTAAATGAACATTGTTGCAAAGCTACATCTTATTCAACAAATGAATTTTGTTCAGAACATATAAATACAATCAACATTCAAAAACACGTGTTGCAAAGGTACATCATGTTCAACAAAAATTATCCTGTCATACAAAAAGTGGTTCCAATATCCTTCAAGTCATTAACAAACCACCAAAATCTCAAAAAAGTAGTTCCAACCACATGTCAACATGGGTATCTAACATGTCCTAAACAAAACAATTAAAGTGTTAACTAGGTACATCCTATCACATGCATTCTACTAGCGCATTCCCAAAAATAGTCAGTTCATATTCACATGTCTGATCCTCATGCCTCTGCCCTTGCCCCTGTATTTACCCCTGATTGACGAAGGTCTTACACTTTGTCGAAAGCTCTGTCTTGTGAAGAATTCAATTGGTGCAAAGAGTGCAGTGTACATTGCAAACTCTGCATTGTGTATTTCTAGAGCAGTAAGACCCTCTGGTTGAGCACTTGACCTCTATGAAGTTGTTCATATATGTGGTTTAGCTTCAACATCTATGCATCTACCCCTTCCAGTAGTTATGGAACCTTGTGGCCTATTGTTTTTTGCCCATGTCACTATTGTAACATAGGTTTTGGGTGCACCTTCAGTTTGCTTTGTGAGAGAACTCTTGCAAATCCTCACATTGTGTTTCTTAATCCCACACTTCTTACATAATCTTGCCTTTGTTTGAAGCTTTTCATCCTTGATGCAGTCGATTTTCACTCCCTGCTTGACATTGATTTGTTGACCTACACAAGGAAGGCACGTGAGCCACGGACCACTGTTGTGGTGGCCGATGACACTCTGATGCTAAAGTCAGATAAGGCTCTGAGGAAGGCTTACAACTGTAAAAAAGGAATTTGTAGCGTACCTTTGTTCACCAACCCCCTGTCTTATTTATAGTGCTGGAGTCCTAGTTAAACCAGACCATCGGTGACGTAGTTTAGGGAAAGAGATCTTCCTAAAGATCCTTCTCTAATTAGGAGCCGTCTTAAGGAGGGGAGTTTCCCTGTTAGACTTGTGCTTCTAGATGCGTGGGAGATAGTTCATAATCGGAGTCTTGTCCATAGGTGGAATTTTCCACGTACGACATATACTCTAGTAATTTCTTCCTAATTGGAAACAAAGTGCGGCTGGCTTGCACGTCCAAAGTTGATCCCTGAGATACTTGTCTCAATACGTCTTATGGATATTAAGGATGGTTGTGAGACGTGCATGTTGTAGTAATTTAGGTTTGGCTGGCAGACTGCACTGTGTGGGGTTGATGTCGTTTGGGCTGGATCAGTGCTACATTGATGTTTGGGCCTATTATTCCTAGATATCATCATGACACATATATGGTATAGAAGAAAGGACGTTTCGGTGTATCATCAATTGTTCCCTCCCGAGTTAGTGAGTCATCGTATTGGTCTATTAAGTCACTTCTAAAAAAGATACGTTGCTCATGATGATTGAGTCTGAACCGTTACTTGAGCGGCGCACTTCATTAATTAAGCGTGCATTGGTTTTGTGAAAAAAGGCGGTAAATCAGTTTCTATTTAGATATCCCTTTCTGCAGAGATTGACTATTTCATTTCTTTTTCTTTAGAGAATACGCTCTGTTCAGCTTTTGATTGAAAGTTTGTTCACTTTTTCCATGGCTTTCCAAAATCAACTTGATGACGAGCTTCTTGCCCTTACCTTCAGTTATTTGAGAATAGCTTGACCTTCGAATCGAGCATGGATGAGATTCAGATGACATATGGAGTCCCTGAAGACCTGCAATTCTTCACATTGAGTATTGATCAGATGTCAATGTTTCCTCCGGATGGATTCGTTCGTTTGCACCGTGGCAATGCTTCAGACTAGTGTTCATTTTCCTGTAATCGATGAGATCTGGAGCTTTCTAGAATTTATTGGTTTCCTTCTGCCCAGTTGGTACCAAATAGGTACATGATTATTCTCCTTATATTAATCAAGGCAAAGGATGCTAGCGTCCTAGTGACTCCGATGATGATTCAGTTGTTAACTTCTCATCAGCTAAACAATCATGTCGTATGTGAGATGAAGTCATCGTCTTGCTTTTGGAAACTGACGGATGACTTCAATTTCTGGCAGAAATACTGCTTTCCTGCTCCTTCGGACCCAAAGTATTTTGAGTTCAATCGTCGCCCACTTGAGCGAGAGTTCAGGCCACTTCGTAAGTATAATTCCGTCCTTTGTTTCCGCTGTGCCGATTGTATGTTGATTTTTACGTGTGTTTTTTATAGGGAGGTTATTTACTACTCCTCTTTCCTCGAAGGAGAAAGTTGCTATGAAGGCATTCCGTGGCATGCCTTGAATGAAAGTGGAGGATGTTACATGCTCTTCCAATTTAGTCGTAGTGGGTTATGGGCCCACTTGCATGTGGCTCCCATTCTTTTCAAAGTGCCAAAAGTTCGGTTCGAAGGTGGGGCTCCTTCAAAGAAGAGGAAGACATCTAAAGTTAAGGTTCCTAGTCCATCAGACACATAAGAGCTTTCTGAGACGTTTGCTTCCTTTATAGGCTCGAAGAGGTCTCGCACTTGGGCTGAGCCTGCTTCCAGACGGTTTGCTCTGCCGAGGAAGGAACGTGATTCTGACCTGACTGACAAGGTGGAGGTTGTAGCATCCACTTCTGAGAAGAACCACCTGCGGCTAGCAGGGGTTGATGATGCGTTGAAGCTGAGTACCGAGCAGATAAAAACTTTGAACAAGAAACCGATGTTGGCTGCTATGGAGGCTTCTACTAATACTGACCAATCCAGGCCTGTTTTACTGAAAGGTCTTGATAAAGATTTGTCTGTGCCCCTTGAGTTTTCTTGTCCTGCTGGCAGATCGTCTAACAGCGGTCACGACGGCGTGGACCCTCCTTCTTGCAGTCTCCATTGCCTTCCATCTCACTGTAGATCGTATATTGAGATAACAGAGGGTTTGGTAGACAATTTGCTTCCTTTTCTCCCTTCGGATTCTATCAAGCCGACTCACAACAGAGGATCGACTGCCGATGACAAGGGGAAAGTGGTGGATGATGGCTCAGGTATGGTGAAGACCACAAAGGGCGGAGCTAGTGTAATTTTATATCCAGGAAAACTTCATCCTGATGTGCGGATGAGTTTGTTTGCTCCAGATATAGTAAAAATGAGCAACCAGGCTTGACACCAGGAGGTTGATATTGATTATGCTTCGATGAAGCATATCATCATGCATTATAGCTGGCTGGTGAACTACGCTTCAAAGTCATAGGAGGATACGTTAGGGGAGTGTATGGATAAAGGGCTGAAACATATTATGCTGGGGATGTCGCGTCTGAGCCAAGTGATCGTCGCTGGGAAGTTGAGGCGACTCGTGAGAGGGTGTACACCATGGAACGCGTCTTCTTGAATATGCAGAAGTCGTATTCTAATGCACTCTTCAAGATTGAATCGTTGAGAAAGCAGCTATAAGAGAGGAAGCTGGAACAATCAGCAGTTGATGATGAGGCCAAGAGGGTTCGTTGGAAGCCCTTGAGTCCTATTTAGCAGAGGCAACGTCTGCAAGGGACAGATCCAGAAAAGAGCTGAACCTGGTCCGCCATGATTTAGAAGTTGCATAGGAAGTTTTGGCTAAGGTGCGCTCTGAGTTGCAGTCTCTTGCTAAGGAGAATACCAAGAAAGAATCTGAGTAGATTGTCCAGAGACAACAGTTAAAGGCCAACGTAGAATTTAATGCTCGGGTAGCAAGGAAAGCTGGGGATTAGCTCCTCCTGGAGCAGCATGAACTTAGCGCAATTAAAGAAAGCTTGAGTACTGAGCGGTTTCAAATTGGAAGGCAAGCTGGAGCTACTGGAGCGTGAATTTGCTGAAGTAAAGGTATGCGATAACAGGCTTCTCAAGGCGCAATGCACGCTTGAATTCTGCAGGAGCGTGCACGAGAGTTTAGAGTTGTTAGCGCTGATGAAAGAAAAGCATCTGGAATGGGAAATTTTTTATTACAGGAAGGTGTCCTTTGCAAATTTCGAAGATATCTCTGAGCTGTCAGAAGAAGAGGGCGATCCAGATCATGAAGCTCAAGTTGAAGGACGCATGAACGCAGTCCCGCTTCTTCTCCCGTTAAGCTTAGTTCCCTTGTACTTGTACCTCCTCCTGATGATGAGTAAATTTCGTACATCTTTTGTTTAGACTGTTAATGAAAACAAGTTTATTTCGAGTATGCTTTGTACAAGTGTTCTGTTCGGTCTCCCTGCTACATGCTTTCCATTTTGCATTGTCGTTTTATTTTGAAGTAGGTCTCATTGGGATAGCAGAGAGTCGAGTGGTCTATCCGCTGTTGAGAGCTTGACCGTTTATGCCGCGAGTAATTCTGACATGTACATCCATGAGGTCTCAGAGTTGCTTTCGCGTAGTTATGCCCACTAGTGAATATTCTGCAGATGGTTTGGTAGCAGATTACTTTACCCAGGCTGCAGCTCATCCTTGAGGTAAGTCGTCAGAGGCTCAAGTTATATATTGGACCATCAGTCGCGTCATTGGCATGAGTGAACTGTTATAATCGAGCACATGCTTTGTCGTCTGTAGTTGAGCAAGAACGCTTGGCCTGAGTTGAGTTTCGTAAGCTTGGGCTGGTCTCCCGTGTAGCATTCACATAGTGGATTAGTTTACAAAACTGGCCATTGCTGATAATAGGATGTCATCCTATGTGCGCGTGAAGACGCTGGCTGAGCTGTGATCAGATTCAACTACCACTGTCCTATGGAAGAGTAGTGATCCCGTGGCGAGTCGTCGACATCGGTTGAAATTGACTAAGCTCCCACCTTCCAAACCATTTACACTCGCGCAGAGCGAGCTAAGGAATTGGGATAGGGAAATTCGGCGACCATGGTTTGTAGAAGAGCAGTGGTCCCATGGCAAGCCGTCGACATCAGTTCAGAACTGATTAGGTTTTCGCCTTTCAAACCATTTACACTCGTGCGGAGCGAGCTACGACATTGGAATATGGAAATTCGGCGATCATGGTATGTGGAAGAGCAGTGGTTCTGTGGCAAGACGTTGACATCAGTTCGAAATTATCAGAGCCTGACCTAGCTGGAAGTGTGCCGACGTGGACGTTGGGCCTGTGTGGCCAACGAGGACGTTGGGCGCCCTAGGGGGTGGACTGTGATACCCTTGTGTGGGCGGACCTGAGAGGGAGGGTGAGGGTTGGAGCCCAATAGGCCCAACAGGCCTGTGGATCCCAGAAGGGGTTGAACGAGCTACTCAAGGGGGATCATAGTCCCACATCGCCTAGGTGCGGGAGGGTGATGTGCTTTATATGTACGAGTGGCTCTACATGATACAATGCGTTTTAAAGCCGTGCGGGCCGGTTTGGGCCCAGAGCGGACAATATTGTGTCATGTGGACCGGATCGTTACAGAATGTAATATCTGTTTTTTTTTTTTTTTAATTTGCTTGAGAGGGTGTACTCAGTAAATGCGATGGGGGCACATAGCCACCCACCCTCTAAGAGACAACCCCCCTTTTTTTCTTCTTTCTCACAGAGTGTAAACTCTGTAGCTCTATGGCGATTGTGATTTCGGCGTGTGTTTGGGTGAATCAAGCGATTCCTTCGCGGAATCTCGCCCCTTTGTTATACATTTCTTCCCTTCTTCTTCCCCTCTTCATTCTCAAAAAAATCAGTTTTCAGATTGTGGGTTTGATCGGTGTTGGGTTGTTTGATCAGTTTGTGTAGCTCCGATCAGCCATTGAGGGGTGATGATCATCGTTCGTGGAGGGGTGATGATCCCTAGCGAGTCATCGTTATCAGGCGTGAAAACGCTGACTAGACTCCCACTTCCTAAGCCATCGACATTCGCCGCGACAAACTAGGCGTTGGGGTGAACCAGAAGTCGTCATCATCAGTAGAAACTGACTAAGCTTACTTGGCTAGGTTGGAGCTCCACCTATTACGAGCGAGCGAGCCTACTTCTGAAATCGGATTGCATTGTGCAGATTAGTTTCCACAAATTTCAATGAAAGATATATAAAAATAGGTACCTTAAATCAACTGGTGATATGTAGGTGTGCTTCGTGTGTCAAGAGTGACTAGGGCCTCTCTTGCTTACGTCATTGCACGTGGTAGAGTGTCGCTCAGGTAGTAGGCCAAGTTGGTATGCCCATATAAGAAAAACTAGGTCATTTAGCAGGATCAATGTGTCATGTGTACTTCGCGGATTGCGAAACGGTAGTATCAGTTACTTTCCCCCAATTAATGGGGTTGTGCGCAACGTCATTAATTGATTGAACATTGACCTGTGCAGTTATCATGGGAACCGTCGCCTCCTCGTTTCCCATACAGTATTCAGTCGAAAATGACTAAACTTTGATCGTGTTCAGCAATCATTATCTGTAGTTGGACAATGATCCCTGGCAAGCTATGTTCATCAGGGGTAAGAGCGTTGACTAAGCTCCCACTTTCTAAGCCATCCGCTTTTGGCAGATTAGGCGTTCAAGCGGATAAGAGGCTATCGTCATCAGTCGAAATTGACTAAGCTTTGATCAGGTTAGCCCTCTGTTGGCATTGGGCGTGTAAGTCTGACTCGGGTGTTCTGACTAACTTAATTAACCTGATAGCTCGACACGAAGGTCAGACCAATAAATCTGATTATGGAGTCGGATAGCCATAGGTTGACCGGACCGAGTTTGTCCAAGTTTAATGAACAACAACGGAATTTTAATAGAGCGAATACCTTGGATTTATTAGCAATACCACTGTAGGCGTGTTCTGCATTCCATAGGCGCTTAAGGCCTTTGCCGCTTATGTCTCTACGTGTACTGGGCCGGATCTGGCAAAGTATTCGCTTGGACCCATTAGTTGGCTAGGCCTTGTTCTAAAGATCAACGTGCTAGGTGTACGAAGTAGATTGCAAGACGATTCAGTATCGGTTACTCCCCCCAGTTAATGGGGTTGCTTGCAGTGCCATTAATTCGATGAATATGGACTCGTGTAGTTGCAATTGGAAACTTCACCTTCCTTTTTCCCGTACGACTTTTAATGTTGACGTAAATTTTGATTGACTTCGTTTCGTGAACCATCGTGCCTATATATAGGCCGATATTCACCCTTTCAAGCGTTGCTATGAATGTTGTAGAGAATGTTCTTGAAATGATTTATCAGAAAATATGCTTTAGGTTTTCCAAAGGCTAAAGGAAGATCTTTGTTGTTGAAGTCTTCGAATGTTCTGACATTTGCAGCGACGAGTCTTGAAAACACCTGCTATTAAGTGGTGCCACCTGGTTTGGCTGAGCATCCAATTGGTTCCATGGGACCTTGTAATTTCTTTTTACATTTTGTAGAAAAAGTACATACTCTTTTTCGGGGGACGAGTTCGTTTTTCCCTTCTGTTGCTCTCGAGTTGCCATCCACCACTGCTGTTGGGAGATGATACCCGTAGCTAGTTTTGGAATGGTTGTTCCAACTGTATCTACTGGGCTTCACTCGTGATGCCACAACCGAAAGGCAGATTGGCGAAGCGTAGTTCAGATGGACGTGACATGAGGCCCTGAGGTGCTAACTCTGCATCACCCCAGGCATCATTTGCTTGAGAGGCAACCTCATCTGCTTCTGTTCTCCTTCTAAATCCTCTTCACAAGGCAGATTGGCGGAGCAAAGTGTCTATTGCAAGGCAGATTGGCAGAGCAAAGAATCAAGCTCGTATCGTAGTCTGTTGCCTACTTTGGGTACTTTTGCTTTCACTTCTGAATCCTCTTTTGAAGACAGATTGGCAGAGCAAAGTCTTGACGCGCGTTTCAGTGGATTCATACTCGCGTCGGACTTAGATACTTGTAGTTTGTAAACTTTTGTACCAGTCAGTCGGATAAGCTTTGTAACAATTTTCATAGTAATCAATAAAGTCTGTTTTATTCCTTGAATGACTCTGTATTATATAGGCTTGCGCGAAAAAATCTTCTAAACTAAAAAAATAAAAAATAAAAATAAAAATAAAAATGATAAGATAGTTTGACTCTAAGCGGGGATCAAGCTAATCTAGCCCTGAAAGAGACGTGCATGGTTCTAGCTTAGACTGTGTAGCTCCCTTGGCGAAGTGTCACACTTCGCCAATGTTAACGAAGTTACTGAAAAGTGAACTTTGTGCGAGCGGGTTGTTCCTCGCTGGTTGTCAGCTTTTGAAGTAGGCGCATGTTTGCTAAAGTGTTGTTACTTAGCTTTGTATAGGACTGAAAGGTGTCTCCAGTGCTGAATTGCAGCTTGTCACATAGTTGAGCCTTGGTTGTCGTAACTCTGTCTCTGTCCGCGCGGGGTGATTTTTCCCCCTCATTTAGGCCCGGTGTCTGATATGTCTGTCCCGCGGGCCCGAGCTGTAATTGCTAACAATCTAGTTGTTTCAGTGCTGTGTAATGACAGTCTCTCGCTGATGGTTGATCTCCACGAATAGTTTATTGGGCCTGGTTGGCTGTGTACTTGATGCATTGTTGCAAAATAAAGACTACTGCATCCATATGATGGAGCCAAGGGCTCCCTAGGATGATGCTTTAAGTGGATGGAGCATCGACCATCATGAACTCTCTGGCAAGGTACTTTCGTAATTGTGGCTCTCCCGCCATTACCATTAGGCTGATTTTTCAAGTAGGGAAGCATTTTTTTCCGCTGAACTCGATCATAGGATGGTTGGTGGGCGTTAAGTCGTCCTTCTTTAGTTGCATATTGCAGAACGCGTTGACAAGCAAAACGTTCAGAGAACTTCCTGTGTCCACCAAGGCCCTTTTACTTCCCACTTTGAAACGAGGACCAAGATGACAAGGGCGTCATTGTGAGGAGAATGAACGCCTTGGAGGTCCTTGTTCATGAACGTCAGTGGTGGGATCGGGCTTTGAATACGTGCATATTGCACTTGTCTGTCTTTGCAGGTGAGCTGTATCCGCATTTCGAGAAGCGTCCTTTTGCGGGACCTGTTGGATTGCTCTCTTTCGGAATCGACTCCATGAAGCACATATATGATGCCGGGAGCTTATTTTTCTATCTCCTTGACATCATCTTCCCATTCCTTTGTCTGGTCCTGCCTTTTGTCTGGGTTCAAAACTCCTTAAGCTTCCTTTTCCAGATCCAATACTCTATCTCGGTCTTGAGACTTTTGCAGTCCCCAGTGTTGTGGTTGCCCTCTTTATAGAAGAAGCAATATTTGTTGTTATCCCGCCGGGAGGGGTTTCCTCGCTGTTTGGCGGGCCATTCAACTCTCCCCAATTCTTAATGGAGTTGATGACGTCAGATAGACTGGAATTTAGGGGAGTAACAGATTTAGACCTGATGAAGTTGGAGGCCTTATCTTGCCTTGCGTTGCCAGAGATAGGCTTTCTGTCATTGCGCTTCCTCTTTCTGTCTTCGTCTTCCTGTTTCTTCCCTTTTTTTGCCTCTGGAACCAGAAGGTTTCTTTTCGGACTTCGCCTCATTCTTGGCAACCAACATCTCATTGAAAGTGATGTATTTCTGGGCACTCTTCAACAAGTTCTCCATATTAGCTAGAGGCTCCAAAGTGAGGAAATCATAGAACTTGCATCTCCTCAGACCTGAGGTGAAGGATGTGACCGTGGTGTCATTATTGCAACCATCGATGAGAGTCAACTCATCGTTGAAGCATGTGACGTATTCCCTTAGCGTCTCGTTCGACTTCTGTTCGAGGGTGAGCAGGTAATGCGGGCCCTTCTTGATTCATTGGCTGCCGACAAAGCGTGTGAGAAACGTCATCGCCAGTGTCCAGAATGAGCCTATGGACCTCAGAGAGAGGCTGTGAAACCAGGTTAGCGTTGACTTCTTCAGGCTGGTAGGGAATGACTGACACATTACTGCTTCAGATCCTTCATTGAACACCATTACATGCTGGAAGTGGCGCAAGTGGTCGGACATGTCTGTTGTGCCGTTGTAAAACTCCAGCTTTGGAGGAACGAATTTCTTTGGCAGAGGTTTGTTCATTATGTGATCCATGAATCAAGGACAGGGAGGTTGAACAACACATCAAGATTGGTGGCCCTTAGCAGGAGGGGGTTCTGCGAGGCGAGCTTGTCAGCCCTAGACATTGGGTCTCTGTTGGCCGCTCATCCACTTCTGCTCCACTGAGAGCCAGCAGGAGCAATGCGGTCCTGAACGTGTTCTCTAGCGTCTTTCAAGGACAGGGCTCTCTGTTGCTCCTGGTCTCCTTCTGCGGGTGGAGGGTTTTATTGAGTAAGCATCTCCACCGCTCGTGCAATTTGTTCCATCTGGGTTGACAGTAGATCCACCCTAGGGTCTGCCATGGTTGCTGCTGACACGGGGTCCGAGGTTGTTCCCCCTGCGATGCCGGTGCTGCCAGGGCTGGCGGTGCTCCTCAAGTTTGGGTGTTCGAGGGCTCATGAATATCTTCATTGTTGCGAGATCTCGTGGTCACCATCTCTCTGGACTATGAGGAATGGTGATATCACTTAAAGAAACTTCGTCGTTCCATATGGACGGCGCCAAACTGATGTAGTCGAATTGTATTCTCCTTGACTTTGACATTGACCTGCACAGGGAACACACATGAGCCAAAGATCACCATTGTGGCGGCTGATGACACTGCGATGCTAAAGTCAGTCAAAGCTTGAGAAATGCTTAAAACTATAAATTAGATTCTGTAGCGTACATTTGTTCATCAACCCTCTGTCTTATTTATAATGCGAGAATCCTTGTCTGGATAGGACTTTGGTGGCGTAATTTAGGGAAAGAGATCTTGCTGGAGATCATTTCTATGTTAGGAGTCGTCTATGTAGGAAAATTTTCCTATACAACTTGTGCTCCTAGATCTGTGGGAGAGGTTTCCCCTTTTGGAGTGTTGTCCATGCAAGAAAGTTTCCTTGCACGACTTATACTCCGGTATTTGTTTCCTAGTTGGACCCAATGTATTGTTGGACTGCCCGTCTTAGGTCGGTCCCTCGGATACTTGCCTGATTAGGCCTTACGGGTATTGGGCTTGACTATGATTTGTGAGCTTAATAAGGCGCTACAATTTGGATCAAACTTTTTGAATTATGCCAAAATGGGCTTAGTATTATTTGGGCCTTGCCAGACTTGGTAGGCAATCAGGCACGCTTAGATCTGCTGACGAGATTATCATGACACATGTACGACACGAATTAATGAAAGGTTTGGTGTATTATCAGTTGGTGCATGAGATACTTTGACCAACTTAAGCCACAAGTTCACTCGAGTGGTTACAATATTCACGCCCTTAGCTACTAGTTTGAAATTTCAAAATTTTCATAAGTTTCTAATATCGCTAATTCTAGGGGGCGAGGGCAGCCCACCACCACCCATCATCCTCGAGAATTGGTGATTTGCACAAGGAAGAGTATTTTGAGATTAGTGGTGAAAATTGACACTCAACTGCACTTAAAAGGCTTGGGTTGCTATTAAGTACGTGTTCAACTCTTTATTAACTTCATGTGATATTGGTCTTGACCCGATGTGGAGTCTAAATTTGCATGTTCAACTGGAGCCAATATCTCTAACATTTGTCTCATCATATTTTAAAATTTAAAGTTTGTTTTTCATATGTTTACGACTTCCGCCACATGTATGGTTATGATGCATTCCAGATGATACAAGATTTGCCTTGCATACTACCATGTTTCGGAAAAATTACATCAATAGTGATCCATTCTCAATTACAATTTTTTGTCTGTGTTCGCCATTTTTTAATCTTACTCTGTTTTTTTTTTTTTAACATTGCCTTCGTCTACTTCAATAAGTCGAGTAAAAGCTTCCAACATGTAAAATGATTGCCGTACCAAAATGAAATGGTCCAATTAAGTCAAACAAACACATACTAAACAACAAACAAATATCTTGATCAGATAGTCTATTTCTCTTCCATAAATTTCAATCACAAGTCAACCACAACACACAGAAACACAATGGTGAATGTTGCATTCCGTGTGTTCATACTTGCAGTCTTCCTTCAATGTGATGGAGGGAGAGGTTTCGAATTTGAATTCGACCCATTAGATAAACACATCAAAGCCCAGTTGTTGAACCATGTTTCCAGAGTTGATGACGTACTGAAAGAAGAGTATGTGCCAGTTTATGTTGCACCTCAGGATGGATTGAAGGTAGGTGATAAGGTGGAGAGCTTGCCAGGGCAACCTAGCAATGCACCGCTGTTCGACCAGTATTCGGGATATGTAACTGTGGATCCAAAGGCAGGAAGAGCTCTGTTTTACTACTTTGTTGAGTCTCCTCAAAATTCTTCTACAAAACCTCTTGTCTTGTGGCTTAATGGAGGTATGGTATTTGTGTGACAATACTATGACTATTGCAAGGTTTTTTTTATTGAACTATTTACAATCACTACAATTATGTGATTTCCACTCTTTTTGATTGGTCTGCAGGACCTGGATGTTCTTCATTAGGAGGTGGAGCGATGATGGAACTAGGTCCATTTAGAGTCAACAGTGATGGCCAAACACTTCATTCAAATCACTTTGCTTGGAACAGCGGTAAGTTTTTAATTACTAAATGAACTTCAACCTTTCTGAATTGATGCTGCACAATCCTGAAATATAATACATCTTGTCTTAAATAGTAGCGAATATAATTTTCCTTGAATCACCTGCTGGTGTGGGATTTTCGTATTCAAATACAACATCTGACTACGAATTAAGTGGGGATAAAAGGACAGCTGAAGATTCATACACATTTTTGGTTAATTGGTTGGAAAGGTTTCCTGAGTACAAGAGTAGGGATTTCTTCATAGCAGGAGAGAGTTATGCAGGACATTATGTTCCACAGCTTGCTCAACTTATCCTTCAAAACAATAAGAATACTAATCAAACGGTCATCAACTTGGAAGGAATCGCGGTAAGATTTATAAATACTTCACTGTCTAATTCTAAATGTGTCAAATTATAGATTTACAATGAAATTGTTACTTGTGATAGTGTAGATAGGTAATGCAAATATCGATTATGAGGCGCGGTTAAAGGGAGTGTATGACTTCCTTTGGTCACATGCACTGATTTCAGATGAGATTAAGGAGGGCATTAGCTTAAACTGCAATTTTTCTTTAGAAGAGAATTCAAAGGAATGCAAAGAGTACTTGAGCCAAGTAGGTGATGCAGTTGGCAACCTCTTCATGTACGACATCTATGCTCCCTTGTGCACTTCATTGCCACAGGTATGTGTTCATTACGACATATCATTTTGATTAGTTAATTTGATTAAACATCAAATTATACTTGTTAGCATGTTTTCTATTTGTGAAGCAGAGTGCAACATTTGACCCTTGCTCTAGCAAATACATCTACAATTATCTAAACACTCCACAAGTTCAGAAAGCTCTTCATGCAAACCTCACATTGCTTCCAAATCCATGGGAACCCTGCAAGTAATAATCCCTATGAGAACAATTTTGATTTTTTCTCAACCTTGAAAATATATAATCAACTAAATCCAATTTGTGTTCTTTCTGGGTTCATATTAAATACAGCTTCAACGTTGGTGGGATTTATAGTAGTTCATCATTGACAGTTTTACCAGTCATTCAAGAACTCATGACCAGTGGTATGAGTGTCTGGATATACAGGTACTATTGTTGTTCTACAAAGCTTTCTAAAACCAACAAAGATAAGTAAAAACTAATATTGCATTATTCAATTGTAAAATTGTAGTTGACTGATTAATTAATTGACAATACAACCAATATAAGTACTAACTTCCGTTGAGACCCATTGACTAACGCCGAATTTAGTCAATGCATAATTTCCCATTTGTCCTTCAATTTGTTTGTATGCAGTGGGGATACAGATGCTAAAGTACCAGTAACGTCGACTAGGTATTCCATCAACAAAATTAGAACACCAGTGAAGACTAAATGGTATCCATGGTACACCGAAGAAGAGGTATTGTGACCTCTTAATTACTCGCATTAGTGTCTAGTAATTAATTAATTATTAATAAATTAAATTCTTACTTAATTTTTTTTCTGAATGCAGGTTGCAGGATATGCAGTTGAATACGAAAACTTAACATTTGTTACAGTTCGAGGAGCTGGACATTTGGTTCCAAGTTATCAACCAGCTAGGGCACTCACCATGTTTTCATCCTTCTTGCAAGGGAAACTACCACCAAGATCTTAAAGATGATCATACTTTGAGTAGAAAATCTTGTTACGTACAATAATTGGAGCAATAAATCTGAATTTTCTCTTAATCTTTTTCAATTTTTATGTCAAACGTTCTCTATCACTGAAAACTAACTGTACTGTTTATTTGTTTGTATCATTTTAGTGATTTCAAAATTGAGATAGCTTAAGCTTGGTATGTAGGCTACTATAGTTATCAAGAATTGGTTGAAGTAGGAAAGATACTTTGATGTTCGTTGAAAAGCCTTCGCGTGCTTTCAATTGTCTATGGCATTAATAGAGACAAAGACCATTGAAGATTAATCATTGACTAAATTTAGTTTTGAGTCCTACTAAGAATAATGGCCTCATATTAATACACAACAAACTCTTATCTCCTTGTTCAAATTGATATTTTTTGTATTTTGTTTTCTTGTTTCTTGTTTTTTGTTTCTCAACAAACTCTTATCCCCTTGTTCAAATTGATTTTTCTTTTTTCTGTATGAATTTGGATAACAAATTAAACATAGAAATATAGTCATAGAGACACAAAGTGTCATGTATAAAGAATGATAAAGGTTGCACTCCTGGTTGTACTAGTTGCAGTTTTCATACAGGGAGAGGAATTGAATACGAATTCGACACCATTGGATAAACACGTGAGATCTCAATTACTGAATCATGCATCAAGTGTTGATGACAGCCTTACAGATGAACTTCTGTTAGAGGAGTACAAACCAGTTTATATTGGAGCTCAAGATGGTCTGAAGCAAGCGGATAAGGTGCTGAGCTTGCCAGGGCAACCTAGCAATGGATCACTATTCGATCAGTATTGGGATAGGCTACAGTATCCAAAGGCAGGAAGAACACTCTTCCAAGCCTCGTATTTATATTATTTATTATTTTTTCAGTATTGGGATAGGCTACAGTATCCAAAGGCAGGAAGAACACTCGTATTTTTTTAGTACATACAACCTTTCTTGGTTTCAAAATTTTAATGACATAGTATTTATATTATTTATTAATTTTTTTAGTTTAATGCTCATCGAAAATGCACGTGTGAGCAAAATTGGGAACGCCTCAATCCCCACCCGAAAATTTGGCCCTTGGGTTGGTAGTATTAGACCATGCTCAGGCGATGGGCTTCGAGCCCCCAAATCTCATGAAACCACATTAATATTCGCATGTTCAAACTCATATATACACAAAGATGTATACTAATAATATGTATATTACACACAGCAGGAAAGAAAAAAAAATTGCAAACAGTACCAGAAGTCGTAATAACATGATAATGTGAGGAAAAAATTGAAGAAATAGTACGTACAATATTGCTTATACATACCTTCGTCATTGGTGACGCTGGGGCATATGGCCATTTATAGTTTTTTCAAACAACTCAAACGCTGAATTAATTATGCAACTCATTCATACAATATTCATCAAGCTTAATAATTGAAAAATCAGTAGGTAACACTCCCCCCCTTTTCTGAAATCGATCAAGCAACCAAGCAAAAGAGTATGCATCGCCATATTCACCATGAACCAAATCAGCCAACAAAGCGCAATCAGAAAAACCTATATCATGGTCATGATCATGCAAAGAAGAATAAGCATCAATGACGGAAAATGTTAATAATATTGTAGCAGCAAGAACCAGAACTAGAATGACTTTACTTCGCTTGTCCATGATATGGAAATAGAAATCAAGAATTTTGAGTTTCAGACTTAAATTGATCCATAGACACTATTTTATGGAAAACTGATGAAAACAAAACATACTTGCACTGGAACAAGACTTCAATTCCTAGAGGGAAAAGGAACCCTTTCCGAACTGTAAGCGAATTAGTGTCCAAGTTGAAAGGTTTCACCTTCTTTCAGTCCAAAAATAACTATTTTTTTTAATTATTGTTCTAACTTCTAAGTATGAAATCCATTGCATATTGGTTCTTGTATTTATTTTATTTTTATATTTATAAAATTGAAAGCTAAATTGATTAGAAATTAATTGAAGGAGCCTTGAATCATGCGTCTAAATGCATGATACGAATCACATATGATTTTAGTTGAGCTAAATTCTGATATATGTTGTGACTTGTGACCAGGGGCATGCATGCCGGACCTGGGTGTTCATAGTTTGGAAATGGAGCGATGTAGGAAGTAGGCCCATTTAGAGTCAATAGATTAGAGACGGGCACAGCACACACTTCACTCAAATGACTATGCATGGAGATCTGTTCGAAACTAAATTTCTATTTAAGTACTTGTCCTAAAATATTTACATTTCTTTTATCTTAAACAGTGGCGAACATCATATTCCTTGAAGGGGAATTCTAATTGGCGAGGAAACGGGTGAGGGAGGGGGGGGTGCAACCCTCCATCCCCCTCGAGATGTGGGCCTTCGCGCATCTCGAGGGAGATGGAGGGTTGCACCCCCTCCCTCGCCCGTTTCCTCGCCAATTAGACAAGCCCTTCCTTGAATCACCTTCCGTTGTGGGATTGTCTTATTCAAACACAACATCAAATTACTAATTAAACGGAGATAAAAGGACTGCCGAAGATTCATATACATTTTTGGGTGGTGACGCTATTGCCGTTTGCGAAGCTTTCTTTAAGCCCAAGAGGGTGACACATGTGACTCTGGACAACATCTGTCACG
Source organism: Berberis vulgaris (assembly GCA_963556465.1). Taxonomy (NCBI): domain Eukaryota; kingdom Viridiplantae; phylum Streptophyta; class Magnoliopsida; order Ranunculales; family Berberidaceae; genus Berberis; species Berberis vulgaris. The sequence goes on from OY747124.1 coordinate 15,985,267, forward strand.
ACTACTCGTTGCCCAATGATTTGGAGATTGTTTTCCTTGGAGATGACAACTGTCCTTTCGTCCCCGGTTTGGATACATTGCTTTCTATGCAATTATGTTCCATTATGGTTTTAGGCTGCCGCCTCCTTTTATCGTCTGAGAGTACTTGGATTTGGTTGGAATTTCTCATGCTCAACTTGTTCCTAATGGTTGGAAGATACTGACTTCGACCTTGGCGAGGGCTGTTGCTGCTCGCATCCCTATGAATGTTAGGGTTTTGCATTCCCTGGTAGGGTTTAGCGTGGACCCTAGTTACACTTGTCGCTTGCGTTTTCTTCCTGCTTCGAGGACTTGCGAGAGGAGTATGTGGGTTGGTCAAGGTCCTGGTTTTATGCCTCTATTTCTTCTAACCATTTTAGGTTTCACGGGAATCAGATTCTGCGATCGTTCTGGGAGCCTAAGAGGGTTGAGTTGTCATTGTGTTTGGAAAGAACAAGATTTCCGTAGTCGATTTTGTGATCTTCCCCGAGTATTGGCAGAAGATTTCCTTACTTCGGACGTTGTTGTTCGTGGTGGTCTGTTTTCACCGAGTACGACAGACATTGCTTCTGAGGTTACTGTCGTGCGCGCCGGCGATATAGGAGTCTATGCTTCTGCTCTTGCCTGAGGTCCTAGGAACACTGGTCCAATTGTTAAGAAAAGGAAAGTTCCTAGGCCTCCAAGATATCGGCCATCAGTTATGGTCGTGTCTCGAAGAGGAAGAATCTCCCAGGGCCCCTTCTCTATTTGCCTCTCTTCAGAAAGGGGGTCGTGGTTCGGGTGATGATTCCTCTGCTCGTGAAGACGAAAAGGTAATCCGGGTTTTCGAGGTAAATAAGAAACATGTTTCCCGCCCTCTAGATGACCATGAGAAAAAACTTGTTGCTTCTTATGGCTTGTCGGATTCTGCCGGTCTCTCAATTGATGATTCACGCATCATTGAGAATAACATTTTCAGTTGGGTGTTTTGCTGTCAAATAATTCGACGGGTACTAAGACTTTGGATGATTTGATTATGATCCGTCAGCAGAGGATCAAGTTCCTGCTTGTTCTCGAGATCTCATGTTGCTCCTCTGGCTTCTCGCCCTGCTCATTCTGTCCTTGGAGAGACCTTCGCAACCTTATTGGCGGTTGTCATGGGCAGTTGGCGAACAAAACTCCTAGGCACGTGTTTCAACCACGTCGTCATATTGACGATGGCCTTCAACATTTCATGGAGGGATGACAGATCTTACTTATGCGGCCATCATGGGTGCAGACTGAATGGCGTCTCATGTCGCGCGGAAGCTTTCATGACACATTCTGGTTTTTTATCACGTTCTTCATCGAATGGATTTGTTGAAGGCGCAATGCACAGGACATGAGAAGGCTTCTGCGTGAGAGTTGTTGAGGGAACTAGAGGCTAAACGTGATGCGTTTGCTTCCGACCTCGATACATCTGATGTGGAATTGGGCAGGTTGCGTTCCCGTCTGGATGTTGCTGAAAAGAGCTGTCTGACTGAAAGGCCGAATGTGACGAGGCGGTTTGCTCCGCCAACACATATTCTGCCAAGCTTAAGGCTGCTACTGCTTGCATGTTGAGCTAAATTCCTAGTTTGTTGAGACCAAGTCAGCGGTCGCTGCTAATCTTGCCAATGTCGACAAAGAGTTAATGTCTACCCAAGTCGAGTTGTAAACTGTTAAGGAGAAGTTGAAGGCAGCGGAGGCCGCAGACTTTAAGAGAGTGGTTGAGGGTCGCCATGATTTTATAGATTTCCTGGAAACACAAGGTTTAAACATGTCGCCTTACCGCAGCCTTGCTGAGCAAGAGTTCGACAATGTAAAAGAGGTTGTTATGGATTCGATGGGTGATCCAGATGTCGAGGAGCCCGCTGACCCTATGCATCCTGAAGATGTTGTTCACAATAGTGATTCCTCTTAGTTGTTATTTTCATTTTTTAGAAAATAAATGGAAAATTTGTTATTTCACATTTTTGTGTCCTGTATGTCTAGCTTGTTTAGCTTTTACTTATGACATTTCTAGGAGATTTTCGACTTCGGTTGTTTGGATTTTCGTGAGTGGCTTCGATACTCAACATTCTAGTCGTATGGAAGCTTTAGTTTACGGAATCTTGTTTCTCATTCGGATTACGATGTCATACGTTACAGTCGACGTAAAAGTTTGGCTTTTATGTCCCGATACTTTATTACTTCGTGGTTGATCAGGCGAGAAGTTTTTATGTCTGACTCTTTCGTCAAACATATTTGTTTGCTCGATACTCTAGTCACGCTGAGTGTTCTCTCGAGTCTGTTTTTAATCTGACTTTTTGTTTTGATCAGATTTGGTTGTTTCGAAATTGAGAGCGAAAGATTTTATTGATAATATCTTTTCAAATGCTCTACAATCCATGGTGGAGGTATCATTTCGCCCTCTTTGTCTTCCAACCAGTATGTTCCTTATCACTCGATAGGGTCCTTCACTGTTTGGGTTAAGTTCGCCTGCGTCGGGCTCTTTCGTATTTAGTTAGGTTTTTCGTAACACCCAATTTTCGACGTTGAAGTTTCGGATCCGTACCTTCTTGTTTTAGTACCTTGCCACGCGCTGTTGGTATGCTGTTGTTTTAATTTAGGCTATTTTTTATTTTTCTTTGAGGAGATCCAGCCCGACTCTTAATGATTTGACGTTGTCCTCAGCACGAAATTCTTCGGTTCAGAATGTTGGTATTTTGACCTCCACGGGCATCATCGTATCTGACCTGTAAGTGAGTGCAAAAGGTGTTTCTCATGTTGGAGTTCGTTTAGTTGTCCTGTAACCCAAAGGACACTAGGTAATTTGGACGTCCATAGTCATTTCGTTGCCTCGAGTTTTCTTTTGATTGCCTCCAAAATAGTTATGTTAGTGACTTCGGCTTGCCCATTTTTTGCTTGCGAGTGAGCTGGTATGGAGCGGCTTTTGCTAGTTCAATCTATTAGTAGCTCGGTTAGCGGGAGAAGTGCTATTGGATATTCATGTTCTTGCATAACTCCCTGACCCTTTTGCCTTCAAACTGCTTCCCATTGTTCGTAACGATTACTCTTGTGATTTCGAATCACATATGATGTCTCTCTAGAGAAATTTCTCGACTTGTGCTTCCCCTATCTTCGTGAGGGGCTCTACTTCTACCCATTTGGGGATGTAATCTACTGCTATGAGGAGAAATTTATTTTTGTCGGACGTTGAGAGTGGTTCTACGATGTCCATTCCCCATTATGCGAACGACCATGGGCTGCTCATTAGAATCAAAATTTGTCTTGGCATGTGAGTGTATGGGGCGAATCTATGGCATTTGTTGCATTTACGAACTAGCTTCTGAGCGTCCGCTTGCATCGTTGGCCAGTAATACCCTAACGTGAGAGCTTCATGGGCTAATGTTCTCCCCCAGGGTGATTTTTGCATGTGCCGTGGTGTATTTCCTCTAGGATGTATTCGACATCTCCTGGTGTAAGGCATCTTAATAATGGGTTTGTGTCAGATCTCCTGTACAGTCTGTCATTGACCATTGTACATCTTGCTGCCCGATTCCGTTGTTTTCTGGCTTCCATCTTATCTATTGGGAGTTCTCCGTTTAAGATGTATGCCATTGCCAAAATTGGAGTCATCCAATTAACACCTTGGTTTACGACACATGCTTCTTCCTTTTGATTTTCCAGTATGGAGCTACTTTGTGTCATTATGAGTGGATTGCCATTATCCTTTATTGTTGAGGCTTCTTTAGCTAGCTCATCTGTTCTTTTATTTTCTGCTCGTGCAAATTGTCGAATTGTGGCGTTTCGAAAGCCTTCTATTAGTTTTGTGGTTATCTGGTGGTAGGCTTTCATTTGAGCGTCTTTCACTTTGAACTCGCCGTTTAGTTGATTAACCACCAACCTGGAGTTCGTAAAGACATTAATGTCCCTTATTCCCAAGTGTTTTGCTAACTATAGTTCTGCTATCACCACTTCATACTCAGCTTCATTGTTGGAGGTTTCAAAACTGAATTTTATCGCCTTTTCCAATGCAATGCCTTCCGAGTTGTAGAAGACTATTCCTGCTCCGCTTCTTGCTTCGTTAGATGCCCCATCACAACGTAGGATCCATCCTTCAAGGATTGGTTCAGGCTGTTCTGTTTTGCTTTCCTTATTCTCGGGTTGGTTGTTGCTTCCTGTGTACTCGGCGATGAAATCTGCTAATGCTTGAGCTTTGACAATAGTTCTAGGGGCATAAGTAATGTCAAATTGTCCGAGTTCTATTGCTCATTTTACCATTCTTCTTGATAAGTCCGGCTTGTGTAATACTTACCGAAGTGGCTGTTCGGTCATGTCCGTGATCTGGTGTGATTAGAAGTATGGTCGCAATTTCCTCGACGACACGATCAGAGCAACTGCCAATTTTTCTAGGGCCGGATAGTTGATCTTTGCATCTACGAGTGTTTTACTGATGTAATACACCGATTTCTGCACCTTTTTTCTTCTCGTATTAGTGCTGAACTCACTGCGTGATTGGACACAGATAGGTATAGATACAGTGTTTCTCCTGTGCTTGGTTTTGTTAGCAACTTCGTACTTCCCATGTATGTCTTAAGGTTTTGAAAGGCTCTTTCGCATTCGTTATTCCATTCAAATGTCTTGTTCCCCTTCAAGATTTTGAAGAAAGGCGGACACGTATCCGATGATCTAGAAATAAATCTGTTTAGAGCTGCTATCCCCCCTTTAAGACTTTGAACACCTTTTATGTTTGTTGGTGATTGCATGTTGAGAAACGTTTGTATCTGCTTGGATAGGCTTCAATTCATCGTTGGTTGACCATATACCCGACGAACTTCCCTGACTCCACTCCAAAGGTGAACTTATTTGGGTTTAGCTTCATCTTGTATTTCCGAAGCTGGGCGAAAGCCTTTTTGAGGTCCGTAACATAGTCTGTTATGCGTGATCTTTTAACGAGCATGTCATCGATGTAAACTTCCATCATTTTGCCGATTTGACCTCAGAACATTCTATTTACTAGCCATTGATATGTTGCTCTTGCGTTCTTCAATCCGAACAACATTACTCGATAACAATACGTCCCCTTTTCCGTTATGAAAGATTTTTTTTTTGGTCGGCGGGGGGGGGGGGGGGGTACATTTGTATTTGGTTATACCAGGAGTACGCATCCATGAAGTTCAACATCTCGTGCCTGGCAGTTACGCCCACTATTTGATCTATTCGTGGAAGTGGGAAGTTGTCTTTGGGACATTCTTTAGTCTGTGTACTTATTCGTTTATCGCCTTATTGCGCTCCGGGGCCACCGGTCTTCTTTTTCGTCTAACCGGTTTCTTTTCTGGATTCACTTGCAATTTGTGGGAAATGACCGATGGATCTATTCCCACCATGTCTTTCATTGTCCATGAGAAAATATCTTGGTTATCTTTTAGCAGATGGATCCGTTTCATGGTGAGGTCAGGTTGGATTTTTGTGTCAATTCTGACTGCCATTTTAGTTTCATTGTCTATATAAACTTTCAGCATTTCTTCTTTCGGTTGTCCGGTGTGGGGTCAATCTCAAGGACTGCTTGGAGCCGTATTGTCATCTTGAGAATCCAAACTTGTTTCATCGGATTGCTGCGAAGACTCTTTCAGTCGTTGCAGTAATCACTATTTAGGAGGAGTTTTTATAACAACAAAATGACACTCTCGGGCTACTGGTTGGTCCCTTTTTAGTCTTCCAACACCATTGTTGATGTGATATTTCATGCATTGGTGCATAGTGGAGGATACTGCACCCATCTTGTGTATCCATGGTCTCTTGAGCAGCATGTATTATGCAGCAGGAGCGTCGACGACGAGAAAATATGTTATTAGCACTCGCTGCTTCCCTGGTTCTCCCGCTTCGAGTGGTAATCAGATCATTCCTCACTGAAACCTACCATAGACTGATTGCTTGGTGAGAGCATCTCAATGGTGAACTGCATCCTTATAAAAGTTGTTAGGTATAAGAGGTTTGCCGAGCTGCCGGTGTCAATCAATACCCTTTTGATTTCCCATTTTGCTATCATGACCGAAATCACTAAAGCATCATTGTGTGGAAAATTAACTCCATCATCATCGTCATTTGAGAAGGTTAGAGTCTTTTGCATTGTCTTTTCATGCTGTGTAGACGGTTCCAGGAATCCGATCTTTGTGCGTAAGTCCCTGATTATGCGCTTTCTGGATCAATTGAATTGCTCATTTTCTCCACTTGTGCCATGCAAAACGTAGATTGTTTCCCTCGCTTGCTCCTTTGGAATGATTGCTTCATCCTCAAGTTTGGCAAACTCTTTGAGTCGTTCTTGTTTGATATGGTGTTCAATTTCATCTCTTAGGCTGCAACAATCTTCGGTATCGTGGCCGTAGTCGTTGTGGAAGAGACAATATCTGCCCTTGTTTCGCTTCTCCGGGTTTCCCTTCATCTTCGACGGCCATTTGACATCTTCTTTTCTTACCATTGCTTCAAGAATCTCACTCCGACTTGCTGTCCAAGCCAATAATACCCTATCATATTTGGGCTTCTCCAGTTGTAGACTTTTGGGCGTTCCTTGATAGCATTCGGAGCTATCGTTAGCCCAATTTTTCTTAAGTTGGATGATTTTTTCTTGAAAGTTACCGTCTCGTATGTTTCAGATGATCCTATCTATCATTACGATCACGTTGTCCATCTGAGCCATAAGCATTTCTACTCGGGGATATGAGGGAATTTCCCATGATGTTAGAGACGTTTGAACTGTTACCTGCTTGCGTTCTCTGCCGGTAGTTATGGTTGTCTTTGGATCGGTATTGGGTGGCATGTCGTATATGTTATTGTCAGACTGAAGATTTGTGGAGTACCCATTGATCTTCTATCAGGTTGCGTGAGCTGTCATTTGAATTTTATTTTTAGGAAAAAATGAAACTTGTTGTACCCCACGGACGACACCAAACTGATGCATCAAAATATCGTCCTCCTGTGAGTTTGACATGCAGAACCACTGTTAGACTGCCAATGACCACCTTTTTGGTGGCCGAAAGCACTTTGATGCTTAAGTTAGTAACTCTGTTGGAAGAAGGAAGTAAATATGAACAAAATTTAGTTAAAGTTGCATACCTTTTTCTAATGTTCCCTTTACCTTTTATAATGGTTGTAGTTAACTCTCTGTGTGACTTAAGCATGTGAGGCGCAACTGAAGGAGATGCTTCTGTAACAGTCTCCTCCTTAATGGAGATGCGTTCGTGGAGGCGTAGGTCCCTCCACGACTCTTTCTTGGTGCAACGTTATGCCTTTTTATGAGAGAACGTAACGGGCTTGGCTTTGAGCTTTGATTTGTCTGGGCCTGGATTTGGATCTTGCTTATGCCTCCTTAGAGGTGAGCCTAGTTTGGGCCTCCATAATTGGCCTCAATCCTTTTGGGTTTTATGAGCTGGCCCAAAGGATAAGGCACTGTATTCTCGTGATGAGACTTTATGCCACATGTACGACAGTGATGATTGGTCTTTTTTGATGTATCATCAATTATTATAACTAAGAATTCTCATAAAAAAAGAATACTATGCATCATGCTCCCAAAAAAAGATGGGCGTTGACAGTTTACTAGTCATTCTAGTACTCATGGCCAGTGGAATATGGGTTTGGGTTTGGGTATATAGGTATTTATGTTAATAACTGAAAAATTGTGTGATTAAGTCATTAGTATATATTTCAAATCAATATGAATTAATGCTAATTAGTTATTTTTCTCAAATAATATGAATTTCAGTGGGGATAGAGATGGATTAGTACCAGTACGGACCACTAAGTACGCCATCAACAAAATTGGATCACAAGTGAAAACCAACTGGTACCCATGATACACCCATGAAGAGGTAATTAACATAAAACTTTGTATAATTAGTCATTAATTACTAATCTAGCGTCTTCTTACAATCCTTTGTTTCTATTTTTTTGGAATGTAGGTTGGAGGATATGCAGTCGAATACAAAAACCTAACATTTGTGATTGTAAGAGGGGCTGGCCATCTAGTTCCCAGTTATCAACCAACACTATGCCACAATTGCTCATTAACAACATTTAATGATAGTGTTTTTACACTTATTACTATGAAAAGCCAAGTTGTAATGACATTACTTGAAAATGATGGTCTGAAGGTAGATGGTGTGGACATGGAAGTGACGTTACATGCCATTCATGGCAGTTTCTCAGTGAATACCATCTCGCTTAAAGGATTCCTGAAGAATAGAGTTATCTCCATCTTGATAGACACTGGGAGCACTCATTCCTTCGTTGACCCTAGAGTAATCAAGGAAACAAATTGGCCAATAGGTCTCTTGTTCGATTGAACTTGAGGAAGGTGTAATTTTTCCCTTTTGGGCTAGATTTCAAATATAAATCATCAGTTTTCTCTTGATTATCGATTGTTAAATCATGGTTGTGACATAAATTTCTCTGGAACAAGTGAGAAGAGATCGGGGTCGTCGTTGAAGAAGAAGAAGGGGCAATAACCTTGGTGTTGTTTTGGATGAGCATGAAGAGACGAATCTGGTAGATCGGAGGCATGCTGGAGCTGAGAGGAAAGCCTTTTCCACATCTTTGGTTCTAATTCGTAAGAAGATTATCACTGTGTATTCTCAATTCGAAGCTTTTCACTTCTCTCCCTCAATCTCTCTATCTTGTATTCCTAAATGAGAGCTATGTGTCTTTTGGTTAGAGAGAATGGAGCGGTTTCCTAAATTTTCTTACAAGATTGAGCGGCTTCATCATTTTTAATCCCCCGCTATTTTTAGATGATCTGAAGGTAGATGGTGTGGACAAGGAATCTGGCAACATTTTAGTTGGAAAAAGAGCATGCAGGTCTTGATTGGTTGGCAGGGTGAGACTTTGTTTGTTGGTTAGTGTTAAGTGTATTAGACTGAAATGATGGTCTGAAGGTAGATGGTGTGGACAAGGATTGATTCACATGTTTAGGTAGTATAGTGGTATAATTGTGGTTTCTAGATGTGGAACTGTTGTCTCCAAGTGATGATTCATGTATCCGAGCTAGGGTGAAGGCCTGAATAACAATAGTTGGTTTGAACATTTGAACAAGTGCTCTAATCTCAGGTTTTAAACCACTCAATAAACTTAGAACGAAGTAGGTGGAATCAAGGTGTTTATTGTGAGTAAGCATTAGGGATTGGAGTTCCTCAAATCTGTCATAATAGTCCTTTACGGTGGTTTCTTGTTTAATTTGTCGAAGGATCCGACATAGTTCTCTAGGACTGATTCTTTGAATCATTCACAAAGGTCCTGTATGAACACTGTCCAGTTGAGACTTTCATTGCTTGCATGTTAGTCTAGAAACCAGAGATCTGCCCTTCCACTTAAATGGATGGAAACGATTGCAACTTTGTTTTCTTCCATCACTTGGTAGAATGCAAAGTACATTTCGCACTTCTTGATCCATGATGGTGGATTTGAACCATCAAATTGTGGAAATTCTAGCTTAGGTAAACGGGAAAACGTACCATGACTCTCCAATGGAACATGGAGAGGAGTTTCCTGATGTGGTTCAGTAGATCCACAGATCTGAGAATGAGATGAACTTCCTTCAGCAACTCCGGATCCTTGACGAGAGCTTTGCATCATAAAAAATAGCTGCTCCAATCATGCATCCATACGATTTTCATGAGATTCATTAGCCATGGCCAATTTCTTCATCTCTGCCTTCATAAGCTCCATTAGACCTGCTGTTTCTAGTTGAGTCTTCTTTTACTCCTTCAAGACCGTCTCCACGTATTTAGATCTAGTTTCCATGACTGGATCAATTAGGGGAATCATAACTTGCTCTGATACCAATTGTCACAACCGTGACTTAACAATCGATAATCAAGAGAAAACTGATCATTGATATTTGAAATTTAACCCAAAAGGGAGAAATTACACCTTCCTCAAGTTCAATCGAACAACAGACCTAAATTGCTCTATGAAATTGCTTGTCTTTCCCTTATCTGTTTACAACTATTTAAACAATGAAAATAACAGAATTTTGAAAGTGACAACTAACAGACTGACACGTGGCAGGACTCCCTCCACTCAACTAACAAAAACAAAAATTACATAACTGCCTTTAAAATGTTCAAATTTGAAATCTGCGCCAATTTTTCGCGCCTTTTCCTCTTGAGCTCCTTCTTCTTCAATTTCACTTCTACAGATGTGCAGTTTATCTGCTGAAGCTGGTAAGGAAATCATTGATTTGGATGATTGGGTTGTTTCTTGTTTTTCGAAATGATGTTTTTTTGGGTAGATATTGTTCTTTCTAAGGGGAAAAAGATTGAAGACATGATACCTATTGCTATTGGTCATGAAAATGAGGAGCTTGAAGGATGGCTTGCGGTGAGTTGTTTTTATTTTTTTTTTTTTATAGTTTTTTTTAGTTTTCAATGATTGAAGGCGAGTTTAGGGTCATTTTGATTGATGGGGTTTTGGTTTCTAATACAAGGAAAAGAGAGAGGGTGCAAAGATGTGGAGAAGGTTTTCCAAGAGGAGAAAACTGAGAACACGCAGTGATAATCTTCTAACGAATCAATACCAAAGATGTGGAGAAGGCTTTCCTCTCAGCTCCAACCATGCTTCCGATCTGCCAAATTCGTCTCCTCCTCATCATCCAAAACAACAACCCCAAGGTTTCTCATTGTCCCTTCTTCTTCAACGGCGGTCCTGATCTCTTCTAATTTGTTCCATAGAAGTTTCTCTGCTGAAGCTAGTAAGCAAAACTATGACTTGGGATTTCACATCTGTTATTTGATTGATTGGGTTGTTTATTTGTTTTTGGAAATGATGTTTTTGTTTTATGGGTTTTGTGTTATTTGGTTGATTTTGGTTTGATTTTGCTGGGACATAAGGAAAATGGAAGACATATACAAACTCTTTTGCTCAAACAAAGTATCTATATTTGTGTTTGAGGCTTTGTTCATTATCTTTCCTTGTTGGATTTCTATTTGTTTAGTTTGCAGAGTTTGAATCCACTGTTATTTGGGGTTTTTGTTCTTCACCCATTTGATGCTTAATTGGAGGATGGGGTTTAGGGAAGATGTTGGATGAAACCAACCTTGATAAATTATATTCTCAGTATCCAGACCTTTTTTTGCTTGGTAGTGTATAAAAACAATCAAACAGGGCCTGCGCCAAGGGGAGGTTTAAAAAAAGTTTCAATATTGTTGGTTGATATGGTAATAGTTTGATCATCACCATCATCATCATCAAAGCCCATTCCCGAGATTTTCGGGGTCGGCTACATGAATTTTGGTTCTCCAAGCAATGCGATCTTCCCACATTTCCTCACCTAATCCAAGCTCAATGATATCTTCATTCACCGTCTTCATCCAAGTTTTCAACGGTCGTCCCCTCCGTCTACACCCTCCATTAACTTGCCAATCTAAACATTTTCTAATTGGCGCCGTGCTCGGTCTCCTCCGCACATGACCAAACCAAGTTAAACGTCTTTCTCTAATTTTTTCCTCTATGGGCGCTACACCTAAGTATCTCCTAATTCTTTCATTTCTAATCTTATCCTTACGAGTTTTACCACACATCCACCTTAACATACGCATTTCTGCTACTGCCATCCTATGCGTATGTTGTCCCGTAGTAGCCCAACATTCTGAACCATATAGCATGGCTGGTCGAACAATTGTCTTATAGCATTTCCCTTTTAGCCTTGCAGGCATCCTTCTATCGCACAATACTCCTGACGCCATTCGCCATTTCAACCAACCAGCTTTAATCCTGTGGTCTACATCTGCTCCAATAGCCCCATTCTTTTGAATTATAGACCCTAGATATCGAAAAGCCTCACACTCTGGGACCTCGACACCTTCGATCTCAATTGCATGACTTCTCCCTCTTGGTTCACACCCAAAGTTGCACACTAGATACTCCGTCTTCGAACGGCTAATTCTAAAACCTTTACTCTCTAAAGCCTCCTGCCACTTAACTAATTTCTGACCTAAACCTGCACTAGTCTCATCCATTAAGACAATATCATCTGCAAATAACATGCACCAAGGTACATCTTCTTGCAGATGTCTCGTCAACTCATCCATGACCAAAGCAAAGAGATATGGACTTAACGCCGACCCTTGATGTAGTCCTACTGTCACTGGAAATTCACTAGACATCCCACCTACTGAGCGAACACTTGTTACAACCCCTTCATACATATCCTTAATGATATCGACATAACATTGAGACACTTTCTTCCTTTCAAGCACCCACCAAATTAACTCCCTGGGGACCCTATCATATGCTTTCTCCAGATCAATAAAAACCATATGCAAACTCTTACGTGCCTCTCGATATTTTTCTACAGTTTGCCTAAGCAGGAAGATGGCCTCCGTAGTAGACCTACCTGGCAGGTAATAGTTTGATGTTTTTAATAAATAGATAGTGCTGGTATGGGGATTTTTTTTACCATTTTTTTTAATTAATCTGTACTATGATGCATTACATGGTAGTTGAGAAGCATTTACAAACAGTATCTCATCGTGAAAGGAAGGAGGTATGCTTTTGAGAACTCTTCGATTCAAGTGACCTTGATTATTGTTATTGATTGCTCAATGATTTTTCTTATTTTCTTTTTGAATGATTAAGATTCCAAACTTGTTGAACTAGTTTGGGTGGTTGACATGGGATGCATTCTATACAAATGTTATTGCAGATGGAGTGAGGCAAGGGCTTGAAAGGTATGAACTTTATATGAAATGGGTTGTGTTGATAATTCAGTTCTTCTTCTTCTTCTAATTCTCTATATTGGGATTCTCTTATTTTGAGTTGGGAAAAATAAGAAAATTGGGAGATGACTTCAAAATATGAATAGGCTTTTTGCAATTGTTTGTTTTCTTGAATCCAAAAAATCACTTCTAATATGATATTCTATAACTTCATGCAACATTCAAGTACATCGTTGATTGGACATATTAGTAATGATCATTTTTGATTAAGTAAGAAGTATTTGAGTTGCTTTGAGCTAGTTTTATCATATTGGTGATCATCAACTACTCTTTAGAACTTGTAGTCGATCACTTTATTATTTGTTTTAAGGGTTAATAGGCATGTTAGCACGTTAGTTACTGAATATGTAGCATAACTTGGTAATTTTTTCTACATCCCTGCTCAATTGAGTAACAGTTCAAATTAAGACTCAAGAGTTGCATAGACTGAGTGGAACTTTAGAATTGGTCAAGCCCGTACTCAATAGCCTAGAACCATTTGTCCTTAGCTTTGGGCATACAATGCTAAGTTTTTTTTTCTTCTATTTTGTTAGATAAATGGAAAGGGAAAAAAAAAAAATTCTTAGACATTACTGTCGGAAAAATCCAACATGTGTGGGCACACATATGTGTTTAATGTGTATTGCTATCTTAAAGTATAGCCCAATGAATTGTGATCTAATATGATTAATTGGGTTAGGGTATTAAAATGTCATGGGCTTAATGTGTAGATACACTTAAGCAATTTCTAATTTGATGAGGGACCAAATTAGAAATTAGTAATTTAGAATAACTGATAACCCAATCAGTTATAAATATTGGGTTATGGTCCTCAGTTGTGCGTGTGTTTTGTTTCTTCTGAAATTCCCTTCTACAGAGAGATACAGAAAAGATACGTTATCAACTGGAAGATCAAGACTCATCCCTTTCTTAAAAGTGCTATCATGGATCAAGGTACACTTCCGTTTTATAATTGATTGTTTTCTTCTCATTGATTCAATATGGAGCATACATGTGTGTCTGTAGAATATTATTCTTATAGATATTCTAATAAGTGGTATCAGAGCCTACTCCATGATTGATTCTTTGAAAGATTATGAAATTTTGGCATAAAATCAATTTTTTTTTCTAAAAAAAAAAAGGGTTTTCGTTCAGATCTGGTTCGTTGGTTCGTTCAGATATGGTTCATTCAGATCTGCATGATCTGCTTCGTTCAGATCTTGATTAAAAATAGGGTTTAGTTTAGCTTGTTGGACCTGTTAGTTTGTAGGTCTGCATTGGACCCTTCAGTTTTATTAAGGCCTGAATTGATTATTAAGGCCTGCATTGGACCCTTCATTTTTATTTGAAATTTTCCATTGGGCCACAACTTAATTGAAAGGTATTTGGGTTGTTGAGTCTGGGTCTGATGGGTTGCTAGGACAGGGTCAGGCCTGCTGGGTCACCCTAGTCCAGTTCAGAAAACCGGTCCATCCTGTTTTGGCTATTTGCACCCAGCAGAATCTGTATGAGCCACCCTGATAATAAAAAAAATTCAGAAAATTAAATAATGAACCTTAAATCAAGTAAATCAGGTACATTACTTAGGTCCGTTATTTATTTATTATTTTTTTCTCAAGGCAATTTATTTGAAAATTTTAAATTTAAATATTTTTTGGGATGCATCTAATGACTTATTTAGTTTGTCTAATTGATTGAACTAATTGAAATAAGATGTCACCAAAGTGACCTCTTTTATGTAGATTAATTTATTGAGAATGTTAAGATGTTTGTGTTTGTGAGTTTATGAGGATATTAGCCGGCCCAAAGGAAGGATAATATTTGGCCTAATTGCATACACACATGTAGTGATAAATATGTGACAATTATAAGGTTTCCATGTGAATAATAAGCTGATCCAAAGATAGACTTATTGTTTGACAGGAGTTATTGTCAATATTTGATCACCACACCAAAAGTACCACTTACAAGTTAATATTACTGTCCAAAGACTTGATATTAATGTTGTGCTAGGTATCTTGAAATGTGTTCCATAATTATTTGAATTTAAAGATTGTTTATTAAGATTATGATGTGAAAATGCATGCTCATTAGGTTTATTCTCTGTACAGCTATTATGTCTGTTACTTCAATATCTGCCCATGCAAACAATATTCTCATGCTTAATGGGACAAACTTCAAGGATTGGAAAGATAACTTCTTAATCGTTCTTGGTTGCATGGATCTAGACCTTGCACTAAGGATAGAGCAACCCGCTACTCTTACGGCTGAAAGTTCTTCTGAAGAAAGGAGGAACTTTGAGAAGTGGGAACGCTCTAACCGCATGAGTCTAATGATCATTAAGTGCGACATTCCGGAAGCCTTTAGAGGTGCAATATCTGAAGGGGTAACTAAGTCCAGTGATTTCCTTGCTGCAATTGAAAAACGTTTTGCAAAAAACGATAAGGTTGAAACAAGCACACTTTTAGCTAGCTTGATTTCAATGAAGTACAAAGGCAAGGGAAACATAAGGGAGTACATCATGGAGATGTCTCACATTGCTTCCAAACTTAAGGCACTAAAGCTCGAGTTGTCTGACGACTTGCTTGTGCATTTAGTATTGATATCTCTTCTTGCACATTTCAGTCAGTTTAAGGTCAATTATAACTGTAAAAAGGAGAAATGGACTCTTAACAAGCTCGTTTCATATTGTGTGCAAGAAGAGGAAATGTTGAAGCAAGAGAGATTTGAAAGTACTCATCTGGCAAATACCTTTAAGGATAAGGGTAAGAAAAGAAAGAAAAATGAAGTTGCTAAGGGTCCAGAGCAAAAGAAACCTAAGGAAAAATCAAGGATGTCTCTTTTGTGGAAAGCTAGGACATGTAAAGAAAGAATGTAGTAAGTATCATGCTTGGTGTGCCAAGAAAGGTACATTCTTTACTTTGGTATGTTCTGAGGTTAATTTAGCTTCAGTATCTAGAAGCACTTGGTGGTTACATTTTGGTGCTACCACTCACACAAGTGTTTCTATGCAGGGTTGCATGAGCTACCAAAAGCCAAATGATATTGAAAGATACATCTTTGTGGGTGATGGAAAGTCGGTGAATGTTGAGGCAATAGGGCATTTTAGGTTATTGTTGAGAACTGGTTTTTATTTGGATTTGAAAGATGCTTTTGTTGTACCGTCCTTTAGACGAAATTTGGTTTCTGTTTCTTTATTGGACAAATCTGGTTATAATTGTTCATTTGGAAACAATCAGTTTAGTTTTTCATTGAATTAAAATATTGTTGGTATTGGTTCATTAAGTATGTTTGATAACCTATATTTGCTTGATACTATTGCATCATATAATGAAACCTTGCATGTGGATTCACGGGGTACTAAACGCAAGCTAAACAAAAAAAATCAGCAAAACTATGGCACAAGCGTTTGGGTCATATATCCAAATCTAGAATTGAACGACTTGTGTCAGAAGGCATTTTTGATTCACTTGACTTTTCAGACTTAGATGTCTGTGTTGAGTGCATAAAGGGAAAACAGACAAAACAAAAGAGATTAGGTGCTAATAGATTTTCAGACGTCTTAGAATTGATACATACGGATATCTGTGGACCATTCCTTACGACTTCTTGGAATGGTCAACGATACTTTATATCATTCATAGACGACTACTCACGTTACCCATTATCTCATTCATGAGAAATCAACGTCACTGGATGTATTCAAGTCTTTCAAAACTGAGTTGAAAACCAACTCAGTAAGAAAATTAAGTGCATTAGATCTGATCGTGGTGGAGAGTACTACGGTAGATATGACGGTTCAGGAGAACAACGTCCAGGGCCATTTGCTAAATTCCTAGAGGAATGTAGAATCATCCCACAGTACACCATGCCAGGTTCACCTAGCATGAATGGTGTCGTTGAAAGACGAAACAAAACACTTAAGGATATGGTGAGGAGTATGATTAGTCATTCTACCTTACCAGAATTTCTTTAGGGAGAAGCAATAAAGACAACAGCTTATATCCTAAATAGAGTACCAACTAAAGCAGCTGTCACGACTCCTTATGAACTTTGGACAGGACAAAAGCCTACTTTAAAACACTTTCACATTTGGGGATGTCCATCTGAGGCTAGGCCTTATAGGCAAAATGAAAATAAATTGGACTCCAAGATAGTAAGCAGCTAATTTATTGGTTATTCAGAGCGATCTAGGGGCTACAAATTTTATGATCCCACAATTAGGTCTATTTTTGAAACGGAACCTGCGACATTTTTTTTAGGATATTGAGTTTGGGGGGAGAAATACAGTAAGAGACATTGCATTTGAGGAGGAATCGGTTTCGACTCCTACTACTGTTTTTGACAATGTACATGTTTCTGTACCTGTCATTGATCAAGAAGCAGATCTGGAACCTCAACAAGACAATGTTGAACAACTCCCTGTTCAAATTGAAGTAAATGTTTCAGAGGAACAAACTCAACAACCTCAAGGACAAATGCAATTAAGGAGATCCACGAGAGAAAAGAGAAATGCTATTCCGGATGATTACATAGTTTTTCTCTAAGAACATGAGGAAAATGATGGATTGATGGAAAATGATCCAATCAACTTCCATCAAGCCATGCAGGATTCTAATTCTCAAAAGTGGATAGGTGCCATGAATGAGGAGAACAAGTATATGCAAGACAATCAAGTTTGGGATCTTGTCCCATTACCTAAAAATACAAAGCCCATTGGTTGTAAATGGATATTCAAAACCAAGAGGGATTCAAAAGGTAAATGTGGAGAGATATAAAGCTTGTCTTGTAGCTAAAGGCTTCACTCAAAAGGAAGGCATCGACTACAAGGAGACTTTCTCTCCAGTTTCAAAGAAAGTCTCATTTAGGACAATGATGGCATTTGTTGCGCACTTTGACCTTGAGCTACATCAGATGGATATTAAGACAACATTTCTCAATGGTGACATTGATGAAACAATTTATATGGTGCAACCAGAAAACTTTGTGTCTGGAGCCCAAAGAATATGGTTTGCAAACTAAAGAAATCCATCTATGGCCTCAAGCAAGCTTCCCGTCAATGGTACCAAAAATTTCATCAAGTAATTGTTTCATTTGGTTTTGAGACAAATGCAGTTGATAATTGTGTGTATCATAAGTTCAGTGGGAGTAAGCATATCTTCTTGGTTTTGTATGTTGATGACAAATTGCTTGCCACTAATAACAAAGACATGTTGCACAAAACTAAGAGATTTCTATCAAAGAAATTTGATATGAAAGATCTTGGTGAAGCTTCTTTTATTTTAGGGATTCAGATACACAGAGATCGCTCTCGGGGTATTCTTGGATTATCGCAAAAGAGCTATATAGAAAAGGTGCTTAAAAGATTTGGCATGCAAAATTGTAAACCATGAGACACCCCTATAGCTAAAGGAGACAAATTCAGTCTTAAACAATGCCTCAAGAATAAACTTGAAGTTAAAGAAATGCAAGAGATTCCCTATGCATCAGCTGTTGGGAGTCTAATGTACGCTTTGGTTTGTACACGTCCAGATATAACATTCATTGTTGGAATGCTAGGCAGATATTTAGACAACCCTGGGATGGATTACTGGAAAGCAACCAAACGGGTTATGAGATATTTACAGAGAACTAAGGATTACATGCTCACATATAAGAAATCAGATCAGCTAGAGATCATAGGGTATTCTAATTCTGATTTTGCCGGATGCCAAGATAGTAGGAAATCTACATCAGGCTATATTTATCTGTTAGCTAGAGGAGCTATTTCTCAGAGGAGTGCCAAGCAGACGCTCATAGCTTCTTCCACTATGGAAGCAGAATATGTAGCCTGTTTTGAGGCATCCAATCATGGATTATGGCTGCGAAATTTTGTCACCGGGCTGCGCATTCTGAGGAGTATTTAAAGACCACTAATGTTATATTGTGACAATAACTCAACAGTTCTATATGCCAACAGCAACAGGAGCTCATCTAGATCAGATCATATTGACATAAAGTTCCTGGTTGTAAAACAGAAAGTACAGAATAAACAGATTTCCATAGAGCACATTGGGACAAACTCCATGATTGCAGAGGGATTACCACCCAAGGTCTTTCATGAGCATACTGCTCATATGGGTGTTATATCATTTGAGGATATTTTGGTTTAGCGGGAGTTTGTATATTTGATTGCTCTATATTATTTTTTTTGGACACATTTAGTGTATTTGGGTATTTTCTGCAGAAATAAAGTATTCAGTTTATTCACACTCTGATTTATTGTGTTAAAGTTCGATCTCAATAAAGTTTAAAGTAGGACCAGTTGGAAATATGCATGTTTAGACCACGTTACATGTAATTTCCAGGCTACGCATCCATGATTGATCTATGTCATTTGATTGTATGGGTATACGTGACTATTGATGGATTTAGTTGCGCTAAATGTGACGAAAGTTCCTTTAGTCCTATACCTGTATAGTCAATGGACGAGATTGTTTGGAAATACCTTCATATGTGATAGCAAATTTTGAGCTCATTAGGTTATACACATTTTTAAGGTTACATATGTGGCCTAAGTGGGAGATTGTTGGAAAAATCCAACATGTGTGGGCACACATATGTGTTTAATGTGTATTGCTATCTTAAAGTATAGCCCGATGAATTGTGATCTAATATGGTTAATTAGGCTAGGGTATTAAAATGTTATGAGCTTAATGTGTAGATAGACTTAAGCAATTTCTAATTTGATGATGGACCAAATTAGAAATTAGTAAGTTAGAATAACTGATAACCCAATCAGTTATAAATATTGGGTTATGGTCCCCAGTTGTGTGTGTGTTTTGTTTCTTCTGAAATTCCCTTCTACCAGTGTTCTAAAAATCGGCCTAGGCGCTAGAAAAACGCCCAGATTAATGGCTGGGCGGGTTCTGGGCAGTCTAGGCGGTCTGGGCGGCCTAGGCGGGGTCTGGGCGATTTTTTTTAATAAGGCTGATTGTGTTCTTATTTTATTTTTCTTTCGTCTTTTTTAGAAATAAATAATTTAATTGTTTTTTATTCAGTATATGTCTGAATGTAACAAAAGATGATTACTTAATGGAATTCTCAAAGGATCTGCTGGTACCAATTTTAGTAAGGTAGATTTTATTAAACATGACTGAGTTTATTCATGCAATTTGAAGAAAAATAAAAGAGTAGGTTTGAATATTTGTCCACAAATTCAACTTTGTATAAAGTACCCATCATGACCAACTTCAGTCATTTGAGTTTTAATAAATTTTGTTCATGATTGTTAATTTTTCATGTTTTTAAATTTTGCATATGTATCTTGGCATTAAATTGGATGTAATTGATAAGGTATTATGCTTAACTTTTGTAAATTATTAAAGTTATAATACAAACTTTAAGACCACCCAGGCCCCTGGGCGCTAGGCACCTGCTCGCCGCCCGCCCACCGCCTAGCGCTTTTTAGAACACTGCCTTCTACAGAGAGATATACAGATAACATACGTTATCAACTGGAAGATCAAGACTCATCCCTTTCTTTAAAGTGCTATCATGTATCAAGGTACGCTTACGTTTTATTCTTGATTGTTTTCTTCTCATTGATTCAATATGAAGCATACATGTGTGTCTGTAGAATATTTTTCATATAGATATTCTAATAATTACAACTAGACCTGCCTCAACTAACTTAGACCTATTCAATTATTTCTTGAGTGGGAGTGGATTGATTGACTGTCCCAAGAATATGGCACCACACTCCTTGTAGCCAAATGATTGCAAAATTGCAGCTCTAAAATTTTTGGGTTCTAAGGTTGGAAGGGCTACTTTGCATTTTTTTTTATCATTTTTCTAATGTTTGAATTTGGTAGGGTTGTTGGCGGCAAAGAAAAGGCAACAAAAAGGGGCTAGCATTTGTAGAAGAAGTTTATTTTTGTTGCAAGGCTACTAAACCTTGTGATAAAGAATGCATTTGAATGAATCACAAAAGCTAGGCTCAAGTAAGCCTTGCCTCGAGACATAAGCCTTCTGCACTTTTTAAAACATTCGTTTGGTTTACTATTTCTCTTCAATATTCTTGTTTTATTTGATTTGTTGAATCCTTGTGAAAAAAAATGCACTTACTTTACTAGTGAAAGTACACTTCCTTTTGAATTATGTTTATGGTTTTTGTTATTTAATTGCAGATAATTTTTTTTATGAGTTAAGGGGATAAAATTTTTCTTTGAGATACCAAATAATGTCAAGGGTCCAATGCGATCAAGGTTCATTAACATTTCAAGACATTTCCCTGTTTAAATTATGTTTTCCTTTGAAAATTTTCTGACTATTTGGTTCTCATTGAAGTAGGTGCTTTCTATGGATTCAGGATGCTCAAAACTATGACTGATTTTTTTGCAATTCTTGTTTATACATCTGTCTTACTAAGTGTTTCATATGACATACAAGAATATCGAGAGTTGTCATGCCATTTTTTGTTATAGCTTTGAATTTGGTGATGTGAAAATATATTGCACGTGGTACTTTTGGATTGCAAGAGTTTTGATACACCTTTATATTTATATGGCAGGTGATGAACAGGATGAGGAAAAAGAAAGTGATGGGAAAAAGGATTCACTACACCAAAAGGCCAGTTTAGCTACGCCGAGATGGCCACGGTTCTAAACCGTTGGTTTATTTGCCACGGCAAAAAACCATAGCTATAATGACCAACGACCTAAAACCGTGGGTAAAAAAAAATTGGCCACGGCTGAAAACCGTTGGTTTATTGGCCACGGCCACAAACCATGGCTATAATTACCAACGACCTAAAACCGTGGCTAAAACAATGGCCACGGCTCAAAACCGTTGGTGTATTTGCCACGGCAAAAAACCGTGGCTATAATGACCAACGGCCTAAAACCGTGGCTAAAAAAAAGTGGCCACGGCTCAAAACCGTGGCTATAATGAGCAACGGCTCAAAACCGTGGCTACACTAAAAAGCTGAAAAAAAATTGGGCGGGCTTTTTTGGAGCTCGACTTCCACCTTCCCTCCACTCGACTCCACTCGACTTCCACCTTCCCTGCTCCCTCCACTCGACATTGACCCTCCCTGCTCCCCTCCACTCCACTCGAAGCTCCTCCTTCCCTGCTCCCCTCCACTCGACTTCCCTGCTCCCTCCACTCGACATCGACCCTCCTTGCTCCCTCGACTTCCCTGCTCCCTCCCTCGACTTCCCTCCTCCCCTCCTTCCCTCCTCCGTCGACTTCCCTGCTCCTCCCTCGACTTCCCTCCGCCCCTCCTTCCCTGGTCTTCCCTCCTTGCTCGACGTCTTCAACCTTCAAACAATTTTGCAAAATCGATCAGCGACTGCAACCTCCAAACCATTCTCTCGTACATGTACTCTCTCTCTCTCTGCTTTCTTTTTGTGTCTTCTATCTTAGTTTTTATGGGGTGCTAAGTGTTTGATTAAATTTTTGAAGTGTAAATTTTTGAAGAGTGAATTGAAGTGTATCTGAAGCGTGAATTGTTTGATGAAATTAGGGTTTCTGAATCTAGAGTTTTTTTATTTAGAGGTTCTGAAATTAGGGTTAGGGTTAGTTTACTAGTCAAAGAAGGTACTAAGCTTATAAATAAGACATAAGTTTGAACATTGTAGTTGGTTTTGATTGATTGTTCTTCTATTTATCTCTTTAGGGTTTATCGTAGTGCTACTTTTAGCTTTAGTTTAGTGTAGAAATCATCATACTGTTTCAACTTTCAACTCTATGGCTAAGATGATGACTTCCAAAGGAAATACATACGTAAATATAAAATGATGAACATCATATAAAAAGCTTTTGAACAACCCACCAACATCATAGATGTTCCGTTAATTTTAATCATACTATTGTCAATATGTATGGGTTACTTTAATATTCTTTATAGTCAAGAGTTCTTCAATATTCCTCTTTCCAAAATGCATTTCCTCAATGCAAGGCGGTTGTTGGGTGAACTAAGGCTTGTAAACCTTATGAAGAGCTGACAAGGCTTATGCCTCAGATAAGTGAAGCGTACGATTTGAAACATAAGTTTTGAGGCAGAATGAAGCTCATGCCATTGCCGAAAAAATAGGTTTCCATGTATGCTTGAACTCTAAACTTATGATTATTTGGTGTGTTTTCCTATTTTTCTATGATTTATGAGTAATGACTACTATTTTACTACATGTTTTAAGAGCTTTAGAGATAGAGATACTAAGATTTGTTTGGTTATGGCTAGTGATTGTGTTACGACTTTGTAGTTATACATGAATATGTTATATACATATATGTATCTTTTTATACTTATTTTATTTGACTTATCATGACAACTCAACATAGGGGATAAAAGTGCCAATATACAATTGCATCTTTAATAACTTGGGTTCAAAATTTAATCCGATGTGCTTAAGAAACAAAATTTAGGTATAATAAAATTTTGAAAAACACAAACATATTTTATATATTTATTTGAGATTCTATGCTTTTAATGTTTTGCATGTTAGAATCCATGGAAAATAATTATTTGATATTTTAGTGACTAGTTATCATCAACAACATGAAAGCATAAAAAAAACAAATAGAAAGGAAAGGCTAAACAACTCATATCACACCAACTTATCCGCAACGAGAGAATTTGTATTAAAACAACCTAATGCATTTGTTAATTTCAAATCAAAAAGTTTTGAGCACAAATCAAAACCTTGCCATCTCGGTAGATCAGTGCAGATGCTTCAATGAATGCTACAGCTTGATACCTGAGCATACACAAACAAAAACACAATGAATACTTCAGCCAAACTTCTAGGATAAAGAAAACAAAGGGTAGCCAAGCAATAACATGTGATATGGTAAACACGTCATTGGGCAATCATAAGAATAGTTGTCACCACAACGATCCTCATGTCTCTACTCTCTATTACCATTTTAAATAAAAACCGGAAGTTAAGGGATATTTGGGTTGGAGGAGAGAGAGAGTTTGGTAAAGAGGATGTAATGTCGTGTTAGTTTTGTTCTTATTCCTTATCAGCTAAAATTGGGTTCCTTAATAATATTTCGGTTCATTGAAGAATTCCTGTCATTTTTGTTGTTGTTGTAGACGTGCAGTTGTTGTCATTGAGCATTCGTATTTCAATCAAGAAACCTCAACTCAAAGAGAAAACACGTTTTGATTTTAATACCTAACTAATAAGACATGTAATGGTTTAATGGCAAGGAAAAATATATGGTGACTAAGCTAAAGAGGAAAGATAGATGGTGACTAAGCTAAAGTGAACAGCTAGAATCATCTTGGATGCATAACCTGAAACTTGTGCATACCGTTTTAACTAGAGATGAAAGAAAGGATGGATGAGCATGCAAGAAAAAACTCATCAAAAGTAATCTCTAATACTTTATGTGCTAGTTACCCGAGGTTAAGGAAAGCTTAATTGAGAGGCACAAGGTGGTGGTGAGGTTCCAGGAAAGCATATTTGGGATGTGAACGAGTGAGCTAGATGATCATTAACACCAAATAACGATGTCATTAGGTGTGTGTAGACGACGACTTTGGAGTCTTCTTATTTAAATACATGGTCCTTGGTCTTAGAGGAAGGAAGGTATTCAATTCATGTATTCCCAAAGCCACTTCATTATGTAGATGTAATTAACAATACCATGGTTAATCATCATTCCTTAGTATCTTTATAATATTTGGAATGAAGCTGCAGGAATCCAGTTTTTCGATCTAGCTATAGTACAATATTACATTCATCATTTTATTTGTTTGCCCCCTAAAACTAAAATAGATTCATTTTATTACATCCTTGTTATCTTTTTTTTCAAGAAATTCCGTTCGTGTAATTTATTTGTTTGCTCCCTAAAACTAAAATAGATTCATTTTCCTGTTGTGGGATAATTGCCTTGCGGAAAGCAAAAAAGGAGGAAGATAGAAAAGCAAGGGAGAAGATCCGTCAGAAACTCGAAGATGATAAGGTATATGTTGAATTCTCAACTTATCTTTTATTGCGGTATGATTGAAGAATAATACACACCATATTAGAACATTCTTCAACACAATTCTAAGAACAATTCTTTATTTCTATTTGTTTTCTCAAAACAATTCTAAGAACAATTCTTGGATGAACACCTCGTTATACTAGCGGTAACCTAGTATCAGCACCGTTCTCTTGAATTGTTCAAAGAATTATCTTCAAATGATTATTGTTATTCTTGTCTATTTTTATCTGTGTGTTTTACTATTTCTGTATGTTCTTTCTCCTGTGTTCAACTATCTGTTCTAGACTGTAAGTTTAGTTTGCTTTTTGAAACCTAGTAGTCCTGGGTGCAAAATTGGTATCAGATGAACTGAAACTGATTGGAAAGATGGAGGTAGTGTCAATAAAAGAATATATTTATTTCTATTTGTTTTCTCAAAACAATTCTAAGAACAATTCTTGGATGAACACCTCGTTATACTAGCGGTTACCTAGTATCGACACCGTTCTCTTGAACTGTTCAAAGAATTATCTTCAAATGATTATTGTTATTCTTGTCTATTTTTATCTGTGTGTTTTACTATTTCTGTATGTTATTTCTCCTGTGTTCAACTATATGTTCTAGACTGTAAGTTTAGTTTGCTTTCTGAAACCTAGTAGTCCTGGGTGCAAAATTGGTATAAGGTGAACTGAAACTGATTGGAAAGATGGAGGTAGTAGGGTACTCCCATGTATTCCATGTCTATTGAATACTAGTTGATTAAGCAGACACTCTTAGATATTATTCTAGTAAACTAATTTGCTTCTTATGCCAATTCATGGGCCTCAAAGGGAGATGATTAAGGGGAAGATAGCCTCCTCATGGTATGGTTCCTATGGAGGTTATCCTCGTAAAAGTGTCACTCTCAATCTTTTAATTTTCATGAGTGTTTGACTAAAGTTAATCTTTTAATTTTTTGTGTGTAGAAATGTCAACAATTCCTTTAGATAAGTCATGGATGAACAAACGGGGAAGTGCAATGTATATAAACGGCGTTAGACAATTCCAAAAGTTTGTTGAGGATAATGCAAATGGAGAGAGTCTTTTTCCTTGCCCATGTGTTCGATGTAGGAACTCGAGGGAAACATTAGTGTTGACGACATAGGTGTTCATTTGTTAAGCCATGGCATTGATACCAATTATGTCACGTGGATACATCATGGAGAGAATATAAACAAGCATGTGATTGGTGTACCTATGACAAAAGTGGTTGAACCTGATGATGCCTTTGAATATCCTAGGATGAGCGACCTAGTTGATGATGTATTCCTCAACATGCAAAATGTGGAGGCTGATGATGGGATAAATGACTTGAATGACACCGTCGAAGAATGTTTAGGCGGTAATCCAGAAGGTGGTCCGGAACTTTCTTGTGAACCTAAGACAGTTATGAACAAGAAGTATCAAAAGTATAAGGAAAAAGCGACTGTGCCTTTGTACAATGGGTGTCCTAAGGATAAGACCACGTTGTCCACCATTATTGAATTGCAGAATTTCAAGACTCGTTTTAGTTGGAGTGGTAATAGTGCGACGATGTTGTTAAAATGGCTAAAAACCTTATTGCCGGATGATTGTAATTTGCCAGATAACTACCTAAACATGAAAAACACAATTAAAGATATGGGGATGGAATGTAAGACAATACATGCATGTGCCAATGGATGCATACTCTATTGGAAAGAATATGAGGGTCTGGTTACTTGTCCAAAATGTGGTTCTGGTAGGTATAAGGTTTATGTGGATGTCAATGACAACGAGTCCGGCAAGGTATACAGGAAAGAAGCTAAAAAGGTTGTAAAATATTTTCCATTGATTTCTAAGTTGAAAAGATTTTTTTAGCATACCGTGGATTGGTGAAGCAATGACTTGGCACAAGGATGCTTGTTCAGATGGAAATTTGATGAGACATCCATGTGATTCAGCACAATGGACTTCAACAAATATGAGATGGCCAGAGTTTGCCTCTGATAGTAGGAATTTGAGACTTGCAATATCGACTGATGGTTTTAACCCACGTGGAAATCTAAGTAATGCTTATAGTTGTTGGCCAGTAATAATTGCACCTTTGAATCTTCCACCTTCTTTATGCATGAAAAAGGAGTTTTGTTTATTAACCTTGTTAATATCAGGGCCAAAAGCACCCGGAAAGAATATTGATGTTTACCTGGAGCCATTAGTAGAAGAGTTGAAGGAATTGTAGGCAGATGGTGTTTCAACTTGGGATGTGTGTACTAAAAGCAATTTTCGGTTGAAAGCAATGTTGTTTTGGGGTATCCATGACTTTCTTGCTTATGGGACTCGATCTAGCTGGTTGTA
This sequence comes from Berberis vulgaris, assembly GCA_963556465.1. Lineage (NCBI taxonomy): Eukaryota > Viridiplantae > Streptophyta > Magnoliopsida > Ranunculales > Berberidaceae > Berberis > Berberis vulgaris. The sequence continues at coordinate 16,012,329 of OY747124.1, forward strand.
ATGTTCATGGTTATAATGCATGCCCTATTTGTGTTGATGATGTAGAATCTGAACGTCTTTCAAACAGTCGGAAGATATGCTATAGAGGCCATCGACGTTTTTTACTTACAAAACACAAGTTTAGAGATGACAAGGGATTCAACAAAGATGTTGAACATCGTCATGCTCCACGACGATTATCTGGCGAAGAAGTTGAACGAAGGATAGTGGAAATTTTGGAAAGTAGTTCTACACAAGGTAGGGTTAGTGGGAAAAAACGCAAGAATATGGTTGATAATGATAACGTCAATGATGAACCAACCAATAACATTGCGCCACCGTGGTCTAGAAGGTCCATTTTATTTGATTTACCGTACTGGAAGTTTGTTGAGCTACGACATAATATTGATGTGATGCATACTGAAAAGAATGTCATTGAACACTTATTGAACATATTGTTGAATGTCTCTAAGAAAACAAAGGATGGTGAGAATGCTCGAAAAGATATGGAAGACATGGGAACTCATAAGAGATATTGGTTGAGCCATGACAATGAAACGGGAAAATCTTCAATGCCAAAAGCATCATTTGCCTTGACCAAGAAAGAAAAAAAAGTATTTATGAATACACTAAAAGAGTTGAAATTGCCGAGTGGATTTTCATCCAAGTTGAGTAATTGCGTTCTTGGCAATCCCCTGGAGCTAAGAGGACTGAAGTCACATGACTACCATGTCATTATGCAACATTTACTTCCAGTTTTGCTTAGACATGTTTTTCGTGACAAGAAGGATAAAGATTTAAGAATTGATATTCAAAGAATTAGCTTATTCTTTAATATCTTATGTGCTAAAGTGATCAACAAAACAGATCTTCAGTTGGCACACAAAGGTGTGATTGAGGCAATTTGTGTCCTTGAGAAGGAGCTTCCGCCTTCATTCTTTGTTATAAGTGTGCATTGCATGGCTCATCTAACCGAGGAAGTGATGCTTGGTGGTCCAGTTCGATATCGATGGATGTATCCCTTTGAGCGGTAAATAATTTTTCTAATTTTAGTGCACGTCATCACGTTATCTTATTATATTATATACTAATTTATCATTTTATTTATGATTGATAGGTTAATGAAACGATACAAAGACTATGCTAAAAATTTCAGATACATAGAAGGATCAATAGCAGAATCATACCTTGTAGATGAATCTGTTACATACTGCATGGAGTATATGACAAAGCCATGGTTCGGAACTCACAAACACAGTCAAGAGGAGTGGCTTGATGTAGATGATGAGTATGTCGATGAAAAGCCATTGGATAAAGGAAAAAACTATATGCTAAATAATGTACAATTTAAACAAGCTCGAAGATGGGTTTTCAATGCACTTGCTGATTCGAGTGATTGGGAAGAGTAAGATATATAATATTTTAGTTTTTTTTTTATAACTAGAAATATAGAATTATGATAATATGGTAACTTGTGCAGAAAATACAATGAATATTGCATGGGGTTGGCTACACAAAGTAAAAAAAAAGGGTCAAGGAAAAATGTTGAGAAAGCCACTGATTTTATTCCTTGGTTGTGTAATGAGGTATTTTATAATGTGTATTTATTCATATATATATATATATAATTTTTTTTTATTTTCAGATTTCAGTTCTAAGATGATTTGTTTTACAATGTTTGGTGACACAAGATAGTGGTGTCTCCATGGATGCCATTGCTCATTTTGTTGCTAGTAAGAAAGATAAGAGGCCAAAGGACCAACTAGTCAAATGGTATGGAGTTGTTAGAGACATCCTGGTGCTAGACTACATAGATTTCAAAGAAACTGTCTTCTATTGTGATTGGGTCAAAGTGGAAGATAAGAAAAATGCATATAAGGTGGACCCAATTTGGAACCATGAGATGGTAAACTTGTCGAAGCTAAAAGACAAAAGAAAGGTGGAAGAGGATCCATTCATTTTAGCTCAAGAAGCAAGTGGGGTATTTTATTCGAAAGATCAATCAAATGACGGGTGGCATGTAGTTCTACATACTCAAAGAGGCTTGAACACTAATGTCGATAAAAAGGAAACTCCCACTGTGTATCAAAGCATCTTGAAAGACAACCCCAACCTGAAGAGCTTACTGGAATTTTAATTGACTATGCTACAATATTTTTTGATGCATTTCTAATGCTATTGTAGTCATCCTCTTTGGTTGAGACCAATTATTTTGTCTTTGTTTCTTATTTTGACTTTTGAGTTGGGAAATGGAAGCTTTGTAGCTATGTATTCAGATTGGCTTTTCCAATGCTTTATAAAAATCTATTTGTGGTGATATGTTGTGGAAGGAAACTATCTATAAATGTAGTGTATATAGTTGTTTCTTATTTCTTTTTGTTTGATAATGGTTAATATCTATAATGTCATTGATAGAAATGGGTAGTACTCGCGGCAATCTCTCCACCAATGATGTCACTACATCTACAAATGATGACAGTGAAGTTAAAAAGACCATACAGTTCAATGTCCATGGTTTAGCAGTTGGACCTGGTGCTAGAAATTTCAATAAAAACATTGGAAAGCTTGTTGAAACCCTTGTGCCCATCAAATTCAAGGGTTGGCACCATGTTACTGACAACTACAAAGAGGATGTGTGGATTGGCCTCAAGGTGAGATTTTACATCATTGATTTTCATAATGTCTTATTTTATTGTCAACTTATATCTCAATGGCTTATTTGCAGCGTGAATACGACATCCCAAATTATGTGAAAAGGAGTGTGCATTTGAAAATGCCTGAATATTTTAGAAGGTTCAAGGCAGATCTTAGGAAGGATTATTTGGATAAGTATCCTACCATTGAGGAACAAGAGAAGCATGTTCCAAATGGTGTAAGAGAGGAGGATTGGAAGGAGTTTGTTCGCTATGAGAGCAGTCCTGAAGCGAAGGCAATTAGAGCCCAAAATGCCAAAAACAAAAAGGCTTCAAAGTATGTATTGGGGGGGGGGGGGGGTGGCCAAAAGAGTGCTGCAGAAGTAGAGTATGAAATGGTAATTGAGTTTCTAGCTACTAGTACAATAATAACCATTTAACTATATAGGCTGAGACTAATCTTTCAAGTATATAGGTTGAGAAGAACCCTGATGGGGAACCAGTCACACGCACTGACATATGGATTGCTTGTCACACGGGAAAGGATGGAAAACCCACGCATGGTGCTGAACTATATATGGTATGTGCCCAATGATGTCTTTTATACACAATTCTTAATTTACTTTGTAGTTGTTTGAATATTATTTGTATCGTGATTTATTTTATTTTTTTCATTCTTTTGAAGGAACAAGTTAAAGCAAAAAAGGCCGCCTTGCAAGAATCTTCAACCCAGGGTACCACTGACCCCACTATTGATAATGATCCTCTAAGCCAAGTGTTTGGCCAAGAAGAAAGGGGACGTGTTCGTTGTGTTGGAACCACCGTCTCTAAAAGGAAGTATGATGCTGCACTTCCCGCTCGTTCATTGCTTTTGGATAAAACATTGGAAGTAAAAAAATTTAGCGAAAAATATGATAGATTGGAAGAAAATGTTAGATTGATACGAGAGAGACTTGAAAATGGAACTTATGTGAGACCATCAACAAGTGAGGGAACACAAGGAGGGACACAAAGAACTGAAGATACACCTTCATCCCGTGCACCATCGACAAGGCAACCAGAAAATCCATTACCTCCATCTCCATTACCACCATCTCCATTACCACCATCTTCTCATGGTGTTGCGAGGTTTCCTTCTCCAAGCAATCCTGTTCCTTCAGTGTCAAGGACTTACAAAGTTTGTGATTGGCATAAGAATGTCATTGCGATAGCAATAGAGGTTGTAGATCCTATCCATCGATTCTCTTGCGATTGCCATGGATCATTGAACCCTGCAACAGAGATCAGACTTTCCTTATGTTTCAAATATAGGACTGAGGTGAAACTTTACAAGAGTGATCCAAAAGGAGACATGATGGGGGATTTGGACGTTGGTGATTTCTTCGTATGGTGTAAAAATCATGTGGAACTTGATGATTGATAGTTACAACTATGTTGGAAGCAATGTAATGGTGGCAGCAAAAGAGGAGCTGAGTAAATTTACCGGAGTGAGAAGAGCGATCCTGGTGGAATTGTTATTTGTTCGAGGCAAATTTATCTGACTTTCCCAGCTGAGAGCATCTTCACTGAGGAAGATGTTTCAGACTACTTCAAGTAAGGATGTCACCATAGTTTTGCATGCAAAGTTCAATAGTTTTTCACTTGTACTTATCCTATCTTTTTGTGTTGATTTTGTGCTAGTAGGAGCTTTGGGCCTGTTGAAGATGTTAGGATTCCCTGCCAAGTGAAAATAATCTTTGGGTTTGTGACATTTGTGTATCCTGAAACTGTCAAGATGATACTATCAAAGGGTAACCCCCACTTTCTTCGTGGAACTCGTGTCCTGGTGAAACCTTACAGGGAAAGATTAGGCCTAGCGAGAGGTAAGTTCATGGAAGAGCCTTGCAGTCCCCAGAGTTTACGACAATTCTGATTAAGTGAGGTCTATTGTTGTTTAATGTTCTTAATACATCTGATGTTTAAAACCTTGCAGTCCCCAGAGTTTACGACAATTCTGGATATTTCAGGAAACAGTTAATGGAAGAGCGTGAACATGCTATTGAGTTTGAGGCAAGACGTCTAGCAGAGTTGCAGTTAGGACCCAAGCCACTCGCCCATCAACCTTTGTTTGGTTATCCTCTAGACAATTTGAAAGGCTCTGAAGGTATACAACAGTTAATGGAAGAGCCTTTTTTGTAAGGATGTTTTTGGATGTTTTATCTTCTTTTTCAGTCACTAAGTTACTTGGTCATATCTCCATTTGTTCATCTCTATCTGACTCTTTGTCCTGTTCTCTTGTTTGATCTGATTGCAACCCAAGACGCTGATGATTTAGATGATGGAAACCTTTTGATTAAAGGGTTGATTAATATCAATCTCTTGACCATGCATGGATTTGAACTTGGGTTGATTGATTTCTTTTGTTTCTCAGGTTAATCATGATTTGACCCTCTTTAATCAATGGGGATTTGTTAATTTTTTATTGATTTGGTCTTCAGTCAAAGCAGATATGTTTCTTCTTTAAATTTGCATGTAATGTTTTGAACTTGGATCGGTTGATTTGCTGTGTTTGGGGAAACTTTGATTTGGTTTGATTGATTTCTTCTTTATGAAGTTCTGTTTCCATGCTCGAACTCATTAGATTGATTTGTTTCTTTTATGGAATCAGATTGAAGTTTAATTACCTTTTAATATCCATTAATGTCTAACTAATGCCATCTAACTTATTTCTTCTTTATGCCTTTCTTAATCAGCAACTCTGGCCATTGAGAAACTCAACAACACTCCTTTGAACGGGAAGTTGATTCGAGTGATGTGGTCTCAATGTGACCCAAGTGCCAGAATGAATGGAGTTGGGAATGTATTTGTTAAGGTATAATTTGCTTATGCAGAAATGTCCATTTAGTTTTCTTAGTATTTATTTTGGTTTGACACTTACTAATGTGATGGTCTCGGTGCATTGTGACAGAACTTGGATGAGGCAGTGGACAATGTGAAGCTTTACGATATGTTCTCATTGTATGGAAAGATCATTTCCTGCAAAGTTGCTATGACTCCAGAAGGAACCAGCAAGTGCTTTGGGTTTGTTAGTTTGAAGCTGAAGAATCTGCGAAAAAAGCTATCGGATTAGTTCATGGCACCATGGTTGATGGGAAGAAGATGTAAATGTTTTCTGACTCTCCCCTAATGTCCATTGAAATTAGTTTCTCTAATTGTCTTAAAGTGTTTGCTTATTTTAAAACCTTTTTTTTGTTGGTATAGCTACGTTGCGCCTTTCATTAGTAAGAGTAAGAGGGACACAGCTCTTCTGATTCACAAACTTATACATCAAACACCTGGATCCAGAGATAACCGAAGATGATCTGAAGGAAAAAATTTCGGAGTTTGGGAATATCAAAAACCTAGTGATCCTGAAGGATGAATATGGCTGTTCAAAGGGCGTTGGATTTGTGAATTACGCAATGCATGACAGTGCCAAAAATGCTATTGAGGGGATGAAGGGAGTGGCACTTGGTAATTTAGAAGTATAGTATCATTTTCTGTGATTAATGAAATGTGGTTCTATTTGTCATATTAAATGTTGTTTATTTCTTGTGTAGGATCAAAGGCTTTATATGTGGAAAGGGCAATGAAGAAAGAGGAGCGGGAGAGAATGTTGAGCCGCTATTTTGAGGAGCGGGAGGAAAAAATATATAGATATAAGGTAGTTTACTGGTTATTCATTTCATCACAAACATGCACATTTGCATTGCTTACAAGTTTTTGAAATGTGTCATTCAGGGATTGAATATCTATGTAAAGAATATAAATGATGATGTGGAAGAGGAAGAGTTTAAGCAACTGTTCAGTATGTGTGGGACTGTGCGCTCAGCCAGTATGGGAGGACTGCAAACCCAATCTGTAAGTGATCAATCTTTCTTGTGTGCATGAAAGATGATAATATTGAGGGAATATATGAAAACACAAAGCATAGCCGAGTTTGAACAGTGTTAGTTGTAAAACATTAGTACCCGTACACAATGTGGTAGAAGTGCAGCAATGAAGCTGGGGGGTGCTGTAAAGCTTGAACAGAACAAAAGGCAGAGTACCCAAAAGTAGAAAAGAATCTCTAATGGGTATCTTTCTCTTTTAACTTTCTTAGTTTCTGCTTTCACTATTTCAGAGCTCTTACTCACTCTCAGCTCTGATTTTAGGGTTCTTCTTTCTTACTTAGTACTGCCTCCCTGTGTGGTTATTTGATCCCCTGAACTGAACTCAGTGTCCTTTTGTTGATTCTTCACTTTTTAATACTTCATTTATGTTTGTGATTGTGAGGTACTTGGTTTGGGTTATGGGGTTATCAATTCTTTTGTGTGTTGTTGTTGAGTGGTCCTAGTAACATTATACTCTCTTATAGGACAAGGATATGAACAAATGTGAAACTGCGAAGGGCAACAATGAAACTGTGCAGAAAAATGACCAAAACGCAACATCAGTTGCCAAAGTTAGTAAAAACAGTAAAGATAGCTCTCCAAATTCAGATGCACCGAAAGAAGATTACATTCATGTTAGAGCAAGAAGGGGTCAGGCAACAAACAACCACAGTCTTGCAGAGCGAGTAAGTATTCTATGTGAAACCTCGATCTTGTTCAATTTAGCTATTACTTCTGGGAGTTTTTTTTTACCAAGGGGGATTTCTTCTTTGCAGGTAAGAAGGGAGAAGATCAGTGAAAGGATGAAATTTCTTCAAGACTTAGTACCTGGTTGTAGCAAGGTAATTTTCTTCATTTTGTGAATTAAGGTTGTTACATTAATATATCGCCAACGTTTATTGGTGTAATTGTAATTTGATTATTTTAGAGCTTTGTATTTATAGGTAACCGGTAAGGCTGTAATGCTTGATGAGATCATTAATTATGTCCAGTCTTAAGGACAGGTATTAGTTTCATCTCAGTTGAATGGTTGTCTTTTAGCGCTAGTAAATATGAGATGTTGTTCTTTTTGGGCATATCTGTCATTGATGTTTAAGTCAATATCTGAAAGATTGGGAATCTTGATAATTGGTCTTTATCTATGAACTTTGTGTATCTATGAACATTGTTGAATGATTAGATTTAGTTCTATTAAATAAACTAGATGATGTTGTTTTGTGAGCTATTTATAGATGTTATATGTTGACTAGATGATGTTGTATTATGAGCTATTTATAGGTGTTATGAGTTGACTTCGAAAAATGGGAATCATTTTTAAGTCTTAATGATTGATTTATATATATTGCATCTGATATTGTTTGTGTAAATTCCAATTTGCAGGATTGGATATAGTATGATTACAGATGCAGACGAGAAGGGACTTATCAAGCCAGGGGAGGTTAGTTAATCCTGGATTACCCATGTCTTTTTATACCATATTGTTCTCATCAACGTGTAAAACATTCTGTGATATATTTCAGATTTTGTTCATTTTTTACTTCTTAATAAAGGAGACTAGTGATCTGTGGTTGTAGGAGTTCTACATCCTAGTTAGAGTCATTTGTTGAAACTTGTAATGTAGAATGCTTGTAGTTCTTTCAGAATGTCTGTGCATCCATGTGGAAAATATTAATTGAATTGTTCTTTTTAAATCCCTCTAAGATTATTTATTTATTCTTATGCCGTGTAAACTCTTTAACAATTGTTACCAAACTTGGGCAACATCTACGCTATTTACTTATTCTTTCACTGTGTAGACCGTATTAACCGTTATAAAACTCAGGGATGCAGTCTTAAAACCTTCTTGTAGATTGAAACAGAAGATTGACCCAAGGTTTAATTTGTTTTATGTTCAGATGTTCTCCCAAGAAATGTTTTGTTTATTCTGTAAGAAATGGTGCCGTCAATCTAGTTCAGTTGAGGTTATTTACCTTTTCTCACTGTTGTGAACAAATGTATGACAAATTTTACTTTGGGAATTATTTGTTACCAATGGGTTTTTGTATTTTGCCCCTTTAATCTAATAGAGGTCTGAATTTTCTGAATGCATGTGTTTTTCCAAGATGCTCAAACCTTTAACCACGTTAAGTGGCGAAATAACACCTCATTAGATAACGTGTCTTAAAAAAAGTTGCATGATGCTTGTGGTTATGGTTATTAACTTCTTGATCAATTATGATGGGATTTACATAAGAGTTTTACTCAGTGGAGCATTTTAAACTAATGAGTTTATATTGAATTGCTGTAGAGTGTCCTCATTGAGCCTACTAGTGGTAACACAGGAATAGGATTGGCTTTCATGGCGGCAGCAAAGGATTACAAGCTCATCATTACAATGTCAGCTTCAATGAGTCTTGAAAGGAGAATCATCCTCCGAGCTTTTGGAGCTGAGTTGGTCCTTACAGACCCAGCAATAGGCATGAAAAGGGCTGTTCAGAAGGCTGAGGAAAATATGGCAAAGACACCCAATTCTTACATTCTTCAGCAGTTTGAAAACCCAGCTAACCCAAAGGTAAGTGTTGAATGAATGTCATGCACACAAAGAGCCTTGTTGTTTGGAGAGATCTTGTTATTCAGCAACATTGTCTGGTGTAGGTTCATTATGAGACAACTGGACCAGATATCTGGAAAGGCACAGGTGGGAAGATTGATGCCTTTGTTTATGGGATTGGGGGTACGGTGACAGGTGCGGGGAAATGTCTTAGAGAGCAAAATCCTGATATCAAGGTTAGCTTGAACTTTCTGTAGTAGCTGCAGTGCTGCACAATATTCTATTTCTTCTGCTTAGGCCTGTACTGTAGTGGTATTTACTGTTTTTATCTTACTAGTTGGATCTCTTGTTTTTAGATTTTCGGAGTGGAACCATGTGAAAGTGCAGTACTGTCAGGAGGAAAGCCTGGTGGGTGATCTTGGATCTTGTGCTTCTTGATTTATTTGCTCATGATCAGTGTTTTCACATTTTCATATATTTACTTGGTTGGATGATAAATGCTATTCTGCCATTGGTTTAGACCTGAATGCCTTTTTTCCTGAATTTTGTTTATGCTATGGGTCTTTAGTATTGATAAGTGCTTTCCTATTGCTGGTTCAAGTTTTTTTTATTCCTTACGAAATGGATATCTGATAGAACTTCCTAACAAAAAAAGTTGGGGCATCGTTATCTTGGTCCTGAAGCATTCTGTGTTTTTATTCCACCTCCCAAGTCAAAATGTCTAACGACAAGTTGGGTTTTGGTGGTTTAAACTAACGTGTCTGTGGTTGAATTTAACAAAAATAAAAATCTCAAACTTGGTTCCATTTTGTAGGGGTCACCAAAATAATACAACTTGCGGTTGGTTTTAATGTTGTCTTTGGATCATTGCTGGGTCTGCCAGGTCATTGAGTAAAATGCTTCCGAATTTTTTTATTTTTTATGGTGAGGCTTTAAAAGAATCAAATTGACTTGGATTCCTTTATTTATTTTTTTGGGGTGTAGATCAAAGACATTTACTGCCCTCTGGGCATTTGTTCAGCAGTATATTGCTCCTGTTCGGGACTCTCAAGTTTCTTTGGCCCAGGTACACACCTTATTTCTGTTGAAACTGGTCCCCGTTCTATTATTGGTTTATATATCTCATGACTTCTACTGAAATTTCTTTTCTTAACTGTTCATTTGACATTTTCCCTTGACATTTTCCCTTAATCACAGCTTCTTACCATACAGTATAGCCAAGTAAATCCAGTCACTACTAGTGTAGATCGTTTAGAAAGTGAGGGATTATATTCCTCGGTGCAACCTCAAATAGATTCACCATTAGCTCAGCTACCCCAAGATTGTCTAGCTTCATCACTTCAGGTACAATATATCTGTGAAGTTTTGAATTTGTCTGGTATAGATTTTTACTAATACCATGTTTGTAAACTGAACCTTTTTCGTGGGTTGCTTGTGAAGTTTCTTAAAGTGGGTGCTATGTTCTTTAGGTTTAGGCTGAACTTTTTTAAATAGAAAATGTTATGTTCTTTAGGTTTAGGTTATTTAACAATTATTAAGTCTTGTAAATGATCTCATTCCATGATTTTTTTGTTGATTACGCATGAAGTTTAATGCTATAATTTCCATACAGGCAACCAAGGATTGGAGGAAAAGATCCATGGGAGAGTGAGTGTTTTCTCATGCAATGTTAACTGTTCACTCATTTTGTACTATACACAGCTTTTTATACCTGATTATAGATATGGCTCGCCTTGCCCCGCCAAATCTTATTAGTCCTAGTTTTCTTGTTCTGATAGGTATTGAGCCATTTGTTATATTTAATGCGCGTACCAGATAAGATTGTTCAACGGCGAGTGGCTTTGTCACTTGCCCATCTTTGTTCTCCTGATGATCAGAGAACAATATTCATTGATAACAATGGTAACATATCTTCTTACTTAATAGTACATCTTTTTGTCTTTTTCTTGGAATAAGATAATCTTAGTTTCACACGATAGTTCAGTATTGAACTCCGTGATTGTTCTAATTTTATTGTCCTTGTGCAGGTGTGGATTTGCTTTTGGGGCTTCTTGGTTCTCCCCACGCAAACCAGCAACTGGATGGTTCAGTAGCCCTGTACAAGTTGGCTAATAAAGCTTCTACACTCTCACCTATTGATGCAGCACCACCATCTCCAACACCACTGTCTGATGTTACATTTCTAGTTGAAGGTTGTAAATCATTCTCACATTTTTTGTTTTATACGGGTAAAGTCGTAATGTACCCCCGTTTTGATTGTAAATCAATTTTTTTGATAAGTAATAAAGGTCTGACATCCCATAGTTGCCCCTCCCCACTGAAGGTTTAACTAAAAAAAAAAAAAAAAAAAAAAAATTGTGGGGCTGTGATTTTGCTACAGCAGCAACAAAAATTTAAAATTTTTTTCGATTATATTATTTTGCAACGGTTTCAAACCCTCGCAACAAATCAAATTTCTTTTTTTCTTGAATTTTGTTTTTACTGGTCACGACTTAAAACCGTGGTAATTCATGCTTGCCACGGCTTGAAATCGTGGTAATTCATTCTTGCCACGGCTTAGAGCCATGGCCATCATTTGCCCCGGCTTACAACTGTGGCCATAACTTCCCACGGCTTAAGACCGTGACCAGTACTTGTCACGGCTTAAAACCGTGGCTAACATTATTGCAACGGCTAAGAACCGTGGCCATGACTTGCCACGGCTTATAACCGTGGCTAGTACTGGCCACCACTTAAAACCGTGGCTAAAACTATTGCAACGGTTTAGAACCGTGGCCATAACTTGCCACGGTTTTAAGCCGTGGCTATTCCTGGCCACGGCTTAAAACTGTGGCTAAAATGTTTGCAACGATTTATAACCGTGGCTAAATCATCAACCGTCCTCGAGCATAAAACCGTTGCTAAAATGTTTTGCCACGGTTTGTAGCCGTTAATGGTGATTTAGCGACGCCTCTACTGCCCACGACTCTAAGCCGTGACAATTGGTTACCCCCACGGTTCCAAACCGTTGCTGATGGGTATTTTTGGTGTAGTGATTCTATTTTATATGAAGAAATGAATTTTCATACTATGTTTACATGTTATGTAAGAACTAATGAAAGTTATTTTGTTTGTCATTGTACTTATGTTTTTACCATGTATTGAACTATATGATTATCAAGAAATGAGATTTTCTTACATGGTTGGATTCTATCTGTTGCACTTTTAATAGCAGGTAGAATATTGCAAATAATACCAACATTGCTAAAAACAAATGGGCAAAAAAATAAAATTTGCAAAGACTTTTAATAATATTTTTAAGGTGTCATGAATAATTAATTTAATAGCATTCTAAAAATGCTGTAGAAAAACTATGTAACAACATTTTGTAGATGCTATGAAAAAAGTTACAACAACGAAGAAAACTATGTAACTGCATTTGTTGAAAGCTATGAAAGAAGTTACAACAACGCGTCATAAACGCTATTAAAAGAGTACTTGTGATAGCATTCTCATAGAGCAAGACTTTCAATAGTGTCGGCTATCACAAGGAGCCATTTAACATTATCATATCCAGTTATAACATTTTTTGACATGCTATAAATGAGGATTTGTAGTAGTGCAGCCAGAGCACTCACCTTGTTTTCATCCTTCTTACAAAAGAAACTTCCATTATCATCTTAGATATCATGTGGGAAATTAGATGCTCATTTAAGGATCCACGAAGAAACAATTAGTTTGTTGAACAAATTTAGCCAAAAGTCTGGTCTACTGTTGATTCAACTTATCAAATTACAAAAATGATGTCACTTTTTCTAGACACATACAATACTCATATTCACAAGTCATTTTACCATTTTAACTTTCATGTGTTGTTTAGTCTTGTCAAGATTCAGTGCTCGCGTAATTTTTATAAGTCATGATGCACAATGCTTGTATGAACAAGAAGAGGTTAATTAGTGTCAGTAATGTAATTTCGTCATCCTTGAATTCTCAAATGTTCTTTTCCATTGTCTATCTGATTGATTGTGACTTGTTTAATCTTCCACAGCAACCATGTCCTTTAGTCAAGCATACAAAGACTAAACACCAACTCTCTTATCTCCGTTGTTCAAATGTTGATTTATCTTACTATAAATTTGTATAACAATTAAGCACAATAATAACTTAAACACAAGACGCAAAAATGGTGAATGGTGCATTCATGGTGATAGTACTTGTAGTTTTTTTTTACTTCGGTGTAATGGAGGGAGAGGATTTGAATTCAAATTCGATCCACTGGGTAAAAATATCATATCCCAATTATTGAATCACGTCTCAAGATTTGATGAAAGCCTTGCTGATAAAGTTATGTTAGAGGAATACAAACCTATTCACGTAGGACCTTACGATGAGTTGAAGTAAGCTCGTAAGGTTCATAGCTTGCCAAGAGAACCTAGCGATGGAGCCAGCTGCGGACCCAGGATTTTAGTCGGGGTGGGTGAAATGACAATAATTATTAGTTGATAATAGTAGTTATCAAGAGCGGAATATTTTTTTTTCCTACCAGAGTTAGTAACTAAAATCCGTGTAGCTGACCCCAAAAGTATCAAGAGTGGGTTTTGATGATAATGAAGATGATGATAATGATGAGCTAGTAACAAATAAAAGCACATTGCATAAATCAGATTTAATCCAGTGTAGTCGAATTTTAAGCAAAAATAAGATCACAATATCGATAACCTTAGTAAGGGTAAATGAGCGTAATAACTAGAATATATAACTAAAATCACAAAATATTTAGGATAACTTAAAAAATATGAAAATTGCGAAGATAATAAGATCCTACTACAATTTCATAGAAAAAAATGGTTTATACGAGCCTCAAATTTTGTATGAGTTGGCTAATGTTATATATTTTCATTGAATTATGTAGTTATTATTTTAGATATTAATATAAAATATTTTTTGTTGGAGGTTTTATACCACTAGTGAACAAACAATTCATTGTTTTAATGTTTGCAATTAAATATAAAATTGCATTGGAAACAAAAAAAAATTAAGGGGCAGGTCTCAGTGGCAGTTAGTAATTGTCAATCACCATAAAGAAATTATGCACTCCAAGAGGATCGAAACTAAGTTTAAAAAAAATATATGCGAGCTCCAAGAGTCTCGAATCTGGTTCGTTTATAAAAATGTTAAACTTCCAATCACTACACCAACATATATATGTATAAATATTTGAATGAACAATTATCATATTGTAACATACATTATATAATTGATTTTTTTTAAGGAAAAATATTTATTAAGACTATTTTAAAAGTTGAAGGGAGGGGGGGGGGGGGGGGGGGTGTGGGGGAGCTGCCCCCTCCCCTCGCCCCTTAGTAGATCTGCCCCTGGATGGAGCGCTATTGGATCAGTATTTGGGATATGTGACAATCGATCCAACTGTTTGGCTTGATGCCCTCAAATTCATTTTTTAGATTTATATTTTGAAAATTTATTGGTGCCCCCAACCATATTTTGGGACTAAAATAACTCTAATTAATGACCAAGAGAAGAAGAGTACTTATGTTGTTGATGAAGGATTTTGTAGAAAGGATTTTAATTACGAATTTTGGATGTAGGATTTTTTTGATTTTAGATGCAATTTTTTTTTTTTTTTGAATTTGTTATAATAGTTGCAACAATTTTTTAAATTGACGCACTCACTTACGTACACTACAAGAAATCTATCTTTTACCCACAAAATTATTGCTACGAAAATTGATTTCCTTGTTAATATTGTAGCATTGTCAACGAATAAAAAATTTCTTTGAAAAAGACATAAACTTGTTACTGTTTTCCAACAAAATATATTTTGTAGGAAACATTCCTTGTTAAATAGGTGGCGGGAAACATTCCCTCCAAACCAATTTCTCGCCAAATTGATTTAACAACGAAGTTATTTTTATTGCCACAAAATACTTGTCCATTGGTAATTATGGCATCATCTAGAATGAAATATTTTCTTGCTAAAGAAGACTAATTTTAACAACAAATCACTTTCTTTGTTAACGAATATTAAATCTTATTCACTTCTCTTTAATAAGGAAATCAGTTTTCCTAGACAATAATCACATTATTAGTAATGATTCGGTTCGTTGACAATGATTGATAATTTTTTCCATTAGGTTTTTTTTGTTAAAGCTCGTTTATTAATTTATAGCAACAAAGTAATATTTCGTTGAGAATTGTCACACTATTGGCAACGTTTTTTATTTTGTTAGAAACAATATCTTTTTTAATGAAATATTTGTAGCTATGAAATAAGATTTTGTTGGTAAATATAACCTTGTTCGTAACAAATTGTTTTCTAGGTAAAAGCTGATAATTATTTTCATGAAATTTTGTTTCTCATTAAAGCTCACTAACTATTTTATAGCGTCAAGTCATTACAAAAAATTTGTTGGAAATTGGTATACTCACTACAAAAAATGTTTTATTTACTAACAAATTTTATTTTTCTTGTTAATATCACTACTACAAATATTAGCTTAGGTAACGCCACTTAGATAGCGCTTTTTTAAAGAGCTATCCAAGTGGGCACTAGGATAGCGCTTATTTGTCTTTAAAAAAAAATAATAAAAAAAAACGCTACAATAGCGCTTTTAAATTTTTTTTTCAGTTAAGCGCTATCTTAATTATGTCTTAGATAGCGCTTTAAAAAACGCTATGTGAAAAAACGTTACCAAAACTACCATAGCGCTTTTAAAGTGCTTGCATAGCGCTTTTAAAGCGCTATGCTACTTTCCTCTTGTATAGCGCTTCAAATATCAAATTAAATCTCGTTTTTTAAGATCTTGATATGATCGGACGGTTAATATCAAAATCCCTAATAAAAACCTAAATCTCGACCACATGTATTTTGGTTTTGGTTTTGCCATTTTTTCAAACACAGAGAGAGGAGGGACGGAACAGAGGCGAGGAGGCGAGGAACCAGATCGAGGAGGCGAGGAACCGAGGAAGGACGCGAGGAAGGAGGCGACTCAGGCGAGGAACCGAGGAAGGAGGCGACTCAGGCGAGGAACCAGAGGAGGCGAGGAGGCGAGGAACCGAGGAGTCGCAGGGAAAGGACCAGGTTCGTCTCTCTCGCTCGACTCTCACTCAGTTACTGTTGGTGTTTTGTGTTTTGTGTTTTGTGTTTTGTGTTTTGTTGGAAAAAAAAAATCTCAATGACTGCGAAATTGTTACGAAATTGTTTGGATTCGATCTTTGTCTTCTCTTTGTGTATGATAGATTGGACAAATATAAATATTTCATGCTTAGCTTCCACTAATTAAAGTGACTGTTCATAGAATTGTGTGCTAGTAAGAATCTTGCTAAGTCCCAAGAGTGGAAAGAACAAGTAAAAAATGTGGATTCATGGCAATGGAGATTGATGTATTAATGTTTTTTTGTAGTATTGTTTTTAATGGATCGAGAATGGGTAAATGCGGATCGATTATCTGAAGAGTACAAGAAAGGGGTGGAAGAGTTTTGTGCTTATGCAACTAAGAATGCTAAAAATCCAATGTTCATTAAATGTCCGTGTCGAAAATGTTTAAATGTAAAAGAGGTTAGTGGTCAAATGAAGTTGCACGAGCATTTATTGTGTCATGGTATTGACAAAACATATAAGGTTTGGACATATCATGGTGAGAGCAAAGATAAACGTAGCTCAATTGGCAAACGTAAACATAGTTTATCAAGTCAATTGGGCTCCCAGTTTGAGTTTATAAATAAAATGAACACAAGTGATATGGGAGATGGTAATGAAAAATCTAGTCCTGTGAAGAATTCCCCAAGTGTTGTCAATGAAGAGTTGCGGGATCATCCTGATATGTGTGATGGCTTAAGAGAGGGTGTTGGGTTACCGTTGTGGCCGGGTTGTACAAAGGCTACAAAATTGTCAGCTGTGTTGACTTTGTACAACTTAAAAGCTAGTCACCAAGTTTCTGATGTTTTCTTCACAGAGATGTTAGAAGCTGTAGGTGAACTATTGCCAGATGGGAATGTGCTCCCTCGAAGAGCATATGATGCTAAACAGTTGCTCAAATCTATCGGTTTAACACATGAGAAGATCCATGCTTGTCCGGATGATTGTATTTTATATAGGAAAGATTACGCAGAATTGAATGAATGTCCCAAGTGTGGTAAGAAGCGGTATAAGAAAAACAACTCCCCGGCCAAAGTTATGTGGTACTTTCCTATAATTCCTAGATTCAGGAGGTTGTATAGTAGCTTTGATGATGCTAAACACTTGACATGGCATTATGATGAAAGAACAAATGATGGAATGTTGAGGCATCCAGCTGATTCACCTCAGTGGAAGACATTTGATAATAAATATCCAGAATTTGGGAAGGAATCAAGGAACTTGCGATTGGTACTTTCAGCAGATGGAATGAATCCTCATGGTGTTCAGAGTACTTCCCATAGTACATGGCCCGTGGTTTTGATGATCTATAACCTGGCCCCTTGGTTATGCATGAAACGCAAGTATATGATGTTGTCTATTTTGATATCAGGACCTCGACAACCTGGTAACGACATTGATGTATATTTGGCTCCATTAATCGAGGACTTAAAGTTGCTGTGGGAAGAGGGTGTTGATGTATATGATGGATACAAAAAGTCTAATTTCAGATTGAAGGCTATGTTGTTTGGAACGATCAATGATTTCCCAGCTTATGGGAACCTTTCTGGATATACTGTGAAGGGGCATTGTGCGTGCCCATGGTGTACCGATAATACCGATCATCTTCGCTTGAGTCATTGTAAGAAGTCTGTTTACATGGGGCATAGACGGTGGTTGGATCCAAGTCATCCCTACAGAACGATGTCTGAGGCATTGAATGGTGAAGTTGAAGATCGGTTTCCACCTTCTACATTGTCAGGTGTCGATGTGCTAAAAGAGGTGGAAAACATTGAGACACAGTTTGGTAAAATGTTTGCAAAGTTTGTTCCCACTAAAGGTTTTAAGAAACAATCAATCTTTTTTCAGTTAGCTTATTGGAAGGACTTGTTTGTTAGGCATTTTATTGATCTCATGCATAATGAGAAAAATGTGAGTGCTAGTGTGATAAATACTTTGTTATGTGACTCTTCGAAATCTAAAGATGGACTCAATGCACGAAAGGACATGGTTGATATGGGAATCAGAGAAGAACTTGCACCTGTATTAAAGGAGGGGAAAGCAACACCATACTTACCTCCTGCCGCTCATACTTTGTCTAAGAATGAGAAGATTGTGTTACTTGAGACACTTCAGTCCGTGAAAGTTCCAGAGGGTTACTCATCCAACATACAAAATCTTGTATCTTCAGACGGGTTGAAACTGCTGAATATGAAATCACATGATTATCATGTCATCATTGAGAATCTGCTCCCAATTGCAATTCGTTCTATCTTGCCAGAAAATGTGCGTAAGACTATCACAAAGTTATGTTGGTTTTTCAAAGCCATGAGCAGCAAGGTCATAGACCCAAGAAGTTTGTCAAGTTTACAGAAAGTGATTATAGAAACACTTTGTGAGCTTGAGATGTATTTTCCACCATCTTTCTTCGATATCATGATTCATTTGACTGTTCACTTGGTTTACGAGACGAGGATGTGTGGTCCTGCTCGTATGAGATGGATGTATGGCATGGAGCGGTATATGAAAGTGTTGAAAGGTTATGTGAGAAACAGGTATCGACCGGAAGCTTGCATAGCTGAAACCTATTTAGTTGAAGAAGCAATAGAATATTGGTCCGAATATATTCCAAATGTCGAAGCAATTGGACTTCCGAGAACTCGTCACACTAATAGGATTGAGGGTGAAGGTGTAACTGGGGGTCAACCGTTGTTGATCAACCTCAAACAGTGGCGACTGGTGCACTTGTGTGTTCTACATAACACAGTTGATGTTGTTCCTTATGTTGAGATGCACAAACAGGGTATCGCAAAAGATCATCCAGATAAAGGCCCTGATTGGGTTGAAGTGGAGCACAATCTTACCTTCATCGAGTGGTTTCGTGGTTGCATAGAGAAAAGTGACTCAGTATCAGAAAGGATCAAGTATTTGTCAAGAGGACCTGATATGCATGTGTATTCTTACAAATGTTATCTTATTAATGGATACACATTCTACACTAGAGAACACGATGCGAAAAGTACAATGCAGAATAGTGGAGTTTCTCTTAATGCCACTGCACTAAACCAGACAGATACGACATACTTTGGACAAATCATAAATATGTGGGAAATCGACTATGTTGGATTCCGAGTTCCGGTGTTTGACTGTAGTTGGGTTAGCATTCCTGATGGAGTACATGTTGAAAGTTCTGGATTCATACGCGTTGATTTAAAAAAGGTTGGGTACAAAGACGATTCATACATCATGGCAGTGCAAGCTAAGCAGGTGTTTTATGTGAGTGACCCAATTGATAAGAAGTGGTCCATCGTTGTATTGTCGAACAAGTTCAATAATAGTTACCAAGTTAGTGACCATGTTGATGAGGACGTTGATACAATTAATGATCCTTTTGGGGACGTGTATGTTTGCCCGAGCACTTACGATTATGATGATCATCAAAACTTATATTTAAGGTATGATCATGATGAGGGTGAATATGTAAATCCAGATTTTGTTAATGTACATGGCCATGAACGATCAAAGTCAACTACCAAACGAAAGAGGATATCTAAAGCCAAAAAGCCAAAAAGAAATGTATGTGTTTTTCCTATTATATATTTGTAATTTATATCCAGTAGTAAGTTGTAAGGTCCAAAGTAATGTATGTATTTTTCCTATTGAATTATGTCCATTAAACATTAAGTAGTAAGATCTAGTATGTATTTTTCCTACTGAGTCATTTGTGTAAGTAAGTTGTAAGATCCAGAATAAATGAAGCATTTGTAGTAAGTACTCATTATCCTTTGCAATATTGGCTTGTTACTTATGATTTTGTGTATTAATTCACGCTTATACTCTTTATTTTACAGGATCATGACTACTAGATCCCTGAGCAAGAATCAGAGCAAGGGTCGTGCTCGAGAGAACGGTCGAGGGGATGGTCAAGATGATTCTAGAGGAGGTGAGACAGGAGGTTCAACTGGAAATAGTGGCTTGTCCCAGGTTCAGTCTCGAGGAATAGTCACTATGGTGAGTGTTAAGAAAAAAAGGGCCAAAGGAGATGTAATAAAGGTGAATTGGAATGAAATGGGCCAACCAATTGGCAAAGAGTCGATGACCTTAGCACACTTTGTTGGATCTTGCTGTAGACGAACGTTTCCAATCACGATTACCAATTGGCGTAAGGATGATTTGTTGCCATTGAAAGAACAACTTTGGGATGAAGTCAAGGTACCTTTGCTATCTCAATCTGCGTTTAAATTTTAGTAATTGGTGTGGTTGTTTGTTTGGATATTCATATTGTCTTCCTGTCATGTTCTTAAAATCATATGTTTTTAATCATGCTGTAAAACACTTGTCTTGGTGCATGTTATGCGATGCATGAACGTTTGGAATCTGATTAAGTTTAGTTATATTCTCTGCATTACTCAAAACAGCTCATGATAATTCTGGATACCAAGAAAAACTGTAGTGATCCAACTTAACACC
This sequence comes from Berberis vulgaris, assembly GCA_963556465.1. Lineage (NCBI taxonomy): Eukaryota > Viridiplantae > Streptophyta > Magnoliopsida > Ranunculales > Berberidaceae > Berberis > Berberis vulgaris. Next base: position 16,032,948 of record OY747124.1, read on the forward strand.
TTCAATGTCTGAGCATCCATCAATAAAATGTTATGATAGTTAAGTTGCATGGATGAACAAAATGTTATAAAACATTATTTCAACCAGGAAAGTTAAGTTGCATGGATGAACAAATCTGATAGAGGCATAGAGCCTGTGGGTTCTCATTCTAAACTTTTGATTTCTGTTGAACTGTGAAAGGTATAGGGAACATGCTTGTTTAGGCCTTGAGGAACTAAATACATTTAAGTTGAGAAAAACGACTTAGGCTGTGAGAACTATAGGTCATAAAAGTCAGTAAGTCACAGTATGTCAAACAGGTTGCTTGTTTTATGTGGTTGCTTTCCCGCTTCAAACATGCTCAGGTATAACATGTATCCATCACCTTAAGTAGAGTGCTCTGTTTAGGTTGTGGAGCCTGAACCACTTGTTTAATAGGGATATGCGCATCCAAAGACTTGTAGTGATACTAAAAAACGGAGCCAGCATTATGCTGAGTGTGACGTGTCCGACACAGGTAGAACCTAGTGTTTGAATGAGGCTTCTTTGATTAGTTTAAACTTTTCTCAGATTTAATAACGTATTGTTGATGCCTTACGTGAAGGAGGCATATAGATTTGCAAAACATAACTTCTTATGTTCTTGTTTTTATATTTCGTTGTTTTTTAGGTTGGACTGTTTGCACTTGTTTGAGGATGATTTGTTCTTTTCTTTTCTCATATTCAATCCCATAATCTGAGGTTTATCCAAGAAATCAAACAGTTTCTGACTTCCTGAAAGTACATAACGAGTTTCATATGCAATTTGCTTGGAGCTTTACAGCAAGTGATTAAAAATGTGATCAGACAGATGTCAGTGATGTCAATGATGAATACTTGGATGAATTACAATGGCCCCCTGATGGATATATAGCAATGAGGAGAAGTACTCTGTGTATTTCCTGTTGGAGCACTTAAGCTAATAAAGCTCAAGTATAAATGAGGGGATCACCTCCTGTTGTGAACACATGTATTTATCTGAGCAACTGTGTTCTCTTTCTGTGTCCAATTTGTATCTTCTGTTAATTTGTAGAAAGCCAGTGTTAGTTATGCACACGGGCCACAAATCGCATTTCTTGAATTGTAGCATGAATATATAGTTTATAGGTAACAAGCCATAAAACATTAAGCTTCATTACGTAAACATTATTTCAACCAGGAAAGTTAAGTTGCATGGATGAACAAATCTGATAGAGGCATAGAGCCTGTGGGTTCTCATTCTAAACTTTTGATTTCTGTTGAACTGTGAAAGGTATAGGGAACATGCTTGTTTAGGCCTTGAGGAACTAAATACATTTAAGTTGAGAAAAACGACTTAGGCATGTGAGAACTATAGGTCATAAAAGTCAGTAAGTCACAGTATGTCAAACAGGTTGCTAAGATCAACGAAGGAATTCACCTCAACAACTCTGTGATCATCCTCCCTTTAACCTTTCTTACTTTTTCCCCTCGAAACAGACCTGGGGCAGGACTTTGCAAGCATGCAGTGATATTATCCTCATTTTTATATGTTCAAACATTTGTTTTGAGCTTCTAGTTGTAATATCCCAACAAACCACAAACTCGGCAGACCTGTATGAAACAAACTCGGCAGACCTGGGTCTAGATGTACTGCATTGAGATGGGTCTAGATGTACTGCACTTTCATGGTAGGACCTTTTAATATGTATGACTTGTAAAACCATTAAAAGCTGCAGGGGAAGAAAAAAAAACCTTTAAATTTGACATCTTTGATAGCCTTTCTGTGCACAAACTACTGACTATAGATTAACATGACATTATTTACTCTTGTAACAGGAAACATTTGCGGGAGTTGACGAATCACACAAAAAAAAGATTGTTTCTCGTGCCGGTTACCTGCATAGAGTTTTTAGGACAAGGTTAAGGAATCTTGCGAGAGATAGTGAGGGTAGCTTTTCGGATGAGCCGCCTTTCATATACTCTCACTTGTCCACTGTGTCTCTGTATTGGAAAGATTTCGTAGCATACTCATCAACTCTGGAGTTTAAGGTACGTTCAAGTTATTATATTACTTCAATTTGGGGCATTTTAATTTAAACCAACTAATGACAACATTCAATTGAAGGAAATAAGCAAACTTAACAAAGAGAGAGCGGAAAAGATGGAAGCGCGATATAGGAGGGCATGTGTGGGTTATGCACGACTGAGAGAGCAGATTGTATGTATTAATTATCTACATTACGTATCTATGATATGAAATTTAAATGTGGCTTTGAAATTCGCAGATTGAGCAAAAAATACGTGAAGGGGAAGAGGATCCTGTTGTGACTCGCTTGGATACTTGGAAGTATGCGAGGATGAATGGTGAGCATGAGGTTGATGATCCTACTGCCTTGCAAGTACTTGAGGATGTGGTAATATCTACTTCCTTTGTTTGAAAACAAATCTGCACTGTTTGGACATGATACCATCCTATATCAAGAATCTAAATGATATTAAGTTGTATTAGGTACGCATAACACAACAGTTGGAAGAGGATGAGCTAAATGATATTAAGCTTGGCGACTTGCTTGATCGAGCAATTCCTTTAGAGTATTCCGGACGTGTCCGAGGATGTGGATGGGGTGTTACGAAGAAATCTTTAGCCCAGGCACCCGAATTGTCCGAAATGTCAAAGTTGAAAAAGCAATGCAATAGATTAGAGAAAGACATGCAAGAGATGAAGGCTAAAGGCTACCAACCTACTGTGCCATCATCTTGTGGTTCTAGTCATAAGGATAATTTCAATGTGGATGATGATGACATGAATTTTAATGATGACCTTGATTTTTCGAATGAGGTTCCGAATGAGGTTCTTCCTGAGGTATATTTAATTTTCAAACTTGGCTAATAAATATGTTTATTGGATAAAAGACTAACATATTTTTCGTTTCTAGGGTCCTATTAGATGTTATTTGTATGTTGAGAACCCTCGTAGACATGTTGGGCAAGGTATTTTGCATAATCGCCCGAATGAAATTCTTCATGGTGTTCCACTACCAAAAGGTTGAACATATTACTTTAAGATTTATATACCGACTTAGTGTGTGTGTGTGTTGTTATACTTATGCAATGCCATGATGCAATTTCAGGTTATGCGAGGATACAATTTGAAGTGGCGGTAGAATCTGAGAAACATTCAGCGGTGCCGCAATGTACAGACGAAGTTAGGACTGTAGGAGAAGCTGTTGGCCATTTCATTTCGTGGCCAAAAAAGCTGGTGTCTTTGAGAATAGAGGTACAATTATTTATGTATCAAGTATTTTCTCATTTTTTCTTGCGATTAGGAGCATGTCAAGGATATCTTTGTTGTTTGTTGTTCATGTTGATGAAATTATTTAGATTGCTAGGAATTGATAAGGAACATATAGCTTATTTAGATTGCTAAAAAGCTATTCTTGAAATAAGGAGAACATATAGCTTAGTGCTAGAAAGCTATTCTTGAAAGTAGGAGAACATATAGCTCAAATTCAATACTTACCTCACAAGTTAATTTTTGATTTGCAGTGCCCACCTCCTAAGAATAAGAATATGGATAAGAGGAACGATGCTAATAAGCCTATCATGAAAAGTGTAGAATCAACGCTTTGTGCTAAGCCATTAGGATATCCTAAGTGTGGAGATTCTCCTCATAATTCCATGGTATTGCATATTTTGCGTTTCTTACCCTCAAACATCATGAATGGTGGTATCGAAGTTCCCATGACAGAATATTTTGACGGGGAGCCTTGGAACGAATGCATTGTTCATGAACATGTCGTGGAGATTCTAAAGGATCGATGGTTAGGTGCCTCAAGCATCGCCTTCTATATAAGGTGATAAAACTAGTAAAATAAATTTATTTGATGTTAATGTTTTAAAACTTTATTTGTCCTTATGCATTGTTGATTGTTGAAGGTATTTGGGTGAAGTCTATCTATCCGAAAATGTCGAGTTAGCGGGGAAGTTTTCTTTTATGTCGCCCCATATTACACCTATGCTAGGTAATGGGACATCGTCCAATCATTTGGCCGAATGTTTGTTGAAGCATACAGGAAAAGACCATCTATTATTGGTGCCGCATAATGTTGGGTGAGTTCAATATAAATAAGATTCAATTATGTGTTTATTAAGTATCAGGATGTCTAAATTTTTTGAAACATTATGCAGTCAACATTGGGTAATGATTGGTATCAATACCAAAACAGAGATGATATACTTTATGGATCCAGCTCCGCGTACGAAGATCGCACAACGCGTTGATTTGAAAAACTTTGTTGAAAGGTAAATACATGTTCTAGTTTTATTTTTACATTACAAATTTATACATATTACATATGTATAATATTACTTTATACAAAATAGTGCATTGAGAAGTTATCGGACTCGTTGAGGCGGCTCTATAACAAAGGCGGCAATGAACAGATTTAATTGGGCAAACATTCAGGTAAATATTTTACAGTACTAAAAATTATTTTATATAATAAGACATGGTAACAAATTGCATATAATTAATTGCATGTTATTTCTCATAGTGTCCAAAGCAGATTGAGATGGATGGCATCCATTGCGGTCATTATATTTGTTGCTATATTGAGGATCTCTTGAAATCTGGTGATACAAGTATTCCTGTTTATGTAAGTAAATAGTTTTATTGAATTATTTTATTTGTTGATTTTTGAAGTATTTGATATCATCTAACTATATACTGATTGTAACTTTTGTATTTGCAGTTTGTTCATAAACAGCCAGTCAAATTTTATTCTCCGAAAAAAATGGAGAATTTCGTAATCAATTGGTCAGGATACTTGTACAACCGATTTCTCAAGGAGAAAATGGAAAGCTGAAGCAAAACATTTTAATTATGCCTGTAGTTTAAGATATTTATTAGTATTGTGCTACGAACAAATATATATGATAGCATATTAACAATTTTGTATGAATGCTTAAATTATATTTTGAATGAATGAGAAACAGTTAGTTATCATGTTGTGTCTTTATTGATTGATTGAACGTTGTCATTATTATATTAAATATTATATTTAGCCCAGAAAATCGGTATCGGAAAAATAGAAAAAACAAATCAAATAACTTAGATAGCGCTCAAATTAGTGCTATCTAAGTTTAACATATATACTACAATAGCGCTTCTTTAAGCGCTATCTAAGAACAATCTAATTACTTCCATAGCGCTTATTTACGCGCTATCTTAGCAAATAAACAAATCTAATTCAAAAAATTCATTTAAATTAAATAGCGCTTAAAAAAGCGCTATTCAAGCTAACTTAAAAAAAATTAGCGCTTACATAGCGCTTTAGAAGGCGCTATTGAAGTTAATTAAAAAAAAAAATCAACGCTTAGATAGCGCTTTTGAAAGCGCTATCTAAGCGAAGCGCTATTCAAGTACGCGCCTTGCATAGCGCTTTTTTGAGCGCTATCTAAGCTACCATAGCGGTAGCTTAGATAGCGCTAAAAAGCGCTATCTAAGCCTATTTTTAAGCGCTATGCAAGCCTATATTTGTAGTAGTGTATGTTACTATTTCTAACAAAAACCAATTTCCCTCCAACATTATTTAGCAACAAAATATTTCCATTTCAACGAAATTTTAGTTTGTTAGTTCAAATGACGTCATTTACAATAAATTATTTCATTGCTAATAAATATTAATATTATTGACAAACATTTTCTTAGTAAATGCATTATAACACTTGTTCGTGTCTCTTCAACAATGAAATTAAATTTTCTCTAGTTAATTACCACGTTATTGCAACGATTTATTTGGTTACTTATAATGAAATTATTTTCATGAAATTTATTTATATTTAAAGCTCCTAGCCTCTTTATAGTGGAAAAATATCAATTCATTGAAATTTTTTTATTAGTAGCATTGATATTATTTCATCTGAAAAATCAAATAAAATTTATTTAACAATACAACATTATTTTACTGTTAATTATAATACTAATGGTAACAATTTATTTCGTTGCTAAATATTGATAAAATTTTCATGAACTTTTTTCTTATTAAGGCTCGTTTTCTTATTTACAACAATTTTATTTTATTTCATTGGGGATATAACAAATTTCAATAACATGTAGCATTGAAATGCTATTATTATTTTGTTGCTAATTATAATGGTGTTATTGTGATTTTTTTCATTGCTAAAAGTGGTAGATATTTAACATAAATCTTATAATCGTGAAAATATTTAGTTCTAATTTATAGTGACAAAATATTATATGTTGGTCTCTATTATATACGTAGCAATGATTTTTTTATTGCAAAAAATGAGTAATTTGATTTAATAAGCTATAAAGTTGCTTCACACAACACAATTATTCAAATAGCTCAATTGATAAATATTGCAATAGATTTTACTATAGGTCAGAAGTTCGATTTTGAGTGGTGTCCCTGTTCTCCTTAGAGATTGGGACCTAGATTAGCTCGTCTAAGAGCCAAGAATGATCGTTTTAATATATAATTTTTTATTGAAAATAATTTCCTTGGTAATTGTTAACAGTACATATGACAACTTTCATTGATATACATTCATTTTACAAATGAAAAAATTATTTGATAAATGTAGTTACATTTTTCCACGACAATTTTCCTTAAAGATTCTAAGTTTTTTCGAGAAAAAAATTCATAGGTAAACAAAAGTTTTCTTGCAACAAACAATTTGTTGGTAAAACTATTTGATTTTTACCAACGAATTTCCTTGGTAGTTGTCAGTACTACCAACACCGTGTTTCCTTGACTTATCAATTGTTTTACCAAGAAAAATATAATTCCTTGGTAAAATCCTTTAGCTACAGGGATGCCTCCACGAACCCAATAACGAATTTTTTCCTTGTTAAAAGTTTTTTCCAACAAAATTTTGATTTTTTTCAAGGAAAATTTTTCTTGAAAAATGCCTTAATTGTTGTAGTGATATTTATTTATTAATTTTTAATACGCATATTTTTTGTCAATCCTTTTTTATTTATGAACACAATATACTCTTCTCAATTTTATTTTAGATGTTGAGAGAAGAGGGAACTTGTTTGCAAGGAGATTTTATAAGATTTTTTTACACAACCTACCAATGCGTTTGCTATATATTGTAAAACTTGTGACGGTGGTTAGTGTATTTTTTATGTTTGTTCGCAAGATTTAAAGTTAAGAATTCTAAACGAAGTTTAGTTTTATCAATTATCTATCTTTGTTCTTTTGTCAAGAACAAATTAATGCTTATACACGAGAAAATTTAACCACCAAATAATTTTATTGATAAAAATGGTAAGTCAGTGTTACATATTTTAGGTTGGTGCAACAAAATTGAAACATCCCAAAATGTTGGTGCAACAAAGAGTTGGTACAATCGAGTCAAATAGTCGGGTACACATAACAACTCCCTTATTATTTTGTGGAGTGTGCTCAAGACTCTTCTTCCAAACCCTTTGTTTTGTGGCTTAATGGAGGTATGTGCATCACAATCTCATATTTAGATTTATAATTAAAGTTCTGTCTATTTAAATTACTCACTTAATCCAAAATTAGTGTTTCTTTCATTAATTATGTTGGAACCAAATTATTAAGGGTTTCCAGCACTAAGTAATAAAGATATTGTACTGTTACAACAATAGAAATCAAATTTGCTTTTCATGAGACTTTCACTCATTGAAATTAGGTAAATAGTTTGATTGATCGATAACTCTTTACTACTTTCTTTATTCTTATAAAATTGTACTTACTTTTTATTTATTTTTTATTTTTATGGCATGGAAATGCAGAACCTGGTTGTTCTTATTTAGGGAATGGAGCAATGATTGAAGTAGTGTTGAATTATGTTAGTATTATTTTTAGGATATTCTCTTTTAAGACATGTTGACATCATTCTTAGGATATTCTTATTTCCTAGTTAAGAGGGATTTATTGCTTTCCTAATTCGATTACTTGTATTTAAGGTTGTATACACTGTATAAATACCCAGACAAAGAAATCAATAAACATAAGATCGAATTCTTCTAGTAGGACCATTCAGAGTTAAAGAGTGATGGACAAACCCTCGACACAAATCCCTCTACTTGGAGTAATGGTTAGTTTCTTTAGTAGTTCTAGTTCAGCACCTTGTCTGCTGTTCTTATATTCTTGAGCTGCTAAATTTCAATTTTATAAAGAGTGTTTATAGAAGTTTAGGTTTATTTATCTTTAAACACTGGCAAATGTGATTTTCCTTGAATCGCCAGCTGGCATGGGATTTTAGTATTCAAACACAACATTGGATTATGATTTAAGCGGAGGCAAGAGGACCGCAGAAGATTCATACAAATTTATGATCAACTGGTTGGAAAGGTTCCGTGAGTACAAGACCAGGGATTTCTTCATAGTTGGAGAAAGCTATTCAGGACATTATGTTCAATAACTTGCTCAGTTGACCAGGTTTATTTACCAACCAAACAGTTATCAATTTAAAAGGAATCGCATTAAGGTCTTTAATGAATTTGGTGATTAATTACACAATTCTGAATCTGCAATATTAGAGTTTGAAACTGTTATTATGATGTTGTAGATAGGTAATGCATTTATTGACCTCGAGAATTCTTACTGGGGCAAGTACGATTTATCTTGGATTCATGCATTGATGTCGGATGAGATTCATGAAGGTATTAGCTTGAACTGCTAGTTCTCTTCCAGGGAGACTATGTCGAAACAATGCCAAGAGTATCTAAACCAAGCAAATGAAGCTGTGAGCAATGTCTTCATATACGATATCTGATGATACATCAAAATAGAGTGACATCGAAGCCATACGCGTGGCAGAAAGCATCCATCATGAGGATCTGACATCTCATCTATTGGGCCAACTTGTAAGAACCGAGAGGATTAAAGCCAACTATAGAGGCCCAAACAAGGCCCACTATAAGAAGACATAATCAAAGCCCAAATCCAGGTCCGAACGAATCAAAGCCCAAATCCAAGCTCGACACGAGTTCTTTCATAAATAAGAGAAACGTTGCACCAAAAAAGAGTCGTGGAGGGAGTTACGCCCCCATGGATGCATCTCCTTAAAAGAGGAGACTGTAACGAGAAACATCTCCTTTCGTTGCGTCTCACATGCTCAAGTCACGCAGAGAATTAACCGCGACCATTATAAAAAGTAAAGGGAACATTCGACAAAGGTATGCAACTTTAATTGAGTTTTGTCCAGATTTACTTTCTTATTCAAACAGAGTTGCTGACTTAAGTATCGGAATGCCTTCGGCCACCAAAAAGGTGGTCCTTGGCAATCTAATTAACATCTGTTTTGCAGGTCAATCTCACAAAAGGATCACTCCGCCAAAGTTTGGTGTCGTTCGTAGGGAACCACAAGTTTCTTTTCTAAAAAGAAGATCAACAGTGACGACGTTCACCAAAATTTGATAAACGATCAACAAGTTGTCAAAACAAATGACACACCTTACAGATCTTTAACCCAGCGATGATAATAATAACTCTCCTATTGGCGACAATGTATCACAAGCAGCTTGCAAACAAGATATAGCTCAAATAATCGAGCCAATGACACCCGACAATCATGATTCACAACACACAATAGCCCAGACAAACCCAGACATCCGCTAACGCTACCATGGATTTTCGGGTAGACTTGTTTATGGTCCAGATGAACTACATGACCGAGATGCTAGAAAACTCACCCAAGAGCACATCCAACCATCTGATCCTGTCCAGGCACCGCCCCAGCAAACTCCACCAACTGAACTCAAGGGAGTGACAAAATTCCAACAAAACCCCAACAGGGAAACCTCAAGAGCAAGGAACTCCTCCAAGGCAAGACTCCACAGTGTGACGGAACACTTGCTGAAATCCCATTCATAATCGGGGTCAATGATCCCAACATATTGTACGAATTAGCCAAGCCGCCATTTTTTACTCCCTCATAATAACTCCCATGCCAAAAAATTTCACTCCGCCAAAGTTTGAAGTATATGATGGTACCACCGACCCAACAGATTACATGAGGCACTTCCATTCCACCACATGATGGCATTGAAGGAGACCATAGAGTCGATTTTGTGTAGAACATTTCCGACTAGCCTTACCTCCACACCAATGAATTGGTTCAACAACCTACCACCGAGGTCAATAGACTATTTTTAGGCGTTAACCGCCGCTTTTATCACCGGATTTATCGAAAGCCAGCGGATGAGGAAAAGACCACACTACCTCCTCCATATCAAGCAAAAGCCCGAAGAGACAATACAAGAATACGTCACTCGTTTCACTAACAAACTGACGATGATCGATGGATGCAGCGACGACACAGCCGTCGTAACTTTTATTGCCGGACTGAAGAGAGGTCCTTTTTTTATGCTCTCAACCTGGAACCTCCAAAAGGCATGACAGTCTTATTAAAAACAACCCCAAAAAATATTTCTCTTGAGGAAATGAAAGCAACCAGGAGGAAAAATGACCAAGAAAGATAGAATCATTCGAGGAAACAAAAAATGAAGGAAGAAAGAAGACGAGATGACGGATCACGGGAGGATAACATTCATTCAAAGAGGCATCAGAATGGCGGAAGAATCGATTCAAATTAGCAAGAGTCCAAAAACCTACAGTCAGCATGGCCCTGATATGTGCGAGTAACAAGCGTGATGAAGAAGACGTACAAACCATATACAACTTTGAAAACGAGTCGAGCCAAAATACTGAAACACATAACAAAATGGTATGACATCAACTGGCCACTCAGGATGAAAAGGAGACCCGGAAGGAAGAGACAAAAAAAATATTGTTCCTTCCATATGGACCATGGGCACGATACAGAAGACTGCTACAATCATAAAGACGAAATCGAGCATTGGGTTCAGAAAGGACGATTTGACAAGTTCATCGGAATGCCAAACAAACAACTCAAATTGAAGGAAAAAACAGATACCACTACGGGATCAAAAGAATAGTCCAAAGAACTAATATATGCCCTACACTGAATTGCTGAAGGAACCAAAACAATCAACCCAACAAAAGAAGCAGCCAGAAATACCTCCCACTCGAGCTGATTTATAGCAAAACATGAGTATTAAACAAACTAGACAAACCATTTTACCAATGCATAGAACATGGAAAAAATTTCACCAATCAATTAACACGATTCAAGGGCCCTACAAACGGATGCTAGCTCGACCCAGATTACCAACGACGAAACTAACAGCGAAGGACTTGATCGAACCTCGGTAGTTAACGCCGAACAGAGAGCTAACACAAGCAAGATTGGATGATTCGGTGCTAATGTGAGCATGATTGGACAATTTGGTGCTGATGTGAGCATGATTCGACAATTTGAAAGACAATAATTTGGTGTTGATGTTAGCATGATTGGACAATTTGGGTTCTACAAACAGATGCTAGCTCGACCCAAATTACGAATGACGAAACTAACAGCGAAGGAATCGATCAAACCTTGGCAGTTAACGCCGAACAAAGAGCTAACATAAGCAAGATTGGACAATTTGGTGCTGATGTGAGCATGATCGGACACAAAGGCGTATGACACAAAGCTACAAAAATATCAATCTTTAATACAAGGATCAGCATCAACCAAGCAAAGGAAGACAAAACAACAAAAACATCAATCTTTAATATGAGGATCGGAATCGACCAAGCAAAAAAAGACAAAGCAAATCGCTATTCAATTCAACATAAATGCTTCAGAAAAACAATAATTAGGGTTGGTTAGAGCATCTAAAAGGGAATATCAATAAAATTACAAATTCGGAATACCCATCTTATGTGTGGACGACAAGATAAACACTTCAAAAATTAGTCACACAGAGCAATTGACATACCAAGCCAAGAGAAATTAGGAAAAAAGTCAGATATATACAATAAAAATTTCTTGTCTGATCAACCACGAAGTAAAAGTTGGATGCACGAGTCAACTTAACACAGAAAAATTCGAGTCGACCGATGCGTCGAACCAACGAAGTAAAAGTTGGATGAATGAGTCAATTTAACATAGAAACCTTTGAGTCGACTGAGACGTCGAACCAACGAAGTAAAAGTTGGTTGAACGAGTCAACTTAACACAGAAAACTTTGAGTTGACTAATGCGTCGAACCAATGAAGTAAAAGTTGGACAAACGATTCAACTTAACACAGAAAACTTTGAGTCGACTAAGACGTCGAACCAACAAAGTAAAAATTAAATGAATGAGTCAGCTTAACACATAAAACTTTGAGTCGATCGATGCATCGAACCAACGAAGTAAGAGTTGAACGAACGAGTCAAATTAACACATAAAAGTTCGAGTCAACTTAGACGTCGAACCAACGAAGTAAAAGTTGGATGAACGAGTCAACTTAACACAAAAAACTTCGAGCCGACCGATGTGTCGAACCAACGAAGTAAAAATTGAATGAACAAGTTGACTTAATACAAACTTCGAGTCGACTGATGCGTTGAACCAACGAAGTAAAAATTGAATGAACGAGTCAACTTAATACAAAAAAAACTTCGAGTCGACTGATAAGTCAAACCAACGAAGTAAAAGTTGGCCAAACAAGGCAAGTTAAGTAAAAAAAACTTCGGATTGACCAGGACATCAAACCAACCAAGTAAAAGTTGGACAAACATATCAACTTAATCAAGAATGCTTCGAGTCGACTGATACATCAAACCAACGAAGTCAAATTGAAGGAATGAGTTGACATGATTTAAGGAGCTACAGATCGACCAAACCAACAAGGTAAAGATTGAGTAAAAAAAATCAACTTCTTCGCGCAAGCTCCAATGCATCAAGAAGGAGAAAGTCAACCCATCCCTAGACAATTAATGAGCCAAAGCGTGAAAGTAGCCAAAAAGAATTCAAAATAAAGCCTGATACGGCTACGACTAAACTAAAAAGGAGCAAGCAACATACAACGAGTCGACAAGATAAACTACAAAACATGCAACACAAAAAAAAATCTTTTTTAATTAACAATACTATTCTGTTACATCCGGAGAAGAAGATGAAGAAGTAGGAGAAGAAATGGAGGCAACCACAGAATCTTCAGCAACATCATCTACGGTAGAGGGCGTATCGCTTCAAAATGGGGAGGAAACAATAGCTCTTCAACAACAGGGTGCTCGAAGGGGGAAGAAGCAATGGCTCTTCAACCATTGGGATAGTTTCTTCACCGTCATCATCTTCGAAAGCTTGATCATCACGTAAACAGGCATGAACCCCATCCAACTTGGCTTTCAAGGACTCAAAACTCAGTAGCAGATTTATCCTGCATACTTTCCACCTCAATCAATGAAGTCTGAGCAGCCCTGGCAGTTTTCTCCTACTCTGTGCATTGTATTCTCATTACATCGAATTAAAAAGAACGTGAGAAAACATCAGCAATAGTGCTGCCAACCTTCTCTCTATAGAAACCACCTGATCACGATCGACTCGATAGACCGAGCCCATCACTCCAGCATAGGTGATATGATTCATCTCGTCCATTATCTGCTCAAGACCGTGATCAAGGTGGTCACATGGATCCAATACGGGCATCAAAGGTCTTTTCACTGATCGCCCATGTCATTCATTTATCAACCTGCACGCACCATCTTGCACGTCAAGCTGAGTAAGCCATCAAAAATTGTCGTTTGACTTGATACAAATATCTTTTGAGCTAGGTTCAGTCCAGCCAACCCGTGGATGAAGAACACGAGGATCCGAAAACATTAAGGAACCGCCCCCAACAGTCGGAAGGGCAGAAGAAACAATAGTGACAACGAAAAAATTGCTTTTGCCATCTCGGCGAGGAGCAACCATAGCAAAAATGGGACTAATAGTAGCGGCGGGAGCATGAGAGTCCATACGAGCAAAAGAAGAAACTAAGAATCTAGTCGCATCACTGACGTTAATAGAAGGAGAAGGAGGAGAGTGAACCTCGAAACTCTGACCACCATCGACAACCTTTTTAGACTGCTATACCGCCATTTGAAGCATTTTATCATCAATAGCTCGGGGATCATTGTTAGACCATTCAACAACATCCGAAACACCATAGGCAGAAAAAGCCTTTTTTCATTATCCTCCAACGGGCGAGTAGTCTCTTTCTTGCTCCTCTCCGATACCAGCCTCATCTCCTCAGCCTCTTCGACAGATGCATGATCCTCTTTTACGACATCTTCGCAGGAAGGACTTGGACGAGAAATAGCTTTCGTAACATCCTAACCAGGACTCGGATGGGATGCAATCTGAGCAGAACCATGAGTAGCATGCTATTTCTTCCTTGGAACTCGACTAGGATCTACCACCAATCGCCTTGATGGACTAACGGGCTTCGTAAGCTTCTTCTTTCTCGAAGCCGAAATTACGACATTAACAGGAGCATCAAGATCCGTAACGCGCTTGTCCGAACTCACTTCCCAATCAATGCTAGCACCAGTAATGCCAGCACGAGTAGTGCGAGCAACGATATCCTCAACACGGGATTCAGTAAGCAAGACCCGTTCCACTTCATTCTTGGTGCACAAACCATTATGATCCAAGATGTCCTCAGAAAAAAATGCCTCCACATGAAACTGGGGAAGCTTCAAGATCTGGTCACTGATCCTCTGCTCATTCACAGTTAACAAAATATTCTTTTGTTTGTTGAAAACTTGGAATGATCAAAAAATCATACGACCTCACAATTGGAAGTAGCCAGAGTTAACATAAGCATAAAACCAAGACCTTGATCATTCACGAATGTCATCATTAGGCTTTACGAAGCAGATAGGAGAACGTATATATCCTTGGTCACCATCAGACAACCACCGAATGCAGAACCTTCATAGTCAAAGAAATGCCAAATAGAATAGCCCTCGCGTAAGAAGAAACCATTACTCTCCAACCATTAGGACCCATTTGAGCAGGAGGAATGCCCAAGAAGTCCAGATACTCTTAAAATAGCTCTGGAACTGGGAGTCGAAGGCCAGAAGAAAACATGCACGGATGTAGCGCATTGTACCCATACCTTGGAAAACAAGGATTGTCGTTTTGTCAAGGCAAGTTAATCTCGAGGTTGGGTGACAGATTGTAGTCAAAACGAAGGCTGTCTAGCATCGCCTAAGAAGCTTTCTTGAGAGAAAAATGAGCCTCACAAATAGCTAGCGACTTACTGCTTAATTTATTGCCAACATACATTGTTGAAGAACAATAAAGCAAAGAGAACAAAGAAGGTGAAGGAAGAAACAAACCCTAATTTCAAAGATAGCATAAAGAGGAAAAACAAACCCATCACATTCCCTTTTATAGAGCCAAGCAACGAAGAGACTGCTCATGAGACAGCGTGCATTTCTTTTTTTGCCCCCTATCCATGGAATGGCTATATGTAATAAAATTTCTTGTGTTACTAATTTTTTTGTTTTGATTTCTCAAATAATAACGTTCATTTTCTTCATATTAATTATGGGAATAGCAACGAGATTTCCGCACTTTATAAAGACTCACGTTTATTGTTTTACCAGTCACCCAAGAACTCATGACAAGTGGTATAAGGGTTTGGATATACAGGTATAAATGTTGTTGTTTTACACTACCTTACATAAAATCAAACTCAACACCCTCAAAGTTAAAATTGTCCTTAACAATTAGTCATAGTTAGTAATTTTCTTTTCTTAAAAAATTTACACAGTGGAGACACATATGGTGAAGTACCGGTAATGGCTACAAGGTATTCTATCAACAAAATTCGATCACTCGTGAAGACTAAATGGCACCCATTGTACATCCAAGAAGAGGTATATCATATATTGTCACTACAAGAAAAATGCTCATTAATAGCGTTTCAAAAACGCTATGGTAGGATACCATAGCCTTTTAGAAAACGTTGTGTCTGTCGGAGCTATAATAGATACAGGGTCTATTATAGCGTTTTAAAAACGCTATTGTAAGTTGATTATTTATAGCATTTCTGAAACACTATAGTAACAATATTTATAGCGTTTCTGAAATGCTATAGTAAGTCTATTATAGTGTTTTAAAAACGCTATCGTAAGTTGACTATTTATAGCGTTTCTGAAACGCTATAGTAAGTCTATTATAGCGTTTTAAAAACGCTATTGTAACTTGACTATTTATAGCGTTTCTGAAACACTATAGTAACAATATTTATAGCATTTCTGAAATGCTATAGTAATTGTATTTATAGCGTTTCAAAAACGCTATTGTCTTCTCTCACATAGCATTTAACAAATGCTATTGTATTAATTTCTATAGCGTTTCTCAAGGCTTTTTTTTTTTATATAGCACTCATCAAGTGCTATCAAATGACTTTTTATAACATCTTATAAGTTTTATTTCTAGAAAATAAAAACCAAAATGTGCCAAACACTTAAACATTTCCATGAACGGAGACAAAGTAATGTAATTAATAAGGTAATGTATTACATTGAGTCACAAAATCTATCAAAATATATCAAGTACGTACAATGACAATTTTTGAAATTCATGTACTTCTCTACAACATCAGGAATATCAGAGCGCGGCTTATAGTTCCCAAAGAAGGTACCCTTGAGAGTCCTTTCATTCAAAAGGTTCATTGGGTGGTTGTTGAATGCGTCATCTTTGTTTGGTACACCAACAAGTAGTACTGCCACACCCCAACCATCATGGACACTCAAATGCAGAGATCATTGCAGTGAGGCTTCCAGTACATTCAATGCTGCGGTCCACTCCTCCATTTGTCATTTTGGCAATCACCTGATAATGAACAATCACAGCAAAACTGCAGTCAATAACAATATGATCCTTGGGGTTCACAAATTCAGGCTTGCTATGATCTCTGTCACAAGTTAAACAATACGAATTAGTTGGAAAGTCTATAATAGAGTTTATAACTCCAAAACAAAAATCAGCACAAAAATCAACAACATATCAGCACCTCAGCAATGCAAAACAACAACATATCAGCCTCAGCAATGCAAAACAGCAACATCACCACAGCCTCACCACAACCTCACCAATGCAACATCACCACAGCCTCACCAATGCAAAATAGCAGCAACACTGCACCTCGGCAACATCACCACATCCAATGCAAAACAGCAGCAGCACCGCACCTCAGCAATTCAGTAAACACAGCAGCAACCGGCCATTTTAAAATGACACAATCAAATAACTTAAATTTAATCAACTATAAATCAAAGATGGAAGATGCAAACATGCATTGGGCCAGCTTATTTCTGAGAGAACAAAATGAGAAACACTTAAAGGAAAAGAACACGCAAGTAAGAAACATGAATGTACCTAAAATAGGGTACACTTTTTATTGTACTGACAAGCGACTCTTCTACTTGGGCTTGTGCAAGGTCTCTTTGGTGCCTTAGTTCTTCAATTTCCATCTCCATCTAGAAACATCGTTACATGTCAATATGTCATTGATAGAACACAATGCACGTCTCTTATATCCAAATGAAAACCTGAAAGTACATTCATGGAATACCTGCTGAATTATCTTATCTTTTTCCTTTGTTTCCCCTTCCGAACCTGAACGATCATAGCTAATTCTTTGTGGGATCAAGGCTGCTTTGTAATTTGTTCCCATCTGAAATGTAACAAAGAATTTCCTTAAATGAACTGCATAGAATATTGTAAGAAATGATTTCATATGGTGCTCCCTGTTTTTGGCATGCATCAAATACAAAATAATGATATTTTCTATCAAGTTCATATTATACCCAAAGGTGTCCGAAATTTGTAAGCCTAAGTGAACTAAAAATAGAATTATCAGCAATGTGAATCTTGCCACTAATGGAAGTGCAACATGAGTGTAGAAACTTCAACTCCAGTGGGTGCTGGAAATTTACAAGTCCGCTCAAATCACTTCATATAGAACTTTTCGAATGGGCTTGGTGCTCTTTAATGAACATGTCATGCATAAGGAAAAATATTATACACATGGATGTGAGTTAAGTAGCAATCATATATCTTAAATTGAGGAGATAACTACCTTATCACCTATTGCATCCTGCACAAGAATTGCATCACTCGAAATGCAAAAAATACCGTGCAACACTATTATGCAGTGGAATTAAATACCGTGCCACCCTAGTTCTTCAACTGGCTTCTTCCTGGTTTTGAAGGATGGGAGAGAGTGGTGCAGTAATTTCAAGCACCTGCAATCATGAAAAGATCGTATAAGTGCATGTTCTTAGCTTGAAATTGAAAGAAAAACACGTAACTTATTTTAACAGAATGAAAAGGTGGTAAAAGTAAGGAAAATGGAAATTTAGATCGAACTAGTTCAGATTCAGGTGTGATTTTAGGCAGTAGTTGAGCAATATATATCTTACAATGCAATTTAACCATGTGGCAGCATGAAGATCACTCAATGGATTCATGGACCATAGATATATTTTGTTTTTCAGTTAATAGAGTTATGAAAGCAAGAATGAAAATGAAATGACTTTTTGTGGCTACAAGTCTCCAACAAGCTACCATCAACTTAGATTCATGAAAGACTGTCAAACAAGTTGTGATGCTTACTGTAATAATGATCATGGGCGGGGATCGATTAGAATACATGTTATCTGTCCTTGACTGACCTGCATAACAAACTTTCTGAAATGGAAAAATCCCAAGGGCGCGTAAAAATTAAGCAAGTACATTTAAGCTACAACCACAGTTTGGAAATCAAGGCAATATATTTTGCCTTCCATGCTTGATTGTTGAGAACTGCTTATGCTCTAGTTCCAATTGTCATCTGACATGTGCGCTTTGACCATGGGTTCTTAGTACTCTTAGGCTCAGTTTCTCACAGTGAGGATGCATCATCTTAGGGATTGATAGTTGATTAATCAAGGACTGTACTGCAGGAATAATGGATACTTTTAGCTTAGACATATATTTGTGCACATCATGATGTCATACAGTCTAGTATGAGTGCCTGTGTTCTCAGGACTGTATGACATCATGATGTGGGAATCTTAAATTTCAAATGTTTCAATATTTTGGATCAATGAGCTTTGTGAAATTTAGAGGCTTACCATGTGTGGTATTTGTTGTCCCTGTATTGTCATTAACACCATCTGCAAGCATGAAATTTGTAAATCAAAACTATAATGCATAGGGAAAGGACTACTTGTAGTAAAATTTGTATCCTGAAATATTTGTGAAACTCACTATTTTTGCTGCTTGTATTGTTACCACCTGTATTTGCAGCTGAGTTGGTTTTGTTTGTCCGCGGATCACGACCTACATATGCAAAAACATAGTCATTATATCTTTATCCTGGACTGCTGATGGCTTGATGGAGTTCTTGTGAAGCTTACCATATGCGATCTTTGTATCATTGCCACTTGCATCTGCATGTGCCAGGATGAAATTCGTCAAGTCAAAATACAACATATATGTGACACTAAGACGTAGGCTGCATGTAAACTCATACTACTTAGAAATTCACTTCAGGTTGATGCCAACCATTTATTTCTTCGAACATTAATTTTCCAACAACAATTAACCATAAAAACGATGATGGGTGGTGCATTATTTTCTAGTGGCATCTTGATCTCCATTGTGCGACAGATCTGAACCCTTTAGTTTTCTAAATCTTGGGTTGTTGTGTTTGCTTTCCTATTCCACAAAACTCCCAAAATGTAAGAGTGATATTAGAAATTACAATTTTTTTCTTCATGAAGAGTATCTGCCTTTGATTTGTATAAAAAAAAACAAAACTGTAAGACACGAAGATTGTAGCATGCAGATTCTGTAACTAGTCTGAGATCAAATATATGATGTGAAATTGATTATGAGAACATGTACAAACTCAAGAAGAATATTCAATGTGCTCTCCTCCCTAGCAGTTCCCAAGTATCTTTGCAACCAAATATATCAAACCATGGAACAAGAGACCAAACATAAATGTCACCAAACACAGACACAACCAAGAAATCATACTCACGCCAATGTTTGGATGCGTAAGATTCTTAAGAAGCTTCACTTCCTCCTCGAGCTCCTGGATAAGAGCCTATTGTACACATATATCCAAAACCTCAATCAAAATCTAAAAAATCTATCGCCAATTCGGGCAATCCAAAATTCAAATATTTTACAATCGAATAGACTGTAGGAAGAAAAATCTACAGATCTACATCTTTCACACTGAAGTACAGAACCTTAGTTCAACTAAATGGCAAATTCAACTCAATCGAATTGGAAACGAAACCTAATTCAACAAACATTTGATGAATAAATCAGTTATTCTCACCTGTGCTTTCTCCTTGGACGCATTATTCACCGTAATCAAAACCTGAAACCAAACTCAAATTCAATTGAAATTGGAATTAAAATGAAAATGAACGGCTAATGACTGACTTGTTTAACAACAAGAAGCTCTCCAGAATCAAGATTCATCCCCATGTAGACTCTGCCAAAGGCACCGCACCCGTGTAGACCCATGAAAAGTTTACAATCGAATCAAACCCCTAAATTAGGACACTAAATAAATCTTTCACAAACCAAATTTCTTGTATTGATCTCAAAACACAAATCTAGAAAAACCCATTATAATCGTGAACTAATCTAAGATTTGTGAGAGCAGAAAGATGCGATCAGAGAGAGAGAGAGGCGACAAGAGAGATGCGAGCAGAGAGAGCGACAGAAGCGTGCGGGGACACCAAATAAATTGAGGCTTGATGCGGGAGAGAGAAAATGGCGCTACGTTAAATGTTTGGGCGAGCGCTATAGCGTTTTCAAATCCCGCCCAATTTTAGGCAACAGTTTTGTATTTCAATAGTAACAAAATTGACTTTTCATAGCAAAGATGTAAAAAATGCTATAATCAAATGCTATTAAAGAGGACTTGTGGTGTAGTGTGTATAACCACAATAAATTAGTACTCGATAAATTAATAACCTCGATTAAGTAATATTTTTTGCCAGTCCCAACTTGGGACAAATGTGATAAATTAATAATTCGCTAAATTTATGAGATAATACATTTATAAAATTACATAGGTCCATTTGATATATAAACTAATAATCTCCTTATACATCAAAATTATATATATACATGGCTCAATTAGGAAGCCTTTGTAAAATATGACTTTAATGTTACTTGTTTTCTCTTCAAATTGATGTCTTCTTGGACCACATCTCTAATTTTTCTTAGTGTATTAAGAAGCTCTGGTATAGTGTTCTCATATTGCAAAAGAAAATTATTCAATTGATTGTTGATTTGAGTGCATTTTTGCGCCAGACAGACTCCATTACAGAACTATCATCTTTGTCTTAATCTTCTTTGTCATTTTCCATGACGTTCTCAATAATTTGCTCGTCATTCAACAACTGTGAATTTGGCTCGTTTTCTCCTGGGTAGTTCGAAAGGTACTCAACATCCAATTTATCACAATATTTCAACTATTTGATTAGAACATGCATTTTTAACATTTTAGTTTGTTGCTAAAATGGATAAATCCACGACTTCTATTTAATAAGGCTAATTACATTCATGAACTTGTTTTGGTAAACAAATACATAGAATAATGATAATTCGTAATTCGATAATTAGGTAATATTCGTATAATCACAATACACATTATATATATTAAGTTCAATGTTTTGGAAAAAATAAAGAATAACTTGATAAATTAATGTTTTATTAAATATTATCTCAATCAGTTAATTACTTTTGATGGTCCCAAGGGTATTAATTTATAGAGGTTTAACTGTATTACATCTTAAACCATCATATATAGGGTCTAGTTAAATAATAATAATAATAATAATAATAATAATAATAATAATAATAATAATAATAATAATAATAATAATAATAATAATAATAATAATAATAATAATAATAATAATAATAATAATAATAATATATTTTTATTAACTGATTTGATATCGAACAATCACTTAATTGCAGTCGTACACGTGGCGCGAGCAACCCTGCAAAAGATGACATGGGCGGACCAAGCCCAATTCAAGCCCTAGTCGGGCCCAAGGCAAGTCCCAGTCAAACCCAATCCAACCTATAAGTCAGGAGATTAAACCCAGATTACACAAGCCCAAAGTGGCAGCGATCTAGGAGCTTGGCCCAGGACAGAAAGACCATAATACAAACCCTTGGGCGTGAGAATAAGCCCAAGGCCCGTTTGGACCACTCATGAGTCCAACCAAGGACATTGAGTTCAAAAGAGAAACAATGGCCAAAGAAGATTTAGTCACGGATGGGTAAAAACTCTACAAGGACATAACTTGATGAGGGGAGATTCTGAGTAAGATCTTCTCTCTCCATTGTGCAATCAGAGGTAGAGTCAAGGACGGAAATGAATGTTCTCATTATATAAGGTGGCAAGAAAGATGTTAAGGTATGAAATGCAACCCTAATTTTATCAGCCAAAAGTGCCTTTGGCCACCACACGATTGTCCTTGGTTCACTGTTGTTCATTTTACAAGTCAAAGTCATAGAGGACGAATTTAAGCGCATCATTAACAAAACTGAAATTTGTACTTAATTTGGTTTCAATGCATGTTGGAGGATATGTAGTTGAAACCAAAATATAATATTTGTGACTGTAAGAGAGGCTGGCCATTTTGTTCCAAGTTATCAACCAGCCAGAGCACTCATCATGTTATCATCTTTCTTGCAAGAAAAACTTCCACCAATGTCGCAGAGATCAAACTTCGATATAGAAGAATAGTGGCCTAGGATAGCCTGGAAGAAACAATAAATTTCATATATTTTGTCTAATAAGCTTACTAATTGAACTTGTTTCAATAGCATATACCATATAATTATATGGCAATCCATAGATCTTTACCATTTCAGTGTCTCTAAAATGTGTGGATAAGAGATTTGAGCTTATGGTGGAACTTTGAATTTCTTGGAATAGGTTTGAATAACAAGGAATAGATGGGGAAGACTTTTTGAGTTGACCATGGAGTTTCAGAATTTCTTCTAACAAGTGGAGAATATACTATAATCTGCTGGGTGTATTTAGTGCACCATCCTCGATCTATGTGAGGATTTACTCCTGCTGCATTCAAATCCGTCCTCGTTGTTCTCGAGCTTGCAAAATGAGCAGCGATAAGTCAAGGACCACCATTACGGTGGTCGAAGGCACTCCGATGCTTAAATCAGATAACGATACAAATAAGAATAAAGACTAGATGTAAATTGCAATGTGTATGCATATCTTTCCTCTTCCATTTTTTCACCTTAAGCAACGAGTATTCCCTCCACAACTGTCCCTTCTATCGAGGGCGTGATGGAGGGAGGATATTTCGCCCAATATCTTAGTTGTGCATGGCTGAGTCTCTTCGGCACTTGGCTGTGTTTAGGACCCAATGCTTGATTGGGCTAAGAGCTGATTTGTTGTAGTGGATCTAGGACTTATGATAGCTCATAAATAAGTGTTCGGGCCTTATTTTCCTGGGCCAAGCTCCAAGATCCGTGCCTACGTGTGGGGGTAGGGGGTGCTTGGGTGCCTGACTTACGGACTGAACAATGGTTTATGAATGGGTCCGCTTTGAAGCCTTTCTCGTGTTATGTTTAGCCCATGTCACGTGTATGTTGTGATCGGGTGACTGTTCGATGTCTCATCAATTACTCTCCCCAGTTAATAGGGTTCCGTGCAGTTTCATTAATTCAATGAATGGGGACTGTCGTAGTTGTACTTGAAACCATCGCCCATTCATTCCCCACATAGTATTTAATGTCGACTCGTCTGTTGGGTGACTACCTTCTATGAACATTGCGCCTATACATAGGCTAGTTCTAATATGGTAAGATGTTACCATGTGTTTCGCATAATTTTTATTCTCAAATGCACCCTTTGGGAGAGTGTGCTTCTGTTTTGGCCTCCATAGATGTCGAAGTGGGGCACCCATTGGTGGAGTCTACGAATGTTCTAACATTTGCAGTAGTGAGTCTCAATAAGACATGCTATTGGAGCAACCCACCCGATTTGAGTGTGCTTCTAGTTGTTCCAAAAGACCTCATAATTTATTCTTACATTACAAAGAATAAGTACGAACTAACCCTTTCGGCCCGAGTTTGCCTTCCATCTTCTGATGCTTCCATGACGTCTTCTGCCATAAATTTTTGGAGATAACATCAGCAGCAAACTTTGGGTGGCTATTCCCACTGCTTCTTCTTGGGTTTCACTCGTGATGCCTCATCTAGAAGGCAGATTAGCGAAGCAAAGTTTCAGTATGTGTTCTAGCAGATCCTCACTCGCACCTTGCCTTCAACCGATCTCAAATTCTTGTAGTATGTAAACCTTCAAATTGATCAGTTGGTCAAGCTTTGTAATAATTTTTTGATAATCAATAAAGTCTGTTTTTTTCTAAATTCATTTTATTTTAAATTTTAATTTTAATTACAGTATGCTCTGAGTGAATGTGAGTTATATTGGCCCTGTGTAGACAAATCTTAGACCGTTTAAAAAGTCACGACTATTTGAGTAGGCATGACCCTGTGGGGTAAGGCAGTTCGACTTTGGTTAGGGACTTGACTTGCCCGGTTCACATAGGGGCTCGTGTTGCCCTGATCCTGCTTGCGTAGTTCCCTTAATGAAATAATTTGATTCACCAATGGAGGTCAAATCACTGAAAAGTGATATTCGTATGAGCGAGTTGTGCCTCGCTGGTTAGTTGCTATCTGAGTAGGTGCCAACCTGTCGAAGCACCCCCACTTAATTTTATGTAGAACTAAAGTGACAAAGAAATCGTTTTGATCCAGTAGGACTAGATTTCGTACCATAATTTGATTCACTTTTTAGTTGAGTCTTGGTAGTCTAGGCATTGTCGTGGTCCATATGGACTAGAACAATTTGATGCGGTGAGTCGTTTGTGGACTGGACTTGCCCCTTGCTTGCGGTGAACTGTCTGTGGAATGGGTTCGGTACACGTGTGTGTGTTTCTTTGGTTCTTGAGGCGGACTAGGTCACTTATGTGGCAAGCTGTCGACATTTTGAATAGGACTAGGTTTGGCCAATGTACGCCATTATGGACCCCATAGTTGGACCAGGTTTTATCTTTGGAGCAATGAGTCATCCGTGGACTGGACTCGCCCGCCTGCGATGAACTATCTGTGGACTGGTTTGGTTCGCATTTGTGTTGTCTTGGCTCCTGAGGCGGACTAGGTCACTTATGCAGCAAGCTGCGACATTCTGAATAGGACTAGGCTTGGCCGGTGTGCGCCATTATGGTTCGTCCTCGCTAATCCCGAGTCGGCAAAATGAGCAACGATTAGCCATGGACCACCATTATGGTGGCCAAAGACACTCTGATGCTTAAGTCAGTTAACGATGCAAGGAAGAATGAAAACTAGATGTAAATTGCAATGTGCATGCATCATTTCTTCTTCCCTTTTCTCACCTTAAGTAGCGAGTGTTCCCTTCACAACTGTCCCTACTATCGAGGGCATTATGGAGGGAGGAGATCTCGCCCAAGATCTTAGATGTGCATGACTGAGTCTCTTTGGCACTTCATTATGTTTATGACTCAATGCTTGATTGGGCTAAGAGTTGATTTGTGCGAGTGGATCTCGGGCTTATGACAACTTAGAGATCAGTGTTCGGGCCTTATTGTTCTGGGCCAAGCTCCAAGATCTGTGCCTATGCGGATTGGCATGATTTGGGCTTGCTCGCCTGACTTACAGGCTGAACAATAGTTTATGAGTGGGTTCGCTTGGGATCTCATTGAAGTCTTTCTCGTGTTAGGGTTGGCCTATGCCACGTGTATGGCTGTGATAGGGTGACTGTTTGATGTCTCATCAACTTCTATCTGATTTTTGTTTGGATCTATTGTGAAATTTAACGAAACCATATGGCTCCATTTTATGCTCTACTTATATTACTCGAAAGGCTGCAATTGCACTAGTGAAAAATAACTACAACTCAATTTTCTGGGTGCAGTTTTGAATCCAGTATAGTATTTAACACTTGTAATGTTGTCCAATTATAATTGACATTGTAAAAAGGGTCAACTGAAAGAGTTGTTTTGTCACGTGTACCATTGTAATGCACCTCACATTACCCCGAGGAGACCCACATTGTGCAGGCTAGTTGTGGGTGTTGAATCTGAAAGGCTTTAAGAATTTTTTTGTTTTATTTATTTATTTTTTCATTTTTTTTAATCCTTTAACCCCTCCCACCCCAAATGCCGTCGGAAGGGTTCAAACCCTGAACCTGTCACATGCCTATCGAGCTGGTACTCCATTGGCAACAACCTTTAAGTTTGTTTTACAATTAAGAAAACAAAATGTTATTTTCATACAAGGTCTATGCGTACAGGCTGCGGATACATCACCAAAAACAAGTCCATAGAGTATACATAAATAGAAAAACCATGTCAAATATGCTTATCACTAATAAGTCAAGAAAAAGCTTTCGACAGTGCTTGACGTACAAAACTATGAGCATTGTGTTTAAGCTTTGCTCAAATCGTCCCATAAAGTTAGTCATACAAGCTGTCAATGCGGCAGATCCTATAAATTCTTATCTCAATGTTCAAATTAGTAGTTTCCTATTAACATTGATCACGAATTTTAAGCTTCACACAGACAGAAAGTGCAATTTATAACAATGACAAAGGCGGTTTTCTTCGGGATATTACTTGCAGTCTTCCTTCAATGTAACGCGGGATTAGGATATGACGATGCTCTGGGCAAACACATCAAAGCTCAAATGCTCAAGCGGACCTCAAATGTTGATAGCTTTGACGAAATTTTGAAAAAGGAGTATGTTCCAGTTTATGTTGCACCACAAGATGGACTAAAGGAAGGTGATAAGGTGGAGAGCTTGCCAGGGCAACCTAGCAATGCAGTGCCATTTGATCAGTATTCAGGATACGTGACAGTCGATCCAACTGCAGGAAGAGCACTGTTTTATTACTTTGCTGAGTCTCCTCAAAACTCTTCTTCCTTGCCTCTTGTCTTGTGGCTTAACGGAGGTATGCCTCACAATACTCATTTTTATTGAATGTAAGTCGTTTCCATCCTAACTATTTACAAAATTCTTTTTCATGCATGCAGGACCTGGGTGTTCTTCATTCGGGAATGGAGCTATGATGGAACTAGGCCCATTTAGAGTCAAGAGCGACGGACTTACACTTAGCTTAAATCAATACGCATGGAACAATGGTGAGTTTCTATGGTTTGCATTATGTTATACTCTAAAACATTTGTTAAATTTTGAGTTTTGTGGAGACGATTTTATATATTACCTGAAACAATTATATATTTGTTTATGTTAAACAGTGGCAAATATCATTTTCCTTGAGTCACCTGCTGGTGTTGGATTTTCGTATTCAAACACAACATCAGATTACAAATTAAGCGGAGACAAGAAGACCGCAGAAGATTCATACGTATTTTTGGTTAATTGGTTGGAAAGGTTCCCAGAATACAAGACTAGGGATTTTTTCATTGCAGGAGAGAGTTATGCAGGGCATTATGCTCCACAACTTGCTAAACTGATCCTTCACAATACCAAAAGCACTAATCAAACCGTCATAAATTTAAAAGGAATTGCGGTAAGGCTCTAGTACTTGTTTTGATTTTATAGAACTTTTGATCTATAAGTAAGATTTAAGTGAAATTAACCACTTGAGATTGTTGTAGATTGGTAATGCATGGGTTGACTACGAGACTGGTAATACGGGATCCTACGAGTACTTTTGGACGCATGCCCTGATTTCAGACGAGACATACAGTGGTATTGTCAAAAATTGCAATTTTACTTCACGAAACGCTACCGAAGATTTTGAAGCTTGCATGAAAAATATAGATGATGCATTTGATGCTACAGCCGCTGTCTTCATCTATAACATCTATGCTCCATTCTGTACTCCATCATCACCACCACCAGTAAGTATTCTTTTGTTAGTAGAGAACAACTTTGCCACCCCATTCGAAATCAACGGGAACATCACTCACTATCCACCTTTTATATCTAGGTTTCGCCTGATTAATTAGATTCCTGATATTCACATATGTATTCTACTTGGGAAGCAGAGCACAGGATTTGACCCCTGTTCGGGAAATTACATCAGCAGTTATTTGAACAGTCCTGCAGTACAGAACGCTCTTCATGCAAATGTGACATCTATTCCATATCCGTGGTCATCATGCAGGTACAGAACACAACATTTTCTTATTAACTCAACCTTTAGTTTAATTTTATTTCTCATAAACATTGAACAAGTCTAATTTTTCCCTGACTTATTGATGAACTTAATTAACAACAGCGAACAAATCGGCATTGATTGGAACGACTCACCAGATACGGTTTTACCAGTTATTCAAGAACTCATGGCTAGTGGTATAAGTGTTTGGATGTATAGGTGCGTTGTTCACATTTTAATTTATTCCAACTTGTAAATTTGGTTTGAATAATATTTAATTTCCATAAAATATGCAGCGGAGATACTGACGGTAGAGTACCAGTAACATCGACCAGGCAATCCATCAACAAAATGGGGCCACCAGTCAAGACTAAATGGTACCCATGGTACGCTTCTGAAGATGAGGTAACAAATTATAATCTTAATCCATCGCATTGCAATTGTTAATTATCGATGTATTCAAACTTCTCTAAATTTAATTTTAATTATCAGGTTGGAGGATATGCAATTGAATACCAAAACCTGACATTGGTGACTATAAGAGGAGCTGGGCATTTTGTTCCAAGTTACCAACCAGCTAGTGCAATAGCCATGTTCTCATCCTTCTTGCAAGGAAAGCTTCCACCAACAAATGATCATGGAATTTGATGTAGAAATTTGGGTCGATGACCAAAGCTAAGGATGACATAAGGACTTGTGTCTGTATGTTATGTTTATGGAACTAACCTTCTTGGTTTTCAGTTACTGAAGCATCATTTCTAGGCATACCAATACTTAAAACTAATTAAGGGTATGGACAATTCAATTTGGACCGGTTCTTAACAAGTTAATACCAACAATCAAATCTAAGTTTTGGTAGTCTGCAAACTGAATCGATCTACCTATAATAAATAACTGAACCATGCATCTATATTTATCATAAACGAAAGCAGAACCTAATCAAGATTTGCATGTTTCGCCAACCTTTATTACCAAATTAACTGGTAAATAATCTCGTACCTCCTTGGTTTCAGTTAATATTTACTACTTGTTAAATGTAGCCATTAGAAGGTATTCACAAAGCCGAAGAATGAATTTCTCCCCAGCCAGAAATGGCAGTGACTGAAGCAAGCAATTTCCACACATTAGCTCGAAGATGACGTAGTAAAATCGCAAGGTCTGTTGCAGTGCTTTCCTCCTATCTTCTTTCAATGGAAAGAGACATCCTGTAAACCCTGTTGTACTGATCATTCAAGCCGTCCGTTGGAGCTGCAACTTTGTTCAGTTATAAAAAAATAGAAAATTCCTAAATACTTGTGAATTATTGAAGGCAAAGTCCAAAAATTTACTTCGAACAGTTTTGGATGAATAATGTTAGAATCTAGCTAATCTATACTAGAAACATAGGAGGGTGACATGTGCGGTGTCTTTTGATTCAAATTTCTTCATGCAATAGAGTGTTAAAAAGGGTTCAATCAAATTGTATGCCATTTTAATAAGTTTCTCAAAATATCTCTCGAGTTGATGGAGGCTAATGTAGTGCTAATCTTTCTTGTTTAATTTGTCTTGCATGAAAAGCCATTTATTTCATTATTTTCTCAAAGGTTCATTTTTGCTTTTGGAAAGAAAGCCAAGGGCAAATGTTGTGGTTTAATTTTTCTATTTTCAATGGAGAGATACACTCCAAGAACTATAGTTGTCATCCCAAACAAGGACCATTGTGATTCACAATTTGAGAATCAGCTTCCACCCAATCGCCCCATTGAGTAAAAAAATACAAGAGATTAAAAACAAGCACTTATCTCATTGTTTACATGGTTTCCTTCTTTATAAACATCAATCACAGAACAGAATATACAAATCAGACACACCCAAAACACACAATGGTGAAGGCTGCATTCCTAGCAATACTACTTGTAGTCTTCCTCAAATGTTATGGAGGGAGAGGGTTCAACTTTGAATCCCGCGCATTGGGTAAACACATTAAAGCTCAATTTGATAAGGAGCAAAGCTTGCCAGGGCTACCTAGCAACGGACAGCTTTTCGATCAGTATCCGGGATACATTAGAGTAGATCCAAAGGCAGGAAGAGCTCTGTTTTACTGCTTTGTTGATTCTCCTCAAAACTCTTCTTCCAAGCCTCTTGTTTTGTGGCTCAATGGAGGTATGTGGTGCTTGTTTTTGATAATGACATCAGTGTTGATTGGATTCCAATGAAAAAATCAATAAACCTAATGAAAATTGTGGAATTGACGCGACTAAATATTTCTCATGGAAATAGTTACAATATTCTATTACGAGGTGTATGTCTTTATTTTTTTTTAATGTAGTCCTACCATTGTGTTAGCTTCTAAGAGAAGTTATGAACAAGAGTTCTATTGTATTTCATATCAGTAAAATGTACATCATACATTGCTTATATAGGCAACTTATGTAGACATTTCAAGTGAACAAAAGTGAATGAACAGCTGTCATAACAAATTAACAAATAGAAGCATTTGAGCTAACAACCTGTTTATCAACCTATCTAGCTATTGATACTTAACATCCCCCCTCAAACTAAGTGTAGAGCTATCAACAACACTTAGTTTGTCATGCAGCAATAGAAATCGTGAAGTACCAAGGGCCTTTGTAAAAAGATCCGCAACTTGATCAACCGCTGAAATGTGATGGACAGTAATAAGCTTGCGAGCAACCTTCTCACGCACAAAGTAGATATCTAACTCAATGTGTTTAGTTCTGGAATGAAGAACATGATTAACACTCAGCATGACAGTGCTCTTGTTATCACACTAGATAGTAGGAGATGCACAGGCAATCTTTAGTTCATAAAAAATTGATTGTAGCCATGTTAGCTCAGCTGTGACTGAAGCTAAGCTCCGATATTCAGCCTCAGTACTACTTCTAGATACAGT
This sequence comes from Berberis vulgaris, assembly GCA_963556465.1. NCBI lineage: Eukaryota > Viridiplantae > Streptophyta > Magnoliopsida > Ranunculales > Berberidaceae > Berberis > Berberis vulgaris. The sequence continues at coordinate 16,063,917 of OY747124.1, forward strand.
ACTTTGCTTCTTAGATGACCATGAAATGAGATTAGATCCCAAATATACACAATAACCAGAAGTGGAGCGTCTGTCATTTGGGTTAGATGCCCAATCAGCATCACAGTAACCAGTCAAATGAAAAGAAGGAGCTGGTTGGAGATGAAGTCCAAAAGAAGTTGTAGCTTTTAGATACCGTAAGATTCTTTTCACCACTCGCCAATGAGATTCAAGAGGATTCTTCATGAATTGGAAAACTCGATTGACTGAGTATGCAATCTCTGGTCTGGTTATAGTGACATATTGTAAAGCTCCAACTAAACTCCGATATAATTGAACATTCTGGACAGGATCACTACCAGTAGCAAACAATTTCTCACCACCACTCATAGGAGTAGGCAAACCATTAGCAAACTGCATCTTGGCACGACAAAGAAGATCATTAATATACTTGGATTGAGAGAGGAACAGACCATTGGCAGTATGTTGAACTTGAATGCCAAGAAAGTAATGAACAAGACCCAAATCTTTCAAAGAGAACTGAGAATTCAACTGCTGAATTAACTGAGAGATGTCAGAGGAGTTTGAACCAGTGACTAGAATGTCATCAACATACACCAAAAGAAAAATAGGAGATGGAGAGTGCCTAATGAAGAGGGATGAGTCTGACTTACTAGATGTAAAACCAAACATGAGAAGAGTTTGTCGCAGCTTGTCAAACCAGGCTCTAGGAGCTTGTTTTAAACCATAAAGAGCCTTGGTAAGCTTGCAAACGACATTGGGACAGGAAGGATCAATAAACCCAGGAGGTTGCATCATGTAAACCTCTTCATGTAGATATCCATTTAAGAATGCATTGTTGACATCTAGTTGAAACACTGGCCAAACATATGTGACAGCCACTGAGAGTATAACTCAGATGGTAGAGGCTTTAACAACTGGACTAAAAGTCTCTTCATAATCAAAACCAGCAACTTGTTGAAAACCCCTAGCCACCAAGCGAGCTTTGTATTTGTGAACCGTGCCATCTGAATTTTCATTGATCTTGAATATCCATCTACAACCAACAATGAACCTATCATGGGGAAGATCCACCAGTGACCAAGTATTATTTCTTATCAATGCCATATATTCTTCTTGCATAACAGAAAACCAATGAGGAGTGGCTAAAGCCTCATTCAAACTAGAAGGTTCAGCAGAAGCTATGTACACCTTGGGCTTGTAGACACCAGCTTTTGACATGGTTACCATTGGATGACCAGGAGCAGTAGAAGAAGCAACAGTAGGATCAATAGGAGCAGTAGGAACAGTAGTAGGAGCAACATTTGAGCTTCGATCTTGGGTGGAAAAATGAGGTAGCATTGAGGTGGGAGAAGTAAACACTGGACTAAAAGGAGAAGTACTACTGTCATTAGGTGTATTGTTGACATTAGGTGTAGGAGAAATATAGATAGATGCAGGGGTAGATGCATTGGAAAGAGGAGTAGATATTGAAGAATTGGTACTTAATCTTGCATGTGGAAAGGAGTGCTCATTAAACAGGACATCCTTGGAGATATAGATGCGGCCAGTAGGAGATAAGCACTTGTACCCTTTATGTTGTAAGCTATAACCAAGAAACGTACACTCAACACATCTGAATTGAAGTTTATGAGAATTATATGGTCTTGTATTGGGAAAACATGAACAACCAAAGACTTTAAGAGTATGATAATCAGGAACCTTGTGATAAAGTGTCTCATATGGAGAGAGGCCATGGAGAACAGAAGAAGGAACCCGATTAAGAAGATAGACTGAAGTCCTTACTGCTTCATCCCAGAACTTCATGGGAAGAGAAGCATGAGCAAGAAGAGTTAATGCAGATTCAAGTATATGCCTATGCTTTCTCTCAGCAACTCCATTTTGCTGATGTGTGGTTGGGCAAGCCAGTCAATGACAGATACCATGTTGAGCTAAAAATTTTGAAAAACATCTATACTCCCCACCCCCAGTTAGATTGAATACACTTAATGGGAAGACCAAATTCCAATTCAACCTGTGATTTGAACTTAAGAAAAGTAGGATAAGCATCTGATTTGTTTTGTAAAAGATACACCCAAGTGAACCTACTATATGCATCAATAAATTGAATATAATACTTGTAACCAGAGGAAGACACAGTGGATGCAGGACCCCATAGATCTGTATGAATGAGTTCTAAAGGTTTATTGAATACAATAGAAGAGCTAGAAAAAGGGAATTTGTGTATTTTTCCTAAAAAACATGAGGAACACATATCAACATTATTCTGTTTTGAAACAGGAATGTTACATTTGGTAAGTATCTTTTGTACAAGTCGTAATGAAGGATGGCCTAATCGAGCATGCCAAAGATACAAAGAAGAAAATGACTTAGAAGTAGTTGTATTGACTGAAACTCTTTGATTGAAACAGGAAGAATTTGTATTGTCTGGAATGCTTTGATTGAAACTGGAGGACTCTGACTTTGGAGAAGCAAGAGACATGGATGGGAAGACATAGAGCCCCTAAACTGAGAGATTTTGGCAACAGTTTGGGAGTTGAAGAAGATTTCAAGAATCTTCCAAATATGTTCAGATGTTTCACAACCTACTAACCTTGTGAGCAGTGATTCGGTCATAGAAGAAAGAAGCCATGAAAACAAGAGTTGATCTTGATGTTCCCAGTTTATAAACTCTGGATTGACATTGTTGTTTGCTTGATCTTCAGCTGATATAAATCTTGATGGAGATGAAGCTTTTTCAATAAACTTCTAAAGTCTGTGACCTCTGATTGTTTCCAACACTTGTTGTTTCCACAACAAATAGTTGTGTTCATCCAGTTTTACAAATAAAACATGAGTAAACATCACTGGTTTTGACTCTGTCATGACAGATTTGGTGAGTGACGCAACATTTGAGGAGGTTGAATCCACCATTGATACTACTGGGAAAGATTGAAATGAAAAGAAAGATTGAAATGAAAAAGAAGAGGAAAAGAGAAATGAAATGGCTCTGATACCATGTTAGCTTTTAAGAGAAGTTATGAACAAGAGTTCTATTGTATTTTATATCAGTAAAATGTACATCATACATTGCTTATATAGGAAACTTATGTAGACATCTCAAGTGAACAAAAGTGAATGAATAGCTGTCATAACAAACTTACAAATAGCAACATTTGAGCTAACAACCTGTTTATCAACCTATCTAGCTATTGATATTTAACACATTGTATCTAACGCAATAGCTAATGGACACTCTAAAACATTTTAAATATTCATGCCAACTTCAAAGAGAATTATTTTCACAATTTGTAATGGAATATTTCCAAGTTGAAATCCTCTCTACTCGCATTGTTCTTGCATTTATCTTCTTCCATGGAGTGGAACTTACAAATAACTACTTTATTGTTCATGAGGAATGCATGATTTGTGTCACGACCTGATTCACAGAGTATTATATTGACCGCTTTGAGTCCAAGGCCCGCACGACTTTAAAACGCGTAGTACTTTGTAGACCCAAACTCGTATGTATATAGCACATCCCCTTCCCTCACCTAGGCGATGTGAGACTATAATCTCCCATTGGTAGCTCACACAATCCCTCTTGGGATCCACGAGCCTCTCCCGCACCCTCCCCCTCAGATCCGCCCACACAAGGGTATCACAGTCCACCCTCTAAGGGAGCCCAACGTCCTCGTTGGCACACTTCCGGCTAGGTCCGACTCTAATATCATTCTTTCACGACTCGATCCACAAAGTACTATATTTTCCGCTTTGGGCCCAAGGCCCGCATGACTTTAAAACGCGTAGTACTTTGTAGATCCAAACTCGTACATATATAGCACATCCCCTTCCCTCACCTAGGCGATGTGAGACTATAATCTCCCCTTGGTAGCTCGTCCAACCCCTTTTGGGATCCACAAACCTATTGGGCTTCACCATCACGGGCCTCTCCCGCACCCTCCCCCTCAGGTCTGCCCACACAAGGGTATCACAACCCGGGTGCTCTTCATTTGGAAATGGATCATTGATGGAACTAGGTCCATTTAGGGTTCAACATGATGGAGTTGGACTCAACTCAAACCCATATGCCTGGAACAATGGTAAATTTTTAGGCTTTCATCTGCTTCTATTAATAATTAGAGGTGATGCGTCCAAATCCGTCCTTGTCCGTACATGACCTGCAAAATGAACAACAGTAAGCCAATGACCAACAATTTGGTGGCCGAAGGCATTTAGATGTTAAAGTTAGGCGACTGAATAAGGATGAATGTAGAGTGTAAAATTTGATTGTAAGTGCGTATCTTTCTCATCCCATTTGTTCGCCTTATATAGCGATTATTTTACTCCTTCATTGACTCTATCATCGAGGCGTGATAGAGGAAGGAGATCTCGCTAAAGATCTTACCTGTCCATGACTGAGTTTCTTTTGACATTTGGCTTTGTTTAGGACCCAATACTTGACTGTGGTCAAAGTTGTGCAAATGGATCTTGAGTTTGTGATAGCTTATAGATATATGTTTGGGATTTATTGTCATGGGGTAAGCTCCAAGATTTGCACAATGTTAGGGTAGCGTAATCTGGGTTGGGCGTCTGAGTTACAGCCAAAATGTGGTTTGGCTGAGTCTGGGTTGGACCATGCTTGGCCCTGCTTGAGACCGCGCCGAGGCATTTCTATATTATAGTTGACTCATGCCACGTGTACGGCTGCGGTTGGGTGACTGTTTGATGTCTCATCAGTTACTCACCCTAGTTAGTGGGGCTGGGTGCAGGCCCATCAACTTTCTGACTGGGGACTTGCGAAATGCGTAGGCAACTGAGTTAAACACCACTTTGTTTTCTGCGCAACATTTAATGTTGATGCGACTATTGGGTGATAATTTCCCACAAACGTTGTGCCTATATAAGCTTTGTTTGGCTAGATCAGATTCTATTTTGTATTTTCACAATTTATGTTCCTATGTCTAAGATGGAGTTCTCTAAATGTCTTTCTGCCCTGACTTTTCCAGAGGCTGGGGAAGAACATATGTTTGTGAGGTCGCTGAATATTCTGACTTTTGCAGCGATGAGCCCCAATAGGATCTGCACTTTGTGGGAGCTCACTGATTTGAGTGAGCTTTCAGTTGCACTTCGAGAGCTTTGAGATTTTTTTTATATTGTGGAAAATAAGTCGAGGGTACCTCCTTGGTCCTGATGAGTTCGTCATACAGCACGAGGTGAACCTGCAGCTTACTCCACCTCCTTTGGGAGATAATACTGGTAGCTCTCTCTACCACCAAGTGGTTGATCATGTCACTTCTTTAGCTGCACCTCTGACATTTCCTCTAGAAGACAGACTGGCGGGGTAGACCCCTATCATGTGTTGTGGTAGATCTTTACTCGCACCATCCTTTCCTCCAAGCTCAGATGCTTATAGTGTGTAAATCTTTGATGCGATCAGTATGTTGAGCTTTGTAACAACTCTTTGTTTAATAGTCAAGTTTACTTTTTTGCATTTACTTATGTTTCTTCTTTGATAATATTTTTTACCGTTGTCTAGATGGATGGGGCTTTGTAGTATTAGCTCAACCCCGAATAAGAATTAGGCTTACTTGATCCTTGGGTTTACGTGTTGCCCTATTCTAATCTATTTAGATCTCATGCCGAGACAACTTAATCCAAAATAGGAGTTAAGTTGTTGAGAAGTATTTCTGTCTCAGCGGACCAAGCTTTTTGACTAAGCTGACTTCTTCTCGAGTAGGAGTTGAGTTTGTTGAGACAATTTGACTTAGTTCTAAACAAGATCTAAGTGTTAGAGTAACCATCTTCGCCTGAACAGACTTGAGTTCATAGAATAGTGTGCCTTAACCTCGAACATGACTTAAGTATAAGAGAAATAATCTTGGTGCAAATGGACTAGATTCCATAAGATAGCGTGTCCTGACACTGAACATGGCTTAAGTATAATAGAAATCATCTCAGTTTGAACGAATGAGATTCCATGAGATAGCCCAACTTAATCCTAAATAGAACCTTCATAGCTGGGGGAGGGGGGTCATCCTGGTTTGTACGGACTGGAGTATACAGTGGTATTGTCATTGCGGGGTTGGACTCAGTCTGTTATACAACATTGTGGTTCCTTAAGCGGACTAGGTTACTTGTGCCTGGAGAGTTGTCGACATCCTGAATAGGACTAGACTCGGTCGTTGTTTGCCATCATGGAATCGGACCAGGTTATCCGAACGCAGTGAGCTATTGTGAGACCGGGCTTGGTCCACTATGTAGCACCGTGGTTCCTTAGGTGGACTAGGTTACTTATGTCCGGCAATTTTTCGATATCTTGAACAGGAATAGACTCGGCAGCTGTGCGCCATCGTGGTTTTCTTGATCGGACCAGGTTGTCCAAGCACGGTGAGCCGTCGTGAGACTGTACTCTGTCCGCTATTTAGCATCGTGGTTCCTTAGGCGGAATAGGTTACTTATGTGCGGCGAGTTGTCGACATCCTGAACAGGACTAGACTCGGTCGTTGTGCGCCATCGTGGTCCCCTTGATCAGACCAGGTTATCCAAGCACGGTGAGCCATCGTGAGACTAGACTCGGTCTGTTATATATGTAGCAACGTGGTTCCTTAGGTGGACTAGGTCACTTATGTGCAGCGAGCTGTCGACATACTAAAAAAGACTAGACTCGGCTGCTGTGCGTCATTGTGGTCCCCTTGATCGGACCAGGTTGCCCGAGAGCGTTGAGCGGTCGTGAGACTGGACTCGGTCTGCTATGTAGCGTCGTGGTTCCTTAGGCGAACTAGATCATTTATGTGCGGTAGTTGTCAACATTTTGAACAAGATAGACTCGGCCACTATGCGCCATCATGGTCCCCTTGATCGGATCAGGTTATCCGAGCGCAATGAGCCATCGTGAGACTGGACTCGGTCCACTATGTAGCACCGTGGTTCCTTAAGCGGACTAGGTCACTTATGTGGGGCAGGTTGTTGACATTCTGAATAGGACTAGACTTGGCCACTGTGCACCATCATGGTCCCCTTGATTGGACCAGTTATCCGAGCTTGATGAGCCGTCGTGAGACCAGATTTGGTCCACTATATTCCTTTGTGGTCCTTTAGTCAGACTAGGCTATTTTAGTGCCACGAGTCATCGCAAGACTAAACTCGGTCCACTGCGTGCCATTGTGGTCCTTTGGTAGGAGTAGGCCTGTTTCTATGCATAGAGTAATATGAAATGGAATTTAAAGAAAATACCTTTATTAATAATACTTCTTTAAGTGTTTAACATTCCACAATCTTTTCAGACGGTCTCCATTCAGGTTTTCTAACCAATAGGTTTCGGACTTGTTGATTGTTGTCACCTTTTAGGGACCTTTCTAGTTCGGACTTAGCTTGCCTTCTCTTGGGTCTTTCGTGTTCGGCCGGGTTTTTTCTAAGTACTCAATCATCGACTTTGAATTCTCAAGGTTTAACCTTCTAATTGTAATATTGGGTCATCTTCTGTTGATGGGCCGCCATGCAAATGAAAGCTCCATCCCTTCGCTTTTCGAGTAGATCTAGTCCGATTCTCAAAGCCTCATCATTGTCTTTCAGCCTAAACTCCTTCGTTTTGAACATAGGCATTCCTAGTTCTACTGGAACCATTGCCTCGGACCCACAGGTAAGGGTGAATGGTGTCTTCCTAGTCGGGGTCTTTTTGTGGTATGGTATGCCCAAAGGATGACTGAAAGCTCAGAGACCCAAAGCCCTTTGGCTGCTTTAAGTTTCTTTTTGATTACTTTCAGGATTGTTCGGTTGGTGACTTTCTCTTTTCCATTGGCCTGGGAATGTCCTGGCGCTAAATAGTGGTGACTCATGCTCAGTTTAGCACAAAGTTTTTTAACCTTTTTCCCTCGAGCTGAGTCTCGTTATCGTTTACTAATATTCTTGGAATTTCGAACCTGCAGATGATGGATTTCCTGAGAAAGTTCTCAATCTGGTTCTTTCCATTCTTGGAGAGTGGTTGTACTTCTACTCATTTGGTAAAGTAATCGACGACTATGAGGAGAAATTTCTTTTTCTCAGAAATGGGAAATGGGCCTACAATGTCCATCCCCTACTGTGCAAAAGGCCACGGGCTGGTCATTGGGACCAATTCTGTGCAGGAATATGCGTGTACAAGGTGTACCTCTGACACTTATCACATTAAGGACTAGGTCTTTGGCATCTTGGACCAGAATTACCCCAGTGTGAAGGCCTTGTGAGCCAATGTCCTTCCTCCGGTGTGGTTCCCACAAATTCCTTTGTGGATTTCTCTGAGGACATAGTTCGCCTGGTGGGGGATCAGGCACATGAGCAAGGGACCAGTTGTTCACCTTCAGTACAACCTACCATTAAGGAGTGTGTACCGTACCGCCTTGTTACCTTTCAAGCCTTCAACTTTTCTGTCATAAGAGTTTTATCTTTTATGTAGCTGATTAGTAACCTCATCCAGTTGGTTTCCTCACTTGTGCAGAAATCCTTGTGGGGCCCTTCTTTTTCTAGGGTCGATGTTTCCTGGTATTTTATAAGTCTGTCGGAGTCGTTTGTTGCTGACGAGGTTGTTTGTGCCAGAGTGTCGGCTTCTTTGTTGTCTATCCTGGAACAACATCGGAATAGAATTCTTTTGAACCCTTTCTTATCATTAATTGCTTTCTCGCAATAAGCCATCATCCGAGGGTCTTTCACGTTGAATTCACCATTCACCTGGTTGACCACTAGTTGAGAATCGCTGAACACGTTGACCTTTTCTGCTTTAATCCCTCTGGCCAATTTTAGCCCAGCTAAGAGGGCCTCATACTCCGCCTCATTGTTTGAAGCGCGGGCGGAAGCCCAATTTGATAATCTTCCTAAAGGTGATCCCTTTTGGGGTATGAATAACGATCCCGGCTCTACTACCCTTTTCATTGGATGATTCGTCACATTGCAGGGTCCATCCTTGTGAGGGTGGTTCAGGGTTCTCGTTCCCTCTTGGCTTCTCAACTTTAGTTCTTCTGTTCCAGTGAACTCGGCGATGAAGTCTGCCAACACTTGTGCCTTAATGGTCATTCTTGAAGCATAATAAATGTCAAATTATCCCAGCTCTACTGACCACCTGGCCATTCTTCCTGAAAGCTATTGCTTGTGCAATACTGACCGGGGTAAATACTCAAAAAGGGCTATTATTGAGTGAGCTTGGAAGTAAGGTCTCAGTTTCTTGGAGAAGGTTACCAGTGCTAAGGCCAATTTTTCAAGTTGGGGTAGTTAGTCTCTACCCCATCAAATGGTTTGCTAATGTAGTAGACATGCTTCTATCTCATTTTCTCTTATCAGACTAGGGCTGAGCTGACAGCGTGCTCTGAGACTGAGAGGTATAGGTAAAACATCTCACCCGGAATGGGTTTTGAGAAAAGTTTGGTGTTTCTCATGTACGCCTTAAAATCTTGGAATGCCTGTTTGTATTGTTCGCCCCATTGAAATTCCTTGATCCCTTTTGGGATTTTTTTTTAAGGCAATGCATTTGTTCGAGGATTTAGAGATGAACATGTTCATGGCTGCAACTCTCCTAGTCAGGCTCTGAACTCTTTTGATGTTCGTAGGTGACCACATGTCGAGAAGAGCCTGAATCTGCTATGGAATCACATTTATTCCTATTTGGTTGACTATGTAGCCTAGGAATTTTCTTGATTGTACCCCGAAGGTACATTTTTGTGGGTTTAGCTTCATTCAGTATTTACGAAATTGGGAGAATGCTTCTTGGAGGTCCGCAGGGTGATCGGGTCTATGGAGGCTTTTTACCAACATGTCATTGATATAGATCTCCATTGTCTTCCCAATTTTTCATTTGAACATCCAGTTTACCAGTGGTTGGTATGTGGCCCCCGCGTTTTCAGCCTAAATGACATCACCCAGTAACAATATGTGCTCATTTCTGTTACGAAGGAGGTTTTCTCCTGATCCGGTGGGTGCATGCTGATCTGATTGTAGCCAGAGTATGGAGGGGTCAATTCCCACCATGTCCCTCATCGCCCAGGCGAACACATCTTGATTTTCCTTTAAAAGCATGACTAGTTGGTCTGCCAGTGTTCTGTTAAGGTTGGAGTCGATCTGGATGACTTTGGTGTTAACCAGATTGTCAAGGTATATGGTGACAACTTCTTCTTCCAATTGCTCAAGTGGGCTGGAGGGAGGTTCGGCGTTCGATAACAGAAATGTGTTCTTTGCTTCCATGCTCGGGGCCTCGTTACCTGGATCCCTTTGTTCTGACAGTTGTGAGTCATCTCCTAGTTGCCTAGTTGCGGCGTAATAACATTCTAGAGCAGCAGTCTGGTCTCCTCTCATTGTTCCTAATTCACTATCCATGGGATATTTAAGACATTGGTGTTGCATGGAGACTACCGCCTCTACGTGGTGTAGCCAAGGTCGACCCCAGATCACATTATGCTCGGAGGGAACATCCATGACCAAGAATTTTGTCATCAAGATTATTCACAGGTCTGGCTCCCCTGCGACTACTGGCAATTTAATCGTTCCAACCGGGCATCAACTTTCTCCATTGAAGCCGAACATGGCTTGGTTGGCAGGTGTCAGTTCCTCTTCTGTCAATTGCATCTTGCGAAATGCATCCAGAAACAAGACACTGGTGGAGCTGCCGGTGTCCACCAGCGACCTCCTTACTTCCCATTGGGATATCCTTATCGAGATAACTAAGGCGTCGTTGTGAGAGAAGCGAACTCCACTCATGTCCCGCTCTTTGAAGGTCAGGTTCGGGATGGTTCTTTCTCCTTGTATGTGTTGAACAAGTTGATTCTCGCAGTGGGATCTGACTCGTAGTTCCTGGACCAATCTTTTCAGTGAACAATTCGAATGCCTTTTCCTCATTTGCCTCGTGAAGGACACATATGATATCGGGAGTCCTCTCTTCGATTTCTATACGGATTCATTTTTTCCCCTCTGGGCTGTTTGTCCGAAAGCCAAAAAAGTCCTTCGGTCTTCCTTCTCATACCCAGTATTAGATCTTGTTTTCGAGGCTCCTTTAGTCTTGGGTGTCATGACCTATCTCTTTGTAATAAAAAAAATGATTGTTGTATGAAGTTTCGAAGGATCTCCCCTGAGATTCGGTGGCCACTTGATATCCTTACAATTTTTCATAGTGGATAGGATGTCAGACAAACTGGAGTTAAGTGGAGTGTAGTACTGGTAGCTGGGGTTGCTGGTCATGTTAGGTTTTGTCGAGTCAAACCCAGCTTGGCTATTGCTCAGTTTTTTTTTTTTTTTGGAGTTATCTCGTTCATTGTCTTCGTCCTTGTCACTGGTTCTGGAGGAGCGTTTGGCCTCACTATCTTCCCCCTTTCTGGCTACCAACATTTCTTCTAGGGTAATGTACTTCTGAGCGCTTTTCAACAGATCTGCCATGTCCGTTGGGGGTTCCAGGGCGATGAAGTTATAAAACTAACATCTTCAGAGTCCGAAAGTGAAGGCAGTAACAAACTTGTCGTTGTTGTAACCGTCAATCAGAGTTAGCTCGTTGTTAAAATGAGTGACATACTCCATGAGGGTCTCACCGTGCTTCTGCTTGAGGTTGAGTAGATAGTGGAGCCCCTTCTGATCCGCAGGCTCCCTAAGAATCGGGTGATGAATGCCTTTGTTAAGATCTGAAATGAATCAACGGATCTTAGCTGAAGGCTATGGAACCAAATTGGTGCATCCTTATTTAGGAAAGTAGGGAAAGTCCTGCACATAATGACTTCTAAGCTGTTTTTTAACGCCATTACATGGTGGTAAAGGCGTAAGTAATCCGATTGATTGGAAGTCCCGTCGTAGAACTCGAGCTTTGGGGGGATGAACTTCTTTGGCAAGGGCACACTCATGATCTCTTTAGAGAAGGGAGGGATGGTAAGATCTTATAGGAAGTCTGGATTGGTTGTTCCCAACCAAAGTGGGTTCTTGACTACGGTCCTGTCTGTCTTTGAGGCGTGGTTCCCGCTGCCTTTTTGTTCCTCGGGTTCCCCTCTTGGCCAACTTTTTGGTCCTTGATAAGGAAGTTGTCGCTCTCATGGACATGCTCTCTGACGTCTTCTTGGGTTAGGGAGACCTTCCGAATTTCCACCATTCTCTGAGGTTGGCTGTCAATCGTGGGTAATCCTGTCCACCACACGTGTGAGATGATTCATATGGAGCATAATCTGACCTATGCAGGGATCAGCCACAGTTGCCTTGGTGGCTGGGCCTTGCGACTGTTCAACTTCCTCAATTAGGTCAACCCGGCCTAGCCTGGCCAGAAAGTTTTTTAGCTCGACATTGTTATTGTTAGCTCGGGATCCGGTGCTGGTGACCATGTCTCGAGAATTTGTTGGTTCATAATAAGCTTGTGTATTTGTTTTAAGGAAAACTTGTCGTTCTCCCACGGATGGCGCCAAATTGATGCGTCCAAATCTATCCCTACCGATTCCTGATCTGCAAAATGAATAACAGTGAACCAAGGACTACCGTTGTGGTGGCCGAAGACACTCTGATGCTAAAGTCAGGCGACTAAGTAAGGATGGATGTAGACTGTAAAGTTGGATTGTAAGTGCATACATTTCTCATCCCTTCTGTTCACCTTATATAGCGAATATTTTACTCCATTGATTATATCGTTGAGGCATATGGAGTGAGAAAATCTTGCTAAAGATCTTATCCGTCTATGCCTGAGTTCCCTTCTACACTTGGCTCAATTTGGGACACAATACTTGATTGAGTCAATAGTTGTGCAAATGGATATTGAGTTTGTACAGCTCAGAGATCTTTGTTCATGCCTTATTGTCCTGGGCCAAGCTCCAAGATTCGTGCCATGTTGGGTTAGCGTAATCTGGGTTTGAGCGCTTGACTTACGGGTTGAACTGTGACTTAGCTGAGTCTAGGCTAGACCATGCTTGGGCCTGCTTGAGACCGCCCGTACTAGGGTTGACCTGTGCCACGTGTAGGACTGCGGTTGGGTGACTATTTGATGTCTCATCAAGAGGTACTTTACATAATCGTTTACTCTAGCATCAAATTAATTATATTTTTGGATATGTTTACCAGACGAGAAAATCATTTTTCTTGAATCACGTGCTGGTGTCCGATTTTCATGTTCAAACACAACCGAAGATTCATATATATATTTGGTTAACTGGTTGGAAAGGTTCCTGAGTACAAGGCCAGGGATTTCTTCATTGCAGGAGAGAGTCATGCAGGACATTATGTTCCACAGCTAGCTCAATTGATCCTTCACAACAACAAGAACACTAACGGAATAGTTAAGAACTTCAGAGGAATCGCGGTAAGAGTTTTTACTTTAAAAATATCAATTGAATTATCCTACGTGCATGATTAAGAAATTTATGCTGCGAAGTAAATTATATTATATGACGTTGTTTGCTTGTAATTGTGCAAATGACTAATGCAAAGATAGGATTTGAAACTGGTTTCAAGGGAATGGTAGATTTCTTTTGGTCATAGGGAGCTGATTTTGGATCTGATTAAGAAGGGGATTACCTTAAGTTGAAAATTTTCTTCACCAATCACTATATCAGAAACTTGTGTAGATTATCTAATCAAAGAAGATGATGCTGCAGTAGACAACTTCATTTTCTCAATCTGTGTAGATCTGGATCAAGACTTTTATTCCTTCTTCTTCTCCATTGGCTCCATATTCCCCTTGGCCGTCTCTTCTTCATGCAACTGAAGCTCTCTAGTAGAAATAAAGGAAAGAAAAACCTCACTTTCTCTTAGCACCAACACTGGTGTCCTTCATTTTTGGTCAATTCTATATATCCAAATTTTCCGATATGATAGTGCCACTTCCAGTGAAGACCAAATGGTGCCTGACATAGGCGACTGTAAGAGGAGCTGGGCATTTTGTTCAAAGTTATCAACCAGCTAGCTAGGGCATTCGCCATAAATGCTCTCATCCATTTTGCAAGGAAACCTTCCCCCAACATCTGATCATGAAATTTGAGGTAGGAAATTGGATCGATGACCAATGCTAAGGACGAAATAAGGACTTGTATCTGCATGTTATGTTAATGGAATAAACCTTCTTGGTTTTCAGTTATTGAATATCATTTCTTCACATATCAATAAGATCATACATAAAAACTAAGGATATATGCATGTACAATTCAATTTGGACTGGTTTTGAGTGAATACTGACAATCAAACCAAACTATATCAGTTTTGGTAGTCTGCATACTGAATGGAGCCACCCTATAGTAAGGAACTTATAAACAAAACCAAATCAAGATTTGAATGCATTTATCAACATTTACAACCACACTGATAAATAATCTCATACCTCGTTGGTTTCAGTTAATATTTACCATTATTACTACTACTTGTTAACAAGTTTCTATTAACTCCAGGACTTTAGGATGTATACAGAGCAACAAATAAGCATACAAAATTAAAATGAGTGAAACTAATCCGATTACAAGTGATAACAAGTAGGGGCATGTCCAATGATTATTAGTGGTAAAATTTCCTTGTAATTTACAAGCTTAATTTTTTCCCTCTAAAATACACCTTGGTTTTGCAATTATGAAAGTGTTGAGCGGCTTTAGGACACCTTCTAATGCGTACTGGCTATACATTTGACAAATTGCATTTAAGAATAATTCATTGAAATGTGAATTTCTCCCCGATGGAAGAAGCATTTTCCACACATTAGTCTGAATGATAACATTCCGAATTGCAGTAGAATCTCTGTAGTCTTTTCACTTTCTTGCTTTAATGGAAAATTGCATCCCTTTAACCCTGCTATACTGACATGTGGCCATACACTGAAGCTGTAATTTTTTTTCCAGTTAAAAACAATTAGAGATTCATAGCTGCTCATGAATTGAAGGCAAAATTTGAAGAAATTTCTTCAAATAGTTTTTGATGAGTTGAAATATGGCTATTTATACTAGGAACCTAGCTAGGCGGGCTACATGTGCAATGTCTTGCTCTTGAATGCTCTTCGTACAATTTCTTCAAACAGTTTTTGATGAGTTGAAATATGGCTATCTATACTAGGAGCCTAGCTAGGAGGGCTGCATGTGCAATGTCTTGCTCTTGAATATTCTTCGCAGAATAGACTCGTCAAATTCCACCGAATTCCTTTAGCCTGCTGGAGGTAAAAAAAGATACAATCAAACCTTATGCTATTTTAAGAAGGCTTTATATGTTAGCAGGCCCGACCGAATAGGCCAGTCATTCGAATGACAATGGCTTTGATTTTTCTCAAGAGTTGTGAAAATATCTTCCAAAAAATTAACTTCGTGAATTTTCCTCTTGGGTTGATGTATACAGACCTTCGACTGTGCCCTTAACTTTCTTCTTGTTTTGTTTTGCACCAAAATCATTTTCCTAATTTTTCCAAGGGTTCATTATGTTTTACTTACTTTTAGTAAACAAAGGCATATATTACGGTTCAATTTGTCTATTTTCAGTAGAGTCAAGAAGATACATGTTTATACTCCGAGAACAATAGTTGTCATACCAAACAAAGACCATTGTGATTAACAATTTTTGAACTAATTCGATCCAATCGCCCTATGGAATTAAAAATAAAAAGACTAAACAACAAATGTATGCTTATCTCATTGTTCACATCGCTTTCATTCTCTCTATAAATATCAATCACAAAACACAACATACACCAGCCACCTACAGACACAATGGCTAAGGCTGCATTCCTTGCTATAGTACTAGTAGTCTTCCTACAGTGTTACGGAGGGAGAGGGTTCAACTTTGAAGTCGACTCATTGGGTAAACACATTAAAGCTCAATTGTCGAACCCGGAGTTAGGAGTGGACAGCTTTGGTGAACTTTTGAAGGAGTTGTATGTTCCAGTTTATGTTGCACCTCAAGATGGTTTGAAAGCTGGTGATAAGGTGCAGGGCTTGCCAGGGCAACCTAGCAATGGACAGCAGTTCGATCAGTACTCGGGATACGTGACAGTGGATCCAATGGCTGGGAGAGCTCTGTTTTACTACTTTGTTGAGTCTCCTCAAAATTCTTCTTCCAAGCCACTTGTCTTGTGGCTTAATGGAGGTATGTGGTGCTTGTTTTTGATAATGACATTAGTAATGGAGGTATGTGGTGCTTGTTTTTGAAAATTGCGGAATTTGACATGACTACTATGCCCGCATTGAAATGGTTACAACAGTCCTTTACACAGAGTGTCGTGTACTCTTTAACTTTTTAAAATTAGTCATTACCTGTACAGGTTTCTGATTATACAAACATTTCAAATATTCCTGCCCACTGCAAACCAAATTCTATGACTACATTATTCTGTTTATCCTTTTCTCAGAAGCTCTTTCTTCAAAACCGAACATAGTGTAAAATCAAAATACCAAAGTGGTATAATTCTCTATCTAAATTTTAAACACTTTTATGGACAATGTGCATAAACTACTAATTATGGCGTTTCATTTTCATTTCAAAATCACAATCATTCAAAGCATTGAAGCTGGAGGCTGAGTTGTAGAAAAAGTCCAAGTCAAGCCCATCTTGCCTAGAACCCAACACTTAGGCCTGGATGGGACACAAGGCCTAAGGATCTGAACAACACCTTAATAGATCTGATTATAAGGTGATAAGGTTGTGAGATCTAGCAGTTTTGATCTACAAGCCAAGCTAATTCAATTTATAGTCATTCTATGGCTCAGATAGTCGCCGAATATGAGGTCATGAGATTGATCGCACAAAGAGCTATTTGCAAATAACTCTATTGTTGTTCATGGGAATGCAGGACCCGGTTGCTCTTCATTCGGAAACGGAGCAATGATGGAACTGGGCCCATTTAGAGTCAAGAGTGACGGATATGGACTAAACTCAAACCCATATGCATGGAACAATGGTGAGTTTTCATGGCTTCACCTGCATTTCATGTGTATTTTGTATAATTTTTCATAAAACTAATTTCCATCTTTTGATATGTTTAATAGCTGCAAATATCATTTTCCTTGAATCCCCGGCTGGTGTTGGATTTTCATATTCAAACACAACCTCAGATTACAAATTAAGCGGAGACAAGAGGACTGCCCAAGATTCATACACATTTTTGGTTAATTGGTTGGAAAGGTTCCCTGAGTACAAGACTAGAGATTTCTTCATTGCAGGAGAGAGTTATGCAGGGCATTATGCTCCACAACTTGCTCAACTGATCCTTCACAATAACAAGAACACTAACCAAACCGTCATTAACTTAAAAGGAGTCGCGGTAAGATTTTTTAGTTAAAATATAGTTAATAAAACTGAATTATCCTGCAGTATTTAAGTATTTAGGTGAAGTTGTTTTCTTGTGATGGTGCAGATAGGTAATGCATGGATTGACTACGAAACCGGTCTTAAGGGAATGTTAGATTTCTTTTGGACACATGCCCTCCTTTCGGATGAGATTAACCAGGGGATTGAATTAAATTGCAATTTTTCTTCGAAAAGCACTGTATCAGATACTTGCCTAGGTTATCTAAATAAAGTAAATCTGGGTGACATCTTCATCTTTGACATCTACGCTCCCTTGTGCAATCTATCATCACCATCTGTAAGTGCTCCTTGTACCGTATGATTTATATATTTTAATTAATCTTTTTACATTAATGAACAAAAATAGGCGCATATTTGTTAGATTAATGATATTATTCTTGGAGAAATGAAGATTGTTCAGATATAATTAGAATACTGAGTTCTAAGCCTGCACATTATGATTTAAAAATTTAATGCTCATCCCTCTACTTGGGAAGCAGACTGCAACATTTGACCCTTGCTCAAGTAATTACATCAGAAGTTACTTGAACACTCCTCAAGTTCAGAAAGCTCTTCATGCAAACATTACATCTCTTTCGTATCCATGGGAGTCCTGCAGGTAATTCAGCTTCTGTAATTTGAGTTTCAATTTCTCAACTCTGGATAAAGTTCGCTAATTAATTAATTTTCTTTTTTGTTATTTGCATAAACAGCGATCTGATTGGCAGTTATTGGAATGACTCACCAGAAACAGTATTATCAGTTATTGAAGAACTCATGTCTAGCGGTATAAGTGTATGGATTTATAGGTATGTTGTTATATTTATGGTTTTCTGCTAACTGACATTACCAATTTGATGTGAATATTCAATAATCTTACGTGTTTTTCCATGTGTGTTCTAAAAATATACGCAGTGGAGATACAGATGGTAGAGTACCAGTAACGTCTACTAGGTATTCCATCAACAAAATTGGAACACCAGTGAAGACTGAATGGTACCCATGGTACGCCCAAGAAGAGGTAATTAACATAACATTTTGTATCAGTCATATTAATACTGGTCTAGTGTCAAAATTTTTGCTTAAATTTTGTTTGAATGCAGGTTGGAGGATATGCAGTAGGTCACGAGAACCTAACCTTTGTGACTGTGAGAGGGGCTGGCCATTTTGTTCCAAGTTACCAACCAGCTAGGGGACTCACATTGTTCACATCCTTTTTGCAAGGCAAACTTCCACCAAAAGCTGATAATTAGACATCAAGCTTGATGCAGAAATAAGAAGAAACAACGACTTGTGTTATTCAATAATTTAGGGGCAAGCCCTGAACTAGTTTAATTATTTGTAATCTTCCAACGATGTTAAAGTGTCCATCTGTTCTTAATGCAACATTATATTTATTAATGACTAGCTTTTAACCACGTGCGTTGTAATAAGTCAAAAGCCATAAAAACCTTTTGTTGCATAGGAAATAAAAAAATATATCAATTCTAGTCTCCAATTCCAAGGTAAAACCAATCTTAGCATAAACTTTAAATTTACATACCTATACAAACAGGAACGTTCATGCGAATCTTGTTAAATTTGATACGTACCATTCAAAACACTTTTTTCTTTTTTTATCGGTAAATACAAAGAGATTTTCATTAGAAATTTTGAAAGAAAATACAAGAGATAGTAAAAGAGAAATTCACTACTCGACCGATAATATACACTCCCCACCATATTACATAATGATCCGATCTCACCCGAACATTAACAAGTCAAAGGAGAGGTATAGTCATTTTTGCATTATTCCTCGGGTCCATAGGCTTGTTTTGATGTCTAATACTAAGCATTGAGTTGTCATTGCTTTGCCATGGAAAGTTTTGTTCTTCCTCTCTTTCCATGTGATTGATGATAGAGCATATAGAATTTTGTTCCAGAGCCATGTACCCAATGCGCTAAATTAGTAACCATGCTAAAAAAAATTTGTCTACTAAATGGAGTTCCCTAGCACGTGCATATTAACCCCAAACTCAGTAAGAAAGAATAACCATAAACTTGTAGTGAAGTGACAATTGAGGAGAATGTGATCAATGCTTTCTTCTTCAAAAGCACATAATGGACATCGATTTGGCATTGCAAATCCTTTGTTTCTCAAGTTATCATTTGTGAGTATTCTTCCGCGTATAGTTGTCCACATGAATAAGTTTGCCCTTGGAGATGTATTCTTAAGCCAAACATAATTCCATTTAACATGGAGTTGTTATCTTGGTTATCTGAAAGAATATAATGAAGGAAGATATACTTCCATCGTTGTTGCGAATTGTGTTCATCGAAGAACTCCTTAACAAATCCATCCTTGTTGTAAGAGATGTAATATGCAATCGGGTATTTCTTTACGAGGTTGGTGTTTCCCATCCAACGATAGTGTCAAAATTGTACTCTATACCTAGTATGATATTGACTTGCAAAAGTCATTTTTGTTGTTCATGATACTTCGCCAAATGCTACAACCATAAGTTTGGGAAACTCTTTTGGAAAACAAATCCCCGTCAAGTGTCTATACTTGCTTTGTAGCATCTGTCTCCATAAACTGTGGAGTTGGGTCCCAAATCTCCAAATCCATATGCCTAAAAGGGCATTGTTCATAGTTTTGATGTTATTGATACCAACATCTCCCATTTTCTATGCCTTGCAAACATTCTCCCAAGATATTAGATGGTGCTTTTGAGCGTGTGAAGTGCCCCATAGGAAGTCCCTCATACGTTTCTCGATTTGGTTTATAATGGATGTCGGGGCTGCAATTAAGGGTAGTAGATAAATTTACAAACTAAATAGAAATGACTTTATGAGGACCAACTTTCCCACATTTGATAGGAATATGCATTTCCAAGTTGCCAATTTCTTGTCAAATCTTTCAATTATGTCATCCCATATTTGTTTACATTAAATCTGGCACCAAGAAGGGAGACAAGATATTTTGATGGGAATGTGCCTAATTTGCACCCAATGATGCTTTCAAGATGCTCTCCATTTTCCTTGTTCCCACCAATATATAGTTGAGACTTGTGAAAGTTAACTTTTAGTCCTGATATAATTCCCAACCATATAAGGATATCCTTCAGGACCTACAATTGGGATTCTTTAGCTCCAAAAAAGACGATTGTGTCGTCTTCATATTGGGGGAGGGGAATAGAAGGACTTGATTCTGTTGATTTGAATCCTTCAATAAGTGTTGCTTGTTGAGCTTTCAAAACCATTTGAGTTAAAGCTTCCCCATCAATAGTGAACAACATTAGGGACAAGGGATTGCCTTGACGCAAGCCTTTATTGCTCCCAAAGAATCCATGAAGAATGCTATTTATGTTGAATTTTGCGGTATATATACACGTCTTTAGCCAACTTAGCCAATCTCATGGGAAAACCCATTTGAAGCAACATATAGCCAAGGAATTGCCAACTTATGCTATCAAAAGCCTTGGTAAAATCCAATTTACATATAACTCCTTGAATGCATTACTATTGTCTCGAGTCGAGAACTTCATTAGCGACGAGGGCCGTGTTAATAATTTCTCTATCATGGACTGTTGAACAATGGTATGGAGACATGAGACGATGAAGGATTTCTTTCAGCCTACTAGCTAAACTATAGCTATAATTTTGTAGCTACTACTAAGAAGAGAAATTGGCCCAAAGTCTATTACTTATTTGTCACCCTTTTTCTTTGGGAGGAGTGTGATATCCGTGGTATTGAGGCACCAATCAAGGAAATTAGACCTATTGAAATCCCGAATCACTTCCATAAAATTCGTTTTAATAGTTTGCCAACATCTCCTATAGAACTTTGTAGGATAACCATCAGGCCCGAGAGATCGATCAGTAGCCAAAACATTGATTGGTCTCCATACATCTTCTTCGCTGTCAGATCTTGCATATCACTTGTTAACCTGCTGAATTCCACGCCATTGAGACTAGGTCTCCAATTTTCTTTTTCTTGATATAGATCAGAAAAATATCCAACTATCGGATTGGCAGTTTTCTTCTCGTTAACTTCTATGTTGTTCCCAATCGTAGGCTTGAAATTGAATTGGAAAACCTTTTGTTGTTGGCTAAGTGGTGGAAGTACTTAGAACATTGATCACCTTTGAGTCCCCATTCAACTCTTGACTCTGTTTTCATGCAATTTCATCCTTTTTCCATAGCTTTGCTAGCTCTTGCTTAGGCTATCTTCTTTCATTCAATCTTGTAGAGACAATTCTTAAGATCCTTCCAAAGAGCTTATTGACTTGAGTTCTGATTTGCTTTTAGAAGTTAGAGACTATGTTTTACTAAGCGCGTTCTTGTTCCATTCTTTGAGCTTGTTCTTTAGCGCTTTTAATTTGCTAAAAAAACGTAGGGACTTGCCATTGAAATGCATTTCTCCCCACCAATCTGAAATTTTTTTGAGAAAGGGAAGAGTTCCCGAACCACATTAGTACGAACTTAAAGTTGTTCCCCCTATTATGATTCATGTCTGGTTTGAGGATAATGGCTCTATGATCGGATACCTCATATCCAAGCAACTCTTGGGTCATCGTTTCTAGTATTACACCCATTCACTGGTAGCAAAAAACCTGTCTAATTTTCATAGAAGAGGAGGAGATCAATGATTAGAACAAGTGTACTTGCCACCTTTAGAGAAAAAAAATCCATAAGATTAAAGCTATTAATGAAAAAATTGAAAATTTTCATACTACAAGTTCTCCTAGAGCCCCTTTTTTAACCTGATGACGTTAAAGTCTCCTCCTAGGATCCTTGGAAGTCCCAATAACTTGTTGTAGCTTGTAACACTTCCTAGAATTGTTGCCTGTATTCATATTGGCTCGGCCCAAAAATGTTGGAAGTAACCCTCCACTTTCCCCCAATCTGTAAAAGATTTCTTCTGCATATCCCCTCCTTTACTTTTTGGGCTTCTTTCCTTTTAGGGGACATTAAGGTGGCGTTTGGTTTTTAAGTGTTTAGAAGCTACCTTCTAACTGAAGTTTGAAGTTCTAAATGAGCTTCTAAAGAGTTTTTGTTTTTCTTCTGTGCGAGCTGCTGATTAGAAGTGGTAAAATAAAAAAGTTTTTGTTTTTAAGTGTTGATATAAAATTGTTCGACATTATTTTCCCAACACCACAACTCCTACTGCTCACCACTAACTACCAACATTGATCTCCTTCTTCACCTGTTTTCTCTTCTCCGAACACTATTGAGATCTCTTTCTACCATCACCACTAAAAACCACCCAATATCACTTTATGTTTCTTACAAATCTCCAGTAACTGAAAGAAGATAAAGAAAAAGGGAGGTGGAAGAAGATGAGGGGATGGGAGAGTGTTGGTGGTGATGGCAACATTTCTCGAATGATAGAGAAGAGATGGAAAAGAGGTGATAGTCGGTGGAGAAGAGATATAACATCAATCATTATAAATTTATTGTGAGGTTATAATTGGAATGAATTTTCATTAAGCACTCAGTGCTAAGTGAAACTCCGCCCGTTGCAACGGCCGGTCCCAAGCCCGGATAAAGGAGGAGGGTTGGTGTTAGGCTTGTGATAGCCAACCGTAAAAAACCCATCACATCCCTTTTCATGGATATTGGTTCAAAAAGATTAATGCAGAAGGATAGGGCGTCCCCCGCTATAAGCGACGCGCTGCACCTACGCTCGGGTGTAGTGACAAATGAGCAAGGCGCGCTGCAGCGGCGCCCGGCTGTAGTGTTAAATAGGCAAGGGTTCTCGCACCTTTCTGGACGGGGGCGAGTAAAGAAGCTAGTCCAGGTTAGAGCTAGAGATAGAATGATTAGATTAGCCTCTTGGAACATAGGAACCTTGACGGGAAAGACAATAGAATTAGTGGATGTCATGCGTAGGAGGAAAGTAAACATAGTTTGTCTTCAAGAGACAAAATGGAAGGGGAACAAGGCTAAAGATTTAGGAGGAGGGTTCAAACTCTTCTATTCTGGTAAAGATGGCACTAGGAACGGGGTGGGAATAGTGGTAGATAAAGTTTTTAAAGATGCAGTAGTCGACGTTAGGAGGTTTGGGGATAGAATCATAAGTATTAAATTAGCTTTAGAACTAGAGATAGTGCATGTTATTAGTGTGTATGCACCCCAAGTGGGTTTGGACGAGGAGACTAAGAAGGATTTTTGGGACTCTTTAGAGGAGTTAGTTTTTGGAATTCCCTCTTCCGATAGGGTTTTCCTAGGCGGGGATTTGAATGGCCATGTCGGTAAGGATAGAGTTGGGTATGAGAGGGTACATGGAGGTCAAGGCTTTGGGGATCGAAACACTGCGGGGATTTCTATTCTAGATTTTGCTTTAGCTCAGGATTTTGGGATCGTAAATACTTTTTATAAGAAGAGGGCAGATCACTTGGTGACCTTTGCGAGTGGGCATAATAGAAGTCAAATTGATTATTTTCTTGTGAAGAGACACGATTTAGGTAGGTGTAAAAATTGTAAGGTTATACCAGGAGAGTGTCTGACATCCCAACATAGGCTGTTAGTTCTCGATTTTTGTCTTAAGAGTAGGGGTCGTATTGCTATAGAACAGGTTAGACCGAGAATTAAGTGGTGGACCTTACAGGGAGATGTGTGCCAAAGATTTCGAAAGAGGATTTTGGGTGGTCAGTCAGTTTCAGAGGGTGGGGAGAATCTAGAACCAAAGGATAAGACTAGTAGCGCGGATCTTTTCGAACATTTGGCAAACCGAATAAGAAGATGTGCGAAGGAAGAGTTAGGACAGGCCAAAAGAGGAGGTTTCTATGGTAAGGAGACATGGTGGTGGAACGCGGATGTGCAACAAACCATTGCGGAAAAGAAAAAATGCTTTAAGGCGTGGCAAAAAGATAGGTGCCTAGAGTCCTATGAGCTTTATAAGCAGGCTAAGAAGTTGAGTAGTAGAGCAGTAGGGGAAGCTAAGAAGAGAGCGTATGATGCTCTTTATAATAGGCTAGGTACGAAGGAAGGGGAGAAGGATATTTTCAAGATAGCGAAGGCTAGAGAACGAAAAACTAGGGACTTGAGTCATGTTAAGTGTGTTAAGCATGAGGATGGAAGAGTCTTAATGCAGGATAAAGCTATTTTAGATAGATGGAAGGATTACTTTTGGAACCTACTCAATGGAACACATGTAGGGGAGTCAAACTTGGAGGGGTATGCTTCACAGGAAGGGAGAGATCGCGTGTTCCATCGCAGAGTTAGTGCCACAGAAGTGAGAGAAGCTTTAAAAAGAATGAAGACAGGGAAGGCCGTTGGACCGGATGATATACCAATTGAAGCATGGAAATGTCTGGGAGAAGTTGGGATTCAATGGCTAACTAAGCTATTTAATAGGATTTTGGAAACTAGAAAAATGCCAGATTCATGGAGGCATAGCATTGTGGTACCAATTTATAAGAACAAAGGGGATATCCAGAATTGCTCGAACTATAGAGGGATAAAGCTTATGAGTCATACGATGAAACTTTGGGAGAGGGTTATAGAACAAAGACTTAGGAGTTTAACCACGATTTCGGAGAATCAATTTGGATTTATGCCAGGTAGGTCTACTACGGAGGCCATCTTCCTGCTTAGGCAAACTGTAGAAAAATATCGAGAGGCACGTAAGAGTTTGCATATGGTTTTTATTGATCTGGAGAAAGCATATGATAGGGTCCCCAGGGAGTTAATTTGGTGGGTGCTTGAAAGGAAGAAAGTGTCTCAATGTTATGTCGATATCATTAAGGATATGTATGAAGGGGTTGTAACAAGTGTTCGCTCAGTAGGTGGGATGTCTAGTGAATTTCCAGTGACAGTAGGACTACATCAAGGGTCGGCGTTAAGTCCATATCTCTTTGCTTTGGTCATGGATGAGTTGACGAGACATCTGCAAGAAGATGTACCTTGGTGCATGTTATTTGCAGATGATATTGTCTTAATGGATGAGACTAGTGCAGGTTTAGGTCAGAAATTAGTTAAGTGGCAGGAGGCTTTAGAGAGTAAAGGTTTTAGAATTAGCCGTTCGAAGACGGAGTATCTAGTGTGCAACTTTGGGTGTGAACCAAGAGGGAGAAGTCATGCAATTGAGATCGAAGGTGTCGAGGTCCCAGAGTGTGAGGCTTTTCGATATCTAGGGTCTATAATTCAAAAGAATGGGGCTATTGGAGCAGATGTAGACCACAGGATTAAAGCTGGTTGGTTGAAATGGCGAATGGCGTCAGGAGTATTGTGCGATAGAAGGATGCCTGCAAGGCTAAAAGGGAAATGCTATAAGACAATTGTTCGACCAGCCATGCTATATGGTTCAGAATGTTGGGCTACTACGGGACAACATACGCATAGGATGGCAGTAGCAGAAATGCGTATGTTAAGGTGGATGTGTGGTAAAACTCGTAAGGATAAGATTAGAAATGAAAGAATTAGGAGATACTTAGGTGTAGCGCCCATAGAGGAAAAAATTAGAGAAAGACGTTTAACTTGGTTTGGTCATGTGCGGAGGAGACCGAGCACGGCGCCAATTAGAAAATGTTTAGATTGGCAAGTTAATGGAGGGTGTAGACGGAGGGGACGACCGTTGAAAACTTGGATGAAGACGGTGAATGAAGATATCATTGAGCTTGGATTAGGTGAGGAAATGTGGGAAGATCGCATTGCTTGGAGAACCAAAATTCATGTAGCCGACCCCGAAAATCTCGGGAATGAGCTTTGATGATGATGATGATGATGACTCAGTGCTAAGTGAGCAACACCCCCATAGTGCTTACTACATTCAAATGTTCAACTTCTAATTAGAATTAAAAATAAAAACCCTCGATAGGGTGTCCCACTTTTTATTAAGATTTATGACTCTAATCAAAACAAAAAACAAACACCCCCAAATTCTTCTAGAAATCTCCCTGTGTTCTTAGTGATGTGTATTGGAAATGTATCTTCTTCAAAATACACGCCGTCTTCGACTGATTTAGAGCCATCCATGGATAAGGTGTCACTTTCTTTATTGATATTGCCTTCCTCTTTTTCAGCTTGTTCAAAGTTTTCTCTAATAACCGCACTTCTAATGAATTTAGGGTTCCAGACTTCCTCATCTTCTATTGATAAAGCCTTAAAGCGATTCCCAAATTCGCATTTGTCTTTTTAATGGCTAGATGATTCTTTCAATTCAAATTGTTTTTGCATGCAAACCATGGAGTTTCCATCAATTGTTATTCGGTTCACCTCTGACGCTTGTTCTCCTTGAGTGAGATTGACACACTATCGTTTCTTTGAACCTGTCTGTGATTATAAACCAATTGTTAACAAAAAAAAAAAAAAAAGTTCATAATCTCCCAAGTTGTTTCTGTAACACTCGCAAAATTTTGGTTGACTAATTTGCTTAATTTTTGAGTTTTTATAATTTATTTCTACACTGTAAATTTATTTGGATCTAAATTTTAGTTTTTAAATATATTTTCCTGGAGTTTTTGAAGTGATGTGCCCTCAGATTTCGAATAGCCACTGCCACCAAAGTATAAAAGAGATTATCCCCCTGTTTCCTTCTTTTTTCCTCGCTTTCTTCCTCGGCGCAGAGCTCCACCCTGCTTCTCCTTCTACGACCGGGCTTCGCCGGCGCTTTCTCCACCCAAAATCTCCTTCTCTCTTCTGACTTCCTTCTCCTTGGCTCTCCAGCACAAAAAAACAGAGTGTGACAGATTGAGAAGCTCGATTGGAGCTATTGGAGGTCGAGAGAACAGCTCCGCTCCGATCAGCCATGCCCTAAATCCAGATGAAACAAATGCAAAAATTATTAAATATTGTTTAACATTCCCAGCTGCAACTACTTAATGATTCTGAATAAGAAAGAAAGGTGTATTTTGGATCCAGTGTGTTGGAGATGATAAATAGGTTTCCGTCTAATTCATTTTTCTTTCTTAAGACAAACATATAAAGCCAACTAACTAATATTCCTATAACACTTTGATTCAACGCATAATTGTTGAAAGAACGAAGAAGAGATGATGAGTTCAACACTACTATTCACATTACTGCTCCTCACTTTGTGTATATCGACATTCCTCACTACAAATGAAGCCAATCAGGTCAAAAACCTTGACAAACTGCTCAAGTCAAGGAAGTCCGATAGCCCGCCAAATGGAATGTGTCGCCTGGATTGTTGGAAGACAATACTGAGTACTCTGTGCTAGTTGATGTTGGGCCGATGGTAGCTGATGAGATTGATGAATTGCCAGGGCAACTTCAAGGGGTGGATTTTGATCAGTATGGAGGTTATGTTACAATTGATTCCAAGACAGGAAAATCACTCTTTTACTATTTTGTTGAATCTCTTCAGAATTCTTCTACGAAACCTCTGGTTTTATGGCTCAATGGCGATAATTCATTTCCATCCATGATCAATAGTCTTGTATTTGAAATCGTTAATTTTACAAAAAAAATGTTTTGATGTTTCAAGGCTTGGATGTTCTTCGCTCGGATTTGGTGCCATGGAAGAATTAGTACCCTTCAGGATCAATAGTGATAGGAAAGCACTCTTCAAGAACAGACTATACTTGGAACAATGGTATGTAATTCATTATTAGTTGTTATAAGTTGTGGTTTCCTGAAATACTAGCAATAGAAATAATTGCAGCTGTGAATGTGATCGTACTGGAGTCGCCACTCACCAGCGGGTGTAGGATTTTCTTATTCAAATAGCTCATCTGATTATGAAAAGACTGTGGAATAAGCAAACTGCAAAGGACTCTACACCTTTTTGGTGAACTGGTAGGAGAGATTCCTACAATACAAAGGTAGGGATTTCTTCATTACAGTCGAGAACTATGTTGGTCATTACTTACCTCAGCTGGCGTACACAGTTCTTCTCCATAACAGCAATTCTACTACCAATCATCATTATCAACCTTAAAAGGGGTTGCAGTATGTTCATCAATTCATTAATTTTAAGTTTTTACTTTATCAAGGTTTAAAACACTAAAAGGATAAATTTAACACTCATCACCACTCACAAAATCCAAATGTCAAAAATTTTATCTAATTTTTAATCTCTTTCACAATCTAATTTATTGTGTATGCACTACACCAAGGTTACCTATTAATAGCAATTGATGATAGCGTTTTTTACGTTTATGCTATAAAAACCCAAATTCTAATGACATCACGGTATTAAAACGCTATCTCAAATTAGGCGGGCCTTTTGGCGCTTGCCAAAAAATTCACTAGCATGCATCCCTCTGCTCCCTCGCTCTCGCCCAAATACTCCTATTTCAAACCAAAAGCTACCCAATGAGAGAAAGAGATCGAGAGACAGTTCATGGAGAAAAAAAGATGGAGGGAGAGAGCGAGGGAGAGAAATTGAGATACAGAGAGAGATCGAGGGAGACGACACAGGAAGAGGGAGGGCGCAGGGAGAAAGAAGTTGAAGAAAGAAGAGAAGAAGAAGCGTTAAAAGATTCAAGAGAGAAAACACACAGCACAACGAACACAAGAAAGTGAAAGAGATCGATCGATTTCTCTCTCGATTAAATTAGATCCACTTCTCATTTCGAACCCTCTCTTCGATTTGCAGAGATGTCGAGTCGTCACGAGAGAGAGAAGGGCGTAAACGTTCAAGTTCTTCTTCGTTGCAGGTAAGCGAATCCAACTTTAGGGTTTCTCAAAATTTCGAATCTTTCTCTTTTGTTTCACTTCACTCTCTTGATTTGATGAATTTATTTGCTTTGTACTCTCTCATTTCTGTACTAATCTCTTGTTTTTCAAGGAGTTGCAGAGCAATGCGCCGCAAGTGGTTACCTGCAACGACTACCAAAGAGAGGTCGGAGTGTCTCAAAACATTGCTGGGAAACAAATTGATAGGGTTTTTACCTTCGACAAGGTATTTTTTTCTCATTAAGCAGTTTTAAAATATAGATCTATAGCTTGTGTGAATGGATTTTTGGGTTTTCAGATACATTTGATGAATTTGAGCTATGTTGGATGAAACCCATATTTTTTATTTTAACAATTTGGGTAGATAACAGGTAAAATTTGCATTTTTTTGATATGAAAGCCATATGTGAATGGAAGCAAAAATAGATTTACTTGAAGTCCGAAACATTTATGATAACGATAAATTTTTTAGTTTTGGGAAATTTTTCCATTCATTGATGTAATTTGTATATTAAGTTGATTTCCTCATTGTCTAATATTTTTCCAATGATTTCCTTCTGTTTTGTATTCAATGTTGTGTTTGTGCATCCTGCAGGTTTTTTGACCCTCAGCTCAACAAAAGAATTTATATGACTAGGCTGTAGTGCCCATTGTAAATGAGGTCTTAGAAGGATTCAATTGCACCATATTTGCATATGGACAAACTGGTACAGGGAAAACATACACTATGGAGGGTGAATATAGGAAAGTAAAGGTAGAGATTGCACCTAATGTTGATTCAAAGGCCTTCCTCTCCCGTTTTACTTGACAAGTAACAAAACTTGAGCATTTAGTTGCCACTGAATGTGACGATTTGCTAATGTACTATTGCAGAATAATGGGATTAAGGGGCAGTTGCCTCCAGAATCAGGGGTTATACCAAGAGCGGTCAAACAAATATTTGACACTTTAGAAAGTCATAATGTTGAATACAGTGTCAAAGTAACTTTCATAGAGTTGTACAATGAGGAAATCACAGATTTACTTGCCCCAGAAGAACTCTCAAAAATTTCTTCGGAAGAAAAACAAAAGAAACAATTGCTTCTTATGGAGGATGGGAAAGGTGGAGTTCTTGTGCGAGGGCTAGAAGAGGAAATTGTAACAAGTGCAAGTGAAATTTTAACTCTACTTGAAAGGGGTTTTGCAAAACGTCGCACCGCATAAACTTTATTAAACAAGCAATCTAGGTAATTATCAATCCATCGCTATTGTGCTTATCTCAAGTTGTGAATTCGTGCCGTGTTAACATTTGTTTTCTAATTTCAGTCGATCGCATTCATTGTTTTCAAATACAATTCACATCAAAAAGCCACTCCAAAAGGTGAAGAGCTTATTAAATGTGGGAAGCTAAATTTGGTTGATTTAGCTGGGTCAGAAAATATTTCCCGTTCTGGTGCCAGGGAGGTATATCCCATCTTGTACATTACTGCCCTTAAGTATATATATTTGGATGATACATGCGTTAGCAATTTATTTCTTTGCAACATGGAGTTTTTTTAAATATTTTTCTTAAGTATCATAATGGTTTTAAGTTTTCATTTAGATTTTTAGTTGTTATTGCAAAATCTGATTTGTTTATGGAAGATTACCAACGAAATTGAGATAGTATAATTTGAGAAGAACAAGTATATATATACTTCTATCTATTCATGAATAAATATATGTCAATGGAACATCTAAGAGTAGATTGAGAAGACATGTTGCGTTTAAATAGTTTGTGCTTCAGAACTTGTGACTTTTAGTGTGTATTTTCCAAAAACAAAATGCATCAAGTTTTCAACCTTCGGATATCTTTTCATACTATTACTATGTTGAGTATGCTCTTGTTGCCAATTAGGTTAACCTTTTAATAATTGTATTTTCAATTCCCTTTGTTTTGTGATTATTTAGGGTCGTTCACGGGAAGTTGGGGAGATTAATAAAAGCTTACTTACTTTAGGCCGTGTCATAAGTGCTCTTGTGGAACATCTTGGGCATGTTCCTTATAGGTATAGATTTCTAACACTTTCTTTGATACTGTAGCTGTTGTTTACTTTTGTTTTAATGATTTTGTTGGCATACAGGGATAACAAGCTTACAAGATTGCTTTGTGATTCATTGGGTGGAAGGACCAAAACATGTATCATTGCGACTGTGTCACCAGCTGTTCACTGTCTTGAGGAAACACTAAGTTCTTCTCTAACGCAATCTTGACCAGAGATTATCTAACACTTTGCTAGTTTCTCATATTTTTGGATTTCTCGAGTAGAGATTTGTTTATGTTTGTTCTATTTTTGTTCTATGTTTACGGATCTCAGATTGGTAATATCCTGTGGCAGGGTATCAACCCCAGACCTGTGATACATATGCCCAATTTCTTACATCTATGTTAGGTGTCATTGCCTTAACTAAAGATTTATATTGCAAGTTAGCAATGAAAGTTATTATTCTTGAACCTTGAAATAGCTTTTATGCAGTTAGGGTAGTGGTTGATCAAATGAAAATAATCTCGTCCTTTTTGTTTAGTTGACATTTATATAATCATCACTAGAATAATTCCATTTCCCATACAACTTTATTTAGCTCCTTCTATATACTGTATCATTTTCTTTATGATTTTCCTGTTTCCTTGTTTAGTGAATACTGAATGTCTGTCATTTCGTTTATCTATTTGATAAATCTGGAAGAGGTAACTTTGCTTCTTTATGCTCACCTCTTTGCATAAATGTACTTTCTTTTTCTTTGGTAGGCAATGGCTGATCAGATAGAGCAGATGGGAATTACATTAGAAACGAATCTAAAGGTGAGACTGCTTATTTAACTATTTTTTTCGATGATGCTACGAGTTATGTGAAATCATTTCAGTGACTGTATTTTCCTCGTTTTGTTCACATCAAATTGAAGATTCGCAAGAAAAGTATAACACTCAGCTTCAAGAGTCCTCAGATTTAAGTTGTAAACTTGATGCCACCGAGGAACAAATTTTGGAAGAACAGGATCTTCATACGTGACAACAAGTTATTATGATCAAGCCCCTCTCGACGAGTATGGTAAGGAGATGGATTTCTAAATAGACCCTTTTATTTGTTATATATATATATATATATATATTTATTGAAAATCATTAATTAGTTTTGCTGATAAATGTAGGTATGATTAGGCAGCCTAATTATGGCCATCTCAAGGAATTACATGCTGCCATAAAGCTTGTGTCTCCAACTTTACTTGAGGGAACAATAAGTAATTCCTCCTTGGGTCCTCAACAAAATGTAAGAAGAAAATATAGTTTTCCTACTTGTTTATTTATTTATTGAAGCACGAAATAGATAACATTGGTTGCATGGATCCAGACATATGTTTTTCATATTCTACACTGCCCATTACGAAGTAAAGTATTTGTATTATAGCTCATTCGTTTTAGACTAAGCAAAATATGTGATTTCAAAGTTTATATCATAAGTGGTCTTACATTATTTTCATCATTCTTGCAGAAAATCATAGTACCAGTGGATCTTTAGGACATAATTTTAAAGAGGTCGCCATTGCGAAACATTTTGGAAGTCAACAGTAGCTCTTTTCATTGAAGCCATTGTATCACAGAAAGCTGCAACTCTTCACATTGTCTGAGAAGCTATACACCATTACAAGAGGGGAGAGCACTACATACTGGGTGTTATGTAAGGTATTCCCTGGAGAAATTTCATGATTACAAGCCTTACAAAGAGGTACATGTAAGTTCTATATGGAAGTTAAACTGAAGCACAACTAGAGCAACCAAAACTGATCTATTAAGGCTATTTTTTCGTTGGTTTTGTGAAGTAGACCTCAGCTTTAAATCCAATCATAACAATCAAACCATTATAGATTGCATATTTTTTTTTGGTCGGGTGTATGATTGATTTTTGATTATATAATTTTTGCTGCTCTCTTAATGAGATAGTTTCTCTTTGGAAGCCATTTACAAAACCTCTTGCAGATATTGCCCATTGTCTTGAAATGGTTCGCATAATGTTACAGAAACTTCAGTGCAATGTATTTATGCTTTCTTACAGAGAGTATAAGCTTTCTCTTATAATATTTCTTTTAGTATTTCACAAGTTAATGTTAGTTGGTACCCTAACCATTCAATCACCCAGTGATGCAGTTATTTGACTATAGAGCAAAAATGTATTAACAGATATGGAGCAAGAGATGGTTCCCCTTCTCAACATGGCATCACTAAGGATGCTCAGGTTTGTTCTCATCCTGTTAGGAATGTTAATTTGGAGGTGTATGACTATGTTTAGATTTCTTCAATAGTTTGATTGTTAGCATCTTTTGTATTGACCAGGCTGCATTGGATCATCTAATTATGAGAAGTGACATCGACACAACTAGAATAGTTATTTTTGGCAGGTCACTTGGGGGTGCAGTTGAAGTAGTGCTTACCAAAAACAATCCTGATAAGGTATTTTTGTTTCCTTTGTTTAATTCTTTGGTGGAATGACCCTTTTATGGGTCAGAAACACCGACAGGTACTTGTACTCATAGTTTAACTTAGTCAAAAATCTTGGTATATGACTCTGGATAAGCTTGACAAGTTGGATGCAAGTTGTGGCAAGTTCGATCATCTTTACTATAGAAGTCAATGTTACCTAGGCTCAAATGAATTTACCATGAAAAGCAGGGACCTAGTTCAATAACAAACTACAAAAATGCTCATAGTCGACCAAAACTGCAAATGCAAATTAGTGTGTCACTGTAGCTGGGGGCTTCTGTTGTTATATAGTACTGATTGTTGCTAACATATTGCTCTGTAGGGAGAAAAACGAAGATCATAATCTCATTTCTAGTGTGCCATAGCAATAGAGAATTCTAATTTGCTTAGCCACTACATGTTAGGTAGCAGGGTGCAAGGGTATATAAGTGTATTGGTAGTAGATACAAAACATAAACTGGTCCAAAACAAACCTGAAAGAATCTAAGCAGTTGTAGTTATCGAAAATTTGAAGTATGCATTACTTCGCTGTTTTCTGTTTCCATATCCTAAACTTACACGTCACACATGAGTCACACGTTGCCTCTCTTATATTAGAAAATACTTTCACATCCATCATTGACATGGATGGAGTGCTGCTACCCTTTCTAAAGTGGTTCGTTGGAGGCAGTGGATCTAAAGGTCCCAAAGTTCTCAATAGTCTAGTGCGTTCTCCATGGAGACAATTGATGTTGGCAAGGTGAGGATGCATTCTGCAGAGACTTGTATACATTATTTTATATGTTGACCTATTTGTATTAATGGGCATATGGCCATATTTTTAAAAGCCTGAAAATGATAAAAATAAAAAACACCTATTTTGCCTGCCATTGCCCCTCCTTTATTTTTCTTTTCCTTTCTCCTCTTTGGTTTTCAAGCCTAATCATTATGTAACTTGTGTGTTTTGCAGATCAGACAACCGATCCTATTCCTTTCAGGGTTGCAAGATGAGATGGTCCCACCATCCCACATGCAAATGCTCTATGATAGAGCAGCCACTGATAACAAGCGGTGCTTATTTGTTGATTTTCCAACTGGCATGCATATGAACACTTGGCTGACTGGTGGAGACCACTGCTGGAGAACAATTCAGCTTTTCTTGGAACAAAATGTCTGAGAAAAAGAAAGACGAATCAAATGGCAATGTCGATAGTAATTAGTCCAAATACGAAATGTCCTATTTGTAATTCTATTTCTTTATGCTTGAATGTAAATGATAGCTCGTCTTACATTGCTTGAAAGTGAAAAACAAACTGATTTGTTGAGCTTCAAATTATATTAGAATAGCCATTCCACTTTTACCGTTGATGTCTCTATTTGATGGGATTTACCATCTTCAGGGAAATCTGATAAATATATCATTCACCTCCCTGTTCAGTTTTCTTCGAAACGTAGTTTCAAATTGTTTAGCTTCTATGGTTAAAGAAATCAGTGTTATAATAGCGTTTATGAAATTTAAAATTGATAGCAAATGAAATTTAAAAAAAAAAAAAAAAAATTTGCTATGTATACCTACCATAACGTTTTTGAAACGCTATAAAAGGCCAACTTACTATAGCGTTTTAAAAATGCTATAATAGACCCTGGGTCTATTATAGCTCCGGCAGACACAACGTTTTCTAAAACGCTATGGTATCCTATCATAGCGTTTTTGAAACGCTATTAATGGCCTTTTTTCTTGTAGTGATTTTTCTAAATTGTTAATGCAAGGATTGACAACGACACAAATACATTAGGCATGTATGACTATTATTGGAGTTAAGCCCTAAATTCAGATGAAACAAATTGCCATTAACAAATATTGTGACTTTTTCTGGTGGAAATTCAACCGATGACAATAAGTGTGCCGAGCATCGTGCCAAAGCGGTTATGAAAGGAGAGGTCTTGATGTATTCAACATCTATATGTACTCCATTATGCCATGATAGTAACCCAAAACCTGCTGCAACTGGATCAGTAAGACA
Organism: Berberis vulgaris; assembly: GCA_963556465.1. NCBI lineage: Eukaryota > Viridiplantae > Streptophyta > Magnoliopsida > Ranunculales > Berberidaceae > Berberis > Berberis vulgaris. The sequence continues at coordinate 16,099,254 of OY747124.1, forward strand.
TAATTAATTTTCCCTTAAATTTGTTCATCGAAAATGCAAAAACTGGTACACAAAATTGGAAGAACCATCTAATTTTTAATGAAATATTATTGCTCTTAAAATGAGCCTCATTTGAAGTGCTCGTCCTTAAAAAGGTTAAGGATTTCGATCCTTGCTCAGATTACTATGTAGACAATTATTTGAATCGTGCTGAGGTGCAATCAGCTCTTCACGCAAAACCCACACAATGGTCTGCATGCAGGTGCAATGATCCTTCGCCATGAAGAATATCAAAGAAAACGTAAAATAGCTTGTTCCAAAATTTTCTATTTCTCGGAAGAAAGGCCTAAAAGTATACTGTTGTTAAAAATAATTCACAGTGGCCCAGGGTTTCAAGTCAGTCCAACACCGATATTGCCAACAATTAAGTGGCATGAGCGTATGGATATACAAGTAAGTTCATAGGAAATTAAAATCAACTTAGTAATGATAATTCATAATTTAACAGAAAGTATATAATTATTTTTAAATGCAGTGGAGATACTGATGGATGGGTTCCAGTTACATCATCTAGGTATTCAATAAACACGTACAAGCTTCCTATTGAAACTGCTTGGCGCCCATGGTACACAAATAATGAGGTAAAATATGTTTCTATTTCAGAATGAGCAAACTTTCATGATGCCAATGAACAATCACTGACGTCTACAAGTATTCAATCGTTAATTTGCTTATCAAATTGACATTTTTTTTAGCTTGAAAGAATATCATTTATATAGAGGAGATTATAGTGTATTTATGATGGGATACAGGTTGGAGGATACATATTTGAATACAAATGAGTGACATTTGTTGGGGAAAACAAAGCAAACAATTACAAAGGAAATTCTACCAATGAAAGAACTAATTAAATCGTCAAATAAATATTTAATGCAAGCAAATAATCAATGCAAAATAAAAGAATACCAAGATATACGTAGAAAACACTTCAAGGTGAAGGGTAAAAACCACGGGACAAATTCGATCAATCTACTAATCAATAAAGATAAGTGTAATGTTCTTCTCAAGCCTTTTGCCCAAGGTTTGAAGAATACAATGAGCAATACAAGGGTTACCTCACAAGAGCTTTAACTAACTTTCCAAGCAATGGGAGAATACACTTAAACAAACGGCACCAAAATCTGGCAAGAAATGGATCCAAAGCATTATTGTGAGTCTTCAACCAAACCCCAACAATCAACTTCTCATTCCCTTTTTTCTTCCCTCTTAATGGAGGTAAATCAAGCACACACACGCAGCCACATGCAACCGCACCAAAGTCTGTTTTTATTTTTCTCTCTACAAAGCAGCCCTAGCTGCCTCTTTTTATTCACACCAGACACAGGGCATGGTCCACCCTAATGGGTTGGACCCAACATAACAAATCTCCTTTTTCAGACCATGGAGGGGGGGGGGGGGGATGGATCATAGCCTAAGTACATTAGGCCATTCCAATGAGCTCTCTACAAAACTCATGTTTATCTTTAGAAATCACTTTTGTCATCATGTCAGAAAGATTTTTGCTAGTGTGAATGTTCTCAAGTTGGAAACAATTATTCTCAAGCACATCAGGTATCCAATGGTAATGAGTATCAATATATTTAGTTTGCCTATGGCATGTGGCATTCTTACTCAGCTCTATGACACTCTAACTGTCACAATGCACAACATATTTATTTTGATTCACACCCAATTCCTTGAGTAATCTTTTCAACCATAAAATTTATTTTTCTGCTTCAGTAATGGAAATGTATTTTGCTTCAGTCGTTGACAAGGCAACATACTTTTGCAACTAGACTGCCCAGATACAGCTCCCCGTGCAAAAGTGAAAACATAACCTGAAGTAAACTTTTTCTTGTCAAGACCACCAGCCATATCTGCATCTGTGAATCCTTCCAATACGGTTCTTGAATTACCAAAACATAAACAAAACTTTGAAGTACCCTTCAAAGTACCTCAGAATCCATTTAACTGCATCTTAATACTATTTTCCTGGATTATCAAGATATTGACTCACAACACCAACTGTTTGAGCAATATATGGTATTGTACAAACCATCACATACATCAAACACCCTAGAACAAAGGAGTGTTGAATACCTGTCATCTTTTTTTTTTTCATCAGTGCTAGGAGACAACTTGGCACTTAACTTAAAGTGATTAACAAGTGGAGTGCTCACGGGCTTAGCATTATTCATGTTGAACTTTTTAAGCACTCGTTCAAAATATTTTTCTTGTGAAAACTACAACTTCTTAGTTTTCTATCACATACAATCTTCATTCCCAAAATGTGTTGAGCTGACCCCAAGTCTTTCATATCAAAAGACAAATAAAACTTTCTTCAACCTGCCAATCATATCAACATCTTTTTCAACAATTAGCATATCATCAACATAAATCAAGAGAATAATGAAGCTACTAGGCGAAAAATATCTGACATAAACACAATGATCTAGAAGTGTTCTTTTGTACCCATAACCCACCATAAATGAATCAAACTTCTTATACCACTGTCATGGAGCTTGTTTCATCCCATAAAGACTTTTCTTCAATTTGCAAACCTCATGTATTTTGCCTTTCACTTCAAAACCCTATGGTTGTGCCATGTAAATTTCTTCATGCAAATCTCCATGAAGAAACGCAGTTTTAACATCTAACTGCTCAAGCTCAAGATTCAGGTTAGCTGCAAGACTCAACACTACTCTAATAGAGGTCATCTTCACAACGTGTGAGAATATCTCATCAAAGTCTATCCCCTTCTTTTGCGCAAAACTTTTCACCACTAACGAGCTTTGTGTTTCACATTTTTCTCATCACTATCCTTTTTCAGCTTGTACACTGATTTGTTCTTCAAAGGTTTTCTACCTTTTAGAATCTCAACTAACTCATAAGTACCATTCTTATGCATTGAACTCATCTCTTATTGCATAGCCTTCATCCAACTATTTTTATCTTTATGAGCTAGTACTTCTTGCAAATTTTCTGGCTCGCCTTGTTTTGTAAGCATAGCATACTCAGAATCAGGGTACTTATTTGATGGTTGGTGCTCTCTGGTAGACATTCTTACCTAAGGCTCAACTATTTCTTGCTGAAGGAGTTGTTCTTCTTGCTCAGTTTCATCTGTTTGTACATGATCATCACCAATAACTTCATTTTCTGGCATATGGTCACCTACTATATCATATGGCATCTCTCCCCCATTTTCAACATGTGACGAAGGAGGAAAAAGTGGGGTAAGATTTGGTACCTCATTCCTTGTCTACTTGGGCTTCTCAACTTTCTCAAAATCTGCAATAGTATAATCTTCATAAAAGACCACATCTCTGCTTCTAACAATCTTTTTATTCTCAGGGTCCCACAATCTGTAGTCAAACTGTTCATCTCCATAGCCAATGTAAATACATAGAAATAACTTCTCATCAAGCTTTGATCTTTGTTCCTTGGGTACATGAACAAACGATTTACACCCAAACACCTTCAGATGAGAATATGTAATATCTTTACCTCTCCACACTTTTTATGGAAGATCACCATCCAAATGAACTGAAGGAGACCTGTTGATGAGGTAACAAGTAGTACGAGCAGTTTCAACCCAAAACACATTCGGCGACCTAGCCATGTGAAGCATGCATCAGACCCTTTCTACAATAGCCTGATTCATTCTCTCTGCCACTTCATTATGCTGTGGAGTGCGGGGAACTGTCATATCATGTCGTATACCACGCTCATCGCAATGAGTTTTAAATTCTTTTGATGTGTACTCCCCACATTATCACTGTGGAGACACTTTAAAAGTCTACATGTTTCTCTTTCAACCTTGGCATGGAACTGCTGGAAGCACTGAAAAACCTGGTCTTTAGATCTGATGTAATAAATTCACACATTTCTTGATGCATCATCAATAAATGTCAAGAAATATCTACTACCACCAAGAAAATCTACTTCAATTGGACCACAAACATCAGTGTAAACCAAATCTAACAAACCAGTTTTTCCTTTAGATGATCTATGATATGAAACTTTATGATGTTTACCAAATAAAAATGAACACAATGGTTAGGAGGTGATGATACATTAAAATGGTCACATCCCTAAGCCATAGACATGTCATTATGATCTCGAGAAAATACGAGCCCCAGTGTCAGCTTAACACTGATTCGGCCAAAGCGGTTTCAAGCCTGCCTAATTCAGTCCGTTAGACAGACACAAACTTTACAACATGCTAGGTCCACACGTCTCACAGCTATCCTCAATATTCGTAAGTCTTACTAAGGCAAGTATTTTGAGGATCAGCTTCGGACGGGCAAGTACAGCAAGTCTTTGCTTCCAAGTAAGAAGCAAACACCAGAGTACATTCCACACAGGGAAACTCCCTTCTACGAATTGATCTTAGATTGAGAACTATCTCCCGCGTATCTTGGAGCACAGGCTAACATGGAACCAAGGATTGTGATTTCGCGAAATTATGCGAAATTTTGCCGAAATTTTTTTTTTAAATTACAAAAAGAAAAAAAAACAAAAATAAAAAAGACGAAAGAAAAAATTACATTTTTCGAGGTTTTTTTTCAAAAAAATTTGAAGCTTTTTCCGTAAATTTCGAGGTTTTTTCATAAAAATACAAAATCAACTACTAAAATTTACATTTTTTGAGTATTTTTTTGAAAATTTTTGGAATATTTTCATAAATTTTGAGTTTTTTTCTAATTATTTATTGATTTTTGAAATCACTCCCTAATTTCCTAATTTTGACCTCTTCTACTTATATATTAATTATTTAAACTACCCCTTGATTTTCTAATTATAGGCATTTTAGTTTCATTTAATATATTTTATACATTTATTTACTTGAATATTATTTTGTCACATATTTAATATACCCTCAAATATCATTATATATTTAATTTATCCTTGAAGTTTTTACATTTTTTCTTTACACACGGAAATATTTCTTAAAATCAGGAAACCGAAATGAACTTGAAAAACGAAATCACAATCCTTGCATGGAACTTCCTTCCTACAACACGACTCCTAATTAGAGAAGAATCTCCACGAAGATCTCCTTCCTAAACTACGTCTTCGATGGCCTGGTAGAACCAGGACTTCTGAACTATAAATAAGACATGAGGTTGGTAAGCTAAGGTGTTGTACCGTCTCTTTGTCCCACCATTTGATGACTGAACCATGAACAAGGCCTTCCCAAGGAAGTTCACCCCCCCCCCCAAGCTCGACTTCTACGATGAAACCACCGATCCATTCGACCACTTGCACCATTACCAACACGAAATGTCCTTCAAAGAAGGATCCGAGTCGGTAATGTGAAGAACTTTTCCTACCAACCTGAAGAAGTCAACATTGACGTGGTTCCACAGCCTTCCGTCGAGGTCGATTGACTCCTTCAAGACACTGGCAAAGTAGTTCGCGACACGTTTCTTTTGGAGCCAGCATTTCCGAAAAGCCCCACACTACATACTCTCTCTCAAACAGAGGTCCCACGAGACACTCACAGAGTATGTCACGCGCTTCAACAACGAGTTGACCATCATTGATGGATACAATAACGATACAGTCGTGACTGCCTTCACTGCGGGCCTCAAGGAGGGAAAGCTTTATGAAGACCTTACCTTGGAGCCCCCTCTGGACATGACAAATCTCCTCAATAGTGCCCAAAAACACATTACCTTGGAGGAGCTGAGGACCGTGAAGAGGGAAATCGAAGGCGAGAAGAAGCTTTCCGCTCTTGAGGATAAGAATGAGGGAAAGAGATGCGAAGACGAAGAAATGAGTAAAAGAAAGCGCGGAGACAACAAGTTAGACCCTAGTCGGTTCAGGCCAGAAAAAGTATCCAACTACGTTGGATCTAGAACTGTGATGCCCCTCAATTCCAGCATGTCGAACGTACTAAACTCCATAAAAAAATTGGGAAGATCTGAAGTGGCCCCCAAAGCAACGCGAAGATCCCACCAAACGCAACAACGGAAAATACTGCGCGTACCACAAAGAAGGTAGCCATGATACCAATGACTGCAAGAGTTTGAGGTATGAGGTTGAATACTGGATTCGCAGGGGAAAACTAAAAGAATTCCTGAAGTCTGAGAAGCGGCCAAAACGAACTAGAGACCGGGGGAAGTCAATTAAAGAAATAGAAAAGGATACTCTAGGGATAATCTATGTCCTTCATGGAGTCAGACCGAATGAAGACCAGTCGTACAGGTCTCGCAAGTGGACCTTACTGGTGATGTGAACACAACCCACGGATGAAGACAAACGCGTTTGCTACTCAATGGTCCAAAGCCTCATCTTCATCTAGACTTTTATGGACAAAGACCTCGAAGGAGTCTGAGCGTCACACAACGTCGCCCTAGTCATCTCGGTTTCCATTGCAAGGTGGGAGGTAAAGAAAGCTTTGGTGGACACAGAAAGTTTGCTCAACGTTCTGTTCTACAACGCGTTCAGCAGTATGGATCTCAAGGAGGAAAACTTGACATCTGCAGATTACCCGTTGATTGGGTTTAGCGGGGAGAAATGTTTCCCAATCGGCAAGATAAGGTTGGCGATAGTGGTCGGAGAGTCATAGCTAAGAAAGGTCATGTTTATGGACTTCATGGTGGTAGACGCACCATCGACTTACAACCTTATCTTGGGAAGACCATGGCTCCATCAGATGGAAGCAATAGTCTCCACCCTTCATTAGTGCATTAAGTACACAGCTAACCACTCAGAAGGAACAATATGTGGAGACCAACCTACGACACGAAACAACCATTACGCCGCACTGAAACAAATAAAATGCTCCTAGATCCAACTACATCTTGCAGAACAGCTTAAACTAGTGTCAGGCCAAACGACGGCAAAGACGTCACATTCAAGCGATACAGGAGCAATATGTTATTTCGCCCAGCGAAACGAATAGGCCATGGCAAGGGGAAAACACATCCTCCTAACATTCTATCGGTGCGAAGTTTAACCCCTCTACAAGGTTTACTCTTCAGTAACCTCTGTAACGCCTTGACAGTCCGCTAAACGATCCACAAGAACAACCCGAATTCACTTCAAGGCCAGGATCAATTTCTCTCCGCCAACAGTTAGTCTATTTTCAGTCGTTTATTTTCCTTTCCATAGTCAAAGCAGAGTTTTAGTTCTTAAAGACTTTATGTGATTTGCAATCATTTAAGAAATAAAGGAAGAATTATGAAAATAAACTCTATTGATTATTGGAAAGATGTAACAACAAGCACCTTGAGGCGGAAACAAAAGACTACATACTACATGCATCTGAATACAGTGCGACATGAAGTAAAGACTCGTTTAGACAATTCAACTTCAAGAGGTATTCGAAGAAGGCTTTGCAGACCCTCTGATGCAAGCAATCTGCAAGTGATTGCAAAGACATTCAAACGACTTCGCACAACCCCTTCCCAAGATCAAGGACAAGGTGTCAGAGGGATTGGAATGACCGAACGACCAATTGCCTTGTCGAATCACCCCAGGAACGCTATCGTACAACAGCGTTGTAGAACTTACAACGGGCAATTGATTTCCTCAAGAGACATCCCACCCCTTGCAGACTTCCTCAAATCGTTTTTGGCCTCTAGAGGGGGTGGAAGAAAGCAGATGAGGATGGTCGCAAGCAACGACGTCGTCAAGGTCTCACAATGCTATCAAGCGATGCCACCTTTCCCATGTGCGATACCATAAGTGACTAAGAAATACCATACCCGAAAGTATCGCACATCCGCTAACACTTCGATCAACCATGAGTTAGCAGCGACATCCGCACACATGTGGGCACAAGCAACACCGAATAAGACCAAGGCATCTCCTTTGGTGGAAAATCCTTGTTGCACAGAGTAAGACCAAGGCATCTCCCTTGGTGGGAAATTCGTACTACTCCGCAATATGAGAAGAAATTACGAGATCTCACCAGATCAACTGCGTGCCCACCTAGAACAGGTGACCACACATAACAACTATCGTCATGTCTGATCAGTTCAAATGTCAGAACATTCGGAGACCCCAGATATGGAGATCAACTATCAGCCTTTGGAAAATCCAAAGCATTTTCTTCAGGCAAGAACATTACGGGAGATAAACTATGCGAAAGATAGTGCATGCAACGATTATAGAAAACTATCATATAGACATGATTGTTCACCAAACGGGCACTGCAGCATTAACTTTCAAACATTGAATACCATATGGGAAACGATGAGACAATGGTTCCCGAGGAAACTGCGTAAACCACGTTTGTTCAATTAATGCCGTTGCATGCAACCCCATCAATTAAGGGGAACTAATTGGTACTCAACCGTCACGCAGCATACACGTGTTACATAGGGCAACAATGCAGGAAATCCCAGCCCTTCCTCTGAGAGCCCATGGGTTTGGCCTACCTTTCAAGCAATATTCTACCACATGCCTAGCACGAGTACTAAAAATCCTAGTCAACTCTGACATACTGATCGTACCTACGGATCACTAACTAATTTAAGGTAATTTCATCCACACAATGCACCATGATTGCAGTTCACACAACGCACCGTGTTTGTGGACGTAGGTTCACACGCTCGTTAGCCGGCGGAACCCTTCTCCAACCAGGCAAGCTTAGTCAGCCAAGGCTGATGAAAAAGGTTTCTGGTTCACCCCGATACCTAGTTCATCTAGTGCGGACCCCGATGGTTTAGGAAGTGGGAGTCTAATTAGTGCTATCACACCTGGTGACGACGACTTGCCAATGATCATTGCCTCATTCGCGGTCAATGATCGCCGAACCCGATCAGGTAAGCCTAGCTGGTGACATCTGGCAACGAAAGCTTCTGATCAAAGCCCAGAATTGTAGGCCCCACTGCGTGGGCGTAGATGGTTTGGAAGGTGGGAGCCTAGTTAGTCCCGAACTGATTCCGACAGCTCGCCACAGAACCACTGCTATTCGGCATGGCTACCAAATTACCAACCCTGAACTTGTAGCCCCCACTGCACGGGTGTAAATAGTTTAAAAGGTGGGAGCCTAGTTAGTCTCGAACTGATTTCGACGGCTCGCCACGGGACCACTACTTTTCAGCGTGGATGCCAAATTACCAACGCTGAATTTTTAGCCCCCACTGCAAGGGTGTAGATAGTTTAGAATTTGAGAGCCTAATCAGTCTCAAACTAATTCCGACGGCTTGCCACGGGACCACTTTTTTCAGCATGGCAGCCGAATCACCAACTATGGACTTGTAGCCCTCACTGCGCGGGTGTAGATAGTCTAGAAGGTTGGAGTTTAGTCAGTAGCGAACTAATTCCGACGGCTCACCACGGGACCACTGCTTTTCAGGGTGTCGCCAAAAACTCCCAAATTTGTAGCTTCATGCGCACAAGTGTAGATGATTTTAACGGTGGGAGCCTAGTTAGTCTCGAACTGATTCCGACGGCTTGCCACAAAACCACTGCTTTTCAGCCTGGTCGCCGAACCTCTTTACCTCGAACTTGTAGCCCCCACCACACGGGTGTAGATGGTTCAAAAGGTGGGAGACTGGTCAGTCCTTGACTGATGTCGACAACTCGCCACGTGACTACTGTTCTTCAGCGTAGTCGCCAAATCTTTACTCCCTAGACCTGTAGTCCATATTGTTCTGACATAAATGGTTCGGAAGGTGGGAGCCCCAAGCAGCTCGCCACGCGACCATCGCTCTTCTTCAAAACAACGGCCACAAAAATGAATCTAGTTGAGTCAGCGCCTTCACGCTAAAACGGACTGCTCGTTCTATTATCAGCAAAGGCCTCTCATCCTGATACATAGATCATCCGGCCAGTGCCCAGGTCTATGCTTCATAGAATGTCAACCCGAGCTTACGATTCCTGACTTGGCACAAACGCTTTGACACAAATGCTCGGCCATCGCAACTCACCCATACCAGCAGCTGCAGCTGACCAATCAAACAAGCAAGGCGAACCTCAAGTAGCTTACCTTGGGGACAAGACATAGCTCAGGCAACCCAACCCCTAGCTAAACCGTCTGCAACATGCCCACTATTGGACATGACTACGCAACAATGATCCTTAGTCATTTTCAATATAAAACGGTCAAGCTCTCTACAACAGAAAGACCACTCGGCGTCCTATTGATTCAACCAGCCTATGTCAAAGCAAGATGACAGGGCGGAACGAAAAATATGCAATAGAAACAACAAGCAAAATACTGATAAAATTGTTTTCATTAACGGTCAGAACGAAAAGGGTATAAGTATACAAAGTTTACTTCTTATCAGGAGAAGGTATTGAAACAGAAAAGCTAAGCCTATTGGAGGATAAAGCAAGAGTCGCTTCCACACGCACCACGGCCTGGGCATCAGGGCCCGAACTGTCCTCCTCGTCCGATGATGCAAAGGCAACAGACAAGTCTACATACGACATCTTCTTGTAACAACCAAGATCCCATTCCAGATGTTCCTCTTTTATTAACGACAGCAGTTCCAGCCTACCGTGTACAACCCAAAGGAACTCGCATCTGCCTTGTTCTTGTAGAAACACTTCCTCCCGCGCCTTCGAGTCAGCAACATCATGCTCTAGCAGCTCCAACTTGCTAGTTAGCGCGTCAACCTGAGACTGCTCCATGGCCAGACTGCTCTTCACAGCACTGAGCTCATGCCATTCCAGTTCGAGCTGGTCCTCGGCCTTTCTTACTTCTCGAGCATTGAACTCCATATCGGATTTCAGTTGTTGTTTCTAAGCAGCCCAGTCGGTCTCCTTCGAAGCATTCTTTTCTGCAAAAAATCGTAGTTCAGAACACGCCTTAGCTGCAGCTTCCTGCGCAACCTCTACGTCTCGGCGGATACGGCTCAACTCCTGCTTGAGGTCGTCTATCTCAGATACTGCCTCTGCCAGATCACGCTCAAGGGCCTCCAAACGAGTCCTCTGAGTCTCAACGGCCACGATTGAATGATCCAATCTTTTCTCCTCAGTCTGTTTCTGCAGCCGCTGAATTTCATAAAGCACATCAGAATAGAGCGCATGCATGTGTGAGAAGACACGCTCCATGGTGTATTCCCTCTCACGAGCCACCTGGACTTCCGTCCCAGCAACAACCACCTGGCTCAAGTGAGACATAGCCAGCATAAGGTACTTTAAACCCTTATCCATACACCCTTTCAGAGTATCCTCCTCGAGCTTCGGAGCGCAAATCATCAACCACCTATGACGCCTACTTATATGTTTCCTCGAAGCATACTCCACATAAACCTCTTGGTGCCAGACCTGAGAGCTCATCCTTACCAAGTCTGGTGCAAACAGGCTTATCCACGCATCCGGATGAAGCTTTCCTAGATCAGGAATAATGTTGGTACCACCTTCGCAGTTGCCACTGTTCCCAGACTCTCCTCTTCGATCTTTCCCTTGTTACGAACAACCAACCCTTTAGTACGAGACGACTCAACAAGGTCCGAAAAAAGAGGAGGAAGCGAATTATCCAAAGGACCCTTTAACACTTCTAGCTGTGGCCTGGATCGAGACGATGTACAACGCGGACTACAAGAAATTTGGCCAAAGCCACGATCACTTTTAGACGGCGTGCCAATGGGATGATCAGATTCTACAAACTCAGGCGGATCTTCACAGAAGGCTTCTACTGGAACAGTCACGCGCAAATCAACACCGGCAGAATCCGTCATTGCAACCCGCACTTGACGCTCATTCAAAGCTTCGGCTTGCGCACACTGGGATTCGACCTGTTTTCAACCCCTGCAAATCGCAGATAATCCTTTTCCCAGTCGGACACATCAGTCTTCGCCTTGATAGACCGATCAGACTCGCGCACTTCTCGCACTGAAGCGGGTTGTGCCGAAGGCAACCAAGTCCTGACATGGGACCTCTTCGAACTAATGAATGAGGCAAGCGTTTCAGACGACTCCTCCACGTCAAACAAAACGAGAGCTCTAGCCCCAGCAACCTTCTTCTTCTTAGAAGGGGCCCCATCTTCCTACTTAACTCGGGACGCTCGGTAAATAGTGGGGGCCACGTGCCAGTTGTCCCACATCCCACTGCGGATGAAATTGGGAACGCCTATGACATCCACCACGTTCTTCATTGACAAGCCGCAAAACGTCTTCATAATGTTTTGCCCCATTAGGATAAGAAGAGTAGTGGGAAACCTTCTTGCAAAGAAACGCGAGCAACGATTAGCTAACCTGCAATCAAGCATACCGAAGTCAAAAGAAAAAGATGAACGTACGAAGCGACCTATACTCTCATTCGAGCGGTCGAACCTTGCACCGAAAAAACTTCGAATCCGTAGGGGTTAAGAAGCAGTACTTCTGCCAAAACTTGAAATCATTGGGCAGATTCACGAAACATGCCGGTGACATCATCTTACAGATGGTGCTATCCTTTAGTCGAGGGGAAGTCAACAATTGGATTACTCGTGGAGTGACGCTGACGCCAGCCTCCTTCGCCCTAATTAGGATGAAAAGGATGATCCTATATCCATTATGTCGCAGTTGGGCCGGAGGAATCCTCAGAAGATCGAAGAATTCCCAAATCATGTCCAGAACGGGAAAGCGCACTCCAGTTTAAAGCATCCCACAATGCAAACAAATGAACCCCGCCTGTGGCGACATTGGCGTCTGGTCACCCTTCAGGACATAAAGAGGCAGGTCCTCAAGGACCTCGAACTTCATACAGATTTCAGCAAGGCCAGACTCAGAAAGCAACCTGTCTTCAAAAAACTCCAGGCCCTTGGCCAAGGTTACGTCATCAAGAAGGTTTTGTTGAGCCATAAAGAAGATGAACAATTTTTTCTAATCAGAAGACGAACAAAGCAGTAACTTCAAAAACAAAGAAATTAGAAGAGTCAGACCATGCACTACGGATGACCTAAATAGGGATTATGTTACCGCCTCTTTTTCCGCTAAACCAACACACGTTCAATTAATGTAGCTCGCAGCTCAAGCAATGATTCAGGCTCAATTATCAGCATGAACGACGTATCTTCTCAAGAGATAACTTAGCGAACCGATGTGACGACCCACTTACTCGAAGGGAATAACTGATGATACATAAAATTGTTCACATCTCTAAGCCATACACGTGTCATGATGATCTCGAGTTAATACAGGGCCCTGCGTCAGCCCAACACTGATCTGGCCCAAGCAGTTTCAAGCCCGCCTAGTTTAGTCCGGTAGACAGACACAAACTCTCACAACATGCTAGGCCCACACGTCTCACAACTATCCTCAATACTAGTAAGTCTTACTAAGGCAAGTATCTCAAGGATTAGCTTCAGACGGGCAACTATAGCGGGTCTTTGCTTCCAACTAGGAAGCAAACACCAGAGTACATTCCATACAAGGAAACTCCCTTCTACGGATTGCTCTTGGATTGTTAACTATCTCTTGCGTATTTAGGAGCACAGGGCTAACATGGAACTTCCCTCCTACAACACGACTCCTAATTAGAAAATGATTTCCACGAAGATCTCCTTCCTAAACTACGCCTTCAATGGACTGGTAAAACTAGGATTCCTGCACTATGAATAAGACATGAGGTTGGTAAGCTAAGGTACACTACAAATTTCTTATTTACAACATTACGCCTTCCTCAGATCTCTATTTGACTTTAGCATCAGAGTGTCATCGGCCACCACAACGGTGGTCCGTGGCTCACGTGAGTAACTTGTGCAGGTCAGTGGGACTAAGTCAAAGCAGGGAGCAGAAAATGATTGCATTAGGAGGGGTACCTGTTAAGGAGTGATCAATTTCTTCTTCACTAAGAGCTCCATACCTTTCTCACTTATGTATGCAAGTCGCCTGTGCCACAAGTTTAAAGAAGTATAATTTTCATTTGCATTCAAACCACCCTTACACATCTTCACCTTAGTCTTGTATAAGGTGCAACACGCCTTGCCTTTTGCTACAAAAAGTGAACCTTTGGTAAGCTTTCAAGCACCATTACCAAAGTAATTCATATATCCTTGTTTGTTCAAATCAAGTCCAGAAATCACATTTACGCGAAGATCAAGAACATGGCGTACATCTTTCAAAGTCAAAGTGCATCCCATATTAATTTTGATACATACATCACCCACTCCCACAGTCATGGAGAAACTAGTATTACATATCTTCACACTATCAAAGTCTCCTGCTATTTAAGTAGTGAAGTAATCTTTTATTGGAGTATCGTGATAAGATGCACCGGTGTCAACAATCCATTCGCTCCTTTTCGTTTGCGCATGCAAACATTCACATTCGCTACACAAAAGAACCACGGGTTGTTTGTCACGACCCGATTCACAGAGTATTATATTGTCCGCTTTGGGCTCAAGGCTCGCACGGCTTTAAAATGCGTAGTACTTTGTAGATCCAACCTCATACATATATAGCATATCCCCTTCTCTCACCTAGGCGATGTTGGACTATAATCTCCCCTTGGTAGCTTGCCCAACCCGTCTTGAGATCCATGGGACTATTGGGCTTCGCCATCACGGGCCTCTTCTGCACCCTCCCCTTCAGGCCATGCCCAGACAAGGGTATCACAATTCACCCCCCTAAATGAGCCCAACGTTCTCGTTGGCACACTTTCGGCTAGATCCGGCTATGATACCATTTTGTCGTAACCCAATCCACAGAGTACTATATTGTCCACTTTGGGCCCAAAGACCGCACGGCTTTAAGATGCGTAGTACTTTGTAGATCTAACCTCGGCGATGTGAGACTATAATCTCCCTTGGTAGCTCGCCTAACCTCTCTTGGGATCCATGAGCCTCTCCTGCACCCTCCCCATCAGGTCCCCCACACAAGGGTATCACATTGTTCATCTGAAACAATAGCTATAACATCATTATTATCAAATTTCTTAACTTTTCCCTCTTTCAAATCCTTTAAGCAGTGTTCTAAAAGACGGCCTAGGCGGCCGCTTAGGTGCTAGGCATTAGAAAAATGCCCAGATTAATGGCTGGGCGGGGTGAAAAATCGAGTAGGCAAGTTCTGGGCGTTGTTTAGACGGTTTGGGCGGGTTTTGTTTTTAATAAGGCTGATTGTGTTCTAATTTTATTTTCTTTCCCATTTTTTGGAAAGAAACAATTTAATTGTTTTTTATTCAGTATATGACTGATTGTAGCAAATGATGATTACTTAATGGAATTTTTAAAAGATCTACCGGTACCTATTTTAGTAATGCAGATTTTTTTCAAACATGACTGAGGTCATTTATGCAATTTGAAGAAAAATAAAAGAGTAAGTTTGGATATTTGTCTACAAATTCAACTTTGTATAAAAAAACCCATCATGACCAACTTCAGTCATTTGAGTTTTAATAAATTTTGTTCGTGATTGTTAATTTTTCATGTTTTTAAATTTTGCATATGTATCTTGGAATTAAATTGGATGTAATTGATAAGGTATTATGCTTAACTTTTGTAAATTATTAAAGTTATAATACAAAACCTAAAACCGCATAAGCCCCAGGGTGCTAGGCACCCGCTCGCCCCCTGCTCACTGCTTAGCGCTTTTTAGAACACTGCCTTTAATTAATGACAACAATTTCTTATAATGTGACATGGTATACCACAATAATGAAACTTAAACCTTGTATCACTTGACTTCGATCTCCCTCTTGGTTTATTACGGTTGTCCATGATATTGCTTATATTTGTCTCTCCCCCTGTTTTCAGTTACAAGCGTTTGAAATTGATCAGTACCTGCAAACTTATTTCTATTATCTTCATTGAGTAAGATACTAGTAACCAAATCCATGGTAACCTGCTATTTGGTGTCGAATTACTAACAGACACCACCAACGTTTCCCAACTATCAGGTAATGAGCTTAGAAGTAACAATGTTTGCATTTTATCATCTAACATTATCTTCATTTTTGACAACTAATTCACTATATTTTACACCTCATTCAAGTGTTCAGCAATAGAATTACCTTCCTTGAATTTCAGATTCGCCAACTTTCTTATAAAAACGGCATTGTTCGCAGCGGTGTTTCTATCATACAAATTCTGGAGTTTAGTCCAAAGAGAATGGGCACACGTCTCAGCGGACACATGGTGAAATATTGTATCATCTAGCCATTGCCTAATATGGCCAATGACTTTTCTATTTAATTTTTTTCACTCATCTTCAGATATCTTCCATCTTTGCTTTTCATATCACATAATTAGAGCATTAACGCTAATCATCCTTGTATTGTTATTCTCTATGTCAATTCCACATACTAACAATCTCCCAACAATTGCTCTGATACCACTTTGTTGAGGAAAACAAAACAAACAACTACAAAGAAAATTCTACCAATGGAAGAACCAAGTAATATTGTCAAACAAATATTGAATGCAAGCAAATAATCAATGCAAAACAAAAAGACACTAAGATAGACGTGGAAAACTTTTCAAGGTGAAGGGTAAAAAATCACGGGGCAAATCCGATCAATCCACTAATCAATAAAATGAAATACATTGTTCTTCTCAAGCCTTTTGTTCAAGACTTGCGGAATACAATGAGCAATACAAGGGTTACCTCACAAGAGCTTCAACTAACTTTCTAAACAATTGGAGAATACACCGAAACAAACGGCACCAAAATTCAGCAAGAAACAGGTCCAAAACACTATTGTGAGTATTCAACTAAACCCCAACAATCAACTCCTCCTTCCCTTCTTTATTCTCTTTCTCAATGAAGGTAAACCAAGCACACACACAATTTTTCTCTCTACAAATCAGCCCTAGCTACCTCCTTTTATTCACACTTGCTCACAGGACCTGGTCCACCCTAATGGTCTGGACCCAACCCAACAACATTTGCCACTGTAAGAGGAGCGGGGCACATTGCTCCCAGTTACCAGCCCTCTCAAGCACTCACCATGATCTCATCAATCGTACAAGGAAAATTGTTCCCTCTTCTTAAGGCATCACCGTAGTTGATCAAAATCAATTTTTATATATCTTGTAACTGAAGTTTAATGCTATCGTTGTTCCTGAGAATTTTTTTTATAAAAAATAGCAGAGCTCCAGTTTGTTTACTGAGTAGAGCCAGCTCGGTTTGGTCCTTTTGTTTTATAGACCCAATTTCTAATAGCCTAGTAATCCGTGACTGATGGATCAAATACAATGCCATGAACAATTTGTTTGTAGAAATAAAATCAATACTATTTTCTTTGAGAGGAATGCATGGATTCATAATCCTATGTTGCGCTCTGTTAGCTTCTAAAGGAAGTTATGAAAGAAAGTTCTATTGTATTTCATATAAGAAAATGTACATCTTACATTGTTTATATAGACAACTCAAAAGAATGACTAGCTGTCAAAACAGACTAACAAACCTATTAACAAATAGACTAACAACTCATCTAACTCATAACTTGTCTAGCTAATAGCTAATTACACTTAACATCCCCCCTCAAACTAAGTGTAGATGCATCAACAACACTTACTGTGTCATGTAGCAACAAGAATCTGGAATTACCAAGAGCTTTTGTAAAGATATCAGCAACCTGATCAGCTGCTGGAATATGGTGAACATGAATAAGCTTGTGAACAACCTTCTCACGCACAAAGTAACCATCTATCTCAATGTGCTTAGTCCTAAAATGAAGAACAGGATTGGCACTGAGCATGAAAGTACTCTTGTTATCACACCAGATAGTAGGAGTGGTACAAGCAATCTTCAGTTCATAAAATAGAGATTGTAACCATGTAAGCTCAGCCGTAACAGAAGCTAGACTTCTATACTCTGCTTCAGTACTACTTTTGGAGACAATGCTTTGTTTCTTAGATGACCATGAAATGAGATTAGCTCCCAAATATACACAGTAGCCAGAGGTAGAGCGTCTGTCAGTTGGATCAGAAGCCCAATCAACATCACAGTAGCCAGACATCTGAAAAGAAGGAGTCAAAACTAGATGAAGTCCACAAGTAGATGTAGCCTTGAGATAGCGTAAGATTCTTTTGACCACTCGCCAATGTGATTCAAGAGGATTTTGCATGAATTAGCAAACTCTATTCATAGAGTATGCAAGCTCTGGTCTGGTTATAGTAACATACTGTAAGGCCCCAACTATACTTCGATATAATTGAACATCTTGGACTGGATCACTACCCGTAGAAAATAATTTTTCACCACCACTCATAGGAGTAGGCAACTTATTTGCAAACTTCATCTTAGCACGAAAAAGGAGATCATTGATGTATTTAGATTGAGACAAAAACAACCCATTGGCAGTATGTTGAACCTAAATGCCAAGAAAGTAATGAGCAAGACCTAAATCTTTCAAAGAGAACTGAGTATTCGGTTGTTGAATTAACTGAGATACATCATATGAATTAGCACCAGTGACTAGAATGTCATCTACATAGACGAGAAGAAAAATAGGAGACGAAGAATGTCTGATGAAGAGAGATGAATCTGACTTAGTAGGAGCAAAACCAAATATGAGAAGGGTATGTCTCAGTGTATCAAACCAAGCCCTAGGAGCCTGCTTTAGACCATACAAAGCCTTGTTAAGCTTGCAAACAACATTGGGACGGGAAGGATCAACAAATCTAGGAGGTTGCATCATGTAAACCTCTTCTTGTAGATCTCCATTCAAAAATGCATTGTTGACGTTTATCTAAAATACTGACTAACCATATGTGACAGCCACCGAGAGCATGACCCTGATTGTAGTGGGTTTAACAACTGGACTGAAGGTCTCTGCATAATCAAAACCAGCAACTTGTTGGAAACTTCTAGCCACCAAGTGAGCTTTATATCTGTGCACTGTTCCATCTAAATTCTCCTTGATCTTAAAGAACCATCTACAACCAATAATAGACCTATTCTGGGGAAAATCTACCAGTGACCAAGTATTTATTCTCATCAAAGCCATATATTCTTCTTGCCTAACAGAAAACCAATGAGGAGTATCTAAAGCCTCATTCAAACTGGAAGGTTCGGCTGAAGCCATGTACACCTTGGGCTTGTAAACACCAGCTTTTGACCTAGTTACCATTGGATGACCAGTAGCAGCAGTAGGAGCATCAGTAGGAGCAGTATTAGGAGCAAAACTAGGAGTAGGAACAGTATTAGGAGTAGTAGTAGGACTGACAGTAGGAACAGAAATATCCACTGGACTAGGAGCAGTAGTATGAGTATTTGGACTTAGCACTGGATTAGAAGAGGGAACCATTTGACTAGGAGAATAAGTATTACTAAAAATTGGTGAATGTCTGTCAGTAGGTATATGAGAAAAAGAAATAGAAGCAGGAGTAGGTGTATTGACAACAGGAGTAGAGGTTGAAGAATTAGTACTCCATCTTGTATATGGAAAGAAATTTTCATTAAACAGAACATCTCGAGAGATGAAGATACGACCAGTAGGTGATAGGAATTTATACCCTTTATGTTGTAGGCTATAACCAATAAAAATACACTCAACTTACCTGAAATGAAGTTTATTAGAATTGTAAGGTCTTGTGTTAGGAAAACATGAACAACCAAAGACTTTGAGAGTATGATACTCAGGGACCTTGTGATAAAGTATCTCATATGGAGAAATACCTTTAAGAACAGCAGAAGGAACTCGATTGAGAAGAAAGACTGAAGTCCTTAAGAAAAGTTGGATAGGCATCTGACTTGTTTTGTAAAAGATAAACCCAAGTGAATCGACTGTATGCATTAATGAAGTGAATGTAATACCTGTAACCAGATGAAGACACAGTGGATGCAAGACCCCATAGATCAGAAATATTACATCTGGTAAGAATTTTCCGCACAAGTGGTAACGAGGGATGACCCAATCTAGCATGCCAAAGATACAAAGAAGAAGATGACTTAGAGGTAGATGTATTGACTGAAATACAAGCATCATTATTGACTGGAAAGTTTTGATTGCAACTGACTGGAATGTGTTGATTGAAACTAAAAGAATTTGTATTTGATGCATTAGATGGAAGGCTTTGATTATTGACTGAAGTATTGTGATTGAACCTGAGGGACTCTGACTTTGAATCAGCAATGAGAGACTCTGATGTTGAATCAGCAATGAGAGACTTGGACTTTGAATCAGCAAGGGACATTGATGGGAAGACATGAAGTCCTCTGTTAAGCTTCCCTTCCAAGAGGATTTGATGTGTGACCTGATCCTTGACAAAACATAGATCAAGATGAAACTCAAAGAAAACACCATTATCCCTTGCAAACCTAGAAACACTTAACAAATTCTTAGTTAATTTAGGAACCTAAAGAACATTCTTAAGATGCAATACTCTTGAAGAATTAGAAGATTGTAAAGTAGACTGACCAATATTTTCAATTTGTAATGCAGTACCATCTCCAAGAAAGAGTTGTTCATTGCCATGATAAGGGACAGAAGACATCAAATTCTGAGTGTATGGAGTGCAATGATCAGTAGCCCCTGAATCAGGATACCACCTACGATCAAAAGGTGTAAAAGCAACACATGATTGCATCTTAGACTGTGATTCAGCTCCCCAACTAGGACGAGTAGACTGACTGGTTGAAGCAGAGAAAGCATGACGAGGAGTTGAATTGGTTGGTTGAGATGATATGACTCAAGAAGAGGTATGTGAAGTGGAGTTCCATGGATTTGAAACATTACTGTCAAACCTATTATAGCATTTGAATGCAAGGTGTCCAATTTTACCACAAATTTGACACTGAGGACGATTGGATTGATAACCAGATCCAGATGGCCTAACACCTCTCCCAGATCCAGATCTTGCACCTTTTGGTGAGAAGGGATTGAATGAAGCTCTGGACTGAGGTCTCCAACCTTGTGAATTCGACACAAATGATCTAGGTGAGGGTTTGTATGATGTATGAGCCACATTTATAGAACTAGACACATCAAGATCTTTCATATGTCTTTCAATTTTTGATTCTTGAGCAAGCAAAAGAGACTCAACCTCTCCTACATTGTAGTCATCTGATCTAGAGCTCACTGATACTACAAATGTATCATATAACTGTGGTAATATCACAATGCAATGGTATTGCATAGTTGACTAGCTGGTGAAGGTCCTTCATTAGTTGTACTAGCCAAGTACTTTCCTGTGCTACCATAGTTGTTGCTCTATACTCAGCTTCTATAGTTGATAGAGATATTGTCGGTTGTCTCTTGCTACACCAAGTGACTGCTCCTGAACCAAGACTAAACATCTATCCTGTAGTCGATATCCTTGTGTCATGATCTCCAGCATAATCCGCATCGCAGTAGCCAACCATTTTGCATTCCTCATCTTTCTTGTATAGAATTCCAATGTCAGTGGTACCTTTCACCTACCTTAAGATTCTGCGAACTGCTTCGAGATGAGGCTTCTTCGGCTTCTGCATGAACCGGCTTGCTACTCCAACTGCGTAGGCTATGTCTGGCCGTGTGAGGGTTAGGTAGATTAGGCTCCCGACAAGCTGGCGATACATTGTTGTATCTTCCAAGTCTTTTCCTTTATCAACACATAACTTAGCATTGGCCTCCATCGATGTTGAGGTTGGTTTACACTCAAGCATCCCGTACTTCTTTAATAACCCTCGAGCATATTTTTGCTGGCAAAGGAATAAGCCTCTGTCACTTCGTTCTATCTCAAGCCCTAGGGAGTGTCTTAATTCTCCTAACTCCTTCATTTGGAAGTGGACCGCCAGGTTTCTTCATACTCTTTGAATCTCTTCTGTGTCATTTCCAATGACAATCAGATCATCTACGTATACTAGCACTATTGCTAGTTTTCCTTCCTAGGATTTGATAAATAGGATGGAGTCTGAATGTGCAACTGAGTAGCCGCTTTGAACTAAGAACTCCGCTACCTTCCCATACCAGCCCCTTGGTGCATGCTTCAGTCCGTACAACGCCTTTTTTTAGCCCCTGTTGGGTTTTACACTCAAACCCCCTCGGTTGTTCCGTATATATATATATATATATATATATATCTCGGTCAATTTCAACGTGCAAGAACGCGATCTTCACATCCATTTGCCATAGTTTCCAAGATTTATTTGCTGCTAGTGCAAGTGGAACCATGACCGTAGTAATCTTGGCTACTGAACTAAATGTTTCATCGTAGTCCAGCAAATATTGCTGTGAGAACCCTTGAGCTACCAATCGAGCCTTGTACCTTTCTATCGAGCCATCAGGACGAGTTTTTATCTTGTAGACCCATTTACATGATATGGGCTTTACATCCTTGGGTTTTGGTACCAAGTCCCAAGTTTGATTTTGCACCAGGGCTTGGATTTCTTCTTCCATTGCATTTCTCCACTTCGAACTCAGATATGCTTTTTCAAATGTTGCGGGCACCCTAATGTTGTGTTATACAGTCACAACATTTGCATACTTTGGATTGGGCTTGCGTTGTCTAGTTGACCTTCTTAACTGTTGGCCCACATCTTCTTCACTTTCTTGAACTTCTTCTGGTGTTCTTTCATATACACCAGTCTGCCAAGGGCTTGAAGATGTACTTGGTGTTTTGGGTGAGCTCGGTCGTACTCCTTCTTCATCATTTGCAGGTGATAACTCATTTTTCTGCATTTCCTCTTGTAGACTTTTGGAGTCTGGCAGAAGTAGTTGTTGTGTAGACCACCACGATGAAGCTTCGTCAAACACCGCGTTCCTTGATATATAACACCGCCCGGTTGTAGGGTTGCAACATTTCCACCATTTTCTTTGACTGTCGTATCCCACAAAGATGCAACAAATACCTTTCTTGTCGAACTTACTTCTTAGGTAATCAGGCACGAACACGTAGCACACACATCTGAATACTCGGAAGTGACTCACTGTAAGCTTGGTATGCCATAACTTCTAGAACGGTGAAAAAAAATATAGTTTTGCTTGTGGCAGCTTGTTGATAACATGGGTTGCAGTCTTCATACACTCGGCCCAAAAACGACTCGGTAGATTCTTCGCATGCAACATACTTCGACATATCTCTGCCAAATGTCGGTTCTTCCTTTCAGCTATGCCATTTTGTTGAGGGGTGCCTGGACATGTTAATTGCCTCCTAATTTTACACTCCTTCAAGAAGTTGCTAAATTCATCCGATGTGTATTCTCCACCATTATCGGTACGCAGGCATTTGATCTTCCTTCCTACTTTGCATTTGATGTCCTCCTTAAATGCCTTAAATATTTCGAGAACTTCTTATTTTTCCTTTAGAAAGTAAACCCACACGTACCTTGAAAAATCATCAATAAAAATCACCATGTATCGCATTCCACTGACTGATGGTTGCTTCACCTGGCCGAAGACATCTGAGAGGATGAGTTGCAATGGTTCCTTGGCCCTAAACTTCGACTCCTGATAGGGTAGTTGATGAGCATTATCGTACTGGCACCCAATACAGACTGTTCCTCCTCGTACGTCCAGGTGAGGTAGACTCTTCAACATTGACTTGGTCATCATTATCTTCAACTTATGATAGCTAACATGCCCTAGCCTTGCATGCCACAAGTCAGCAGTTTCACTGCATCGAGTCTTATCCACATATGCTGAATCCGCAAGCATCACGTAGATAGACTCCAACTTTCTTACCGTCATGATGGGTGTATTGGCTTTAGAGTTCGGTACACCTTAACATCTTTCTGTCCGAACACCACATACTTGCCAGTTGCTGTTAATAGTGATACTGACAATAAGTTTTTCTTCATACCTGGAATGTGATAGACATTCTGCAATTGAACTTGATTAGGGTTGAAGAGTGGAGTGAATGTAGTCTCCCCAGTGTGAGCCATCGGCAATCTCGTGTTATCGGCATTTATCACGACCCGATCTCCTTTGTATTCACATAAGCTTGACAATTTCTCCTTGTCTCCAGTCATATGGTTGGAGCAACCTTAGTCAACAATCCAATCAATACTGTAGTTGACTTGCACGTCTTGATCTTCAGCGGCCATGGCTACCTCATCCTCGGAGAAGTCAATTTCTTCATCTGAAAAATCCTCATGAACGGGCTGGGTAGTTGCAAAGGATACTTGGAATTCCCATTCTTCTTCACTGTTGTCTTGGTGATTTTGAGATGTCACAAAGTTTCCTTCAGCTGTCTTCTTCTTTGACCAGCAGTCTTTTGCATAGTGGCCTCTCTTGCCACAATTGTAGCAACCGTCCTTTCTCCGGTCATTGTTGTCTCTGCCTTGCTGAGCTCTCCTTTCTTGTAGCTCCTCTCTTGGGACTTCTTGGGCCTGCTATCTTCTTTTTTATCTGATCTTACAAAATTCTTCATTTTATACCCGCTCTTTATTTTGTTGAAGAGCGCCTCCTCTTCCTTATTTTCCAAAGAGACACCTGCCATTTGCTTAGCCAATCTTTTTTGATTGGCCAATAGACTTTCAAACTCCACAATAGAAGTTTGAGTTGGCCAACCACGAATGGCGGTAACAATCCTGGTATATTCAGGTTTTAGACCATGGATTATTATTCTTTTCATCCTATCTTCAGTAACTTTGGAGGCAGGGTCTAACTTTGAAATTTCATGACATAAAATTTTAATTTTTAGAAAATAGTCTCTAATAGACATACCTCCTTGCTTGGAGTTCATCAACTCATTCTCCAAGAACTGTAGGGGCGCATCATTCATTTTTTAAAACAGAGATGCAAATGTATCCCAAGCTCTTTTGGATATGTCTGCATCTTTTATATACTGAAGCATTTCATCCTCGATCGTCGTCTTGAGCACATAAAGCGCCTTCCCTGCTTTGATCTCCCACTTCTTGAATTCGACAACATTCTCCTTTGGCGGTGGTGTAGTCTCACTACTACCAACAACCTGCCACAAGTCCTGCCCTTACAAGTAGGACTTTATCCTTGTCTGCCAACTCTTGTAATTATGGTGGTTGAGCTTTGTAAGCCCACCAGTTGTGCCAACGAGATCTCCCATCGTGACAAGGTACAACCTCATTTGTGCTATCGAGTAAGCTTGGTCTTACACCAATCTGCTTCACAATCCAGACTGTGCACGAACGATCTCCGACTAGACAGTACTGTTTCACCAAAGGTGAGAATAGTACCCTATGTATGAATAGGGTGAGCTGGCTCTGATACCAAATTGTTGGGAAATTTGGGAAGAACTTAAGAAAGACTAATTTTATTAATCTCTTAAAAGTTTCTTACAACTTCACACCCTTACTATGCTCACTACTACACTTGAGCTTATTTGCTCCTTGATACCTACACCTCACAACCTCTCCCCTGTTTATAGTAGCTCTAAAAAGGTGGGAGGATTCTATAGAAGCAATCTCAACCACACATCTTTATTTCTCTAGAACTCTCTCAAATGTCTAGAGTATTACAAAGGTGTAGAATTCTCTAGACATTAAACCATCTAGAGAATACTCATTCTTGTTTAATCTTCTAGATAATGGGTTTGGGCTTTAGGCTTTAAGCGTTTGAGCTAGTTAGTGATGATTTTCAACAATTAATGCCCATGCTGATCAATATTATTGTATTTGAAATAATCATTTTACAACAAAAACATGTTTTGATGTCTCAGGGCCTGAATGTTCTTCGCTTGGATTTGGAGCCATGGAAGAATTAGGACCCTTCAGGGTCAATAGTGATGGGACAACACTCTTCAGGAATGAGTATGCTTGGAATGATGGTAAGTTTGGAACACATCCAATGAAATATTGTTCAACATTACAAGTTTCATGGGTTCTTAAAATACTAACAATAGAAACAATTACAGTTGCGAATGTGATCTTTTTGGAGTCACCAGCGGGTGTAGGATTTTCGTATTCAAACACCTCATCTGATTACGATAAAAGTGGGGACAAGAGAACCGCGGCAGACTCTTACACATTTTTGGTAAACTTGTTAGAGATATTCCCACAATATAAAGGCAGAGATTTCTTCATAACAGGCGTGACCTATGCTGGACATTACGTGCCTCAGCTCGCGTCCACAATTCTTCTCCATAACATCAACAATAACACCATTATCAACCTCAAAGGCATTGCAATATGTTCATCGTTCATTTATTCTAAATTTTGTGTCAGGTTTTTGACATTGAAATTCGAAACTCACACACACACATGTGTGTGTGTGTGTGTTCAATCTATATATATATATATATATGTGTGTGTGTGTGTGTGTGTGTGTGTGTGTGTGTGTGTGTGTTCAATCTATTCCTAATAATCCACTTCATTACATACTATTTTAGATTGGTAATGCATGGATTGACGACAACACAAACACATTAGGCATGTACGACTACTACTACAGTCATGCCCTAAATTCAGATGAAACAAATGTAGCCATCCACAAATATTGTGACTTTGTTGGTGGAAATTCATAGGATAAGTGTTGGGAACCGCTGGGCCAAAGCACTGATGAAATTGGAGGTCTTGATACATACAACATCTATGCTCCATTATGTTGAAAATCATCAATAACTAGCCCAAATGTTTAAAGCCTAAAGCCCAAAAGTTAAAGCCCAAACCCATTATCTAGAAGATCCAACAAGAATGAGTATTCTCTAGATGGTTCAATGTCTAGAAAATTCTACACCTTTATAATATTCTAGACATTTGAGAGAGTTCTAGAGAAGCAAAGATGTGTGGTTGATATTGTTTCTCTAGAATCCTCCCACCTCCTTAGAGCTATTATAAATAGGGGAGAGGTTGCGAGGTGTAGACATCAAGGAGCAAACAAGCTCAAGTGTAGTAGTGAGTGTTGTGAGCATAGTAAGGGTGTGAAGCTGTAAGAAACTTTTGAGAGATTAATAAAATTAGTCTTTCTTAAGTTCTAGTTCTTTCCAAATTTCCCAACAATCTGGTATTAGAGCCAGCACACCCTATTCATACATAGGGTACTATTCTCACCTTTGGTGAAACACTGTCTAGTCGGAGATCGTCAGTGCACAGTTCGAAACTGTGAAGCAGATTGGTGTAAGACCAAGCTTACTCGGTAGCACAAAGGAGGTTGTACCTTCTCATGATGGGAGATCTCATTGGCACAATTGGTGGGCTTACAAAGCTCAACCACCATAATTACAAGAGTTGGCAGACAAGGATAAAGTCCTACTTGCAAGGGCAGGACTTGTGGCAGGTTGTTGGTGGTAGTGAGACTACACCACCGCCAAAGGAGAATGTTGTCGAATTCAAGAAGTGGGAGATTAAATCAGGGAAGGCGCTTTATGTTCTCAAGACGACGATCGAGGATGAAATGCTTCAGTATATAGAAGATGCAGACACACCCAAAGGAATTTGGGATACATTTGCATCCCTGTTTTCAAGAACGAATGATGCGCGCCTACAGTTCTTGGAGAATGAGTTGATGAACTCCAAGCAATGAGGTATGTCTATTAGAGACTATTTTCTAAAAATTAAAATTTTATGTCGTGAAATTTCAGATTTAGACCCTGCCTCCAAAGTTACTGAAGATAGGATGAAAAAAATAATAATCCATGGTCTAAAACCTGAATATACCGGGATTGTTACTGCCATTCATTGTTGGCCAACTCAACCTTCTATTGTGGAGTTTGAAATTCTGTTGGCCAATCAAGAAAGTTTGGCTAAGCAAATGGCAGGTGTCTCTCAGGAAAATAAGGAAGAATATGCGCTCTTTAACAAAATAAAGAACGGGTATTAGAAGAAGAATTTTGTAAGATCAGATAAAGAAGAAGATAGCAGACCCAAGAAGTCCCAAGAGAAGAGCTACAAGAAAGGGGGAGCTCAGCAAGACAGAAACAACAACGACCGGAGAAAGGACGATTGCTACAACTGTGGCAAGAGAGACCACTATGCAAAAGACTGCTGGTCAAAAAAGAAGACAGCTGAAGAAAACTTGGTGACATCTCACAATCACCAAGACAGCAGTGAAGAAGAATGGGACTTCCAAGTATCCTTTGCAACTACCCAGCCTGATCGTGAGGATTTTTCAGATAAAACAATTGACTTCTCCAAGGATGAGATAGTTATGGCCGCTGAAGATCAAGACGTGCAAGTCAACTATAGTAAGGATTGGATTGTTGACTCAGGCTGCTCCAACCATATGATTGGAGACAAGGAGAAGTTGTCAAGCTTATGTGAATACAAAGGAGACCGGGTCGTGATAACTGTTGATAATACGAGATTGTCGATCGTTCACACTGGGGAGGCTACATTCACTCCATGCTTCAGCCCTAATCAAGTTCAATTGCAGAATGTCTATCACGTTCCAGGTATGAAGAAAAACTTATTTTCAGTATCACAATTAACAGCAACTGGCAAGTATGTGGTGTTCGGGGCGGAAGATGTTAAGGTGTACCGAAATTTAAAGCCATCGGGTACGCCCATCATTATGGGAAGAAAGTTGGAGTCTATTTACGTGATGTCTGCGAAATCAGCATATGTGGACAAGACTCGATGCAGTGAAACTGTTGACTTGTGGCATGCAAGGCTAGGGCATGTTAGCTATCATAAGTTGAAAATAATGATGACCAAGTCAATGTTGAAGGGTCAACCTCACCTAGACGTATGAGGAGGAACAGTCTGTGTTGGGTGCCAGTACGGTAAAGCTCATCAACTACCCTATCAGGAGTCGAAGTTTAGGGCCAAGGAACCATTGCAACTCATCCATTCAGATGTGTTCGGCCGGGTGAAGCAACCATCAGTCAGTGGAATGCGATACATTGTGACTTTTATTGATGATTTTTCAAGGTACGTGTGGGTTTACTTTCTGAAGGAAAAATCAGAAGTTCTCGACATATTTAAGGTATTTAAGGAGGACATCGAATGCAAAGTAGGAAACAAGATCAAATGCCTGCGTACCGATAATGGTGGAGAATACTCATCGGATGAATTTACCAACTTCCTGAAGGAGTGTAAAATCAGGAGGCAACTAACATGTCCAGGCACCCGTCAACAAAATGGCATAGCTGAAAGGAAGAACCGACATTTGGCAGAGATATGTCGAAGTACGCTGCATGGGAAGAATGTACCGAGTCATTTTTGGGGCGAGTGTATGAAGACTGCAGCCCATGTTATCAACAGGCTGCCACAAGCAAAACTAGATTTCTTTTCACCGTTCCAGAAGTTATGGCACACCAAGCCTACAGTGAGTCACTTCCAAGTATTCGAATGTGTGTGCTACGTGTTCGTGTTTGATCACCTAAGAAGTAAGTTCGACAAGAAGGCTATTCGTTGCATCTTTGTGGGATACGACAGTCAAAAAAATAATGGAAATGCTGCAATCCTACAACCGGGTGGTGTTATACATCAAGGAATGTGGTGTTTGACGAAGCTTCATCGTGGTGGTCTACACAACAACTAATTTTGCCAGACTCAAAAAGTCTACAAGAGGAAATGCAGAAAATGGGCATCACCTGCAAATGATGATGAAGAAGTACGACCGAGCTCACCCAAAACACCAAGTACATCTTCAAGCCCATGGCAGATTGGTGTATATGAAAGAACACCAGAAAAGTTCAAGAAAGTGAAGAAGATGAAGGCCAACAGTTAAGAAGGTCAACTAGACAACGCAATCCCAATCCAAAGTATGCAAATGTTGTGACTGTATAACACAACATTAGGGAGCTCGCAACATTTGAAAAAGCATCTCAGAGTCCGAAGTGGAGAAATGCAATGGAAGAAGAAATCCAAGCTCTGGAGCAAAATCAAACTTGGGACTTGGTACCAAAACCCAAGGATGTAAAGCCCATATCATGTAAATGGGTCTACAAGATAAAGACTCGTCTTGATGGCTTGATAGAAAGGTATAAGGTTCGATTGGTAGCTCGAGGGTTCTCACAGCAATATGGACTGAACTATGATAAAACATTTAGCCCAGTAGCCAAGATTACTACTAACAGGGTTCTACTTGCACTAGCAGCAAATAAATCTTGGAAACTATGGCAAATGGATGTGAAGAACGCGTTCCTGCACAGTGAAATTGACCGAGAAATATATATGGAACAACCGAGAGGGTTTGAGTGTAAAACCCAACAAAACTATGTTTGCAAGCTAAAAAAGGCATTGTACGGACTGAAGCAAGCACCAAGGGCCTGGTACGGGAAGATAACGGAGTTCTTAGTTCAAAGCGACTACTCAGTTGCACATTTAGACTCCAACCTATTTATCAAATCCCAAGAAGAAAAACTAGCAATAGTGCTAGTATACGTAGATGATCTGATTGTCACTAGAAATGACACAGAAGAGATTCAAAGAGTACGAAGAAACCTGGCTGTCCGCTTCCAAATGAAGAAGTTAGGAGAATTAAGACACTTCCTAAGGCTTGAGATAGAATGAAGTGACAGAGGCTTATTCCTTTGCCAGCAGAAATATGCTTGAGGTTTATTGAAGAAGTACGGGATGCTTAAGTGTAAACCAACCTCAACACCGATGGAGACCAATGCTAAGTTATGTGTTGATAAAGGAAAAGACTTGGAAGATACAACAATGTATCGCCAGCTTGTTGGGAGCCTAATCTACCTAACCCTCACACGACCAGACATAGCCTACCCAATTGGAGTAGCAAGTCGGTTCATGCAGAAGACGAAGAAGCCTCATCTCGAAGCAGTTTGCAGAATCTTAAGGTATGTGAAAGGTACCACTGACATTGGAATTCTATACAAGAAAGATGAGGAATGCAAAATGGTTGGCTACTGCGATGCGGATTATGCTAGAGATCATGACACAAGGAGATCGACTACAGGATAGGTGTTTAGTCTTGGTACAGGAGCAGTCACTTGGTGTAGCAAGAGACAACCAACAATATCTCTTTCAACTACAGAAGCGGAGTATAGAGCAGCAGCTATGGCAGCACAGGAAAGTACTTGGCTAGTACAACTAATGAAGGACCTTCACCAGCCAGTCGACTATGCAATACCATTGCATTGTGATAATCAGTCTGCAATACGCTTAGCTTAAAATCCGATGTTCAGTGCAAGGACAAAGCACATGAGGTCCACTACCACTTCATTAGAGAGAAGGTACTTCAAGACGGATAACCAAGTAGCATATATATTCACTAAGGGACTTGGCACGACAGAGTTCGAAGACTTTCGGAGACAACATGGCATGATCTTCAACGGAGTTAGTGATGTGGGGGAGTGTTGAAAATCATCACTAACTAGCCCAAATGTTTAAAGTCTAAAGCCCAAAAGTTAAAGCCCAAACCCATTATCTAGAAGATCCAACAAGAATGAGTATTCTCTAGATGGTTCAATGTTTAGAGAATTCTATACCTTTGTAATACTCTAGACATTTGAGAGAGTTCTAGAGAAGCAAAGATGTGTGGTTGAGATTGTTTCTCTAGAATCCTCTCATCTCCTTAGAGCTACTATAAATAGGGGAGAGGTTGTGAGGTGTAGACATCAAGGAACAAACAAGCTCAAGTGCAGTAGTGAGTGTTGTGAGCATAGTAAGGGTGTGAAGTTGTAAGAAACTTTTGAGAGATTAATAAAATTTGTCTTTCTTAAGTTCTAGTTCTTCCCAAATTTTCCAAAACATTATGCCATGATAGTAGCCCCAAAACTGTTGCAATTATGATGTGCTATTTTAGTAGCACACAACTTAATACCCTGCTTTGTGATTGTAGTATAGAATAAGTAGGGATCGTTCTAGACCGGGGATTAGAGGGCTTGTCAATTAAAACTAATAATAACTAAAAGACAACTAACAACCTAATTAATTAAATAAAAGGGGATTGGATTTTCTAAATTAAACTATGAAAATAATTACGAAAATTACTATAAAGATAATAAAATTAATGGATGGCAAAGATAAGAAATTAGCTAAGGGTTTATCTCCACACACCAAACATATGTTTATAAATCAATCTTCAATAATCACTTGCTAACTCGTGAGAGACAATGCTCAAGATTAACCGTGACCGCACTGCATTAATCTTATTATTTTCTCAAGTTCGTTGAATTAAACTAAGCGTCATTTTTAAACTATTCTTATCATGCTATCTAAACAGGAATTGCAAGTTAAATGACAATCTAAGATAATTAAGTTTTGTGGAAAATATGAACACTGACTAGGCAATTACAAGTATGATCAACATCTTGTTCTTACCTAGGTTTTTACTTAACCTTACCAACGTTCCTTGGTATTTATTAATTGTGAATACAAAACTATAACAATTAGGTGAAACTCTCCTAAATTCTAGCCCCAGATCCTAGCATGCTTACTAAGTTGGCCACCTTAACAAACATACAAAGAAAAGTTCTCTATAAAGCAGTTAAGCAAAACACAATCAGTAATAGCAATGAAGATTAAATTCAATTAATTTATAAAACACATGTTTGGGGCCTCGAATCCACACCTAACTAAGAGGAGTTTAGCTAGACATATTAATTATGTTCAAACAGTAATCCATAATCAATAATCAATAATCAAACTAAAATAAGTAAAAGAGTTAAGTGATGAAACAAAACACTGTAGCCTTATTCGTGGTGGTAGATAGTGGAAATTGGGGTGCGAATAGCAGACTGGGGAGAAATTTATTTCTCTTCCTTCTTCACGCGATCTATGTCTCTTCGTCGCTGTTCGCTTTCTCTTTTTCCTCCTCGATTTCTTCTTCCTTCTCGATCTCTGCCTGTGCTGTGTGTATGACGAGAGACGGACGGTGGTGGTATAGCTGATGTGTGAAGGTAATGGAAGGAAGAAATCGGGCGAGAGAGATGAAGGTTGTGCGAGGAAGAGATGCGAAAAAGATATGGAATGAGGGGTTGTTGTTTCGATTGAAGATTTCGATGGTAATGATGGAAGAATGGTTGTGTTGGGTGTTAGGAAGGAAAAGGGGATGATGGAGGTGGTTGGATGATGAACTGAGACAGAGATGGGAGCCGATAATTGCTGCGACTGTGGATGAGGACGGTGACGATGGGTGATGATGGGTTCAGGATGATGGGCTTGATGGTTGTTGTGAAGGAGGACGACGGCAGTTGTGGGAGGATGCGTGGCTTGCTGCGCGGTGGATTAAGAGGCTATTGATGGATGGATTTCTTCAAAGCAAGGTATCATCCCTTTTATAATTGTTTTGTTTCCTTCTTTGCTTGGTTTCCTTGTTTGAGTGGTTTCCTTGTGCAAATAGTTGCCAATTCGCTTCACTTAGCTTCTATTTTATAATCTTGTAATTGGAAACCTACACAAACTCGAAAATAGTAATTAGTACCATAATTAACAAGTAATAGCTAAAAATATATATAGAAATATGGTACTAAAAATAGCCTAATTATGCCCCTATCAAATTCCCCCACACTTATCTTTTGCTAGTCCTCGAGCAAATTCAAGAAAGACTCAAACGACTCAATCTATACTTTTCAACATTTGTCTCAGGGATTTTTAACGGATCATGACATGTTAAGATTATTTGTAAGCACAAGATTAAATTCACATCATTCAAAAATTAATACATGTTCATAGCAATGATATAAAAATTCACAATTAAATCAATATAAGTGATTGTTAAACTCAAGCGCGTGCCAAGAAGAATTAAACCAAAAATCTCACTGGATGAACTCTTTTCTTTTTCACTGATTGTTTGGTAAAATCACTCTTCCTATTCTAGTTATATGTGAGAGGATTGATTTAAAAGGGAAACAAATAACTCACATATGATATAACAAGAAAGAAAAGACATTTTCTGACTTTTTTTTTCTAGATATATGATCTCATGGAAGGAATGCTACTACTTGAATGCAAGAACTAGTGACACCATATGCTCATACCTTATTCGAATCTCCACATCGTGATATTGCAAGACACACTCAATCAAAAGGTCTTAATTCAGGTTATAATGGGGCCAGGGGTCAAGGGAAGAGAAAGAACGGTTATAAATTTTCAAAGGGCTTGAAGAAATGGTGAAAACATGCAATAAGATTAGAGACAATAGCAAAGAATCATATGGTTCAAGACATAAGTGGGAAAATGACGAGGCGTGTGAGACCCTTGTGTGGGCGGACCTGAGGGGGAAGGTGAGGGTGAGGGTTGAAGCCTAATAGGCCCAACAGGCATGTGGATCCCAAGAGGGGTTGGACTAGCTACCAAGGGCAGATCATAGTCCCACATCGCCTGGGTGCGGGATGGTGATGTGCTATATATGTGCGAGGTTGGATCCCCATAGTAAGAGGCCTTTTAAAGCCGTGCGGGTCGGTTGGGCCCAAAGCGGACAATATCTTACTGTGCGGATCGGGTCGTTACAGAATAGTATCAGTGCCTGACCCAGCCGGAAGTGTGCCGACGTGGACGTTGGGCCCTAAGGGGGGTGGAGTGTGAGACCCTTGTGTGGGCGGACCAGAGGGGGAAGGTGAGGGTGAGGGTTGGAGCCCAATAGGCCCAACAGGCCTGTGGATCCCAAGAGGGGTTGGACTAGCTACCAAGGGTAGATCATAGTCCCACATCGCCTGGGTGCGGGATGGTGATGTGCTATA
This sequence comes from Berberis vulgaris, assembly GCA_963556465.1. Lineage (NCBI taxonomy): Eukaryota > Viridiplantae > Streptophyta > Magnoliopsida > Ranunculales > Berberidaceae > Berberis > Berberis vulgaris. The sequence goes on from OY747124.1 coordinate 16,133,587, forward strand.
TATGTGCGAGGTTGGATCCCCATAGTAAGAGGCATTTTAAAGCCGTGCGGGTCGGTTGGGTCCAAAGCGGACAATATCTTACTGTGCGGATCGGGTCGTTACAAGGTGGCTCATTAATAATGAAAAGCTTCAGCAATTATTTTGTATCTACTGAAAAGAATTGAACTATTTGTATGGTACTGTAATACTGAATGGATATAGATAAGGACTTGTATCCCTTTTGTAACTTTTTTTTTTGTACCATTTTTTTTTCATTTTTTTTTTTTTTTTTTGCAACTCTTTCTTTTTGAATTGTCTATCACAAGGGTCTTCCCCCACACTTGTTTTTCAACATACCTTGAACCACAATAAAGTGTCTGTAAATCAAATTATGCTCCACTCTTTTTATTAGGTTAGGGATAGAAAATGAGGGTAATGAAACAAAAGGCTTAATAACAGGCTCAATGGGGTTAACCTAAGGGAAATATATTATAGATCAGGCATATTTGGCAATGGTGGAAACTATGTGCCTTTATCATGTCAAGCATGTTATGCAATTCAATATGATGCTTTGAACGAAGTCAATACAAGTTCTAGTGTTTAATTCTTAATTATGAAAGCAATCCAAGTAGACCCCAAAGCAAACAAAATTGAGATCATGCAACGAATTATTATTGACAAAAGAAATAAAAGATGACCTAACTAAAAACTCTCAAAATCAAAGGAACAATAGGCTCAAAACTCACATATGGGTTATAATGAGTTAAATTCAACTAAGCATGCTATAAGTACCAATTACTAAGTTGATTACATGTGAATTTGCATATGATGACCATGAATAAGCATTAACCAAAGAATAATATTAGATCTTAAATCATGTTTATAAACCACCTTTAAGTCTGCAATTAAAAACCAAATCTCATCATTGTGTTGGAAAGTATCCTAAGTCTCAAAACAACTATAAATTTTTTTTTTTTTTTTTTTTTTTTTTTTATGAAACTAATACCAACAAAGAAAATAAAAACCAACATTTTTTTTAAGGGATTGACACTTTTTTTTTCAAAATAAAACAACGTTTTGTTCCCCCCACACTTAAACCTAACATTGTCCTCAATGTGAATAGATTATAGCACATGTAATGAAAGATTTAAAAGCGGAAAAACAAACTACTAACAAACAAAAGCAAAAATAACGAAAAGAAAAAAAAAGGGATAAAAAAAGCAAATCTGATTGGGATGCCTCCCAATAAGCGCTTGTTTTAACGTCGTGCAGCTTGACGGTATCTCCAATTAATCCTCAGAATAAGTGGGAACATGGAGTGATACGTCCTCCACGTCATGCTCCACAAATGACTCATAATAGAGCTTAATTTAATGATGTTTTACTTTAAACTCCTTCCCGGTTATGACACTCTTAATTTGTATAGCACCATGGGGAAAGACATTAGTAACAATAAAAGGACCAACCCATTTAGAACGTAACTTACCAGTTCTAAGACATGATTGGAAAAGCAAGACTTTCATTCCAATGACAAAAGTATTTCCATGGATCATCTAATCATGAAAAATTATTGAGTTATCCTTATAATTGCTTTTACAATCATAAGCCTCATCCTGAATCTTTTCAAGCTCATTCAACTGTAATTTCTTTCGTTTATTTGTGTCATAGGGAACTCTATTGCTCTCATATCCAACGACAGTAGTGATGGTGGTCTCAAGTTCATCCTCATTTATGACGTCTGACAATTTCTGGGCCAAATGTTATTCACAATAATAAAAAACAAGAATGATTTTTAATAGGATATCTCGTGGCTTCAAAGATGTTGAAGCCAATCACATCACCATCAAATTCCATGGTCAGTTTCCCCGCATGCACATCAATATTTGTCTTCGCAGTTTTCATGAAGGGAAACCCTAAAAGAATAGGCAAAGGTGCTGAAAATTTTTAATCTTCCATCTCAAGCACATAGAAATCTGCTGGGAAAATCAAATGGTTAACCTGCACCAACACATCTTCCAACAAACCCCGAGGATATGCATTAGAACAATCAGCCAATTGAATAATTACACCATCATTTTTCAGTTCCCCAAGATTCATAGAACAATAAACAGAATATGACATAACATTAATTGAGGCACCTAAGTCTAACATTGCATTTTCAATTTTAGTATTACCGATAACACAAGGGATAGTGAACCTACCTGGATCCTTGCATTTCGGTGGGAATTTCCTTTGAAGAACTGCGGAGACATTCTCACTTACCTTAACTACCTCTCCATCTTGAAGACGTATCTTTGTTGTACAAAGCTCCTTCAAAAATTTTGCATACTTAGGCACTTGCTTAATAGCATCAAGAAGCGGAATATTGACTTGGACTTTTCGGAAGGTTTCCAAAATTTCCTTGTCCTGTTCATCTTTTCTAGATTTGGCAAACCTACCTGGAAAAGGCACAAAAGGTGAAACAAGATTAGCAGAAGCTAGATTTGGAATGCTCACCTTCTTACCTTGGAGCTCTGGTGTTTCAATGATGGCTGGAGAATCCTTCTGTAACTTAGCTTTCTTATTTCGACTTTTTTTAGAGACTATTGGCTCATTCTCAATTTGCCTACCACTCCTCAATGTAATTGTTTTTGCGGTTTCAAACCCGCCTTTCGAATTTGGAATGGTAGAACTAGGAAGTTTTCCTTGCTCGCGAATTTGTCCAATAAACTCAGCTATCTGTCCCATTTGTAGTTTCAAATCTGTTATATCTTTTGATTGGTTCTGCTAAGAAATAGTCAACGATTTCAAAATCTCATCATAATTAAGGGGCATACCTGAATTGTGCTGAGGTTGTTCTGGTTGCCTTTGGTCGAAACCAGGGGGTGGCCGATTCGAAGTTTGTTGTTGAGGTTGTTCTGAATTTCTCCATCCAAAACTGGGGTGATTTCTCCAACCTTCATTGTAGGTGTTCGAATAAGGATTATTCCTATAGTGATTTTGCCCCTGAAAACCTATTGCATTGACATTCTCCCAACCGCCATTCTCAATCAGTTGAGGACATTGATCAGATGAATGTCCTTGCTTTGTACACATGCCACAAACTTGTGCAACTCCTAGCATATTTGGCTTCCCTAGAGCCTGAGTCACAAGTAAAGTAAGATTAGCCATTTGAGCTTCCAAACTAGAATTAGTACTTACCTCATTGACTTGGCGTGACGGATTTCTAATTCCCTCATACTGTTGGGCATTTAAAGCTCGCGGTTTGCAATCAAAGTCTTTGCTGTTGCTGGAGTTTTATCAACCAAAGCTCCTCCTGCCGCTACATCTAACATCTGTCGCTCAAGAGGAGGTAATCCCTCATAAAAATATTGAATCAGGAGCTCCTCCTTCATCTGATGCTGCAGACATGATGCTATGAGAGTTTTGAAGCGCTCATAGTAAGCCGGATATGATTCTCCTGGACCTTGCTGTATACCACTGATTTTCTTCTTTAACAAGATAATTTTGGAAGTTGGAAAGAATTTCTCTAGAAACACCTTCTTCATGCTATCCTAAGAATATACTGTTCCGGAAGGTAGTTCATAGAGCCAATCCTTAGCCCTATCAGCCAGAGAAAAGGGGAATGCTCTCAACTTTAGGATGTTCTCATCCACATTTATTGGCGTCATATTGGAGCATACAACTTCAAATTCCTTTAAATGTTTATTTGGATCCTCCATAGAAAAACCATGATACTTCGGAATATGATGAAGTAGACTGGATTTCAGCTCGAATGACTCGATTTTGCCCTGTGCGGCTATTGGATACTGAATGCACAAGGGTGTGACACTGTCCAAGGTGGATGCCGAAAGTTCTTTAATAGATCTATTGTCTCCCATGTCGAACTCTTCAAATTCAGATTTAGAGCTAGATGTTTGTGGCTCATTTGTTTTTCTTCTTCGTCTTCTAAATGTTTTCTCATGCTCTGAATCGTATTCTACTAAGTTTTCGTTGGATCTCCTACTGCGCATGAACTTGTACCTGAGATAAAGAGATAAAGAAGAAAAAAATCAATAAAAAGAAAAATAAATAAATAAAAACTAATTAAGTAATCAACAACTTTTCTAATCCCCGGCAACGACGCTAAAAATTGATGCGCTATTTTAGTAGCACACAACTTAATATCATGCTTTGTGATTGTAGTATAGAATAAGTATGGATCATTCTAGACCGGGGATTAGAGTGCTTGTCAATTAACACTAATAATAACTAAAAGACAACAAACAACCTAATTAATTAAATAAAAAGGGATTTGATTTTCTAAATTAAACTATGAAAATAACTACAAAATCAATATTTCTCTTTTTCCTCACGCGATCTGTGTCTCTTCGTCGCTGTTCGCTTTCTCTTTTTCCTCCTCGATTTCTTCTTCCTTCTCGATCTTTGCCTGTGCTGTGTGTATGACGAGAGACGGACGGTGGTGGTATAGCTGATGTGTGACGGTAATGGAAGGAAGAGATCGGGTGAGAGAGATGAAGGTTGTGCGAGGAAGAGATGCGAAAAAGAGATGGAATGAGGGGTTGTTGTTTCGATTGAAGGGTTCGATGGTGATGATGGAAGAAGGGTTGTGTTGGGTGTTAGGAAGGAAAAGGGGATGATGGAGGTGGTTGGATGATGAACTGAGACAGAGATGGGGGACGATAATGGTTGCGGCTGTGGATGAGGACGGTGACGATGGGTGATGATGGGTTCAAGACGATGGGCTTGATGGTTGTTGTGAAGGAGGACGATGGCGGCTGTGGGAGGATGCGTGGCTTGCTGCGCGGTGGATTAAGAGGCTATTGATGGATGGATTTCTTCAAAGCAAGGTATCATCCATTTTATAATTGTTTTGTTTCCTTCTTTGCTTGGTTTCCTTGTTTGAGTGGTTTCCTTGTGCAATTAGTTGTCAATTTGCTTCACTTAGCTTCTATTTTATAATCTTGTAATTGGAAGCCTACACAAACACGAAAATAGTAATTAGTACCATAATAGTAATAGCTAAAAATATATATAGAAATATGATACTAAAAATAGCCTAATAATAACTTAAAATATATATAGAAATATGATACTAGAAATTGGATCTGTAAGCCTTCTTGCTTTTCTTCAAATTACTATGATTGGCAATGCAAAAACTGGTAGATAAAATTGCAACACGTTCAAATATAAAATTAAATTAAATTGAGCTTCATTTGAAGTACACATCCATAAACAGGTTGAAGAGTTCGATCCTTGCTCAGATGGATACGTCGAGACTTGTTTGAATCTTGCTGAGGTGCAAACTGCTTTGCATGTAAAGCCCACAGAATGGGGTGCCTGCAGGTACAATAGTCCTCTGATATCTTGTTCAACTTTTATCTGGGCGGAAGAAAGGGCTTGACCATATATCGTTTTTATTTTACAGTGGTTTAGGGTGGAATGACAGCCCAACGACAATATTGCCAACAATTAAGCAGCTGATCAACAGCGAGTGTATGGATGAATATACAGGTGACTGCATAGACTAAAATAAATTTTTGCAACTGAGAATCCAAAATTAAAGAAGTATATTTCTTGAAGTGGAGATACTGATGGAAGGGTTCCAGTTACATCATCAAGGTATTCAATAAACACTTACAAGCTTCCTATCGAGACCGCTTGGCGCCCATGGTACACAAATAATGAGGTAAAAAGTGTTTCTATTTCACATATACAAGATGAGTAAACTTTCAAGATGCCAATGAACAATCAATGGCAACTACAAGTATTAAATTATAATATGTTTTTCAAATTAGCATTTTTATGCTGGAAATGGTAAAGTTGAGGAAATTGTTAAATGTATTTATAATGGGATGCAGGTTGGAGGATACTTAGTTAGATACGACGGAGTGACATTTGCAACAGTAAGAGGAGCCGGGCACATTGTTCCCAGTTACCAGCCCGCTCGAGCACTCACCATGATCTCATCATTCCTTCATGGAAAACTTCCTCTCAAGACATCCTCGCAATTTATCCAAAATCAATATTTGCTATTTCTTGTAATTGAAGTTTCATGCTATGTGATTGATATCCCTGCGCAATTAAATCCTATGAGCCCAAGCTCACGGTCTGGCCTGTTTATCTTGTAGCTTGAAATGACCCAGTAATTTGTGACTGATGGATTGAATCCTCCGAATGATTCGTTGCATAAAATTAAAAGAAGTCTTATTTGCTTTAAAAAAAAATATGGATTCAGGATCCTCAGCTGTACCCATTGTTAAAGAAAGAAAGTTCACCTATGTTACAAAATAGAAAAGTGTTCTAGAATAGGATATGTTAGGAAAGTTAGAATAGAATAGAAGTCTTAGGTTTTCTATCTCTACAAGGTTAGATCAGAGTTAGCATTATAAATTTGTATTCAGTCAATGAATAAATACAATGATATTACAACTATAATATTTCAATACAATTATTTACATGGTATCAGAGTAAGGTTCTTAGGTGACCTAAAAATCCGGGGAATCAAGCTCTTCCTCGCCTCCGATGACTACTTAGATGCAAGAGGCAGGGAAGGGAAGACAGTAGTGATAGCCTACCTCAATCAATTCAACAACATCATAACAGACCACATTGCGAGCCACAACCTCGTTCGCCACCACTTCAGCAAACAAACTTATCGAACACCAATCACAATCTCAAATTCATCTCCAAAATCAAGTTGCCATCACCAACTTGCACGATGGGAGAACAGCAGCAAACGTCCCTCTTCTCATCCACTAGGGTTTAGATCGTAATTGTCTCAAATCGTCTTCTTCGAACAAAACAATCATCATCAGATCATCGTCCATCACCATTGAGATCAACAGAGATCATCAACAGCTCAGAACATAACATCAGAACATCTTTAGTTTACAGAAGCTTCCAACATGAATATCGATGCTACCCCGTATCTTTCATTTCAAAGGAACATCTGGAGGATGGTGATAAAATTGTTATGCCACCCTCAGTTCTCGCTCAATTATCGAGGATGAACATTGACTATCCCATCTTATTTGAACTTCATAATCCTACTTCGGAGCAAGTTTCACATTGTGGTGTTATGGAGTTTGTTGCCGATAAGGGTGTTGTCTACTTGCCAGACTGGATGATGATGAACATGGACCTAAGAGGAGGAGGGATAGTGTTTGTAAAGAATGCCACAGTTCCGAAAGCAACTTATGTCAAGTTGCAGCCACACCAAGGACTTCTTAGATATCTCCAACCCAATAGCAGCATTGGAGAAGGCATTGAGGAAATTTTCTTGCTTGACCGCTGGTGATACTATTGTAGTACCTTACGACAATAAGAAGTTTTCAATAGATATTTTGGAAGCCAAGCCTGCTGTAAGTGTTATTGAGACTGACTGCGACCACGAACGTCGGACCTGTCAATCAATCAACAATCGAACACGAACGCCAGACTTGCCAACAATCGATCTCTGATCGGTCGGACCAATCGATCTCGTTGGAATCAAACCCTTCCAATCGTGTTGATCACGAGCGTCACCCCCTTCGCACCACCGCCTGCTCAAACTCCGACGCGAGCTCGAACAAAGACAACGTCTGGGGCTTCTTCCTCCTCGCCACAGATCGACGCAAGTTTGTGCAAGTGAAGAACCTCCATTCACAGTAACCTGCTTGAGGGCGGAGTATAAGAAGAGAAAGAGATGAGGAGAGGAGTGTTTGACAAAAGCGGGCTCGCGAGGTCTCTCTGTGACTCTGTCTCTGTGATAAAATCCAAAACCCTAGTACCTTTCCATCTTGCAGCAGCAGCCATGAGTGTTCCAGTGAACCCAAACCCCTTCTTTATCTGTTTCAAACTCTCAGCAACATAACACACAAGGGAAAGCTCCAAACGCTCCACCCTGCACCTACAAACTCTTTGCGCTATTGGCACCCAAATATTTACTCAATACCACCACAGTAGATTACAAAAAATGAACTCAACAAAGAACAACAACAACGTCTCTCTCTGGCGCACACGACAGCAACACCTAGACATATGTAGACCACGTGATTTTTCTCTTGTCCTCTCTATCTCCTTGTCACAAGTTTGATCGCACATCAGATCGCACAACAGGGAAGAAACAAACGAAGAAGAAGAAACATAGGGAAAAGAAAGAAATTTGAAGCTCTTTCATTCCGCTATTCACACCTACCATCTTTGGTCACTACCAAAATTTGTGTTAACTCGAATTGAGCAATACCAAGACTCGAATTGAGTCGTGATTTCTTCATACAGGAATCACTACCAAAATCTGTGTTGACTCGAATTGAGCAATACCAAGACTCGAATTGAGTCACGGTTTCTTCATACAAGAATCATCCAAAATCCGTGTTGACTCGAATAGAGCAATACCAAGACTCGAATTGAGTCACGATTTCTTCATACAAAGTTTTCTCCAAGCTGCTTCACTCGACAGTAATGATTACATCACCAAATAGGACTTCAAAGTTTTCTCCAAGCTGCTCATTTCGTCTGTGTCTATATGTCTAGTTTGCGGGGGAGTGTTAAAGAAAGAAAGTCCACCTGTGTTACAGAATAGGATATGTTAGAAAATTCAAAATAGAATAGAAGTCTTAGGTTTCCTATCTCTACAAAGTTAGGTTAGCTTTATAAGTTTGTATTCAGTCAATAAATAAACACAATAATATTACAACAATAATATTTCAATACAATTCTTTACACTCATAGGTTTAGCAGGTTGGAGGTTATATATATAACTGAGGGGAATAGGTCAAATTGTTCCCAGTTAACAGCATACACGAGCACTCACCTTGATCTCATTTTTCCTTCAAACTTAATTGACATAACAATTCTACCTCTGTATCAATCAATTTTGACTTATTTATTACTTACAGTTGGAGTATTATCATAGTTAAGACCTGATGTAAAAAAATATTCCACCATGTAGACTATCAAGACTGGATGACAAACTGGGAAGCACCCATCAACAATATGGTGTGGGTTGGTTCGGTTTTGAGAGTTTTACAACTTTTTCTTGGTGTTTGTTAGGTGTGTGCCATCATACCAGCATAATGCCCTTGATTCCATCAGAACTCCACAATTAAACTGCTTTGGTGAAAATAGTATTAGATATTTATAGACTTGTGATGGATAATACTACAAAATCAAAGAAAAAATTGCTCAATGTTCAAAATAATACTGATAATAATAAAATGTGATTTAAAAAAAGAATCTCGTACACTACCATGGACGTGGACTGTCCTCCAAAAACTCCATATCGATGAGGAATGATTTGTGTGAGCCCCAACATTATTATTAATTTTTTTATATTTTTTTTGTAATATTTTATGATTATTTGTTTATTCATGTTAGTACCTACATATAGTGGATGATTTGAATCTACAGTGTGGTCGACGGAATCTCATTCCGTGAAATGTCGGTGAGTGATATTAATATATACCAGCATGCAATAATATACCTAAGGAAGACATGCAAAACTAAATGATTGGGAACTAGAAAGTTATCCAGTACGTTTGTTTTCCTGTCTAATTATCTATTATTCCCTTAGACAAACATGTATAGCCATTTCAAGGTTTCAAAGATGTCTGATCCAAAAACTTAGAAACAAATAATCAAATAGATTAATTAACAAGCTCTAACTTGTTATTCTCGTCTCTTCAGCCTTCCTCACTACTTGCATTATTCATACAAGTTCAACACTACCCGCATTATTGTGGAAAGAACAGAGGAGATGATGAAGTCAACACTACTAATCACTTTGTGCTTATTGACCTTCCTCGCTACCAATGAAGCTAATCAGATCACAAATCTTGATAAATTGCTCAAGTCAAGGAAGTCTGATAAGCCACTAAATGGTGGTGTGTTGTAATAACCCATAACACCAAAAATGCAGATCGCATAGCTGTCACGGCCCTGAGACTGACTCGCACGAAATCAGCTTTTAGCCCAATTAAACATTGAGTCATAAACAAAGTCAAGCACTAAAGAGACTCAGTCATGAAAGTGTAAAATCTTATGCGGGATCTCCTCCCTCCGTCACACCTGGGATCACAAGGACAATTGGTGAAGGGAGGAAAGAATGTACACATACACACTACAATTTACATACAGTCGTCACTTTTTCTTGCATCGATATCTGACTTAAATATCGAAATGCCTTCATCCACAACAGTTGTCCATAACTTAACCATGTTCAATTTTGTATGTTCGAGATCATTGACGATAGATCTGAACACATCAGCATGTTTGACTATTTCTGAGTCATGCTCTAAATTCAGAAGAAACAAATGCAGCCATTACCAAATGTCGTATATTTGCCGGTGAAAATTGGTCACTCAAGTGTGCGGATGCAATGGACCAAAGCTACTATGGAATGGGCACTGTTGAATACATTGATAGATACAACATCCATGCTCCAACGTGCCATAAAAATGGCCCAAAAGTTGACGCAACTGAATCGGTAGGACCGATTTAATTTTCTTGTAACTAAATATGCAAAAACTGGTAGCTAAATTGGATTTTTAGTATAAAATGGGTTGCTAAATTGGATCTCAAGTTTAAAATGACATATTGTAGCCAAATAATATGAGCCTCAATTGAAGCAAAACTATTGAACAGGTTAATGACTGAAATTTCACTACACTAAATTGACAATTTTGTAACAATCTCCAAAATAATATCACTTTTAAGTTGAAACAGTTCACCGAATTATTTTACACATTTTTATAAATAAAGTGATACAATAATTGTATTACCACGAAGAGTATGGTGTCACAAATGATATTATTCATTGTGATCCAATTTATTGTATTACTTTTTTTTTGTCAAATTGTTTTTCATTTTTTGACTGAATTTAGTTTTGATTTGAAATTGTTTTGTGAAATGTTACAGCTGAAAAGTGATGCTGTTTTGAGCGTTGTTATAAAAATGTCAATTTGATATAGTGTTTATTTCAGTAATGGAAAATCATAATTTACCAAAAGTATACGATGATTTTTCTTGCAGTGGAGAAATTGATGGAAAGGTCCTAGTTACATCATCTCCGTATTCAATCTTCCTATAGAGACCACTAATTGGCGCCCGTGGTACACGCCAATAATGAGGTAAAATATATATGTTTTCACATATACAAGACACGAGCCAACTTTCATGATCCAATTTGGCTTATGAACAAATCACATTATTTTTGCAAAGAAATTAACATTAACATAAAACTATTTAAATTTAATTTATAATTGGATGCAGGTTGGAGGATACATTGTTGGATACAAGGGTCTGAAATTAATTTGCAACGGTAGAGAGGAGCAGGACATATTGTTCTCAGTTACCCGCCTGCTTGAGCGCTCACCATGTTCTCATCACTCCTGGAAAATCTCCACCTTCTTCATAAGGTTTCAATTCCTATCTTAATCAATGTGTAATAATGTAATGATATTTCATGTAATTGTAGTTTCATGCTATCTTCAAGAATCGATGGAAATTCAGAATCACATGCTGTACTCCATAGGCTTAATTAAGCAGTTGGTGGTGCCCTTCAAGGAATGCTTGATTGTGGTTTTGATCTCTATCCATAACAATTCCTTGCTTACCAAGAAAAACAGCTATTGGCTATAGTTTGGTAATCTCTAAGGGTGTGTTTGGTTGAATGAAATTTTATGTTATGGAAATTTATGACAGGATTCCTATATTTTAGGTTAAATTGATGTATTACTCTATATCCATTATTTAATTTTGTGATTAATGATGAAAATGAAAATTCAATGAACATGAGAATCACATTTGTGATCAAATAGTGGATATGGAGTGATATATCAATTTAATCTAAAATATAGGGGTTCTCTCATACATTCCCATAAAATAAAATTTCATGCAATCAAATACATCCTAAATTCGTTAAATGCACGCCTAAGTACACTGTATGGTCTGATTGTTACTAATGGATTTCTTTTTTCTTCATATTCACACCTAAACAAACGATAAGTCTCTGCATCACGCGGTGTATATATTTTCATCCGTGGGATGACCATATGATAGTCAATTCTGCTGTCGTGATTATCAGGAAAAATAGTAATGACCAGTCATGGGAATGGGGATAATCTGATGTGGTGAAGATCTTTCAATGATCGACTGTGACCTACTATTTACTGGAAACATTTCGGTGTTGTTAGATAAATATATGCATCATCGAAGTTTATTTTGGAGATACATTTCACGTAGCTTTCTCAAAACTTAAAAGTAACGTGATGAAGTTAACATCGATTACACAATTTACTTGACACAATTAACTTCGCCCATAAATAATCCAAACATAGTGCATGATATCATGCTCTACCAAACTTCCAAATGATTAAAAATTTTACCCCCTTAGTTTTTTATTAAATTAATTGAAATTGCACATGGTTCAACAGGATTTTGTTTTGAGTGAAAATGTTAATTAGGGTTTTGGGAATTATGGGCACCTGTTTCGTCTTTGTAGTGTACCAAACCATGTGTGTGTTCCAGATGATGTCTTTATTCATTGAATGATCATCTCTGTTTTACCATTTCAAAAGGCATTCTAAATGCACATCCTCGTAGATATTTTCCACACGTAAATATACAATTAAACACTAAGAAAATTAAATATACAGAGTTTGGATCCTGAATGTGATACCATCCCCTATAAAAATCTCTAAAATTATAGAGCTTTGCTAGGGGTTGAGGGAAAGGAGCGAGGGATGGGTGTATCACTTTGAAGATGCGCACACACTCATCTCAAAGAGGATGGGTGGTCCCTCACTCCCTTTCCCTCGATCCCTAGAATTTTCGAAAATTATAATATGTGATCCATGACTTTCCGTTTGATATGGATGAGTTTCTTTCTCAATTCACGGCCACACATTTACTATTTGGAGGTTTCGCAATGAGGTCGTCTTTAATGGGACAAAAATTAATTTCCACCTCTTCACTGCTATGCTTCGGGCAACTTGGGCCTCCTGGTCTAAATGTTGGTTCCATGGTGATTTGACGGATAATAGGCACCTCAAGTCCTTCACACAAATTTTCAACAAGGCAATCATTCAATTTTTTTAATCATTCTGTCAGGTCTCGTCAACTGTATCCAAATAGATTGCTTGAGCATTCTTCAATTGAAGTTTCAGCCGGACAGGATACCTTGCTAGCTCAACTTACAGTGGCTTCAAGTCACCGCTTGAACTTGGCTCATTTACACAAAGCTCACTTAGTTATGAACCCATCTAAGTGTCGAGGAAACCAGCGAGGGACTCGGGGGGGGGGGGGGGGGGGGGGGGGGGGGGTGTCCATCTCCTCTTAGAATGAGCGTTTGAATTTTCAATGCACGCCCCAAGGGTTCAAACTCGCATCCCGGAGGATGGACGGCCCTCCCCCTGTGGAGTCCCTCGCCATTTCCCTCGACACTTAGAATTTTTCCTTAGTTATTGTCAGTTTACTTATTTTGTTGCCTGAATGAAAATGTAAAGCAGGAATATCTCTATGTAATTTTATTTCTGTTTAATGCAATGCTATGTTTTCATAAAAAAATAAAATAAAAGGGGACAGTACTCAAATTAGAGTAAGGCTAGATGGCGAGGAAACCAGCGAGGGGAGTGAGGTGGAGGGAGGGGAACCATTCCCTCCCTTCGAAATGCACGCGTTGAATTTTCTTGCATGCATCCCGAGGGAAGGGAATGGTTCCCCTCCCTCCACCTCACTCCCCTCGCTCATTTCCTCGACATTTAGAATTCCCCCTCAAATTAACACAAATGAATACATCTTAGAGTTCACCAAAAAAAAAAATCTTAGAGTACCAACCAGTATAGATATTTTATTTTGTAATGACAATAGCCCTTTCATTAAAACCTACAACCAATTAAATGGCGAGGGAGGCCCAACACCCCCTCCATCACCATTAAATTTTTTAATAGTTTTTAGGATTTGGGAGATACATAGATGTCCCAAAATATAGGAGGAAGTGAGAGACCAAAATAAAATAGAGGCATGTATATGGAGTTCATTGGAACATTTTTTTTCACATGAGACCCAAAATAGTTTTTTGGCTAATTTAGGATATATTTAGAGATGCTCTTAGAATACCAACCGGTATATATATTTTATTTCGTAATGACAATAGCACTTTCATGCAAACCTACAACCAATTAGATGCTTTGTTTGGATCTTGAATGTGATACTAGGGGTGGGCATCCCATCCCGCGATTCCGATCCCGTCCCGTCCCGTCTCGATTTTTCCGGGTCTTAATGGGATTGAATAATTTCATCCCGATCCCGTCCCGTCCCGATCTAGAATGGGATGGGATGGGATGAAGATTTTCAATCCCGTCCCGTCCCGAACTAATTTATTAATATTTTTATTTAATTATTTATTTTAGATTACTAATTATTTCTCCATATGTTTCTTATTTGATTACTAATATTTCAAACAAGTTTAAAAATCTATCTAATGAATAAAAGGAATGAAATTGGTCTTGCTTCAAAATATTCATCACGATGCACCTACCTGAACGATTTCATCTCAAGAAAGTCTATCATTATTCCTTGTATTTATTGAAATACATAACCATAAACACATAAGACACATTCAATTTATTCAATGACCTTGAAGCAAACTAAATGAAGAATGATTGAGATGACATGATATTCAGCTGAAGCATTTGTAAGCCGAGTGAAGACCGCAGCACAGAGACCAGAAGACGATGAGTATCCAGATGGGAGTGAAACCGGATATTCTGAGTCACCTTCTCATGCTGCTGAAAGCAGTACTTCAGCACCATCTGGTTCGAGCCCTGTTCAATATGCTGCAACAAAGCAGCCAGCACCTGCTGCTGTTGCACCTCCAGCTCCAGTGCCTGACTTACTTGGTGATCTAATGGGCCTGGATAATTCTATTGTCCCAGTTGACACACCAGCAACACCCATTGGGTGAGGCTCTGCACTTTTCCGAGTGTACCGAAATCATAACTGATTTTGATTTATTTTGTTCATTTGAATGGTAGTGACTATAATATCCTTGTCATGCAGCCCTCTTCTGCCTGTTGTGCTACCATCATCAACTGGTCAAGGGCTACAAATCAGTGCACAGCTAACGCGGCGTGATGGGCAGATATTTTTCAGTATGTTGTTTAAGAACTACAAAATCTGCATTTAGCACGCTGATCCCGTCCCGTCCCGTCCCGAACCCGTTTGGGATGGGACGAGGTCGGGATGAGGTTTTTCCCATCCCGTCCCGTCCCGATCCCGTATGAACGGGATGGGATAGGGATGGGCATATCTTGTCCCATCCCGTCCCGTGCCCACCCCTATGTGATACCATCCCCTGTAAATCTAACCAATTTAGCATTTCTCAGCTACTAATGAAATGACTATTGTCACGTTAAAAATACCTTGAAATCTAATGATAATAACTTTATCTAGATAAAAATAAGGAAAAATGACTTTTAGGGCATACTTTTTAACAAAATAGACAATTTAAATATCATAGTTGATTTAATGGCTAACTTATGTCTAATTTTATACTTTTATGACTAACATAGACTCTTTTATTGACCCAGGTTAACCCATAAAGTTATATGACATATTTACCCTCATAAACAAATAAAAAATCTAATTTTATAGTTTTATGACCAACAAGAATTACAGGAAAAAAAAAACCTTCGTTAATTTTTATAAAACTACGTTAGTTGTTATTGAATGTCAATTTTAACAAAGACTACAAAAAAAAATTTACTTGTTGATTAACCTGAAAATAATGGAAATCATATGATAAATCCTAATTTTATTCATGTTAGTGAACAAACTAATGTTTTTTTTTTTTCTATAGTCTTTGTTAAAATTGTCGTTTAATAACAATTAACATAAATTTTCTTTTTCCTATAGTCATTGTTGATCAATAAAACTAACAAAAAGTAACTAAAATTAGTCAATAACAAAGAGTGACTAAAATTATTGTTCAATAACAAATACGTAGTTTTTTTTTTTTTTCAATTTGTTTAGGAGGGTAAATATGTCATATAACTTTATTAGTTAATCTGGGTTAATAAAAGAGTCACTGTTAATCATAAAAGTATAAAATTATGCACAAATTAGTCATTATATCAACTATGGTATCTAAATTATCTATTTTATAAAAAAAAAAATAGGGCCTAAAAGTTATTTTCCATAAAAATAATCTGATATGATAATAAAATCTCTAAAATAATAACATGTGCATCTATAACTCTCCATTTGATAGTGCTCAAAAGATTAGTTCAAACACTCTGTTTACCCTTTTCACACATACACTATGCACCACTTCCCTCCCTAGCAACAAACCAATGAAGGTAGCTCTTTTACAAGCCATAATTGCTCACCCTAGAGGCCCATAATTGCTCACCCCAGACTTGTTATAAATTCTCATAGACCATTGGTTGATTAAAGTAAATGCTTTAACACCAACCTCCCTTCCCACTTTATGTATAAAATCAAACAAACCTCAGAATCTCAATAAATAGACCCCCTCCCCTTCTTCATCATAATTTCATAAACCAAAGAGAGTACTGAGTAAACAAAAAGAGTTTATAGAGAAGAAGAAACCCACAACAAAAATGGCATCAAATAGTCCCAAACTACAAACACTCCGTGAAGAAGAAGAAGAAGAAGAAAATGGGCTTTTCCAACCCATGAGCCCATCTTCACAATGCATCCACACACCAATCCTCTCCATCTGCATCATAGCCATCACAGGCTCTGAAATCCCAATTGATGTCTCCAAAGTCAAGGAGAGCATCCAAAGAGACTTGTTGAATATCAACTCAAGATTTTCATCCATTGTGATCCATGACAAGCATGGCAATCAATGGTGGAAACGCGTCGATGTTCAAGTCGAAAATCACATAGTAGTCCCTACTTACCCAAAAGGCTCATCTCAGGAAGCCTACACGAAACACTTCAAAGACTACTTGGAAAAAATCCATCTCATTGAGCTCCCAGAAACCCAGCCACTATGGGAAGTACATATCTTCAACTATCCCACAATCGATGCAGTTGGGACGATAGCTTTGAAGATGCACCATGCACTTGGTGATGGGTTTTCTCTAATGGGTGCTCTATTTTCTTGCCTTAAGAGGGCTGATGACCCTTCACTGCCACTTACTTTTCCTTCTTCATGTCCTTCCAACTCTTCTCTTACTAATAAGGGAGTGGGATTTGGTAAGAGAGTATTTGGTTTTGTTTCGGGATGTTGGTACACTATCTCGGATTTTGCATGGAGTGTACTGAAGAGTACTGTCGTCGAAGACGATCGTACGGTCATCAGGTCGAGTAATCCGGCGTTGAGTTATACGCCCAAGGAAATCACTTCTGTTGTCTTCTCTTTGGATGATCTCCGAATGGTTAAGTCCAAGATTAAAGGAGTAAGTTCTCTCCTAACCTTTTTTGGGCGTGTTTGATCTGTGGGTGTTTCAAAGAATTTTTTTTTTTACAAAATTAAGTTTTTCTGAGTTTGATTTTTCTTTTATGAAAAAGGAAAAATTTACCACACTTTTCCCACAAGAGCCTTAACATCGATTCATTCAAAGTTTCGCTGAACAATTCCTCCGTCAAATAAAAATGTTCTCTATAATGAAATTTTTTCCCTGATAAAATCAAACCGTTAAAAAAAGATTTTAAATGTTTTTTTTTTTCATGAATTTTTTTACTTTTCCAAAAGTCAAAGACACTGTATACACGTTTTTTAGGATGTTAATTACTCAACATTAAAAGCCTATAGTTTTTTTTTTTAAATCCCATATAGATAATGGATTATTTTTATTTGAAAAATAGAAGAAATATTTATTAACCGGATATTCTCTTTAAAGCAATACGATCACTCACTTCTCCTCTGTACTTTGCTCAAATCTATTTGAGGTTTTCATTCATTAAATGGAACTAGAGAGCCGTTTCTTGTTTGACAAAGGAGACTGAGCTCTATTTCCCACGTGACATACTTCGCTTTAATCGGTTCTGGACCTTTGGTGGTCAGTCATAAATACACTCTGTGCTATTGCTGTTGGTGTTAAATAGACTAAGGGGTGGACGAGATTACGAGCGTGAATATTTAGTATTATTATTTTATTTTAAAATATTTACAGTACAAATTAAATTTTTCTAAGGGATATTTGACCAAGGATTAATTTTTCTATAACAAGCCAGCAATGCCCGAGTTGCATGTTATCCATCGGCGCTATGATTATTATTTTCTTGGGTTAAAGTTCATAGAGGTGAAGTAGAAAAAAACACTTGTTGTATGTTATCTATTCGTGCTATGATTTTTTTTTCTTGGATTAATGTATTAGTCTTTTAGAGGTTTTTTTTTATAAAGTGTAAAGCTTGAAGGGTAAAATAGGAAATGAATATGTCGAGTAAAATGAGAATCTAGATGTTAGATATAAAGGTATATTTATAATTTATAGATTATTCGAAAGATTTTAAATAAATTATGTTAGGGGCTTAGGTATAATTAATCAATGTTTGAAAGACGATTGATTTTGATTGTAAAAAATATGAAATGTGAAGATTCCAAATAACTAATGAAAATCTTGTTTATATACCAATGCTCGAGGCGTTCATATTATAAAGAGCCCTTCTAATTAGCGAGGAAACGGGTGAGGGAGGACGGTGCAACCCTCCATCTCCCTCGAGATGTGTTGGCACCTCCTCCCTCGCCCATTTCTTCGCCAATAAGAAAAAACCTATTATAAATAGAGAGACCTAAGTCTTTAACAAACAAAAGGCTCTTTAAGCTGTAGTCACACCGAGTATACCTAAAATACCCATAAAAATTATTTTATTAACAATATTTTCCTTTTGGTTGGTATTCTTAAAAATGTGAACTTTTGGAAGACATTCTTTTAAAAATGCAGTACAGTAGTGTTTTCTATTCAAAATACATTAAAACCCTTTGTCACTTTTTAACCACTTTTTTATTTTGTTTCTAAATATTATAAAGTTTGGAATGACAAAATTATAATCCAAAATCAAGTCGAAGATATGTGTATTGTTTATCTCACCTTGCAGTCCTTATAGTAATTTAGATAGAGTACTTGACAAACACTTTGGCAATAACTCTAGGATGAACAAAGTCAAGTTTAAATGTTTAATGACCTAAAGGAGATCCATAATCTATTGACACTATTGAGCCATAGGTACATGACTCCATGTGGTGGGTGTACTTGGGCAATTTACTTCTCCAATAGCATTATATAAAATTGGTATGTAACTATTCATTTCTTTGTTCTAGTGCAAAATCTAACTTGTAAAAGTAATTGATACAAGAAGGGATCATGTCAGCAATTTCCAAATTTTGAAAATCCTTAACAACTCACTCCCTAAATTTGTATATATAGTCACTCTATTATAGGTTTCAGTCACTAATTCTAAGTAATATATGATAAGTCTAGATCCTTTGTGATGTACGAAAAAGAAAACGCCACATCAATGAGTTACTTAAAAAAATTATGTATGCCATACATACATGATTTGATTCAGCCTGAAGTGAATTCCCTGTGGAGCTGGGAGTTTACAGCTCAGCCAACAGTTCCAAATGTAACAAATGAAGCTTATATTTTCTGACTTTCTACGGCATCCATTAATGATGGATGACAATGGTAATAAATTCCATTCCCTACTAAACCTTTTTTTTTCTTTTTTTTTGTTCTGAACAGTCCATTAACGATGTTGTGGTTGGGATCATATTCCATGGCATCCATTTGTACACTGAGGCCATGAATTGCGACGCAACCCAATTACAAAGGACAGCGTTAGTCCTATTGAATACAAGAATGGTAAACGGATATCGTAACATAGACGACATGTTGGAAAAGAAATTGTGGGGCAACCATTTTTCTTTTATCAGCTTATCAATCCCTTCATACGCTGATGAGCCAAATGTGGATCCCCTGAAGTTCATCTTCAAAGCAAAGGATGTTATTAAAAGAAACAGAAACTCCATGGGAGTTTATCTCAACAGCTCTGTACTTCGGCTAGTTGGACGTGTCAAAGGCTCTGAGGTAAGTTCCAAGTTTTAGCTTTTGCTTACTCAATAATTATTTTATCTAATTTTTTCAAAGCAAGGCACCAGTTATCTTTTAGTATTTTCGTTTGATCAGTATTTTTTCTATTATTGTTATAATGCAGGGAATTTCTCAATACTTGAATTCGACCTTAATGAATACAAGTGTGACAATCACTAATATGGTTGGCCCGGTAGAAAAAATGGGTATCGCAGGGCATCCAATTAATTACATAAACTTTACTTTAACGAGGATTCCTCAGGTATGCATGCTAAAATTAATTTATGTTTCTATTAGTTTTATCGTATTTCACAATATGATTGATAGATAACTAAAAATACCCAATGCAATGAACAAAATCACCACACTAATCTCTTTTTATTTTGTTTCGTTTTATCTCATGTATTTAAAAAAAATATTATTATTATTATTATTATTATTATATTCTTTTATGGAATGCAGAGTCTTGTTTTTACTGTAATGAGCTACATGGGAAAGCTGAGAATCGTGGCCACAACAGAGAAAGATTTTATTGATTCACAGTTGCTTGTTTCTTGCATGAAGGAAGGGTTTGAAAAGATGTTTAAGGCGGCCAACAAGATCTAATTATTGATTCCAAGCTGATACTATAATGAATCAAAAGAACTAATCAATGACAATTTGTAGTAGTGAACATGGCATATTATGAAAATCAATAAGAGTTTTTGGGAAGAAAATTATGCAGCTTACAGGTCCCTGAAGATGAGAGCAACAATGAAGACCTTCTATGCTTTGGCTCAATCCCTGCATCATATCGAGATACTATTATGAAAGAGCGAATTGGAATGATGTACTTGCTATCTTTTGTACTATGACCTTTTGTATTTGCTTCTATGCTTTAAGTCATATAAAAAATTATGTTAGTCACAGTAAAGTCTATATATTGTTGAATCACTTTAAATGCATCCCATCAAAATATGCATTTGGTTTTATGCACATCCTTAATTTCACTATTTAAAAGCCAACCAATATGCATATGACTTTATTGAAAAAATCATTTCAATTGTTTATTTATTTGTTTTCACAGTGTGATAGATAAATAGTCAAGCTTGGGAAGATGATTATTGCTTAATTCAAATGGTAGATAATGCTTAGAGATTTGTAAAACCACTGGTACCAAGATTTATCAGCGATTTGTTGAATCCAGATACCAATAGTAGTAATGGGGTGTGGAAAGGTTCAACAATGCATCAGGTGTCACTCTCAAGCTCTTTTTGGCTCCACTCTGCAAAGCTATTGGTGTTTTGGTCGAGACGGTTAATGTTCGACCTCATATAGCGGTGATCAGGGGCGAATCTACTAAGGACAAAGGGGCAGCTGCCCTCCTCAACTTTCAAAAATCTTAAAATAATCAATTATATAATGTGATGCAGTCAATTTTCGCTCCCTGCTTTGATATTGATCTGCAAACTTGCTGACATGCACAAGGAACACATGTGAGTCACGGACCACCGTTGTGGTGGCCGATGACATTCTGATGCTAAAGTCAGACAAGGATTCGAGGAAGACGTAATGCTGTAAACATGAAATTTATAGCCTACATTCGCTTACCAACCTCATGTCTTATTTATAGTGCTGAAGTCCTGGTTCGACCAGGCCATCAGTGGCATAATTTAGGAAGATCTTCATGGAGATCCGTCTCTAATTAGGAGTTTTGCTGTGAACGGGAGTTTCTCTAATAGCCTTGTGCTCCTAGATACACATGAGATAGTTTCCAATCAGATAGTAGTCCATAAATAAAAGTCTCCATGTGTGATATATACTCTGGTATTTGTTTCCTAGTTGGATGCAAAGTATTGTTGTCTTGCCTGTTCAAAGCTGATCCTCGAGATATTTGCCTTAGCAGGGCTTACGGGTATTGAGGATAGCTTTGAGACACGTGGACTTATTATTTCTTAAAATCATCACGACACGTGTACGGGTATTGAGGATAGCTTGGAGCAATTTGGGCCGGATCAGTGTCGGGCTGAGCCATTTGGGCCAGATAAGTGTCGGATAGCTTGGAGCCATTTGGGCCGGATCAGTGTCGGGCTGAGCTTGGGCCTATTATTTCTTAAAATCATCACGACACGTGTACGGTGTAGAAGAGAGATCATTTTCATGTATGATCAGCTACTCAACCCGAATTAGTAGGCCATTGCGTCGGTTCACTAAGTCACTTCTTGAAAAGATATGCCGCTCATGATGATCTAGTCTGAATTGTTGCTTGAGCCGCGCGCTTCATTAATTAAGTGTGCGTCGGTTCAGTGGAGAAGATGCGGGAAACCAATCCCTATTTAAATCTTCATTTCTGCGGATATTGACTCTTCCATTTATTAGCTTTTAGAGATTATGCTTTGTTCATCTTTTGATTGAAAGCTTGTTCACCTTTGTCACGGCTCACCAAAACCATTTTGATGATGAAACTTTATCCAGGGGCCTCGAGTTTTTCGAGGATAAGTCGATTTTTGAGTCGAGCCTTGGTGAAATTCAAAAGACGTTCGAGGTCTCTGAGGACCTGCCATTGTATGCTTTGAAGGATGATCAGACGCCGATGTTTTCTCCGGAAGGTTTCGTTTGTTTGCACCGCGGAATACTTCAAACTGGAGTCCGTTTTCCTGTTCTTGACAAGATTTGGGGCTTCTTGAACTTTCTCGAAATCCCTCCTGCCCAGTTGGTACCCAATGGGTACAAGATCATCCTTCTAATTTTGATCAGAACGAAGGATGTTGGCGTCCGTGTGACTCTGTGGGTGATCCAGTTGCTGACTTCTCTTCGGTTGAATGACCACGCCATTTGTAAGATGACATTGCCGCCTTGCTTTGGAAAGTTGTCAGATGACTTCAAGTTCTGACAGAATTACTGCTTCTTGGCTCATTCGGATTCGAAGTACTTCAAGTTCAGGGGTCGTCCACTTGAGTGAGAGTTCAAGCCACTTCGTAAATATAACTTCATATTTTAATTTTGTTGTGTTGATTGTACGCTGATATTTGCACATGTTTCTTTGCAGGGAGGTTCCATACTATTCCTCTTTCCCCAGAAAAGCAAGACACCATGAAGGCATATTGTGACTTGCCAAAAATGAGTGTGGAGGAAGTCACATGTCCTGCTAACTTCAGTCGTAGTGGTTTGTGGGCCAACTAGCACGTGGCCACCACTATTTATTGAACGCCGAAGGTTAAGTCCGAAGTGGGGCCTTTCCAAAAAGAGGAAGTCTTCCAAAAGGTTCCTACTCCGTCTGACGCGGAAAGGCTTTCTGAAACACTTCCCTCATTTATAAGTTCGAAGAGGTCTCGTAATAGGATTGAGCCGATTTTCAAACAGTATGCTTCAGTGAGGGAGAAGTGTGAATCTAGTCAGCCTGCCAGGGTGGAGGCTGAAGTATTCGGCTAGGAGAGGGACCATCTGCGATTAGAAGGGGTTGAAAATATGTTGTATCTGAGTACCGAGTAAGCTGAAGCTTTGAGCGAGAAGCTGATGTTGGTTGTTGTAGCGGCTTTTACTAGTGTTGACCACTTCAGGACTGTTCCGTTGGAGTTTTCTGATGAGGATTCGCCTAATGTACCAGAGTCCAATCGCTCCACTGATAGATCATCCGACAATGGTCGCGGTGAAGTGGGTCATCCTTTTTGTAGTCCGCATTGTTTTTTATCTCGTTCAAGGTCGCTTATCAGGGTGATGGAGGGTCCGTTGGACAATTTGCTTCCATCTCTTCCTTTGTGTTCCGCTTAGCCATCTCTCAATAGAGGGTCGGTTGCTGGCGATAAATGAAGGTTGCAGATGAGGGTCTGGGTGCAGTGACGACCACGAAGGGCGGTGCTTGCGTAATTTCGCGTTTGGGAGAACTCCATCATGATGTGCGAATAAGTTTGTTTGCGCCGGATGTAGTGAAGTTGAGCAACAAGCTTGGCACCAGAAAGTTGACGTGGACTATGCTTCAAATAAGCATATTAGTAGGCATTATAGTTGGCTAATGGACCACGCTCCGAAGGCCAGGAGGATATGCTGGAAGGGTGTATCAAACACCTTATGATGGGGATGTCTCATTTGAGCCAGGTGACCGTTGTTGGGACGGAGGTTGAGGCGGCTCGTGAGAGGGTGTACACCATGGAACGTGTATTCTCAAATATGTAGAAGTTGTACTCTGATAAGCATCTTGAAATTGAGCTGCTGAGGAAACAGATTGAGGAGAGGAGGCTGGAACGGTCAGCCGCTGTTGCTGAGACTCAGAGGGTTCATCTAGAAACCCTTGAGTCTTATTTGGTAGAGGCGGTGTCCACAAGAGACAAATTCAAGCAAGAGTTGGATCTGATCTAGAGATTGCGCAGGAGGCTCTAGCTAAGACGCGCTCTGAGTTGTGGTCTTTTGCTGAGGAGAAAGCCATAAAATGGGCTGCCCAGAGGCAGCAGTTAGAGACCGACGTGGAATTCAATGATCGAGTAGCAAGGAAGGCCAAAGACCAGTTTCAACGGATCAACATGAGTTTAGTGATGTTAAGAGTAGTCTTGCTACGGTGCAGTCTCAGGTTGATGCGTTGATTGGCAAGCTGGAGTTGTTGGAGCATGAACTTGCTGAAGCGAAGGCACGTGAAGAAGAGCTTCTCAAGGCGCAGGGCAAGTGTGAATTTTGTTGGGTCATGCATGGGAGATTAGAGATGTTGGCGCTGATGAAATAATATCATTTGTAATAGGACCTTGTGTATTATAAGAAGATGTCATAAGCAGATTTAGTAGTGGACTTTGCATCATCAGAAAAAAAAAAGGCGATCCGAATGATGCTCAAGCTGAGGCGCATGCGGACGCAACTCCTGCCCCTTCCTCTGTTAAGCTTAGTTATCCTATTTCTATACCTCTTCTTGATGAGGAGTAGACTTTGTGCACTTGAACTTTTATGTTTCAACTGTTAATGAAAACATGTTTATTTGAGTACACTTGTGCCCATATTGTGTTCGGTCTCCCTGTCTCGCGCTTTCCATTTTGACACTGGTCTGGTTGGGTTAGCAAAAAATCAAGTGGTCTGTCTGCTGTTAAGAGTTTGACCATTTATGTTGCAGATGATTCTAACATATTCTTTTGTGAGGTCTCAGAGTCATTATCACTTAGTTGCACCCAATGGCGGGTGTTCTTCGGATGGTTTAGCAGTGGGCTACGCTTCCCAGGCTGTAGCTCATCCTTAAGGCAAGTCACTGCGGACTTAATTTGTGTATTTGACTGTTGGTTGCGGTTGTTGGCATGAGTGAACTGTGGTAGTCGAGCACATGCATTGTCTCTAAGCTAGAGTGTTTGTTCTGAGTCAGGTTTCGTAAGCGCGGGTTGACATTTCATGTAGTGTTCATTCCACGTGTCAGTGGGTTGATTTTTAGGTCAGTGTGAGTGGCCATTGCTAATAATAGAATGCCGCGTGAATACGCTGCCTGAGTTATGATTTATTTCAACGACCGCTGTATTGAAAGGGAGCGTTGGTCATGTAGCAAGCCATTGACATCAGTCGGGGCTGACTGGGCTCCCACCTTTAGAACCATCTATACACGTATAGAGCGGATTACAGGTTTAGGATGTGAGAATCCGGTGATCATGTTTTTTTTGTAGAGCGATGATCCCGTGGCGAGCTGTCGACATCAGTTCGGGACTGACTAGGCTCCAAACTTCCAAACCATCTACACTCGCGCGTAGCAGGCTACAAGTTTGGGACGAAAGGATTCAGCGACCATGGTCTATAGAAGAACAGTGGTCCCGTGGCAAGCCATTGGAATTAATTTGGGATTGACTAGGCTCCCAACTTCCAAATCATCTACACCCGTGCGCATCGAGCTACAAATTTGAGGGTTTTTTTGCGATCATGGTCTGTAAAATAGCAGTGGTCTCGTGGCAAGCTGTCGAAATCAGTTCGAAACTGACTAGGTGATATTCACGTAATTAATACATAATATATCCCTTAATTTATATATATTAGTGTTTCGATTATTATATTTTATTTTAATTATTTCGTTTTCATGTCTTTGTAGGAATTTGAGCGTGAACGATGAAATCGCATTAAGGCGACAATTTGAGGAATGATCAATTGGTTGATTCTAATGGTGGTACAAAGTAGCGGGTCACATATCTAAACCTAACCTAAACAAACTTAAGTCCACCTAATTTAACCTAAGCCCAAGCCCAAAAGCTAACCTAGAAACTCAAACCGAACATAACAAGGAAAGGGAGAAAACCCTATTGAAGGGATCTATCCCTTCTGCTCCGAGAATCTTTTTTGCTAGGTTTCCTCCCCCCTTCTCCCTTTCAGGCCTTTCTTCTCCTCCTTGGCAGAGACATAGAGACTTTCGTCTCTCGCCACTAACCAACCACCATAACCACACCATCTTCACCATCTCACATCCTCGCCCCCTACGACCTCTCTCCCTCACGTCCTTGTGCACAAAACAGGGAGCACCTCCCTGTCCTCCACGTCCTTGTCCTTCTGTTCCGTCACAACAAACAACATCACCGTCCACCACCATCAGACGCCACCTCTTCTTCACCCTGTTTCGCACAACCACAGACCTTCATCACAAACAACACGACCCGCTGTTCATCTCTCCGCCACCTCGTATTCCTTCCTGTTTTCCTCTCTCTCGACCATCGTCCCATCATCCCATCGGCCAAGAAAATAGCTCGCGCGCCACCTCGCGATAGAGCCAGACAGACCAGCCCGCACCACCGTCCACACACGAGCCAACCGACGACCACCACCATCATCCGTCACGTCTCTATTTCTCCCTGTTCTTCTTTTTCAGCAGCTCACACAATCGGAGCAGACAGGAGCAGCAGAAATAGAGCTCCACTGCCACTTTTTATCTCCTCCATTCTCTTCCTCCTTTTCATCTCTCCCTCGTTTCTCCCTCACCTATCTCTTTCTCTGTCTTGCAGGTAATCTTCACCGAAGAAGAAGAAGCATGATGACAAGGAAGCTCGTGATAACGAATGCGCGGCTCGCTAGAGACGAAGGTGCAGGAGAAACGGCGGGAGAAACTATTTTTTGAATCAGTTTGGTTATTTGCACCCCGGACTCTTGCTCTTTGTACCACCATAGTACACCAGCAACTCTTTCTCGTGTCGCGTATTTGTGCTGAGATGGATTCCACCTGTACCAGTGCTGTGAAGTCACCCTCCATGATCTTCTAGACCCCGCGCGCGAGGCGAAGATGAAACCACAGGGTTTCTTAGAGTTTGTCGTATCTAAATTTATTGTTTTCTATATACTTGAATGTTAAACACAGTTGATTTATGAATTTCAATAATTTGCTTTCACTGATTATATCCGAAATAATTATCTAGACTAATCGAAGTCCCCTTTGATGATATTCGAAGTCTGCTTTAATCAATTAATTTGAATATGTGATTGTGTGTGCCGTAAGAAGACATGCAATGCTAGGGGTTTAGAATTAGTTAAAATAAACCTGTGATTGTGTGTGCCGTAGAAAGACATGCAATGCTAGGGGTTTATGCCCTTGCTGAAATCGATTGCGAACTTAGATTAATCTTTAGGTTAGTCGTGTTGATTCTTGAAAACAATAATTTGTATTACACAAATATCGAAGAACCTGTGGTGGATTCGATGTCTCAGTCTACTCTCTTATCATCTCACTAGTTTAATTTTTAGTTGTCAATTTCATTATCTTAATTTAGTAATTTACATCTGCTGTTGTAATCCCAACTCTAAATTAGTTTAAATAAGTCTTAGAATTCGACTGTCTCGTCAATCCTCGTGGGATTGACCTATATTTGCCACTGTCTACTAGTTAGACGGTCGTGCACTTGCGATATTACAAGTAGGGTTTATTAGCTTATTAATTTAGGTTAATAAAATCTCCATCACTAGGCTCCCACCTTCCAAACCATCTACACCTGCGCGAAGCGAGCTACAAGTCTAGGGTTGGTAATTTGGTGACCATAGTATGTAGAAGAGCAATGGTCCCGTGATGAACCTTCGACATCAGTAAAAACTTACTAGGCTCCCACCTTCCAAACCATCTACACTCGCGCAGTGGGGGATACAGGTTTGGGATTTGATTAGAAGCTGTCGTTGTCAGTCGACACTGGCTAGGCTTACCTGATTGGGTTCGACGACCGTTGTCTGCGAATGAGGCAACAGTCCCTGGCATGTCGTCGTCACCAAGCGTAATAGCGTTGATTAGACTCCCACTTCCTAAACCATCGACATCCGTGCTGGGCGAACTAGGCGTCGAGATGAACCAAAAGTCGTCGTCAACAACTAAAGGTAACTAAGCTTGCCTTGTTAGGTCAGGGCTCTGCTTGTTATGGGCATGCGAGCCTACATCTGCGAGCGGACGAGTTTTGAAGAGACATGAGTACCTTAAATCAGCTGGTGAAATGCAGTGATTCGTGTGTCAACAGTAACTAGTCTCTAATGCACGTGTCAGGCACGTGGTAGAATACCGCTTGAATAGTAGGCTGAGCCCATTGGCTCGTAGAGGAAGAGCTAGGGTTTGTCGTATAATCAAGACGCTATGTGTACAATGTAGATTGTATGGTAACACGTGTACGACACAGATTGTGAGATGGTTGAGTATTGGTTACTCCCCCCAATTAATGGGGTTGAGTGCATCATTAATTGGACGAATGTGTAGTTTCCTTGGGAACCGTAGTTTCCTCGTTTCTGAGACAATATTTAATGCTGATAGTTAATGCTGAAGCGATTGTTTGGTGAATCACTATGTCTATATAATGGCGTTTCTTCATTGTTGTAGGCATTATTTCCCGCAGAGCGCACCTTCTCAAATGCTCTTACTCGAAGAACCAACTTTGAGTTTTCCAAAGGCTGAATGGAGATATCCAACATTGGAGTCTTCGAATGTTATGATATTTGTGCCGATGAGTCCTGATAAGACTTGTTGTTATGTGTGGTCACCTGCTCTGGTGAGCACCCAATTGGTTTGTTGAGACCTTGTAATTTCTTCTCGTATTGCGAAGAATAAGTACATACTTCCTCCCAAGGGATAAGTCTGTCGTTTATGTGTTGGTGCCCTGTCGATGCTTCGAAGCGCCTAGTTTTAGAGATTATACCAGCATCCAACCTTGGAGTGGTTGCCTCCATCCACTCTCGATTAGCCCCGTCATGTCGCGCTGCACTGGAATTTGGGATCGCGGGTTGGGGTGGAGTTGGACATGACCTGTCGTATGGGCCATTAACTCCTAGATGCCCCTCTCATCTCTTCAGCGGGAGGGTGCACTCGATCTGTTTCAACCTGATACTTGTCCCAAGTTTGTCTGGTTGAGCGGATCGAGCGTGTGAGTTGGCTGTAGCTTATGCTGGCATTTCGCAAGACCCCCGATTGTTGATTTTGTACCACCTCAGACCATATTTGAGGGGTATATCCGTAGTGGCATTGAATTGGATGCGCTATTTCATCCTGCTCTTGCTCATGGAAAGTGTTCTTCGGAGAGGTTGCGGAGCTGTATGTCGCATCGGATTCGGATGCTTGTAGTTTGTAGTCTTTTGTATCCATCTCAGGGCGGTCGTTGTTACATCTTTCCAATAATCAATAGAGTGTGTTTGCGTAATTCTTTTTTATTTCTTAAATGATTGCAAATCACATAAGCTTATAAGAACTAAAACTCTACATGACTACGGAAAGGAAAATAAACAACTGAATAGAATAATTGTTGCGAAGAGAGGTCTATCCGACCCTGAAGTGAATTAGCATGGCCTTTCCTGGATTGTTGGTATCTTCAGTGAACTGCCACGCTTCGCCGATGTCACTGAGGTTACTTAAAAGTAAACCTTGTGTGGGAATTTATTCCCGCGCCGATTTATTGCTGGGGGGTTGTACTCTCGTCTTCCTTGGCCTTTCCGATTTGCTGGGTTGAAGGGCGAATTGCTCCTGTGACGTTTGAATGTCCTCCATTTCTAAGTTGAGCCACCGTTTTTGGGATCTCGTCTTCATGTGAGTGGAATGACTCATCCGCAGTCTCTGGGTCTGGCTATAGTTCAAATCGCCCTGTGGGCTCTAAATGGATATGGGAAAATTCTATCCGCTTCAGTGTAGCATAATGGCAGCCTTGTGCAGTTGGTTGGTCCCTACGTATTGTTCATTCCGAGTGGTTAGCGGTGTACTTAACTTATTGGTAAAGGGTGGAGACTACTGCTTTTATCTGGTGAAGCCATAGTCTTCCCGGGATAAAGTTGTAGGTAAATGATGCGTCTACCACCATGAAGTTCAAGAACATGATTTTTCTCAGTTGTGTCTCTCCTGCCACCACTGCTAACTTTATCTTCCCGATCGGAAAGCATTTGTCTCCACTGAATCCAATCAGCGAGTAATCTGAGGATGTCAGGTTCTCCTCCTTGAGGTCCATACTACGAAACACATTTTAGAACAAGACATTGAGGGAGCTTCCCGTATCCACCAGAGCTCTGTTCACTTTTCTCCTTCCAATAGAGGCCGAAATGATGAGAGCGTCATTGTGCGATGCACGGACGCCTTCGTGGTCTTTGTCCATAAAGGTTAAGGTGGGGATGGGGCTTTGCACCCTCAAGTAGCATACGTGTTTGTCATCGTCTGCGGGCTGTGTCAACATCTCCAGTAGAGTCCGTTTGCGGGATCTTTTTTATTGGTCTTTATCCGATCCGACTCCATGATAGACATAGATTATGCCCGAAGTCTCATTCTCAATCTCCTTGACTGTCTCTCCCTTGTCCCTGGGTCGGTCTAGTCACTTCTCTGAACCCAATAACTCCTTTAGCTTGCACCTGCAGATCCAATATTCGATTTTATACCTTAGATTCTTGCAGTCATTGGTGTCTTGGCCACCCTTCTTATGGTACAAGCAATACTTGCTGTTGTCACATTCGGAGGGGTCTCCTCGCTACTTCGGTGGCCACTTTAGATCTTTCCAGGTTTTCATGGAATCCAGGACGTCTGATAAAATAGAATTGAGGGGGATTATGAATCTGGATTCAACGTAGTTGGAAGCTTTCTCTGGCCTAGCTCGGCTAGGGTCTGACCTGTTGTCGTTACGCTTTCGCTTGCTTATTTCTTCATCCTATCGCCTTCTTCCCTCATTCGTGTCCTTAGGAATGGAGGGCTTCTTCTCTTTTCACATCTCTTCCAGGGTGATGTACCTCTTGGCCCCATTCAAGAGTTTCGCCATATCCAATAGGGTTCCTAGGTGAGGAAGTCATGAAGCTTTCCCTCTTTTAGGTCCGTGGTAAAAGCCATCACGATTATGTCATCGCTGTAGCCGACAATGAGCGTCAGCTCATCATTGAAGCATGTGACAAACTCTCTTAATGTCTCATTAGATTTCTGCTTCAGAGAGAGTATGTTTTGTATGCCTTTCCGGAGACGCTGACTTCCGACAAAGCGTGTCAAGAATTCCTTGGCTAGCATCTTGAATGAGTCGATCAACTTTGGCGGGAGGCTGTGGAACCATGTTAGTGCTGACTTTTTTAGGCTGGTAGGGAAGTTCTGCACATCACCGACTCAGATCCTTCTTTGAGTGCCATTACATGATGGTAATGGCGCAAGTGATCGAATGGGTCTGTAGTCCCGTCATAGAAATTGAGCTTTAGAGGCGTGAACTTCTTGGAAGAGCCTCATCCATGATACGGTTCACGAACGGTGGAACAGAGAGGCGATATAGCACGTTTGGGTCGTGTGCCCATCTGTGGAGGGGGTTCTACGGGGCGAGCCTGTCTGCTTTGAAAGTCGAGTCCTCGTTAGCTGCGCTGCCTCTTGTAGTCCAATAAGAACTAGTAAAGGCTTGACTCTCCTGTGCTTGCTCTCTGTTGTCTTCCGGAGATGGGGGTCTGTGTTACTCCTTATCTCCATTAGCAAATGGAGGGTTCTGCTGTATGAGAGCCTCCACTGCTTTGGGGTCTGTTGTTGCTGGCACGGGGATATGAGCCTGTTGCATGTGTGTCACTGACACCACTAAAAACGGTGGTATAACGCCAATCTGAGCGTTTGACGTGTCTCCTTGTTTTCCATTGTGGAATGATCTGGTGGTCACCATCTTCTCGTATTTTGAAGAGAGATTATGTTAGTGAAAGGTTAGGAACTTTGTCGTCCCCACGAACGACGCCAAACTGATGCAGTGAATTTTCGCTCCCTATTTTGACCTTGACTTGCAAACATGTTGAACTATACAATGAACGCACGTGAGCCACAGACCACCGTTGTGGTGGCCGATGACACTACGATGCTAAAGTCAGTCAAAGATTTAAGGAAGGCGTAATGCTGTAAACATGGAATTTGTAGCCTACCTTAGCTTAGCAACCTCATGTCTTATTTATAGCGCTGGAATCCTGGTTCGACTAGGCAATCGGTGACGTAGTTTAGGGAATAAGATCTTCGTGGAGATCATTATCTAATTAGAAGTTGTGCTGTGAATGGGAGTTTCCCTGTTAGCCTTGTGCTCCTAGATACGCGAGAGATACTTCCCAATCATAGAGTAGTCCATAGATAGAAGTCTCCATGTGTGACATATACTCTGGTGTTTGATTCCTAGTTGGAAGCAAAGTGATGTTGTCTTGCCTTTCTGAAACTAATCCTCAAGATACTTGCCTTAGCAGGGCTTACAGGTATTGAGGATACCCGTGAGACGCCTGAGCTTAGCAGGCTGTAATGATTTCGGGTTTGTCTAGTAGATTGCATTGTGCGGGCTTGGAGCTGCTTGGGTCAGATCAGTGTCGGGCTAACACTTGGGCCTATTATTTCTTGAGATCATCATGACACATGAACGGTGTAGACGAGAGACCATTTTGGTGTATCATCATAATGTCTGATACAATATAAGAATTGTGCATTCAACTATTTCTACATGTCTTTGTTGGTGTAGTGGATTGAAGTTTATCATTATTAGTAAACGACCTGAGTTTGATACTCTACGAGCGTAAGATTTATTTATGGCTATTAACTGTAATATTTTATGTTTATTGATAATTCATTATTTTTCATCATTGTTACTCGCCTATTTTTTTCAATGCAATTTTATTAGTAATTGCAAAAATTAAACACAGTTTAGTTTAATAAAAACTTATTTTCGGTCCTCTAGGAGCATATGATTTATTTATAGCTATTCCCAATTACTATTTCTGTCATTGTGACTTGCCCCTACTTTTTTTTTATTTTTGACGCAATTGTATATGTAATTGCAAACATTCAAAAAATGAATTGTTTGTTCACAAGTGATATAAAACCTCCAACAAAAAAATATTTGATTTTAATATCTAAAATAATAACTATAAAATTCAATGAAAATATATACCATTAGCCAACTCATATAAAATTTGAGCCTCATATAAACCATTTTTCTATGAAATTATATTAGGATCTTATTATGTTCACAAATTTGAGATTTTTTTTAGCTTCAACTAGATACTTATCTCAATTATTTTGTGATTTTAGTTATATATTCTAGTTATTACGTTCGTTTGCCATTTTCTAAGGTTATAGATATTGTGACTTTATTTTGACTTAAATTTGGACTACACTAGAATGAATTTGGAAAATGCAATGTATTTTTTATAGTCGTATTTTTTTTATTAGTTACTAGCTCGGGTAGGAAAACATTTTTTTGATCCATCCGTGATAGTTACTATTATCAACTAATGATTGTTTGTCTCTTCACTTCTTGACTAAAATCCTGGGTCCCCTACTGGCGGTTAGGGGTGGGCAAAAACATATTTAAATTTGGTTAACTGACCGAATCGGTTTTCAAATTCGGTTCGGTAACAGAACCGAAATGTGAGTAGAAAGAAAATAATTTAAACCGAACCAATTATAAACGGTTCAGAATCGGTCTATGATTTTGAATCGACCGATTAACTAGATATATATATATATATATATATAAATAAATAAATAAATAAATAAATAAATAACAGGTAGGTGTCAATACCCGATTAGTGCAACAAATGCACTGCAGTGCACCCTGTTGCACTGAATCACCCCATTTTCTCTTAGTTTTCAATTTTGGGCTAAAAATTGGGTCAGTAAAAAAATTGGGCATGTTTTAATGTAAGCCTTTCAAGTGCTTCAGCCTGAAATTTTGGCCCAACCGAATCAAAATTCGGTTCAACCAATTTCATCGGTTTATAAATACAAAATTTGGTTTCGGTTTCAATTTTGGACAAACCAAATGAAATCGGTTTGGGGCTCAAAATCGAATCGAAGCGACATTGCCCACCCCTACTGGTGGTGGTGGTTGTGGTGGGTGTCTTCTACTTGTGCTTCATGAGGAATTTGCGAACGAATCCTCTTGTAAAGTTTCATTTTTGCTACGCAATCCTGACAAGGATCTTTTATACCAATTTGAATCTCATATTTATCTGCAAATGTATAACATCACTGTCTAGTTGAGAAAGTAATAAAGATTGCAATTGCTAGTATATAAATTGGGTGGTGACTACAATTGAGCTAATAAGCCACCGAATTAATCTTAGTAACAACCTGTCCCAAATGAGACTTGTTCGAGGGCGGATTGAACCATTGGCAGTTCCAAGCATTCCAAGTGTTGTAGAATCTTGCAAGGAACGATTGAGAACTAACAGTTTTTTGATTGAAAATCGTATTATTACACTCCTGCCAAATGGTATGGAGTACTACTGTGAATTGAACAAGCATTTCTTCTTTCACACACTAGTGCTTAGTGGTCGTGTGCCACAATTTCAGAATAATTGGACAGAGGAAGAAGAGATGAATGGCGTAAGGTGCCACATTCTCAAGGGGTGCATGGAGTTTGACAAGATTGGTCCTGGTTGGTAGAATATCCTGACTAATTTTCCATAGAAGATGAAGAGCATTTGGTGGGGCTTTGATGCGCCAGATAGCTCTGAGCGCCGCAGAGGGAATCGGGGGAGATCTCTCAGTTGACGTGGAACTGTCATTAAGGTCCTTGAAGAAAGTATTTGATGCACTCCTGACCGAGAACTTGCCTTTTTTGTCAGGTAAGCAAATCAGTTTATCCGAATCAGTAGTCTGTCTGAACTCAATGTTCAAGATATCAGTGATGATTGGGTCAGGAAACAAAGATTGAAAAAGAGAAACATCATTTTATCATGCTGATTTGAAGTGCGTAGCCAGGGATCAAAAACTGAGTGCGGCGTTAAGGCTGGGAGGGGGCGAAGTATAAAGTTAGGCGGAATCAAATCAGGCTGAGCCCAACAATCAATCCACAAATTGATAGTATAAGGGTCGGATTCTTGGTTCTGGCTAGTTGGATGTTGAGACCACCAAGAGAACATGGTAACGTTATCCTACGCCAGGTACAAGTATGCTTTGACTTGCTATCATTGGTACCATTCCACCATAAATCTCAAGCAAGATTGTCCAGTTTAGTGGTAACTAAAACAGGAAGCAAGAACATTTGCATTGTATAAATGGGGATAGAGTTCAAAACCGCTTTAATAAGGACGGTTCTGCTAGCTTGGGATAAAACCTTAGCTTTCCAACTACTAAGCTTAAAATGAACTTTATCTAGCAGGAATTGAAAGTCTGTAGCTTTCTTTTTGGAAAGTAAAAGAGGGGAGCCTAAATATTTGTCCTTGGGGTTATACTTCTTGGATCTCAGAATTCTAATAATCATCTTAGTATGTTTATTTTGAACATTGGAGCTGAAGTAAACCGACGAATTGTCGTAATTTACAGCCTGGCCAGATGCTAGGGTGTAGTTAAGAAGAATGTCTTTGCTTGTGTGTGCTTCCGCCAAGGAAGCTCTACAAAGATCATCAAGTCATTTGTATATAGCAAATGGCTGATAGAAGGAGAGTTGCGACGAATACGAATACATTTGATAAGACCCTCGTTATCAGCTTTGGCAAGTAAACACGAAAGGGCTTCCACCACCAGAATGAAAAGATAAGGAGACAAAGGGTCACCCTGTCTGAGTCATCTAAAAGGGACAATGGTGTCCAAAAGAGTCTCATTAGTATAACTTTAAGCGAGGTAATCGAGAGGCATTGATCAATCATCAAGATCCATCCTTTTGAGAAACCAAGTTGACTGAGGATTTGTAAGAGGGAGGACCATTCAATTCTATCATAAGATTTGGCCATGTCAATCTTAATCGCCATCCAACCTTGTTTCTTATGACGACTATGCTTTATTTGAAAAAAGGTTTCATGAGCCAAGCTTATGTTATTCGTAATCGATCTTCCTTTAAGAAAAGCTCCTAGATATGAGTGATTTAAACTATGGTTATACTCCAATAATTTCACCATTGCAAGCTTTTGGACACTACATCACATGTAGTTAAAACTAGGGAATCAAGTCTCAATGCCCAACCAACACTAGCCCTTTGACGAATTCGATGAAGAATGGACTACCCAAATCGATGAATTTGACTACCTGATCCTAGCCGCTAGACATTCGTTCTAACGCGCCTCCATGTTCTACCTAATAGGTTGTCATTTCTGTCAGGTCGAAAATGTCACAGCAGACAATGTCCTATGGTTACAGGAAAACATTTCAAACTACCTTCAAAGCTATTAGCAAATTAAACTTCACACGTGTAACATCGTCCAGAGCTGATAGGCACGTCTCGCACAACCCCATCGAACTAAGGGCCACAAATCCAGACGTACTGTTCAACCTCACTGTCCCTCCGTTCATGGATCATATCATGGACGAACGCTGCCAAAAACGTACTCCCTACCCAAACTGAAGTTTTATGACGGGACGGGAGACCTGTCCGATCACTTCCAGCATGTAATGGCACTCAATGAAGGGTTTGATGCGATAATGTGCCAATCATTCCCTACCAACCTGTAGAAGTCAGCAATACCATGGTTCCACATCCACCCTCCAAAGTCCATTGATTCATCCTGAACATTGGCGGTGACGTTCCTCACGCACTTTGTGGGCAGCCAGCGAATCAGGAAGGGCCCACACTATCTACTAACCCTAAAACAGAAGTAGAACGAGACATTGAGGGAATATGTCACATGCTTCAATAATCGGTTGACGCTCATCGATGGCTATAGTGATGACACCGCCGTTACTGCCTTCACCTCGGGTCTAAGGAAGGTAAAGTTTTTCAACTCTTTTCTTTGGAACACCCCAAGCGACATGGCAGACCTACTGAAGGATGCCGAGAGATATATCACTCTAGACAAGATGTTGACCACCAAGAAGGAGGCATAATCCGAGAAGAAACCCTCTATCCCCAGGGACAAGAAAAATGGGAAGAAGAAGGAGGATGACGACGGGAACAAGAGGAAGCGCGATGACAGTAAGACCGACTACGACCACACAAGGCAGGACAAGGCCACCAATTATGTTGAATCCAAATCTGTCACCCCTTTACACCAGCCTGTCTGACATCCTCGATTCTATGAAGAGTTAAAGTGACCCCCAAGCAATGACAAGAGCCCGCTCGACTCGACAACAACAAATGTTGTACCTTCCATAAGGAAGGCGAACACGACACTGAGGATTGAAGAAACCTCGGAGGAAAAGTTGAGTACTGGATCAGGAAAGGCAAGCTCAAGGAGTTCCTAAGCTCAAACATGAGATAGGACTGGGCAAAGAAAATGAAGGACGCTGTCAAGGAGATAAAAAAGAAGCTCCTGACATCATCTATGTCCTTCACTGGGTCAGTCCTGAGGGAGAACAATTCAACAGCTCATGCAAGATGACGCTGACCAAGATGTAGACGCCAGCCTAGTACGAGGACCGACACGTACAACATGCACGAGTTCAAAGCCCGATCCCAACATTGACGTTTACGGATAGGGATCTCGAAGGTGTACATTTTATTCACAATAATGCTCTGGTCATCTCCGTCCTCATTGAGAAGTGGGAAGTGAAACGGGCCATGGTGGATACAGGAAGCTCACTTAATGTCCTATTTCTCAGTGTATTCCGAAACATGCAACTCTAGGAAAAAGACTTAACCCTCCCCACTCGCCCCATGGTCGGATTTAGTGGAGAGATATGTTTATCCATTGGAAAGATCAATCTAATGGTTGTGGTGGGAGAACCACAATTGCGGAAGTTCTTGTCCAAGAATTTATGGTGGTTGACGCTCCATCGACCTACAACATTATTCTGGGAAGGCCTTGGCTTCATCATATGGAGGCAATAGTTTTCACTCTACATCAATGCATCAAAACACAGCCAATCGGGCCCAAGGAACTATCCAAGGATATCAACCAGCAGCAAGAGACTTCCATTATGCAGCCCTAAAACAACTGAATTGCTACCAGTTGTAGCTCAAGTCGGCAGAACAAACAGGTCAGGCACCGAGCTTGGACAAAATAAGAGAATCAATCTGCTCGGACAAAGAGAGAGCTCCGACAGCTGAAGTATAGCTACGCGGAGAGCCAAAATTCAGAGCTGGAGGCACAATCCAGACCAACATAGAGCAAAGTAATGATACTTTAGCAAATGGGCGCCTACTCCAAGAGCTGATAATTAGCAAGGAACTGTTCGCCAACATGAAGTCCAGTCTTAAGTAACTTTGTTTGCTTTGGCAAAGCATGACACTTTGCTAGAGGGACTATGCAATCCGAGCCAAGACCGTACGCGCCACCTTTAGGGTCGAGATAGCTTAGACCTTGCTCGAAGTTAAATTATTTTTTGTTGCATTGATTTCAGTTATTTTTTTTAGTGTAGGAGAATTGTTCGTACCAGACATATTCCAGAAATAAAACAAAATCTATTGATTGCAATGAAAGTTATTACAAAGCTTGCCAACCAACTAGTACAAAAGTTTATACACAACAAATATCTAAGTCAGACGCAAATATGCATCTGCTAACACACATCGAAACTTCGCTCCTTCAATCTCCTTCCAGAAGAGAAAGTAGTGAAAGAAAAATACTTCAAGAAGGCTGCAAGCGCTCCCTCAATTCTTTGCTCTGCAAATCTGCCTTTCGAATGCGAGGAAAGAAAAACAAGGTAGGCGAGAATATCCTTGAATAGTGGAATGATTGAAGTTTCATAGTGCTGCCAGACGGGGACGCCTCTCAAATGTGTAATGCCTGAGGTGATGCAGAGATACCACCCTAGGAATGAAAGTCACGTCCGCTGGCGTTCCATTCAACCATAAACTAGCTGCAGGGATCACCTGATAATGGCAGATAGGAGCTCGAGTGCAACAGAAGATGGAAGACAAACCTGTCTCCTGAGGAAGAGTTCGTAGTTCTTCTTCGAAATATAAGAAGACATTACAAGATCTCCTGGAATCAATTGGATGCTCACCCAGACAAGGTGGCATCACATAATAGCAGGTCTTATTAAGACTCACGGCTATAAATGTCAGAACATTCGAAGACTCTAGTAACAGAGATCTTCCCTTAGCCTTTGGAAAACCCAAAGCATATTATTTGGTAAGATCCATTTGATCAACATACTCTACAATGCTCATTGCAATGCTTGAGATGGAGAACGACTAACCTATATATATAGGCGAGGTGGTTTATGAAGTAGCGTTAGCCAACCGTCACGTCAGCGTTAAATGCCGTATGGGAAATAGGGAAACGACGGTTCCAATTGCAACTGCATGAGTCCACATTCATTGAAATAATGACTTTGCGCGCAACCCCATTAATTAGGGGAGTAACCAATACTGAACTTTATCGCAACCCGAATCGTACACATGGCACCCTGATCTATAAAGGATTTTTTCTTTCTGACATGAAAAAACACAATCAGCGAAGGCCTTGAGCGCCCATGGAACAAGAAGTGCACCTACAAAAAATCCAAGGCGTCAACCATATTATCATTCCGCTATTGTTCATTAAAGTTGGTCAAGCTATTATTAGTCCGATCAATCGATCCGGCCCCGAAATTAGACTGCTAGGTGAATTAAACAAGTCAGGACACCCAAGTTAGACTTGCACGCCTGAAGTCTTATTTTCACCGAAGCTTAGTCAGACCCGACTGATTACAATAGCTTTAGGTCCGCTCTAACACTTAGTCTGCCAAAAGCGAACGTCGATGGGTTAGAAAGTGGGAGCATAGTCAGCGTTTTTAATACCTGACCACGATGGATTGCCAGGGACCATTGTCCAACTATAGATAACGGTCGCCGAACTTTACCAAATCTTAGTTGGTTTCGACCTATGACAATAGCTTCTAGTCCGCTCTAACGCTCAGTCCTTTAAATGAGTGCCAACGATTTAGAGAGTGGCAGCTTAGTTAGCACTCTGATGCCTGATCGAGACAGCTTGCCAGAGATCATTGTCCAAACATGGGCAATAGTGATCGAACTCGACCAAAGCTTAGTCGGCGACGACCAATAACGAGAGCTTCTGGTCCGCTCGAAGCCTATCCGCCAATAATGGATTCTGATGGCTTAGAAAGTGGGAGTCTAGTAAGTGCTCTCGACGCCTGATTAAGATGGCTTTCCAGTGATCACCGCTCTTAAGCAGACGATGATCACTGAACCTGACCAAAGCTTAGTTAGAAGTAACTGATGACGATCGCTTCTAGTCAGCTCTAAGACTAGTTCGCTGCACACAGATTCTGACGGTTTAGAAAGTAGGAGATTAGTCAGCGCTATGACGCCTGACAGCGATGGCTTGGTAGGGATGGTTGGCCAACTATAGTCAAGGAATACTGAACCCTACCAAAGTTTAGTTAGAATGACTGACGATAATAAATTCTAGCTCACTCCAATTCCTAGTCCGCTAAAAGCGGGTTAAGATGGGTTGAAAAGTGGGAGTCTAGTCAGAATCAAGATGGCTTGTCAGGGACCACCGTTCAATCACAAATGGTGGTCGCCCCGACCATGGTTTAGTCAATTATAACTGGCGATAAAAACTTTTGGTCTAACTAAGCCTATTCCGCCAATATCAGCTGATGATACATAAAAATGGTCACACTCCTGAGCCGAACATGTGTCATGATGATATCGAGGAACTACGATCTCAAGCATCTGCCCAATATAGATCGAGCCCAAGCGCCGCTCAACTTCAATCCGCCAAGCGGACTCGGACTCTCACAGCATGCTAGGCCCACACGACTGACAACTATCCTCAACACCCATAAGCCCTCTTTAGGCAAGTATCTCGAGGATCAGCTTCGGACAAGCAACTACAACTGCTCTCTACTTCCAACTAGGACGCAAACACCAGAGTATTTTCCACATAGAGAAACTCCATTTTACGGAATGCTCTTGGACTGGGAACTATCTTCTGCGTATCTAGGAGTGCAAAACAACATGGAACTTCCTTCCTACAACACGACTCTTAATTAGGGAAGGATCTCCACTAAGATCTCTTCCCTAAACTATGCCTACGATGGCCTGGTTGAACCAAGATTCCTTGCACTATAAATAAGACATGAGGTTGGTAAGCTAAGGTACACTACAAATTTCTTGTTACAGCATTACACCTTCTTCAGATCCCTGTCTGACTTTAGCATCGGAGTGCCATCGGCCACACCACGGTTGTCCGAGGCTCACGTGCGTTGCTTGTGCAGATCAACAGGTCAGTAGGAACATGATCAAAGTAGGGAATGAAAAATGACTGCATCAGTTTGGTGTCATTCGTGGGGACAATATAGTTCATAACTTTACACTAAGCATCGTCTCCTTTAAAAAACACAGAGAAATGGTGACCGCCAGGTCACGCAGCAACGAAGAACAAGGGGATGCGTCCAATGCTCAGGTTCATCTCTGTACTGCCCATTTTAGTAGTTCCTTTCATGCGCGGGTATCCAACTCACGGTCCTGCGCCAACGGCAGCACCATTGAACCCCGAATCGGATGAATGATCTCTTTTCATGCACCAGGCTTTGTCTATAATTAATGCACTCACATTAGTGACGCAGAGGTCTGACGAGACACTAGAGATGTATCTAACCCGCTTTAACAGTGAGTTAACTACCGTCCACATGTGCAACGATACAATGGTTGTTTCAGCCTTCATTAACGGATTGCGGAGAGGAAAGCTTTACAACTTTCTGATGCTAGACCCTCCGGCGAACATGACAGACCTGACGAAGCAAGCCAAAAACTTCATCGCCGTGAGAGCGGAACAGAAAAGAACCGTACCCGAGGAGCCATCGGTCAACAGAATACATGTGCTTCACGGATCACATTCCGAGTCTAAGCTATCCAACAGGTCCAGAAAAATGGCTCTACGAGATATGAGGATCTAAACGATACGTGGCGAACAACCAACGCAACATGGTCGGAAGCAAGGCCCATCTGTGCCTCTGGTATTTACGAAGAAGGATCTCCAGCACATACAACTCTCACATCGATGCCTTGGTGGTGACAGTTTCCCTGGTAGGTTGAGAGGTAAGAAGGTCAAGCCACGAATTCAAGGTGGGAGATTGGGTACTCAGGAAGACCCAACAAAACACCAAAGAAGCCGGAGCAGGAAAGCTAAATCTGAACTAAGAAGGACCCTATAGAGTTGCCAAAGCCAATAGACTGGGAACATACTGGCTGGAAGACGCCGACGGCGACAGGCTTAAACGACCATGAAATGTAGAGTATCTAAAAAAATATTATCAATAAAATATTTTGCTTTTACCAAAATTTCCACTGCTGTTCATTACAACCCTCCACCTGCCCGGTGATGCAGGAGGATCCGAGTCAGATGATCCCGAGCTATCAGATAGTACGTTATTAGCACTAAGATATCTCAAATTAGCAGATTAGCGCAAGAATTGTAGGAAATCATAATTCTATTTCAAATTTGGCAATTTAGAGTGCGTTTTAGTATTTTGGCCATAACTTTGGCTACGAGTATCAGAATCGCGCAAACGACCCCAATTCGAAAAGCTTTTTTCAACGCGCACGTCGTGGTCAACCAAATATGCTCATTGCACATCTTTTCGAGGCAAAAATCCACCGTTTCCCCTTTAAAACCCACAAATTTAGTAATCTATTTCCCTTTATAGTAATATTTCAATTATTGTTTAGGAAGTGATTCTGAACCCAATTTGGGCCAGATTTCTGGCAGTATATTTCAATTATTACATATTTTGTTTTAGCATGATTATTGTGGTGTTGCCATTTTTGGTAAAATTCCAATATTGATGAGTTTTAGATATAAAGCCCGACTTGTGGGTTGATTTTAGAGATACCTTTGATTTGAGTAATTTGAGTAAACATTAGAGTTATTTTCTCTGTGTTTTTTTTGGGTAATCTTCTTGTGTTCTTCCCTGTCAATTATCTGTTGCTATTAGCCTGCAGAATAATCGCTATTCTGCCCGGCGTCAATTGGTATCAGAGCTTCAGCATCTTCTTAGGGTGAGATTTTATCAGTTTCTATGGCTGGTGGTCGTGGTCGTCGCGGGCAGGTTCCGAACAAGGAAGCCCCTCACCGTGATCGTAGCGTTCAGGAAGTTATGATTGTAGATTTACAGAGGCAAGTTGCAGAGCTAACCCAGCGTCTAACGGCGTAGGAATTCGGTAATCGTGAGATGGAAGATCCACTATAAGAAAAGTCCACATTTATAGCATATGTTTATAGCGTTTTTGCCCAAAATGCTATAACTACACCACAAAGAAATTTCATAATAGCATTCCTCTCTTAAAAACGCTATTACAACTTTGGCGAGATTTTAAAACGCCCAAATGTTTGATAGTGCGTGATTCTCCCTCGCTTCTTGAAACCTAAATCTCCTCTGCTACCTGTCTCTCTCCCTTCTCCTCTGCTACTCGCGTTCCTTCTCCTCTGCTACTCGCCACCTCTCCCTCTACTGCCCGCCTCTCTCTCGCTTAGGAGGATGTCGTTTGACTGATTAGTTTTATGGGGTATTGTTAAGATATGACTTATTTCTTTTCTTTTCTTATTATGCATTTGATTTGGGTAGGTAAAATGTTATATGCATCAGTTATTGTCTGGGCTTTAACACTGCCACAATTGTAGTGTATTGCATCGTGATAT
Source organism: Berberis vulgaris (assembly GCA_963556465.1). Lineage (NCBI taxonomy): Eukaryota > Viridiplantae > Streptophyta > Magnoliopsida > Ranunculales > Berberidaceae > Berberis > Berberis vulgaris. The sequence goes on from OY747124.1 coordinate 16,177,461, forward strand.
CAAGGGGTCGAATCTCCTTCTTGACAATGGAGGAATACTTAAAATTGCTATTTTGGATTAGCAACATTCTTTGATCCTAACCACAAGCATGCCATGACTATTCGGGTGGTTACTCTCTGGTATCGAGCCCCAGAGCTTCTTTTAGGGGCTACTGACTATTTTGTCGGTGTTGACCTATGGAGTGCAGGATGCATTCTTGCTGAGTTATTGGCTAGAAAGCCTATCATGCCTGGACGTACAGAGGTAACTCCTAGCTATTTCTAAATTGTTCATTGATTAAAAAAAAAAAATCTATGTTTCATTTTTGTTACTCTTATATTTGATACTATATATTTTGGCTCTAATTATCTTTAAATGTCTAAATCAACATATTATTAGTTATTATAGGTCCCCAAGAATCATAAACGCTACTAATGTTTGAGTACGAGTAAAAGCTTTATCATATTCCTCAACTTCTTTCGTGACTGGTTAGTGGATGATTCAATTCCATTATTCTCAGATTAAGAAAAGGGAACAGTTCAAAGTTCTTTTGAATTGTCATAGAAGAATACGTTGTGGTTTTAGTATGTTCTATAAAAGGATGTAATGAATGATACAACTTGGAAACTTAGTTCTCATGTTTCGATGAGATTATGGTTCCTCTGTGATGCTTAGGTGAATATCCTATATCGAGTAATTCTAATCTTTTAGCAAGCGCAAGTGGTAATGTTATAGATTGTGATCCAACCTTAATTGGATTATGATCAATAGCTATTTATGTGTTGTCTTAATTCAGTGATTCATAGTACATATAATGTTTGCAATTCCAATTTTTCTCAACTTTGCCAGTCCCCAATTTCAAAATTTGTGGTATAGTGAAAGAGTTCCTGTTTAAATATTCGTCATGATTGACTCCACTAGCAGTTAACTCTATGATGCAATGAACGATAGACCTTTGCTACCTATTAAATTGTTGGTGATTGTTTCCCATTCATTCAGGTGGAGCAACTGCACAAAAGTTTCAAGCTATGCGGTTCCCCTACCGAGGAATACTGGAAAAAGTCAAAACTGCCACATGCAACCATATTTAAGCCCCAACAACCATACAAGCGATGCCTAGCGGAGACATTTAAATATTTTCCACCATCCTTTCTGCCACTAATCGAAACTCTCCTTGCAATTGACCCTGCTGAACGTAGAACTGCCACAGCTGCATTGCGGAGTGAAGTAAGATTTTATTTCTTATCCATTTATCAACCCTCTTTGATAAATATTGTGTGTAAAATATGAACAATGTGTCTACTTCCACTTAAGGTTCCCATGTGTAAAATATGAACAATATGTACTAAATGTCATACACATATTGTGCATATAATGTATCATATTGGAGTATGCTTGAATGCGCCGTGTTCGGGTTACATACGTCTATTTTGTTTCTTTGGGTATAATTTCTATAACATTCATTCAATGCCTCTTGCCCCCATTCTTAAAACAACATCTCTTTTAGCCACTAGGTAGGAAAACAAGCTTTTGTTATGAGACATAAAAATACATATGTCTATTTTTTTCTTTGGGTACAATTTCTATAACTCATTCAACGCCTCTTGCCACCATTCTTAAAACATCTCTTTTAGCCACTAGGTAGGACAACAAGCTTATGTTATGAGACATAAAAGTGCGACTATATAAGTATGTAGCGATTAGAGCCAACAAGTAAAAGTTTCTGGTCTTGGTGACTACATAAAATAAGTTTACGTGTGTATGTTTAGGTGGACAATCATATTGTAAACTAGATGGGTGTAGGCTTTTGGGAGGTTTGAACTTTGTGAGGTCCTGCCTCACTATAGTTGGTTTCTCTTATGAATAAAGATTTTCAAATTTGTAGTAGGATTATCTTAGTGAAGTTTTGAACTCCTCTTTATGTTTTTGCCTGTATAATATGTAGGACTAAGACTAACTTAAGTTGCTCTTATTCTCAATTCATGCATCCATACCAACTTAGCGTTGGTTACCTGCATAAACCAAAGAGTAGTAGTGTTTTGATGGAATTGAACTATTTAAAAACTATATTTGACAAAAAATCAGATCTCATCATTGAATGTCTCTAAGGATTCAAATATTTTGTTGGTTACCTGCATCTATGTATTGAAGCATGTCAAATATTTTGTTTTCTTTTTCCTTTCCCTCATTTATTTTTGGAATTTTCAGCTATTCACGATTTGCAGTAGTTGTTCAGCATTTTTCGTTTCCATAATGTTAGAACCCTTTGAACTTGATACCATTTTCCCAAGTTATATTGTCATACTTGATCCTTCAAGACATGGTTGGTTGAGATGCTATTATTACAAGGATATGACTCATATTGTTGTACTTGCAGATGCAGATCGTACATTCCTACATTCATACATCATATTGTTGAATAAGATCACTAAAATTTTCATTCTGCAGGATGGCACAGTGTAGTTTGTTTTTGTGCTAAAAACCTTTTATACCAATTTTTTTATTTTGGTTCTAAATGCACCCTCTCAATATTCTATCTTATCTGGGTTTTGCTCTCTAGTCTTCTACTTTATATCAACTAAACTAAGGAGGGTGTTATGAGTTTTTACATGGAAGGGTTTATTTTTGTCTACTCAAGGAAGAGAGGGTTTTGTTTCTCTGTTCAGTTTTATTGCATAACTTTTGTCTAATGTGAATTTTGTTGGTCAGAATTTAATCTTCAATTTAATATTTGAAAACGAGAGGAAGAAGAATGAAATGTTTTCATCTTTCACTAGTGTGAAATTGATTCAGTTTTACCATTGCATTGATCTATAGGTTTAGAGGGGTTATAGATGCTCAAGGGGTAATGGATTGCCAACAGTTTAAGTACATTGCTGTCATGGCATTCATTTTCATTTTCTTCAATGCTTGTTAATCAAATGAGAAAAGAAAGAAGCTCCACAGAATATCTAATGTATGGCTACTAGTTACTAGTAGCATGGGCAATAGTATATTACCCTGCATTTTTTTTCTCCGTATGACTCTTTTTATTCTTTGAGACTTTGCTGACTCCTAGAATTGGAGTAAACATAATGCCAACTAAATCAAAATAAGCCATTCTAGAACTCACTTTATTTTGTCTACTAAATTGAATCTTTAGACTTTACTCATGTTTTTTCAAGCTTTCCATTAAGTTGTTTGGATTGGATAGGTCAACGAGGAGGCAAGCGAGAAAGTGTTGGAAGTGGAGCAGAAATATAATTAAGTACGAAGGTCTGTTTATGCTAAAAGGACTGAGATCATTAAACCAATTCTTGACCTCTGGTTGACTATTGTACGTGATAAATTTAACTTCATATTAGCTTGTATCATTTTGTAGGTTTGACTTATTATTGTTTGATGTCTCCTCATATTGTGACCAGATGTTTCACCGAAGCCTGCAAGTCAGCTGGCATCAAACTCACAAGTTGGATCAACTCCTTATCCTGTACAACCAGGTGTATCTTATGGTCAGAGCACGAGCAAACAGATAACAATTCCAAATAGAAAGGTAACAGTTTATCTAACTATGTCCTGCCTTTTTCATTCTTAGAATTCATTTGGTTCTCTATGCTCATGAACCTCTGGGTGCGTTGGTTCCACTCAATCCAACAATCTCTACAAAGAAGAGAAGTCGAGAAACAACTACAAATAAGTCATCCGCTCTGAAATCCATGTCCAAGGAAAAATCCGTCAAGGAGAAATCGGGTAATGATTAGTTACTTATTATCCTACATTTATGTAGGTAAGAAAACAGTGACAGAGCAAAAGAATAAAAGAAAGAAGGTGGCATCTGTTCCAACTGAAAAGGAACTAAGGGAGGCAACTTGTGAAATTTTGAAAGAAGTCGACTTCAACAAGGTGAGAATTATCCTTTGATCATTCAATTGTTGAATATAATTTCCGAGTAGAAAGAATTCTAAGTTTCAGTAGGAAACAACTGATAAGTTACTGTAGGAAGATCTTATGACCAGTTCACCACTGATTGTGCTGTCGTCTGTCTCTTGCCGACTAAGAAAAGGATTGAATTGACAAGAAGTTTCGAAAAAAATAAAAATTACTGGGTTAATGAAACTGTAATCAGCAGGCACTGGTGTATTCGATGCTTTCTATATCAGTTTTGCATTTGAAGTGTCCTCCTCAATCATTGGGGTTTTGATCTATTCATCTTCAATACTTAAGATTTGCATTGATATCGTCTTTCCCTCTTAACATCACTTTTGCTCTTTTACCAAGTAATGACCATCCTCAACATGATTTTGCATTGCAGGCGACATTTACCGATATTGTCAAGCAACTCGGTATGTCTCTCTAATCTTAGTATGTGCATAACACCAGATGTATCACATTTCCAATGGTCAAAATGTGGTCATACACTTGTATTTGATAGTACATTCTTGACTCAAATGCTTTCATAGCAGATTGAGCTGTTGGAATAGTTTATGATGGAGCAAATGGAGGAACCAAACCCCTCATGATTCCAAGAGTAGATTCCAGAAGAAGCTGATGCAGAAAATAATAATTCTAAGAAGAAAGTCAATTCGTTGGAGCTAACTTCTTTCGAGTTGGGAAATATGATGTAGGAGCAAGGAAGTGTTTTACCCATTTTATTAATCTTAACCAGCTTAGGTATTTTTGCAGTTATATTTAGTTTTTTCTTTGTTTTGGAAACTTGGTTATTAGATGTAGGAACTCCTTATATGGTTTTATTTGCTTTCAACTTTCAAGAATCTAGATTAGAGCTCTTTGTTTACTATCCGTATACATTCGTTTTAATAGTTTTTTATGCTCTTTGGTATTTTACAGTTTGCAGTTGCCATTACATCATAATGATTCCTAAACCGTAAATTTGTTTTTTCTAAAAATATACCACATTGATTAATACACGGTTAGTATTTACTAAGTTTTGGCGGATTAATGGGGGCTATCTTATTTCGAGAGAATTATGTTATTCTTGTTCACTACGATAATTTTGAATATTTTAGATAATAGGAGAAATCTATTGAGGTAGGTGACCTTATCGGGTCTCTCTTTGTGACATTAATTTAGTTTTAGTACTTCAATTTAGTTTGGCAACCGTTTCAGCTTCTCCTGCATTCCTAGTTTTCTGTATAGTTTTGTCTTATTAAACTAGTAACTTTCTGTGACAGTTTTTGAATATTTTGCCAAAGGACATAGCTGCATCGACTTCCTGAGCTATAAAATACTTGTGTAAGGTAATTATAATTTTTTTTTCCTGTACCTTTCCATGTTCTGAGCATGCTATCCAAGAGTACAGTTTCCTCAGTTTGGGATGATTTATGCATCCCATGTTGTCTTGTGCATTTTGGTATTTAATGTTGGTAAGCTATAAGTGGAGATATAATAGTACATACTTCACTTACTGTATTTGCTGTTACAACATGACGTCTTTCTTGTATGCATTCACGAGGTGGGATTCCTTGGACCTATTGTGCAATTATTCAATGTAGTGAAAAATCATGGAAGAGACAAATATATCTTCTCTTAGGAAACTTCCATGTCTAGCAGTGTCAAATTGAAGTCTTGAACGGTGATGCTGATGCGTGCCTGATTTTGTTGTTTGTCTTTTTCATGTTGCCTTTTGAATTTGCTGAAATTGATTCTCTTTCCATGGTACATATTTACCCATGAATGTTGTCACTGTGTCAGTGTGCCTGTATACTAGGATATATATGGAATTATGGATAGACAGGTGCATGGATACAACACACAAGCAACTTGCAATTAACTGTTGAGTCCTGGAATTGATGGTGCATGAATAAAGAACACATGGTGTTTTTCAAGGGACTTGCAATTAACTAGTTTTCAAGGGACGTATAAGATGCATGTGTTGATGAATATTTCTAAAAGGGTATTTCTGAATCTACCCTGTTTGCACTCTTCACACCAATTATATGTTTGCCCCATCTTTTAGGCTGAAAATCTCTCTACACCTTCATCATTGTAATTTTATCAACGACAAAAAAACACCCACACAGATGGAAAGTCGACTCTCTTAATTGCTTAACACAAGCAACTCTCCAACTTCCAAACAAGAATTTATAGCATCTTTTTATTTTATTATTACTTTTTTATTAGAACCACCAATTTTTAGAATAGTTTGGTTTTGCAAACTTGATGGATTCTGTTTGGTTGGTTTAGATTGTAGAACAATCAAAATGTTTTTGCAGTATTTGGTTCTTTCTACCCAACTACAAAGATAATCTGCAGAAATCCATGCAGGAGCCTGTGATAGACTTGCAATTTTCTAGATTCAAGCAATTTTTACTTTGAAGTTGGTTTGCCAAATAGGGCGTGAGGCCCAGTCAAATATAACATAAATTTACCCTCAACATCGAGATGTGGTAAACAAGAAAAAATGATTGAGAGAGGTTTTCCGTCTCTCACAGAATGTTTGTTTATTAGAACTCTGTCTCAGTAAATCACATGGACTCTTCATTATTTTTCATGAAAGTGTAAGCATGTGAGTATGTGGGACAGTCCTCAAAATCATCCGTGCTGTGTTGTTCTATGTTGTATTCACCAATAAGTGCGCTCCTGATATGGTTGTCATCACAGCATTGCATCTCCTTTCACTAGCATTAGACATCTGTGTCCTTCAAAGAAAATCTGATGATCAGTCGTGTAATAATACTTCACCTGATACAGATGATCACCATCATGTGTTAGCTCTTGTTGATGAAGAAGTTCATTTGGGAGCGCAGCAAAGCCCCAAAGCTTGTTGTCATTGCTAGTTACTCTTATGAGAATGCACCAGGAAAAAGATCCGATTGTATATATGGAAGTAGGGCAGAGTGACCATTCCTTCCTTATTGAGAATTTGTTGAAGAAGTTCGCTGAGCTCAGTGATAGTTGCATGACCAAGCTGCGAACAATAGCACCAGAAGTTGTGTGTCAGTTGCAATCTAATTCGAATGGCAATGAGCAGACATCAGGCTCTTCTTTCAATAAAGACCGCAAAGTGATGGCGCGGCAGAAGCAAACTGACTCATTGGTGAGATATATTCTCTGTTATCTGTTTTCATTATGTACTGAAGCTCTGATAGGATTTGTTAGGTTTTCATTTCCTTTTCATGGTTTGGCTAGCTTTTAGCTATGAGTGGACATGTTGGCACATCAGTAGTTAAGAGTTTAGATTTTGTTGAGATTCTATAATCCTCTAATGAAATTGACTAATTAACATACCTCATAATTTGTTAGCGCATAGTGCATATGGATGGTCTACTGAATATTAATCTGTCTTTTGTATACCTCATAATTTATATAAAATGGACTGTCAATGTATGTTTATTGTGCTACTGAATATCAATCATAAGTTGATAAGTCTACACTATGTTCTTAAGTATGATAGATGTTATTTAATGAAGTTTGATGTTTAGGTGATGGGAAGATCGTCTCCTAATGACAAACTCCTACTAGTGAAAGCACTGAAGAAGAGAGGTCATGTTGTAGCTGTGACTGGAGATGGAACAAACGATGCTCCTGCATTGCATGAGGTTTGAAAATCCTTATATCTTATCTATGTAATGCCATAAGAAGGATGGACTAAAGCTAGAACCCTCAAAGGGAGAAAAGAATTTTTGGAACTGTAGCTAAAAATCCTTATATCCTAATATCCTTATATCTTATTTAAAAATCCTTATATCTTATATCTTATTTAAAAATTCTTATATCTTATTTAAAATTTTTGGAAGTGTAGCTGAAACATTATCAAAATACCGGAAACAAAAAGGGAGAAAAGAAAAAACACATAAATAATTTCCAAATGTGAAGATATGGAAGGCGCATTGTAACTGCTGTTACACCAATTGAGGGTCCAAAATTTTTTGCATTGAGGCAACTCATAAATGTCTCTGTTTGTTGCTAACTTTGCTATTTTCCAATTTGTCACGGATTTTAGGCAGATATAGGTCTTGCCATGGGCATTGCTGGAACTGAAGTTGCTAAGGAAAGCTCAGACATCATTATCCTGGATGACAACTTTTCTTCAGTTGTTAAGGTCAATCTGAAGATTATAATGTCATGTTACTGTTTTGATGTCTCAAGACAGTTCAAATTTGATGCAATTGCTCATTGTATTGAATAACCCTAAAAGAGCTCATTTTATGCATTCCTCATTTTACACAGGTTTTGATATTTCTCAATGTTTGATATACATGGTGTTAATGGAAATCATATTTGGACACTTTACTTTTTTTCATTCTGGATTTGTTAACATTTGGTTGTTTCTTCTAGGTTGTATGCTGGGGTCGTTCTGTATATGCCAATATTCAAAAGTTTATCCAGTTTCAGCTCACAGTTAATGTTGCAGCTCTTTAATAAATGTTGTGGCTGCAATTTATTCCGGGAATGTTCCCTTGAATGCAGTGCAGGTATGTCTCATGGCTTCTTGTACCATAATTTCTCTTTGTTTGATTTTCGTCTGAACTGTTTCTTTCTGCAGCTTCTTTGGGTCAATCTCATCATGGATACTCTTGGAGCGCTGGCATTGGCCACAGAACCACCAACAGATCACCTAATGCTCAGATCTCCAGTTGGCAGAAGGTAAGATATCAACATGCAAATTGCAATAAGTATGGAATTAAAATAGATGGCCCAGTTTTCTTCTGCAACCTTACTGTATTCAATATGTATTATTGGGATGCCCATAGCATTTCTTATTATATTCTTCTTGTTTAAGCTGTTCAAAACATTGGGTGAATATGTTGTATTGGTTCGCTAGTGAATTGTGGTTTCCATTAGGAGAACTTGTTTGGTTTTAAAAGTTGTTTACTTCTCTTCACATGGTCCCAGAGTATGTTTTTCCTATTCTAATTGTGAACTCTACCATGTATGTTTTTCCTATTCTAATTGTGAATTCTTACCTTGTGTTTCCAGGGAACCTTTAATCACCAATATCATGTGGAGAAACTTGCTTGTACAGGTTAGAACATGAACACTGTCAATACATCTCATTTCAAGTTTTTCTCCAGGTGAGACCGGTTTTTGCATTAATGCTCCCCAAGTCTTTGATTGGTGTCTATGTTTATCGGTTAAATTCTTAGTGCAATATTTTAGATTATGAAAGATGCACTTGTGCTTTCAATGCTAATAATATATTGTCATTGGTTTTGGAACCAGAAATCTCGACTTGCAAGTTTTGCGGAGAGAGGCCCTCTGTTGTGCGAGTACTATTGGTCATGTTCACCATCCAAATGTGTCTTCTTTGATGGGTTGTTGCATTGACAATGGACTATATTTGGTTTTTGAGTTCTCTCTACATTGCTAAGTTGCTTCTATTCTTCATGGTAGAGTAGAGCCAGTTGAAATTTTGATCGAATTTAGGCAAGTTTTGGTGTGGTGGTTTATCTAATTATGTGAACCTTTTGTGTACTAGATGAGATGTAATATAGATAGCTGATCTTTATTATTAATTTGATAGATTTTGTGACTCGATGTAATACATTATCTCATTAATTATATTACTTTGCCTCCATTCATGGAAATGTTTAAGTTTGGCACATTAAAATTTTTATTTTCTAGAAATAAAACTTATAAGCTGTAATAAAAAGTCATTTGATAGCAAAAAAAAAAAATTGCTATGTATACTTACCATAGCGTTTTTGAAACGCTATAATAGGCCAACTTACTATAGCGTTTTAAAAACGGCAGACATAGCGTTTTCTAAAACGCTATGGTATCCTACCAGAGCGTTTTTGAAACGCTATTAAAGGGCATTCATGTTGTAGTGATCACGATTCTGATTCCAGTTTCAAAAACCCGTATTACAATCGTGCTTGATTCTGGGAGCGCCGTGGTCGGGTGGATCGTCATGGAAATCTCGATTTCAAAGTAGATCTACCCGAGTTTTCTGGGACGTTACAGGTCGAAGGATTCGTGGATTGGTTGAATGAAGTAGAGCGCATCTTTGAGTATAAGAAAGTTCCACATCCTGTCAAAGTGAAATTGGATTCCATCAAACTCAAAGGCAGAGCATCTGCGAGGTGGGAGCAATTGAAGCGATCACGCGACAGGCAGGGCCAGGCCAAAATCACTGATTGGGAAAAGATGAAGAAAAAGATAAAGGGTCACTTCCTTCCTTTCGGCTACACTAAACTTTGTTTCAACGACTTCATTCATTGAGGCAAGGCACGAAATCAGTTGATGATTACACGGAGGAGTTCTATCAATTAGTAGCCCGTAATGACTTACCTGAGATGGAAGAGCAGATGGTGGCGCGTTATTTGGGGGGATTACGACAACCCCTGCAGGATGTCCTTAGCCTTCACTCACTATGGACCGTTTCTGAAGCCTACCAGCGTGCACTTGCTGTGGAAAAACATCAGACAGGAGGCCTATGATCAGAAGTGATCAAAGCAGTCGGCCAGTTCGCCCTCAAGAATCCCGTCCTACCCAACCACCACCGCACAGTAACTCTACTATTAGATGTGGTGAACAGGGACATAGAGTGACTGAGTGCAGGAAACCTGCTATTCAGAATGGAAACAATCTCCTGATTGAGGAAGACATGGTAGACAAATTTCAGGAACTTGGAGAGCCTGTGTATGACGATGATGAAGATGGAGATGTGCTGTATTGAGATGGTCATGAGACTCTGGTTGTTCGTAAGAGTCTACTGACTCCCAAGGATGATTCAAGGGACGATTAGTTAAGAACCAATATTTTCCAGACGACTTGCACAGTTGCAGATAAAGTCTGCAAGATGATCATTGACAGTGGCAGTTGTGAGAACGTCGTGTTTGAAGAGGTTGTCCAGAAATTGCAGTTGAAGACAGATCGTCATCCCAAGCCGTACAAATTATCATGGCTGAATAAAGGCAGTGAGGTAACAGTAGATAGACGTTGCCTAGTGTCTTTTTCGATTTGCAGGAAATATTTTGATAATGCTTGGTGTGATATTGTATCTATGGATGCTTGTTATGTATTGTTAGGTAGACCTTGGCAGTATGATCGTAGTGTTATTCATGATGAGCGGAAAAATACATATTCCCTTAGCATTAAAGGGAAGAAGAATGTGTTGGCACCTCGTCGGGAAGGAACCACTCCTACCCCGGTAACCAATAATACTAATATGCTTTCTAGGTCCAGGTTTTTAGTTGAGATTGATCTTGGAGATGTGGTCTATGCTTTGTTACCTTGTGGGATTAATGCAGTCAATGAGAATTATGATTTTCCAACAGAGGTGCAGTAGCTTCTTGTAGAGTTTTCTAACCTGATGCCAGAGGATCTTCCTCCTAGGCTGTAGCCTATGCGGGATATTCTGCATCAGATCGACCTTGTTCCGGGGTCCAGTTTGCCTAATCGGCGACTTATCGCCTCAGTCCTAAGGAATCTGAAGAGTTGCAGCGATAGGTGGTAGAATTGTTGGAGAGGGGCTATCAACAGGATTACAATGAAATACAGGTTTCCAATTCCCTGCCTGGATGATATGTTAGAGTAGCTGTCCGGATCTAAGGTTTTTTAAAAAATTGACCTTAAAAGCGGATACCACCAGATCAGAATAAGGCCTAGAGATGAGTGGAATACCTCGTTTAAGACGCATCATGGTTGGTATGAGTGGATGGTCATGCCTTTTGGCCTGTCCAATGCGCCCAGTACATTTATGAGATTTATGCATCAGGTTTTATGGCCTTTTATGGGGAAATTCATTGTAGTTTACTTCGACGACATCCTCATTTATAGTCCGACATGGGTGTTACATTTTGATCACTTCGTGTTGTTTTTGATAAGTTGAGGACGGAGCATCTGTTCGTCAATCAGAAGAAGTGTTCTTTCTACACTATTTTTGTTACTTTTCTTGGTTTTGTTGTGTCTAATGATGGTGTTCATGCAGATCAGTCGAAAATAGATGCAGTCTTGGAGTGGCCCAAACCAAAGACCTTACACGATGTCAGAAGTTTCCATGGATTAGCGTCCTTCTACCGTCGGTTCATCAAAAACTTCAGCACTCTGATTGCTCCTATCACAGAGTGCCTCAAGGGATGTGATTTCCAGTGGTCTGATGAGGCGGAGGCCAGTTTTCAACTGGTCAAGCAGAAGATGACAGAAGCACCAGTTTTGGCACTTCCTGACTTTGAAAAAGGTGTTTCAGGTCAATTGTGATGCATCTGAGGTTGGCATTGTTGGTGTTTTGAGTCAGGAAGGGCGTCCAATAGCTTTTTTCAATGAGAAGCTATCAGGATCAAAGAAGAATTATTACACCTATGATCTGGAGTTTTATGCCATAGTTTAGTCCCTGAAGCATTGGCGTCACTACCTAGTACAGAGGGAGTTTATTCTTGTCACTGATCATGAGGCCCTGAAGTACATCAATGGGAAACACAAGCTGAGTCGATGGCATGCCAAGTGGGTGGCGTACTTGCAGGAGTTCACGTTTCCACTGAGGCACCAAGCAGGGAGTCTGAACTGTGTCTCAGATGCACTGAGCCGTCGTACGTTACTCCTCACCACCATGAGCATTAGAGTTGTAGGATTTGAGGCTTTCTCTGATATGTATGCTACAGATCCTTCCTTTGGAAGGATAATTCAGGAGGTAACTAATGGTCAACGACATGACTTTATTTTGCATAATGGTTATCTGTTTCGTGGATTACAGTTGTGCATTCCAGATTGTTCACTAAGGCAACAGATTATTCGTGAACTTCATAATGAGGGTCACTTTGGGTGAGATAAGACGTTGGCCTTGATCTCTTCTTCCTATTATTGGCCCAAATTGACTAGTGATGTGGCTCATTATGTGGAGCGTTGTTATGTGTGTCAGCGGTCCAAAGGAGTTCTCACTAATGCGGGTCTGTACACACCTTTACCTGTACCTAAGGCCCCTTTGTTTGATGTCAGTATGGACTTTGTGTTGGGCTTACCCCGTACCCAACGGGCCTTGGATTCTATTTTGGTTGTGGTTGACTGGTTTTCCAAGATGGCCCATTTGGTAGCTTGCAGAAAAACAATGGATGCTGCCCGGATCACCCATCTTTATTTCAGGGAGATTGTGCGTTTACATGGTGTTCCCCGATCCATTACTTCAGATCATGATACCAAGTTCATGAGTCATTTCTGGCGAAGTTTATGGGAGAAATTGGGGACGAACTTGAATTTTAGCAGCGCCTACCACCCCCAGGCGGATGGACAAACCGAGATGGTAAACCGTAGTTTGGGGAAACTTTTGAGGAGTTTGCTAGGCACTAAACCAAAACAGTGGGATTTGGCGTTACCTCAGGCAGAATTTGCCTAAAATAGGTCGATGAACAGAACCACTGGAATGAGCCCATTTGAGATTGTTTATGGCCAGAATCCATCCGGGGTGCTCGACTTAGCCCCTATTCCACGTGTGGGTCGTTTGAACCCCAAGGCAGATGCAATGGCAGAACATCTTTGGGGTATCCATGAGCAGGTGAAGCTGGCTATTCACGAGAGTAATTCTAAGTACAAAGTTCAAGCCGACTGTCACCGTCGTCAGGTACTTTTTTATGTTGGTGATTTTTTTTGGGCGGTATTAACCCGTGATCGTTTTCCTGTTGGAGAGTATAATAAGCTTAAGGAGCGAAAGATTGGACCCTGTGAGATCTTGAAGAAGATCAATGATAATGCCTACAGACTGCGCCTCCCCAGTCATTTGAAGACTTCTGATGTTTTTAATGTCAAGCACCTGAGTCATTGTTTTGCAAATCCCGATGATGCTATTGTGAACTCGAGGACGAGTTCTTTCCAACCCGGGGCGACTGATGCAGGAGGATCCGAGTTAGATGATGTTGAGCTATCAGATAGTACGTTATTAGCACTAAGATATCTCGAATTAGCAGATCAGCGCAAGAATGGCAGAAAATCATAATTCTATTTCAAATTTGGCAATTTAGGGTGCGTTTTAGTATTTTGGCCATAACTTTGGTTACGAGTATCAGAATCGTGCAAACGACCCCAAACTTTTCAAAGCGCACGTCGTGGTCAACCAGCTACACTCGTTGCACATCTTTTCGAGGCCAAAATCCACCATTTTCCCTTTCGAATCCACAAATTTAGTAATTTATTTCCCTTTAAAGTAATATTTCAATTATTGTTTAGGAAATGATTTTGAACCCAATTTGGGCCAGATTTCTGGCAGTATATTTCTTTTATTACGTATTTTGTTTTAGCATGATTATTGGGGTGTTTCCATTTTTGGTAAAGTTCCAATATTGATGAGTTTTAGCTATAAAGCCCGGCTTGTGGGCTGATTTTAGAGATACATTTGATTTGAATAATTTGATTAAACATTAGAGTTATTTTCTCTGTTTTATTTTGGGTAATCTTCTTGTGTTCTTCCCTGTCAATTATCTGTTGCTATTAGCCTGTAGAATAATCACTATTCTGCCTGGCGTCACCCGACTATGACCAAACTCAAATATTACCCAAAGCCTAATCCGCTTCATGAGGGTCACGATGGCATAGGAAGTGGGATTCTAATAAACATATGCCCGCTGATGACGACGACTCGCCAAGGGATCATTACTCTCAATGCGGACAATGATCGTCAAACTTGTCAGCTAACCGCAGTCAGTTTGTGACTGATAACGACAATTTCTGGTACCCAAAGCCTAATCCGCTTCGTGCAGATCACGGTGGCAGAGGAAATGGGAGTCTAGTCAGCGCTGGTCCGCTGATGACGACGACTCGCCAAGGGATCATTATTCTCAATGCAGACAATGATCATCGAACTTGCCAGGTAAGCCCAGTCAGTTCATGAGGGATTATGACGGCTATTGGTGCCCAAAGTCTAATCCGTTTCACCTAGATCACGATGGCGGAGGAAGTGGGAGTCTAGTCAGTGTTGGTCCGCTGATGATGATGACTCGCCAAGGGATCATTACTCTCAATGCAGACAATGATAGCCAAAGTTGCCAACTAAGCCCAGTCAGTTCGCGACTGATAACGACAGCTTCTGGTGCCCAAAGCCTAATTCATTTTGTGCGGATCACGATGACGGAGGAAGTGGGAGTCTAGTCAACACTGGTTCGCTGATGACGATGACTCACAAAAGGATCATTACTCTCAATGCAGACAATGATCGCCGAACTTGCTAGGTAAGCCCAATCAGTTTGCGACTGATAACGACGACTTTTGATGCCCAAAGCCTAATCTGCTTTGTGCGGATCACGATGGCAGAGGAAGTGGGAGTCTAGTTAGTATTGGTCCGTTGATGACGATGACTCGCCAAGGGATCATTACTCTCAATGCAGACAATGATCGTCAAACATGCCAGATAAGCCCAGTCAGTTTGCGACTGATGACGACGGCTTCTGGTGCCCAAAGCCTACTCCACTTCGCGTGGATCACGATGGCGGAAGAAGTGGGAGTCTATTCAGTGTTGGTCCACTGATAATGTCGACTCACCAAGGGATCACTACTCTCAATATAGACAATGATCGACGAACTTGCCAGGTAAGCTCAGTCAGTTCGCAACTGATGACGACGACTTCTGGTGCCCAAAGCAAAATTCGTTTCGCACGGGTCACGACGGCTGATGAAGTGGGAGTCTAATCATCGAACGAAATCAAGATCAGTAATGAGATGTTTCTTCCTAATCAGCTACAAAAGCTCCAATCTACCACAAACAACCTTGGACGAGATAAAGGGCTTCCCGCCTGACACGTCGAAGTCTACCGCTCCAAACAGGGCCTCATAATGTGAACGCTCATAATTATAGGAGATAAGCTCGATGAAAGATAGTGCCTACAACGACTGAAAAACACCATTATATAGACATGATGGTTCACCAAGCGGGCACTCCATCATTGACTGTCAAACATTGAATACGGTATTGGAAACGAAGAGACGATCCCAAGGAAACTGTGCAGATCACGTCATTCAAATTAATAGCGCTGCATGCAACCCCATCAATTGAGGGGGAGTAACCGATACTCAACCGTCACACAGCCTATGCCATACACATGTTACCACGCGATTTACGTTGTACACGCAGCGCACTGTGCCTTGGCCCTTTCTCTGCGGGCCCATGGGTGAGACCTATTATTCAAATAGCACTCTGTCGCATGCTTGACACGAGCACTGAAAGATCCTAGCCGATCCTGACATACGGATTGTACCTTCAAATCACTTGCTGATTCAAGGTAACTTCGTCCACACCATGCACAACTAGGTTCACACGCCCCCTAGTTGGCGGAACCTATTCAAACTAGGCAAGCTTAGTCAACCAAAGCTGATGACAACAACTTCTGGTTCAACCCGACACCTAGTCCGCTTAGCGCGAGCATCGACGATTCAAGAAGTGGGAGTCTAATCAACGCTATCAGGCCAACCTAATCAGGTAAGCCTAGCCAATGACGACTAGCAATGAAAGTTTCTGATCAAAACTAAGACTTGTAGCCCCCACTGCGAGGGTGTAGATAGTCTAGAAGGTAGGAACCTAGTCAGTCCCGAACTGATTCCGATGGCTCACCACGGGACCACAGCTTTTCAGCGTGGCCGCCAAATCACTAAAACTTGGACTTGTAGCTCGCACTGCAAGGGTGTAGATAGTCTAGAAGGTGGGAACCCAGTCAGCCACAACCTGATTCCGACAGTTTGTCATGAGACCACTGCTTTTCACCGTGGCCACCGAACCCTCCCAAATTTGTAGCCGGATGCGCACAGGTGTAAATAATTTGCTAGGTGAGAACCTAGCAGTCTTGAATTGATTTCGATGGTTTGCCACGGGACCACTATTTTTTAGTTTGGTCTCCAAACTCCTCTCGACGTCGTAGCCCCCACCGCGCAGGGAGGGTGTAGATGGTTCAAAAGGTGAGAGCCTAGTCAGTCCTGAACTGATTACGATGACTTGCCACAAGACCACTGCTCTTCATCCTGGTTGCCAAACTTTTATTCCTCGAACTATTCGGAAGGTGGGTGCCTAGTTAGTCCTGAACTAATTCCGACAGCTTGCCACTAGACCGCTGCTTTTCTGCCTGGTCGCCAAATTCTTATTCCCCGAATTGTAGTCCGCCTTGCTTGGACATAAATGATTTGAAGTTGGGAGCCTAGTCAATCCTAAACTAATTCTGATGGCTTGCCACGGGACCACTGCTATTCAGCCTGGTCGCCAAACCTTTACTCCCCGAATCTGTATTCCGCATAGCTCGGACATAAATGATTAGGAATGTGGGAATCTCAAGCAGCTCTCCACACGACCTCCGCTTTCCTCCAAGACAGCGGACGCAAACATGAATTTAGCTGAGTCAGTGCATTCATGCTCAAACGGATTGACATTCTAACAATAGAAAAGGCCATTCGTGCCAGTACAAAGATAGTATAGCCGATGCCCAGATAAAAGCTAATTAGGATGCCAACCCGAGCTTACGGCACAAACTCTCTGACGCGTACATTCGGCTACCACAGCTTGCTCACGGCAACAGCTACAGCCGACTAATCAGGCAAACAAGGTAGATTTCAAGCAGCTTGCCTAAAGGACGGGACACAACTCGGATGACTCAACCCCCAGTTAAATTGTTCGCAACAAGCCCACTATCGGACATAACTACGCAGCAATGACCCCGAGTCATTAACAATACAAAACGGTCAAACTCTTTACCGCAGATAGACCGGACAACATACTATTGATTCAACCAGCCTATGCCAAAGTAAGATGACAAGGTGAAAAGAAAAACATGCAGTAGAGATACCAAGTATGAAACGAAGAAAATTGTTTTCATTAATGATCAAAACAAAAAAAGTACAAGCACACAAAAATACTCCTAATCAGGAGAAGGTACAGAAATGGAAGAACTAAGCCAAGTGGAAACAGGGGCAGAAGTTGCATCCATACGCGCTTCGACCTACACGTTAGGGATCGAACTGTCATCCTCACCCGACGAATCAGAGGTAACATACAAGTCTGCATACAACATCTTCTTATAACGGCCATGATCCCACTCCGGATGCTCCTCCTTCATCAGAGCCAACAACTCTAGTCGGCCATGAACCACCTAGTGAAACTCACATTTACCTTGTTCATGGAGAAGCTCTTCCACTCGCACCTTTGAATCAATAAGTTCACGTTTCAGTAGCTTCAACTTGCAAGTCAGTGCATCGACCTGAGACTGCTCTATGGCCAGACTGCTCTTCACAACACTGAGTTCATGCCATCCTAGTTCGAGTTGGTCCTCTTCTCGAGCATAGAACTCCACATTGGATTTCAACTGTTGCTTCTCAGAAACCTAGTCGGCTTCCTTCGAAGCACTCTCTTCAACGAAAGATTGCAGTTTGGAATGCACTTTAGCCGCAACTTCCTGCGCAACCTCGACCTCTAGGCGGAGCCGGCTCAATTCCTGCCTAAGTCTGTCCCTCTCAAACACCGCCTCAATCAGATTGATTACTCTCAAGGTTTTCCAGATGAGCTCTCTGAGCCTCAGCAGCCACGATTGATTGATCCAACCGCATCTCTTCGACCTTCTTCTTAAGCCACTCAATTTCATGGAGCGCATAAGAACACAACGTCTGCACGTGCGAGACGACACACTCCAAAGTATATACTTTCTCACGAGCTATGAGATACTTCAATCCACATGCTCTTCCAGCGTATCCTCTTTGGGTTTTGGAGCGTGATCCATCAGCCAGCTGTGATGCCTGCTTATATGCTTCCTCGAAGCATACTCAACATCCACCTCTTGGTGCCAGACATGTGTGCCCATCTTCACCAAGTCTGGTGCGAACATGCTTATCCGTGCATCAGGATAAAGCTTCCCCTGATTAGGAACTATGCCAGCACCGCCCTTTATGGTCGCCAATATCCTCAGACCCTTCTCCGTGGCTTTTTCCTTGTCAAGAACGACCAACCCTTTATTGCGAGACGGCTCAACAGGATCCGGAAGCATGGGAGGGAGCGAAGTATTCAAAGTACCTTCCAACATTTCTAGTTGTGGCCAAGAACAAGACGGTGAACAATGCAGAGTACAGGAGACACGACTGGTACCGCGACCACTTTCATGCGAGTCAACCGTGGGGTGATCAGATTTCACCACCTCGGGCGAGTCTTCAAAAGAGCCCTCTACCGGAATGTCCCTACGTGAATCAACGCCAACAGAAGTCACCATTGCAACCCGTACTAGATGGTCATTTAGAGCCTCGACTTGAACGTCACTAAGGTTCGACCCATCGGCAACTCCTGCCAATCACAGGTAAACTTTCTCCAAGTTTGGAACATTAGTCTCCACCTCGACAGACCTAGCAAACTCGCGTTCCTCTCTCACCAGAGTTGGTCATGCCAAAGATGACACAAAGGAAGCAAGCGTCTCAGACGGATCCTCCGCATCAGACAGAACGAGAGTCTTGGCCTTAGCAGCCTTCCTCTTCCTGGAAGGGGCTCCATCTTCTAGCTTAATGTGCGATTCTCGATACAGAGTGGGGGTGACGTGCCAATTGTGCCACAGCGCACTACGGACAAAATTGGAAACTTTTATGATATCAACCGCCTCCGTTTTTTACATGACACAGAATGTCTCCATGGTGGTTTGCTCCTCTGAGGTAAGAGGAGTAGTGGGAAACCTTCCTGCAAGAGAACACAAGCAATGATCACTCGGCCCGCTATCAAGCACATCAAAGTGACAATAAAGGAGTTGAACGTACGAAGCGGCCTGAAATGTCATTCAAGTGGATGATCTTTGCATCAAAAATATTTCAAATCTGCAGGGGCTAGATAGCAGTACTTAAGCCAGAACTTGAAGTCATAAGGCAAGTTAACGAAGCAATTCAACGACTTCATCTTGCAAACAACATTGCTCTGCATTTGAGGAGCAATAAACAATTGAATCACTCGCGGGGTCACATTAAAGCCGACCTCCTTAGCACTAAGTAGAATCATGAGGATGATCCTGTATCCATTGGGTCCCAACTGAGCCGGAGTAATCTTTAAGAGATCCAAGAACTCCCAAATTATGTCCATAACCAGGAAACGCACCCCAGTTTGAAGTATCCCCCGATGTAAACAGATACAATTGGCCGGACGCGACATTGGCATCTTGTCACCTGTCAGAAGGTACAATGGCAAGACTTCAGGAACTCCAAAGTTTGTACGAATTTCAGCAAGACCAGGCTCGGACAACAACCTGTTTTCAAAAAACTCTAGGCCCTTATCCAGAACACCATCATCAAGAAGGTTTTCTCGAGCCATAAAGAAGACGAACGAACATTTCAGACCAATATCTTCAAAAACAAGTAAAGCTGAAGGGTCGGACTAAACACAACAGATGACCTATGCAGATAATAAGTTCCCACTTCTTTTCCGCCAAACCAACACATGCTCAATCAATGCAGCGCACAGCTCAATCAACGATTCAGACTCAATCATCATGAACGCCCCATCCCTTCAAGAGATTACTTATTGAACCGATGTGATGGTTCACTAACTCGAGGGTAAAAGCTGATGATAAATAAAAATGGTCACACTCCCAAGTCGAACACGTGTCATGACGATCTCGAGGAACTACGGTCTCAAGCATCATCCCGATACAGATCCAGCCCAAGCGATCTAATCTCGCTCAACTTCAGTTCGCCAAGCGAACCCGGACTCTCACAGCATGCTAGGCCCACACGTTTCACAACTATCCTTACTACCCATAAACTCTATTTAGGCAAGTATCTAAAACATCAGCTTCAGACGGGCAACTATAGTTGCTAACTGCTTCCAACTAGGAAGCGAACACCATAGTATCTTCCACACAAGGAAACTTTCTTCTACGGATTGCTCTTGGATTGGGAACTATCTCTCGCGTATCTAGGAGTGCAGAGCTAACAGGGAACTTCCCTCCTACAACATGACTCTTAACTAGAGAGGGATCTCCACGAAGATATCATCCCTAAACTACGCCTACGATGGCCTGGTTGAACCAGGACTCCTTGCACTATAAATAAGACATGAGGTTGGTAAGCTAAGGTACACTACAGATTCCCTGTTACAACATTACACCTTCATCAGATCCTTGTGTGACTTTAGCATTGGAGTGTCATTGGCCACCCCACGGTGGTCTGTGTCTCACGTGCGTTGCTTGTGCAGGTCAACCAGTCAGCAGGAATAAGGTCAAAGCAGGGAGCAAAAAATGACTGCATCAATAGTTAAAGACAAGTCGACAGTCTAGTCAGAGCTCTGGAAGCTCGACTCGAAGGTCTCACAAGACTTATCGTCTGACCATCCATGATGTACACATGTTAGGACCATGGTCTGACTAGTTCGTTTACAATAGCAGCAACAACTGTTGGTCCGATATACAGCTAGACCGCCAGACAAAGGGTGAATCACCATCCCTGATTTCTAAGAGGATTTTGACCAGGATTGCACAAACTATCGCAGCACAAGAAATTGGTATTCTCACCAACAGATCAATCATACGACTTTATGACCTAGATGAGCCTCTCGTCTCACAACTAATATCGCGATAAGACAAAACAGATAAAAGCGAGCAAGGAGAGTACAAGAAAAAAACACAAGTATAGAATGCTATTCATTTACAAGCCAAAAAATACAAGGTTCACTCCTCATCAGGAGGAGAGTCGGATGCGATAGAGCCAGACTTAGCAGGAGACACATTTGTACTTGTTGCCTTTCTATCGCCTTCATCAGGGTCATCTTCCTCTTCGAACGGATCAAAGGCCGCTCCAAACTCCGCATACACTACCTCTTCATAATAGGAGAGATCCCAATTAAGATGTTCCTCTTTCAATAGCTACAATAGCTTCAGCCTTTCATGTAAGACTCTACTGAACTCAAACGTGCCCTGGGACTTGAGAAGCTTCCCCTCGCGCATTCTTGATTCAGGAGGCTCCCGCTCCAGCTGCTCCAGCCTGCCCGACAGCATGTCAGCCTTGGACTGCTCGACGCCTAGCTTATCATTAACAACACTTAGCTCATTTAGTGCTAGAAGGAGTTGTTATTCCGCGGTTAGCTCATTTTGTGCCAGAAGGAGTTGTTCTTCTGTGGTCCGCACGCTTTTGGCATAAAATTCAACATCAGCATCCAACTGCTAATATCGGACAACCCATTCAAACTCCTTTTTGGCCTTCTCGGCGTTCAGAGCCTGTATCTTAGCCTGCACTCCGACCACAATCTTCTGAGAAAATTGAACCGATCCCTCACGGACAGTTCCCCCGCCAGGTCAGACTCAAGTGTTTCCAAGTGAACCCTCTGAGTGTTCAACCTTGTGTGCCAAGACTCCGCTCCAGCATTTGAGTGAGCTTCAAGTTGCTTCCTCAACGATTCAATCTCGTAAAGAGCGTCAGACTGATCCGCGCATCCGGCATTTTTACCACGACCGAAGCAAACAGACTGATCCGCGCATCCGGATGGAGGTTATTCGGGACCAGAATCACTCCAGCACCACCCTTCATTGTCTTCACTGCATCAGGACCCTCATCTACAACTTTCCTCTTTCTTGCAAATATCAACTCTCTTTCATGAGCCGACTCAGATTCAGTTGACAAGGGAAGAAGGAAGCGAGTTATTCCTTGGATCCGTCGTTATCTCAATACGAGGACGGGAAAGAAACGGAGGGCAGTATAGGCGAAACGGGGGGGGGGGATATTTCACCATAAGGATGACGGTCAAGCGACTCTCCAGCAGGCCTAGTAGGGCCGCAAATGAAGTCTTTCAATGAAAATGGACAATCTAGTCCCACACCAAACAAAGCTTCCATGCCCGCTTGCAACAACGCTTTGTTCAAAACCTCTTCCTACTCTGTACTCAACTTTGTTATATCTTCAAACCCAACCATTTATAGAAACTCCCTCTCCAAGTTAGGAAGGGAAATGGGAGCCTTTTCCCGAGCATCATGCCCCTTAGACACAACAGTCTCTACCCCAACGGACGAGTCAAGAACATGTCCGACATCTTCACGCCCTTCAGACGAAGCTGAACGCCCACGAGCGGGCCTAGACACAGCACGAGGCCTCTTCAGACGAACGTGAAAAGGAAACGCCTCACTTAGTTCTATTTTCCTTGAAGGGCTCGAGATCTTAATTTTTGGGAATTTCCTCTTCTTCGAGGAAGATATGCCTTCAGGCTTTGGTTTCGAAACCCTAAAAAGAGTGGGAGCCTCATGCTAGTGAGCTCATAGTCCAATGCGCTTGATATTGGAAGACTTAACAACATCCTCTATCCTCAAATGAGGCATGTCGCAAAACGCGTCCAGAGTCACTTTATCCTCAACAAAAAGAGATGAAGTTGGGAGTTTCCCTATGAAAAGCGAAAAGGTCAATCTGATATGCAGCTAGCACAAACAAGATCAAAAACAAAATTGAACTTACTTAACTGCTTGAATTCCTTCTCGACCGGACGACCACCAAGAGCGAAATACTTTGAGTCCGCAGGGCCATAAAGTAAAATATCTCCCAGAACTTAAAATCATCAGGCAGATTACTAAAAGAGTCCGGCGATGTAAGAACGCACATAACATGCTCGTTTATCCAAGGGGAAGTGAGCAACTGAATCACCCTCGAAGATACTTGGACAACAACGTCCTTCACCTTAATCATAATAGCGATCACAATCCAATACACATTCAGCACAAGTTGAGCGGACACAATATTGAACTAAACCTTTCTGGAGGGAACAACGGCGTCAGATCGGCGCCTAGAGTAAAAAACACCAGATCTTCACGAATCCCGTATGTTTTATGAAGGACTTCCAGACTTGACTTGGAAAGTGACCTCTCCACAAAGAACTTGCGGACCTTAGCAAACAGTTCATCGGAAAGCTAATTCAGGCCCACCATAAGAGATTGTACATGTTTTCGATTACGAAGGAAGAACAAAGTCAAAAGCATAAAATGCGATATGACAAAACAAAGTCTCTAAGTTCGAAAGAGTAAATATGCAAAACTCCACTGAGAGGAGATCATTATAGAAATCAAAACTCCAACCTTTTTATCTTTCGAGCAGACACACGCCAAATTAATGAAGCTTGTCACTCAATTAAATGACTCAAACTCGAATGGCTGGCCTTTAATCGAAAATTGAAGCGCGAAGTGAAAGCTTTACACAAGTAAAAAAACCATAAAAATTTGATTTTAATATTATATAAAATGTAAATATATGCATTTTGCTTGTATCTAAGCTTCTAAATATATGCATTATGCTTTTCTATTGGATTTGGAGGTATTAGCTGAAGTCAATGTAAGTGTTCATATTGCTTCCTATGTTATGATGTTTGTTAGCATTCACTACAACACCATACTTTTAACCAATGTATTCCCAAGAACTACTATCCTTTAGCCCACGGTCTTCTTCCTTAATCAATCACCTTATGTAAACAAAAAAAAAAACAACATTTTTAATGTATAGATGATTATTGCATAGATAATCAGTGTATATATGTGGGTTCCTTCTTTGGGGTCATTTAGGGATGGCAGTGGGGCGGATTTTCACGGATATCCGCCCCGTCTGCCTCGAATGGGGCGGTTTTGAATGTGCATAAATGAATTTTGGGGATCCAAACAACATCCGTCAAATATTCGGGGCGGATACGGATTTGGCCATATCCGCCCCACGGATATCAGTTTATATATATAATTTGTTGAAATGCCCTTGACCCTTAAAAAGAAAAAAAAAACCCTAACCCACCATTGATTTCTCTCACTCAACCACTTTCTCTGCCAGTCTGCCTATCAGACCACCACCACGACATCCTCCACGCCAAATCTGACCACACCACTACCTCCTCTTCTTATTTGAGTGAGGAGAGAGTGGAAGAAGTTGCGGTGGTTGTGGATGGATGAAGGGGCAATAGAGGAGGCCATCAGAGAAGAGGCTTTGCTCAGTGAATCGAGCAAATTTGAGGAGTGCTTGTATAAGGATCTCAACAACGACGACAACTCCACCATCTTTTGTACTTGAATGAAATTGAAAGAAGAGAAGACCCGTGTGATTGCAATCTGTTGGTCTGTTGAAGCCCCATTTCTACGGTGTCTGGTCCCACCAGTCACAATACCAGGCACCGTAGAAGAGTTCCTGTTGAAGTTCAAGTAATTGATCTGATTGTAATATCTTGGTTTGTTCATCTTCATTAATAGTTTTTTTTGGTTAAAGAAAAAAGAAAAAAATAAGAAGAGAGAGAGGGGTGGATTGGAGCTAGGAACCATTATTTACCAGCAAAACTGAAGAAATAAACGGATAAGCAGTGGGGCGGATATCCGCCAATCCGTGAAAGAGCGGGGATGGTTTTTAAATAAAAAATAAACTGTTTGTTGGGGCGGATTCGGGGATCCATGATCCCTGATAGGGTAGGGACGGATTTTCCCTAATCCACCCCATTGCCATCCCTTGGGTCATTACGGTGGAAATTTCGGTAAAGCTTTGTTAAAGGTAAGAACATATGTACCTCGAACAAGATCTCAAACTCCTGCTCTGTTGAAGTTATTCGATATAGCTGTGAAGCTCTCAAGAGAAAATAAGAAAGGGAAAAAAGTATGAGAAGAAGAAAGACAAAAAACAAAAAAAACAAAAAAAAAGGAAAAAAAATTGTTTAATGAAGCATGGCTTTGGTGGCTTCACACTTCAACAAAAAAGAGAGATATCGTGGCTTGGCTTGGCTTGGATTGGATTTTAGCTTGAAGCAGTGGTTTTGGATGGCTTTGACTACACAGGGTCCACCAACTTTGGAAGAATAGCTGATGATACATCAAACCGTCCTGTGACCAACACCGTACACGTGTCATGATAATCTAGCCTATAGAACATAGCATGCTTGATTGCACGCCCAATCCAGCAAGGCTCAGTCAGCGTTAAGCCCACTATTTGTAGGATCCAAAAGGCCGAACCCAAACTGCAATGTGTCACTAAGCCCACACGTCACTTGGTCAAGCCCATTACTCGTAAGCCCTGATAAGGCAAAAGTAAGCCCTGATAAGGCAAGTATCTGGAGGATCGAGCCAAGACAAGCAGACAACAATACTTTGATTCCGACTAGGAAACAAATACTGAAATATAAGTCAGGCAAGGAAACTTCATTGCATGGATAATACTCAGAAATGAAAACCTATCCCGCAGATCTAGGAGCACAAGTTGTGCAGAAAAATTTATCTACATGGACAGCTCCCAACAAGGAAAGAATCTCCAGTAAGATTTCTTTCTCTAAACTACGCCACCAAAGGCTGAGTTGAATAAGGACTCTCACACTATAAAAGGGAGACAAGGTTGACGAACAAAGGTACGCTACATAAACCCAAATTACAACTTTAAGCCTCGCCTAAGCCTTATCTAATTTAAGCATCAGAGTGTCATCGACCGCCACACGGTAGTATTTAGCTCACGTGCATTTTTTGTGCAGGTATAAACCAGATGGTGAGGAAGGATAGCAGGAATTGACTACATCAACAGAGGTGGGCAAATTAGAAATAACTAAAAAAAAATTGAAGTTAGTGAGGCAAGTGTCGCCACTTTTCTCCACGTAGCTCCATCCCTGCACGGATGGAAGAGTAAGAGTTGCCGATAGATAAAGGAGTAATAAAGGGTTAAAACTTTATTTGACTGTGTGCATTGGTGCTTGCCTAGGCCTATCGATACCTGGAATGATTTCTTGCTCAAGATGTTGGGGATGCAAGGCTTTACTTGTGTGAAAGAAACATGAATTTTTCCGGTCTTTAGATATTCTACGGAGCTATTTCTGAGAGAAAGTGTTATAACTGGTTTTTTAATTGTGATTTCTTGCTTTCGTGATTTTTTAGGCGCATATAGAAGTTGATTTTTTAGGCGCATATAGAAGTTGTTTTTTCGCATTTCCTGGAGAGGGGATGTTATTGATATGTCTTTAAAAACTAAATAAAACATTTAAATGTTGCAGATACATAATTAGGCATGTCTATATCATCGTAGTCGTCTGTCTATCCTACAACATATTGTCAACAAGAGAACTGGTCCTCAGAAAATTCTACTAATTGAGCATGATTGAACATCAAAATTGCATGATAATTTGAACACTAACATAAAATGGTTGTCTCAAGTTTACAGTCTAAATTCCCGACACTAGTGAAAACTTCAACTGAATCACCTTCCCAAGAGTTGGTTTGTGACAATTGGAGTTCAATGACTAACCTCAATCTAAGAGGATGACATCATCTTCCCAACTATAGCTACTGTTTTTTATTCTACATCATTTTCTGACAAATGTTTTTTTTATCTACATAAATTTCTGACAAATACTCAAAAGAGAATGACTTGACTATCACTATGAACCCAACAATGATAAAACATATGGAGAGATTTTTAGTTGACAAGCTATTGTCTGGAAAAAATTTCATCAATCAAGGAATGAATCAGTTCAGCGAAATATTAAGACAAATTTTAATTACTTGTTGAAAAAAAAGATCTTGAAACCACTAGCGGCCTAATAAAAAAAGGTGAAAATATGATTGTAGCGGGCACGTGTAGATTTATCAATAATATTCAGAAAACTCATTCATTTTATAAATAAGGGGGTGTATTCAATTAGGGATTTTAATTAATTGTGAAGGATTTTAAAACTCTTGGATTAGAATTTTAAAGGATTTTAACGGATTTTACGAAATCCACATGGTTTTTTGATGGATTTTAATGAATTTTAGGATTTTTACGGATTTCTATGGATTATTATGAATTTTTTATTAGTCATAGGAAGCCATGAAAGAACACTGCCTACTGAAACAATTGCTTGGGACATGCCCTGCTGAAATCAGTTCCTCGCCCAATTAATCCAATTTTCAATAGATCTCTACGGCCTTTGAATGAGATCTATATCTAGAGAGAAAAACATGGACTTTTACATCAATCTCTACCCAACTATACCCATGCTATTTTTTATACCTTTAATATACATTAATTCCCCGACTTTAGCAACATCTTCCCACATCCCTTTGGCAGCATAAATATTGGACCCATCTAAAATGGGAATAATAATAAAATGATTATCTTAGCAATATACAAGTCGATTCCATTTGGGATTTAAGCTCGAAGAGTTTCCATGCATCCCTTTCTCGCATTTCCACATTTCCATGCTTGCAACTCATCCAACTCAGTCCTAATTTTGATTACAAGATAATGAATTTCATTGTAATCTTTTTTCTTTCTAATAGGAATGTAAGCAATTTGATGGATTTGGAGCAAAAAATGATACAAAATTTTCTCGAAAAGCTTTAGTATTCTTCTCATACTGCATTGTTACAGTAATGCTTAGGATGCTAGAGTATGAAAATTCCTTATTATCAAAACCAAAAACCTGAGAAGCTGATTGAAGACAGAGTGACATTTACAGCAAGAATCAACCAAAGTGTTGTAAATGGAAAGTGTTGATCCATCACCTAATTTAACAATATGGGCATGAATTTGAATGACAATATTGTTCATACTAGTATTTACATCACAGCCAAAAATCAATGTGTTGATAGAAACAATATTTTTGTGAGCCATTTCATTAAACAAATGGCGTGCTTTAACTACACCATAGTAAAAGAACACGGACAAAAGATGAAAATGGCATAAAAAATCACAAATCTGAAATCCCCATTGAAATGTTAAATGTTATGTGTTCTGCAATAGTTGTATGCCTTATGGATGTTAATGAGTCCGACTGTGACAGGGATGCATGGTGGAAATAGTGGGTGCACTAGCTGTTTAGATATTCAACTGTAGTATTTGTTCTTTTTTTCACCTTTAATCGAAAGAGTAGATATATGCAAAAAGAAACTTTTACTCCTTCCCTTCCTAGTCTTCTTCCTTGCTTGTGTACCTTTTGCTTGCAATCAATTCAACGCTATTGGGCACTGACATTAGGTTTGGTAGGAGGGGTAGATTTGTAAAATGCGGATGATGGGTTCAATTGAGATTGAGATGGGGGTGTTTGTTGATCTTTTTCATAAAGAACAAGAACCCTAGAAGAAGAGAGATGAAAGAGAAATGTGAGAACGGAATAAGAGAGATAATACAAATCCGTTGAATTATGAGGGGGGAAGGTTGTATTTGAATTGACTTTTGTTATTTATACTTTCTACTTACAAATCCTTCAAAATCCACAACTTTAACGAATCCATACAAATGCACTATTTTTTTAATACCCCCTGATTTTGGTGGACTTTTGAAAAACATGAATTGAATACCCTTGATATTGATAGATTTTAAAACAATCTTTTTAAATCCATATTGAATACCCCTAGATTTAGATGGATTCTTTCAAATACTTAATTGAATACTGATGCAGTCATTTTCCCACTCCCTGTTTTGACATTGACCTGTGAACCTGCTGACCTATACAAGGAACACATGCGAACCACGGACCACCGTTGTGGTGGCCAATGACACTCCGATGCTAAAGTCAGATAGGGATCTGAGGAAAGTGTAATGATGTAAACATGGATTTTGTAGCATACCTTAGCTTAACAACCTCATGTCTTATTTATAGTGTATGAGTCCTGGTTAGACCAGACCATCGATGGCGTAGTTTATGGAAGAAGATTTGCATGGAGATCCTTCTGTAATTAGGAGTTGTGTTGCGGAAGGAGGTTTCCCTATTAGCCATGTGCTCCTAGATACGCAGAAGATAGTTTCCATTCCAAGAGTAGTCTATAGGTAGAAGTCTCCTTATGCGACATACACTCTGGAATCCGCTTCCTAGTTGGAAGCAAATAGTTGTTGTAGTTGCCCATCCGAAGCTGATCCTCAAGATATTTGCCTTTAGTAGGGCTTACGGGTATTGAGGATAGCTGTGAGATATTTGGGCATAGCGAGCTGTATGAATTCATGTCCGTTTGGTGGACTACATTAGGCGAGTCTAGAACCTCATGAGTCAGATCAGTGTCGGGCTGACGCTAGGGCTTATCTTTTCTTTGAGTTCATCATAACAATGTACGACATAGATTTGGAACCATTTTAGTGTATCATTAGCTACTCCCTCTGAATTAGTGGGTCGTTTAATCAGTTTACTGACTATTTAAAAAACAACTGTACCATCGTGATGATTGAGCCCGAAGCGTTGTCTCGAACGGTGCAGATCATTTATTAATATTCGACTGCTCAATGAGAGAAGGTACGAATTGACTTCTCTATAAATATTCGTTGTTTTAAGGAAGATTTCTTCAGTTCATATCTATGTAATTTTTCAAACGATCGTGTTGATGTGAAGTTCGATTTGTCCTTTTTAAAAATGTCAGACAACGTTGAACTTTCTTCTAAGGATCTGTTGTCCTGCACTTGCCTCAAGCTCTTCAAGGATAGTCTGGGCAATGTAACTGAATTGATCAAGCTTCGAAGTCTGTATCGTATTCCTAGGGATCTGGATATTTTTCCTGCATTTGGAGATTTTGCCTCGACTACACCCCCTCAAGGGTATATAAGTTTGCATCGGGGCATGTTCATGTCAGCGCTCTATATCCCAGTGTTGGATGACGTCTGGCGCTTCTTTCTCACTCTTCGCATGCCTCCCGATCAAATGGTTCCGAGCAGGTTCAAGGTTCTGATTGCAATTCTCCTAAGGGCGCATGACGTCGACCTTCGTTTGACTCCGGCGGTAATCCATCACATGATAAATCTGTTTTCATTAATAGTTAAAGCAAAAGAGGTACAAGTGTATAAAGTTTATTCCTCATCAAGAGAGGGTACAGAAACAGAAAAGCTAAGCTTAACATAGTAGGGAGTAGAAGTTGTGTCTGTACGCACCGTAATCTGAGCATCATGATCCGAATCTCCCTATTCGCCTAATGACGCAGAAACCACTGATAAGTCTACATACGACATCTTCTTAAAGCGATCAAATTCCCATTCCGGATGCTCCTCCTTCATCAGTGCCAACAACTCCAATCTACCATGTACAACACAGCAGAATTCACACTTGCCTTGTTCCTTGATAAGCTTTTCCTCGAATGCCTTTGCTTCAGCAAGTTCACGCTCCAACAACTCTAGCTTGTCTGACAACACATTGACCTGAGACCTGCTCTTTATAGCACTGAGCTCATGTTGCTCCAATTCAACCTAGTCATCGGCCTTCCTCGCCTCCCGAGCAGTGAACTCCACATCGGACTCCAACTATTGTATCTGGACAGCCCAATCAGCCTCCTTTAAGGCATTCTACTCAACGAGATACCGCAATTCAGAACGCGTCTCAGCTTCCTGCGCAATCTCTAGGTCACGACGGGTCAGATCCGTCTCCTGCTTGAACCTGTCCCTCGTGGACACCGCCTCTGCTAAGTCAGACTCGAGGGCTTCCAGACGAACCCTCTGAGTCTCAGCAGCAATAGTCGACTACTCAATCCCTCTTTCCTCAGCCTGCTTCCTCAACAACTCAATTTCATAAAGTGTGTCGGAATACAGCCTTTGCATGTTTGAAAAGACACGCTCCATGGTGTACACCCTCTCACGAGCCACCTCAACTTCCATCCCAGCAACGACCACCTGGCTCAAGTGAGACATTCCAAGCATAAGGTACTTTAAACCCTTATCCATGCGCCCTTCTAGCGTCTCCTCCACAGATTTTGGAGCGTGATCCATCAGCCAGCTATGATGCTTGCTTATATGCTTCCTCGAAGCATAATCCACATCAATCTTCTGGTGCCATACCCGATTGCTCATCTTCACTAAGTCTGGGGCAAAAAGACTTATCCTCGCATATGGATGATGAAGCTCTCCTGGTTGAGGAATTACACCAGCACCACCCTTCATAGTCCACACTTCTCCCAGGCCCTCCTCCGCAGCCTTTCTTTTATGCCAACAACCAAAACCTTATCGCGAGAAAACTTAGCAAAATATCGAGGAAGAAGATGAAGTGAGTTGTCCAACGAACACTCCATCACCCTGAGATACAACCTGTAGCGAGATGGAGAACAGTGCGGACTATGAGAAACTTGGCTTGTGCACCACGACCACTATTGGACAGCCCACCAGCGAAACGATTGGACTCCAGAACCTCGGGTAGATCCTCATCAGGATCCTTTAGCAGAACGGTCCCGGACAGATCAACACCAGTAGAAGCCGCCATAGTAGCCAACATCAGCTTCTCTCTCAGAGCTTCTACCTGGGCGGCACTAAGACTTGATGCATCTTCAATCCCTGCTAATTGCAAGTGGTCCTTCTCCCAATGAGACACTTTGGCCTCCACCCTGGCAGACCGACCAGGCTCACACTCTTCACTTACTGGAGCGGATCATTTGGAAGACGACTCAGTCCTAACACGAAACTTCTTCCAACTCACAAAGGAGACAAGCGTCTCAAACAACTCCTCCACGCCAGACAAAACATGAGCCTTGACACCGGTGGCTTTCCTTTTCCTAGAAGTGGCCCACCTCAAGACTTAACTCACGGCAATCGGTAAAGAGTGGGGTCTCATGCCAGTTGTCCCACAGCCCACTGCGAATAAAGTTGGTAACACATATTATCTCCTTCACATTCTTCATCGGCAAGTCACGAAACTTCTTCATAGTGTTTCGCTTCTCTAGGGTAAGAGGAGTAGTGGGAAACCGTCCTACGAGGGAACACTTGCAATGATTAACATACAATCAGCGCCACGAAATCGAAAGATAAAGCTACACCTACGAAGTGGCTTGAACTCTCGTTCGAGCGGATGACCCTTGAACTAGAAGTACTTTGAATCTGTAGGAGGCAAGAAGTAATACTTTCTGCCTGGAATTTAAGTCATCAGGAAAATTCTCAAAGCAAGCTGATGGCGTCATCTTACAAACGGCGTGATCGTTCAGCCGAGGAGAAGTCAACAACTGGATCACCTGCCAAGTCACGCGGACGCCAACTTCCTTCGCTCTAATCAAAATGAGAAGAACGATTTCGTACCTTAGGTACCAACTAGGTAGAAGGAAATCCAAGAAAATCCAAAATTTTCAAATCACATCAAGGACAGGAAAATGGACTCTAGTTTGGAGCATCCCGCGGTGCAAACAGATGAACCCCGTCGGCTAAAACATTGGTGTCTGATCATCCTTCAGAGCATATAATGGCAGGTCCTAAGGGACGCAGAACTTCGTCTGGATTTCAGCAAGGCCCGATTCAGAAAACAACCTGTCTTCAAAAAACTCAAGGCCCTTGGCAAAAGTCGCTTCATCAAGATGGTTTTGGTGAGCCATGAAGAAGATGAAAATCTTTTCAATTAGAAGTTGAACAGAGCAAAATCTGTAAGAGTAAAGAAAATAGAAGAGTTAGTCTCTGCATAAAAGAAGACCTAAATGGGGATTGGGTTCCCGCCTCTTCTCCACTGAACCGACGCCCATTCCATTAATGAAGCGCGCGGCTCAAGCAACGATTCAGACTCAATCATAATGAGCGGCATATCTTTTCAAAAAGTGACTTAGCAAACCGATGTTATGGCCCACTAACTCGGGGGGAGTAACTGATGATACACAAAAACGGTCCCAACTCTGTGCCATACATGTGTCATTATGATCTCGAGGAATAACAGGCCCTAGCGTCAGCGCAACACTAATTCGGCCCAACCGGTTCTAAGCCCAGCTAATGCAGTCCACTAGACGGACTCAGATTCTCACAGCCTGCTAAACCCATGTGTCTCATAGTTTTCCTCAATACCCATTAGCCCTGCTAAGGCAAGTATCTCAAAGATCAGTTTTGGACGGGCAGTTACAGCGGCTCTTTGCTTCCAACTAGGAAGCAAATCCAAGAATATATGTCGCACAGGGATACTTCTACCTATAGACTATTCTCGAAACAGGAACTATCTCCCCCTTATCTAAGAGCACAAGGCTAACAGGGAAACTTCCCTCCACAGCACGACTCCTAATTAGAGAAGGATCTCCACGACATTCTTCTTTCCTAAACTACGCCATCGATAGCCTGGTCGAACCAGGACTCCAGCACTATAAATAAGACATGAGTTTGGTAAGCTAAGGTACGCTACAAACTCTCTATTTGCAACATTATACCTTCCTCAGATCCCTGTCTGACTTTAGCATAGGAGTGCCATCGACCACCATAACGGTGGTCTATGCCTCACATGCGTTCCTTGTGCAAGTCAACAGGTTTGCATGTCAAGGTTAAAGCAGGGAGTGAAAAATGACTGCATCAAATACTCCTCGATTTTAAAATCCTTAATTAAATACACCCCCTAATTTTTCTTAGTAAGCTATAACACAAAGATCGAAATTTCAGGTAAAGTATATTGGTAAAATGTCAAAATAATGTATCAAGACTTAGCAACCTTGTTAGCTTCAACTGTCAATTGTTGTCGTAGAACCCTTTTCATAACCTTAATTGAGGTTGTTCTTGGGAGAAAAGGAACTGTCACATCTGAAACATGCACAAATCGGTGCATGTAGTGAGCTTATAGCTATTCAAATGTTGTAGCTTCAAAACATTGTGATTCCCACATAACAAAGCAGAATAACTGCCTTGGACAAAGGATTCAGTTATTTCTATAGCGAAGAATTGAATGACATTTTCAATGAAATTGAAAAACCACAAAGGAGAGAGGAATCCCAAAAAAACCCAAAACTAATTCTGAATCCCAAAACAAACAGGCCTGAGATCCACAAGGCTCGAACACAAATCTCTGAGATGATACAGGCCCGATATCCACTCGCACAAATCAGTTCTTAATCCAATCAAGCATTGGGTCCTAAATAGAGTCAAGTGCTAAAAAAACTCAATCATGCACTTCTGGGCGAGATCTCTTCCATCCATCACGCCCTCGATACCAGGGAAAGTTGAGAAGGGAATAGTCGCTACATAAGGTGAGATAAGGGAAGAAGAAAGGTACGCATACACATTGCAAATTTCATCTAGTCTTCATTTTTCCTTGCACCATCACCTGACTTAAGCAACAAAGTGCCTTTGGCCACCATAACGGTGGTCCCTGGCTCACCGTTGTTCATTTTTCAAGTTCAATATCAACAATAACGGATTTGGACTCATCAGTTTAACGACGTCTGTGAGAAAAAACAGTAATTTTTCTTTGAAATAAACATATAAGCTCTTTCTAACTAGCAAAACATCAACACATAGTCACCAGCACCAGATTTCGAGAATTCAACAACAATGTCGAGCCAGACAATGCTCTGGCATGGGAAGCCCAAGCACAGGGCCAGATCAATGCGATCGAGGAAGCCGAACAGTCGCACGACTCAGCCACTGAGGCGGCCGCAGCTGACCACCACATAGATCATATCTTGTTCCACATGGATCATCTAGTGCGAGTGGTCGAAAGGCTAACCCAGGATTGACAACAACAATATTAGACCGACCATAATTTGGGGAGGTCCCAAACACTAGATGACTCATTAGAGCGCATCCATAAAGGTGAGAACCTTCTCGTAAAGGAGAATAGAGCTGGTTGAGAGTAGCTTAGGAGATGATGAGGATAATTCCCTAAAGGCAGATAGGACCATGGTCAAGAACCCTCTCCTACTAGGGATGGCCAATCCAAATGTCTTGTATAATCTCACACTCCCTCAATTCTCGGAAGATATCATGAGTGCCCTTGCCAAATAATTTGTCCCCCCATAGCTTGAGTTCTATGAAAGAACATCAGACCCGTCAGATCATCTGCTTCATTACCAACATGGCGCTGAAAGAAAGTTTGGAAGCCATCTTGTGCAGAACTTTTCCCACCAACCTGAATAAGGCTGCACTGATCTGGTTCAATAGCCTTCGAAGATTCGTTCCAGGTCCCGGCAAAGGCATTTATCACCAAGTTCATTGGGAGCCAACGAATCAGGAAATAACCCCACTATCTGCTAAGCCTCAAGCAGAAGCAAGGCTAGACCCATAGGGAGTATGTCACTCGCTTTAACGATAGATGAGTTTGATCGGCAATTGCAGCGACGACACGTTAGTCGCCGCTTTCACTTTTGACCTTCGAGGAAGTCAGTTTTATAACTTCTTGAAGTTGGAACTCCCAGCGGATATGACGGGTCTGTTGAAAAATGTCCAAAAATACATCACCCTGTAGGAAATGTTGACAGTCATGATATTCACATAATTATTACATAATATACCTCCTAATTTATACTTGTTAGTGTTTCAAATAGTGTATTTTAGTTTAATTATTTTATTTTGTATTTTTGTAGGATTTGGAGTTTAAATGACAAAAGTGCATTAGCGTGGCGAATTTGGAAATTCATAGAAAAATTGACGAAGTGGAGCGGGAGACACTCAAGCCAAATATTAATAAACAGAACCAAAGAAAAAAATAAAGAAAATTAGTTTTGAATTTTGGTGGAACAAAGGAGTAATATGGATGAACATAGCCAAACCCACCTTTCCTGTTATTAGAACAGAATCCAAACAAATGGGTGGGATCCCTTTGTTTCCTTTTGTTTTTTTGGGTTTCCAATTATATTTGGTATCCAATTTGTATTTGATTTCCAATTTGTATTTGATTTCCAATTGTATTTGGTTTCCAATAAGGAGTTGTTTCTTTCTACCATAAATATAGCAACACACAGGGGGCATGAACAGCAGGGACACACACAACGCATCAACAACCGAGTACGCATCGCTAATCACCACGCGCTGCCATGAAGCTCCACACCGCTATTGCTGTCATCACCTTCACCATGTGTCACTAAACTCCACGCAAGGTGAAGAGATGAACTCTTAGATGTAACACACTTAATTGGTATTTGATTCGTTTTATGCTTTCACGATGAATAATGGTATTTATGATTTTCACTTTTATTTAATGTAGGAGTTTATGTTATTTTAGTGACAAAGATTTCATCAACTTCTTCGTAGATTATTATTCCGGTGGTTGTCTTTTTCTTCTCCATATAAGTCTAGTGATGCTTTTCTTATGTGTGGAATTTTAAAGATCAATTAATTCCGGTAGGTTAGTTATATGTGATTGTCTTTTATTACGTTATTGTCTCCGGATATATCGTAAATTTAGGATATCATATATGACCAATCTTTGTGCTTTCTAGAAAAAGTGAAATCTAAAATCCATTTACATTAGAATATATTGGTGTATTAAAGACTATTTTTCCGATTATGTTGTTTGGGATGTGAAACACGTAATTGAGTTATCATAACGAATCAATATTAGTTGGCGCGTGAAATCTAGGAGGAATTCTTGGAACCTTCTGATTTAAATTTTATATTTTAAAATTGCTAGAATTTCTTAAATTTAGTTTCGCGTAGTCCTTCTTCCTTGACCTTGTTTTGTAGATCGTTTTTCCTCATGGAATCGACACCCGAATCTTTACTGCAATTGACCGCGTGTACTGTTTGGGCGTAATCAAATTTTGGCGCCATTGCCGGGGACAAGCGTCATTCTACAAGGGAGGTTTCGGGTATTATCTTTCTTGCTCATTGTTTTATTTTATTTAATTTTTAGGTTTTAGGTCCTTTATTATTATTATTATTATTATTATTTTTTAAAAAAAATTAAAAAATTGCAAAAAACAAAAAAGGACATTGGGGGAGTGTGAGTTGGAATAGAGACCACTTAGGGAGACTAATTAGGGTCCCAAATTTAGAACACCCACAAATTCACATTGAGAGAAAATTAAGTCCTACTTCTAATTCTAACACCATGAGTAATCACGAAGATGACCATGTTCGGTCGCTAAAGGACTATCTCCACCCCACGCGCACTGCTACTCCATCATGTATCATGTTTACACCAAATACACCAAAGCTAGATTTTAAGTCGGGTATGATACAATTATTATCCACTTTTCATGGCCTAGAGAGTGAGAATCCTTATGTTCATATTAGGGAATTCGAGGAAGTTGTGGCCACTTTCCGCAGCAAAGTTGAGGCTGTAGACTCGGTTAGACTAAGGTTTTTTCCTTTTTCCCTTAAGGAAAAAGCGAAGAGTTGGCTATACTCTTTGCGACCAAGGTCTATAGGTTCGTGGGAGGAGATGACCCAAGCAGTTTTTAGTAAATACTTTCCTCACCACAAAACCAACGATCTAAAGAGACAGATTTCTACCTTCACCCAAAAGAATAGCGAGACATTATATCAAGCATGGGAGAGGTTCAAGGATCTCTTGAATACATATCCACACCATGGGTATGAGAGTTGGCGCTTAGTCAGTTATTTTTATGAGGGGCTCACCAGTAGAGAGCGTCAGTTCATTGAGATGATGTGTAACAGAGAGTTTTTGTATAAGGACCCTGACGAGGCCATTGAGTACCTGAATGACTTGGCTGAAAAGGCTCATACTTGAACTGGTCCAAGTGCTACTGAGAACACGGATAGAACACGCCCAGCTGTAGTCTACCAACTTAGGGAAGAGGATAGCCTTAGAGCCCAATTGGATAGAGTGACTAGGGAGTTATAGGCACTTAAGGCCAAGGATGGTAGACCAACACATACTGTTGCCAGAGTTGGGCTATAGGACGTCTATTTTATATGCGGGGGAGTTGACACTTAGCACAGGATTGCCTGACCTTAACTGAGATGAGAGGGGTTTATGAGGAACAATGTAACGCCTTAGAGATGTACAAGAAGCCTTACTCACCATTTTCTAACACTTACAATTCTGGCTGGAGAGATCACCCTAACCTACAATTCTAACCAACCTACACACTCACAGGCACAACCACCTAGATCATACCCTGCACCTTCATACAATGCACAATCTAACAGAAGTTCCTTATTAGAAATATTGCATGCATTTATAGAGGCACAAGGTAAACTAATCAAAAAATTGAGGTTGCATTGACACAGTTGACATAAGAGAACAAGAAGATCAAAAACCAGATGACCAAGCTGACAAGTTCATTAACAGTACAAGAGCGGGGCCAATTTCCGTCACAGCTTCAAGCAAATCCGAAGGGCCGACTTATGACACAAACCTCTGCTTCAGACTCTCAGAATGTCAAAGAGGTTAATGCCATCACTACTCTGAGTGGTAAGATTTTAGATGGATCAAGCTCGTCCACAACTATAGGCTCCTCTCCTAGTGCAAATGAGAACATCCCTGAGGATGAGCCCAACAAGAACAATCCAGTTCCAGTTTCTTTTCCTCAAGCACTATGACCTACTGGAAAAAAAATCGGAAATGTATGGTGAGATTCTAGAACACTTGAAACAGGTTAAAATTAACTTACCTTTGCTATATGTGATTAAACAGTTAACAACTTATGCGAGGGTCATCAAGGATCTATGCACTATCAAGAGGAAGCATCATGTCAAGAAGACTACCTTCTTGACAAAACAGGTAAATGCGGTGATTGAGCAGAAGACACCGCCAAAGTACAAAGATCCAAGGTGTCCTACAGTCACTTGCCAGATTGGGACTCATGAGTTCGACCAAGCCTTGTTGGATTTAGGAGCAAGTGTAAATCTAATGTCATATTCTATTTACTTGCGACTAGGTCTAGGAGAGATTAAACCCACATCCGTGGTACTACAATTGGTCGATAGATCGATTAAGAAGCCAAGAGGAATAGTTGAGGATGTCTTGCTGCAGATTGATAAGTTTTACTATCCCATCGACTTTCTTATTTTAGATACTCATTCTGCGGTTAATATGGAGTCTACAGTTTCAATTATTTTAGGTAGACATTTTCTTGCCACAGCTAACGCTCTTATCAATTGCAGGAACGGTCTGATGAAGCTGTCTTTTGGGAACATGACTCTGGAGGCCAACATATTCAATATTAGCAAGCAACCACGTGATGATGATGAGTTTCATCATACCTACATGATAGACACGCTGATATCAGAGGAGGCGCTCCTGAGCGCAGATTCTGAAACATTAGAGTACCTCATTTCTATTTCTGATTCTGAGAGTTCACTTTATTCTGACAATGCTATTGATATTTCTGTTGTTTAAGGGTTAAAGGATAAAGGTGGACGACAATAGCAACCATGCTTTGAGGAGTTGCCAAAGGAAAGACAGAAACCACAACCATTCCTTGGACCAGGTGATACCTTTCCTGTTATTATTTCTTCCGTGCTTGATGGCTCACAAGAAGAAGAGTTGATTAATATGTTACGTGAGCTAAAATCTGCATTAGGTTGGACTATAGCTGACATCAAATTATTAGCCCCTTAATATGTTCCCATAGGATTCACTTAGAAGAAGGAGCTAACCCTCGTAAAGATCCTCAAAGACGACTTAACCCCACTATAAAATAGGTGGTGAAAAAGGAGGTCTTAAAATTGTTAGATGCTTGCATCATTTATCCCATCTCTGATAGCAAGTGGGTTAGTCCAACTCAAGTAGTTCCCAAGAAATTCGGAATAACAGTAGTGACTAATTATGAGGGGGTGTTTGTTCCTAGTAAGGTAGTGACAGGGTGGCGCATGTGCATTGATTATAGGAAACTTAATTTTGCCACCCATAAGGATCACTTCCCACCTCCATTTATAGACCAAATCTTGGAGCGAGTAGCTTGTCATTCTTTCTATTGCTTTCTAGATGGGTATTTAGGATATTATCAGATTGAGATTGCATTAGAGGATTAGGATAAGGCTACTTTCACATGTCCTTTTGGTACTTATGTTTTTTGGCATATGCCATTTGGTTTGTGTAATACACCGACTACTTTTCAGACATGCATAATGAATATTTTTAGTGACATGGTTGAAAAATATATGGAAGTATTCATGAATGATTTGACTATTTTTGGTTATTCTTTTGATTCATGTTTACTTCACTTGAAGGTTGTTTTAAGTAGATGTGAAGATAAGGGTCTGGTGCTTAATTGGGAAAAATGTCATTTCATGGTTCCCTATGGAATAGTTCTGGGACACATAGTTTCTGATAAAGGAATCGAGGTTGATAAAGAAAAAATTGAATTGATTTCTAAATTACCTACACCTAAAAGTGTCAAGGATGTGAGATCATTTCTAGGGCACGCGAATTTTTATAGAAGGTTCATACATAATTCTTTTGCCATCTCTAGGCCATTAAGTAGCCTCCTGGTGAAAGACGTTGTGTTCCAATGGACACAAGAGTGTGAGGACGCCATCCGAACCCTCATTGATAGGCTCACCTCTGCCCCCATCAAAGGCGAAGCTGAAAGCAGCTCATGATAAGCAAATTCTGAGGAAACATTTCGAGCCCAATCAACGAGTCTATATCTATGACTCACGACTTCATCTTCATCCTGGCAAGCTAAGATCGAGATGGATGAGCCCATTCATGGTAAAACAAGTCTTTCCCAATGGTTCCATAGAAATTGAAAATCCAAAAGATGGGAGAGTATTTAGATTAGATGGGCAACGTTTGAAGCACTATGTGGAGCGAGTAGAGGTGCCAGAGGAGATCTCTCTGGTTGCCCCTGTCTACTTGATTTGATGTTCTCTACCATATCTTTAGTTTAGGTTTTTTATTTTATTTTTTAGTTTAGGTTTTTGCTTTTATGTTTTTCTTTTAGTATTTCAGGTTATTTTAGGTGTTGCTACTGGAGTCACTCGGAGCCTCTCATCCCATGTGTTCCTTTCTCCTGTCGGTATGATTTTCTTATATTTTGGTGACAGTGAGGACATTGTCTATTTGAAATTGGTAAAGCTTCACCATAGTAATATCATTCTAACCCTCCTCTTTTCTTTTTCCTTCATTTGTCATGATTATTATTTTATACATTGAGGACAATGTTTGGTTTAGGTTTGGGAGTGATGTGGTTTATTAGATTTTTTGTGCAATTTTCAAAATCTTTGAGCTTAAAACTTATTTTAAAATCGTATTTTCAATTAAACCGAGTCATTATTTTTGTGTTCTACTCAATCTCCATTGAATACTTAGATGAGTACGGTAATTGTGCAAAATATTTACGAAAATGCATTCGAAATCTGAACTCTTGGTGAATTTAAAAAAAGGGGAGGGGGGGCGTTGAGTCTTTTTTATTTTAAAGAATATTTTTGTGGCCTTTAATTTTGAGAAAAAACATACTAACACGTGTCACATAATTATATTAGTATAAAACATGATATTTGATATTATCCTTATGTTAAATGTATTTTGTGAGACTTTTCAACTCGACTATTCATGCACTATAAGCCAAGTCAACATGATTTGAAGTTGATTAGTGAGATATTGAACTAGAAAACCTTAAAATAATAGTGGAGACTTAACTCTTGTGAGTTTTGAGTCATTCTTTATTTCTTGAGGGTTATTAAATACACTCTGATTTTTCTTAAGTCCGCATTATTTCGTTGATAATCTCATTATTTTTTACTTTCTTATTAGTTGCTTTAAGAACGACATAAAAATTGAATTTTTACACTAGAACTTCTTGCTTTATTTAGTTGAGATGTCCTAGTACCAACTAGAACTTATGAATTGATATAGGCATTTCTTTCTTTAAACCATTTTATTTAGCCTTTTAGCCTACCCAATAATAAATATCCATTTGCAGCCCTTTGAGCCTTTAAATAGCCTTCTCTTTGTTATTCCCATTACATACTCCAATCAAGGATTAATACCTCTATTATTTTATTCTTACCCAATTTTCTGAGAATGTATACGGTGAGATATATTTATGGATTGGGCAAATAGAAAGAGTTGAAAATAGATATTTCATGCGCCCTAGAAGTAAAAGTGTTTGACTGTATAAACGGGGAAAACATGTAAAAAAGGGGGGTTGAAAAAATAAAAGTTGAAGAAGAAAAAAAAGGGGTTGAAGAAGAAAATAATGAAGAAAAAGTTAATGGTGTATAACATTGATTTGTTTTTCAATGCCCTATGTGTTTATTCAAGGGTGTAGCCATTCTCAGGAAATTTGTGTATCCTTTTTTGTCCATTATTGTTTGCCATAATCCAAGCCCCATTACAACCTAGTAAAGACCTAATTGATCTTAAGTGAAAGTTGGTTAGTAGATGTGGAGATTGAATAGGCAAGAACTATGATGTTTGATTCAACATTCTCAAAAGTAATCAATATTTCTGTCCATGAGATCATATTCATTTCACTCTTTGAAAATTTCATTTTTCATGATAATTATATGTGAGGCGTTTGCATTTTCCATAGTTTATATCATTTTCCTCACATATAAACTGAGTGCCCAATCTCTGAGTGTTTTATTTCTGACTGACATGAGAGATTTGTAGTCAAAGCGTACTTTCTAAAGGTTATCTCGTCACATCTTTACTATGAGACGAAGAGTTATGTTGATAAGGTTTCTCACACACACACTTCGAGTTGAAAATGATTATGAAATTTATTTAACCTTTAGATACTATTAAATTATTGTACTCTATAGATATACTATTGTGATATTTTTAGTTTGTTGTTTTTCTTGAATTTTAAGCAATTAGAAAATTACTCTAAGGAAAATAAAGGAGAATACCAATATTTTTGCATTATGTTTTTAGAAAATAGATTTTGTTCTATTGAGTCAGTAATATTTGGGGGTAACATTTCTGTAAACCCTCACGAGACTATAACTCGTCCACTAGAGGTAATCTAAGGGTTTAAAGCCTTGTTGCACGTTAAGGTAAGTGCAACCGTGATTCCAACGAAAGTGAATTAGGATTTTATTCTTAATTTTATTTTGCTCGATGACTAGCAAAATATAGGTTTGGGGGTATTTGATATTCACATAATTATTACATAATTTACCTCCTAATTTATATTTGTTAGTGTTTCAAATAGTGTATTTTAGTTTAATTATTTTATTTTTGTATTTTTGGAAGATTTGGAGTTTAAATGACAAAAGTGCATTAGCGTGGAGAATTTGAAAATTCATAGACAAATTGACTAAGTGGAGCGAGAGACACTCAAGCCGAAGATTAATAAAGAGAACCAAAGAAAAAAAAATTAAAGGAAATTAGTTTTGAATTCTGGTGGAACAAATGAGTAATATGGATAAACATAGCAAAACCCACCTTTCCTGTTATTAGAACATAATCTAAACAAAGGGGTGGGACCCCTTTGTTTCCCTTTGTTTTTTTGGTTTCCAATTATATTTGGTTTCCAATTTGTATTTGGTTTCCAATTGTATTTGGTTTCCAGTTGGGTTTCCAATAAGGAGTTGTTTCTTTCTACCATAAATACAGCAACACACAGGGGGCATGAACAACAGGGACACACACAACGCATCAACATCCAAGTACGCATCGCTATTCCACCACGCGCTGCCATGAAGCTCCACACCGCTATTGTTGTCATCACCTTCACCATGTGTCGCTAAACTCCACGCAAGGCGAACAAATGAACTCCTAGATGTAACGCACTTAATTGGTATTTGATTTGTTTTATGCTTTCATGATGAATAATGGTATTTATGATTTTCACTTTTATTTAATATAGGAGTTTATGTTATTTTAGTGACAAATTTCAGCAACTTCTTCGTAGATTATTATTCCGGTGATTGTCTTTTTCTTCTCCATGTAAGTCTAGTCATGCTTTTCTTATGTGTGGAATTTTAAAGATCAATTAATTCCGGTAGGTTAGTTATATGTGATTGTCTTTTATTACGTTATTATCTCCGGATATATCGT
This sequence comes from Berberis vulgaris, assembly GCA_963556465.1. Classification (NCBI taxonomy): domain Eukaryota; kingdom Viridiplantae; phylum Streptophyta; class Magnoliopsida; order Ranunculales; family Berberidaceae; genus Berberis; species Berberis vulgaris. The sequence goes on from OY747124.1 coordinate 16,221,817, forward strand.
AAATTTAGGATATCATATATGACCAATCTTTGTGCTTTCTAGAAAAAGTGAAATCTAAAATCCATTTACATTAGAATATATTGGTGCATTAAAGACTATTTTTCCGATTATGTTGTTTGGGATGTGAAACACGTAATTGAGTTATCATAGTGAATCAATATTAGTTGGCATGTGAAATCTAGGAGGGATTCTTGGAACCTTGTGATTTTTCTAAACTTGATTTTTATTAAAGTAAATTCAATTTCATATTTTAAAATTGCTAGAACTTCTTAAATTTAGTTTCGAGTAGTTCTTCTTCCTAGACCTTGTTTTGTAGATCGTTTTTCTTCGTGGGATCAACACCCCAATCTTTACTGCAATTGACCGCGTGTACGTTTTGGGCGTAATCAAGCCAAGAGGGAAAAGTAAGGCAAAACACTCCTCCAGAGCCAAGGACAAGGGACGAAAGGGGAGATAGTTCCAAGTGGAAATGGAGTGAGAACCAGGTTGGGTTCGGCCAAGCAAAGCCATGCAAGGCTAGCAACTCTAGTACCCCTATTACACTCTGCCCAACTCCAGTTTGTCTGATCTCCTATCCGCCATGGAAAAATGGGAAGATATCAAGTGGCCATTGTAACTCGAAGGGGATCCTTCAAAACGTGATAAAGAAGAACATTGTTCTTATCACAAGGAGATAGGCCACGATACCAAAGACTGCGTGAACCTCAGAAATGAGATTCGATACTGGATCCAGAAAGGACGATTGAAAGAGTTCATCGGCTCCGTGAACGAGCAACCCCAAGGCGAAGGAAGAGTACAAGAAACAAAAGATGTGATTCCTGATGTCGTATTGTTCTTTTATGGGGCAAACGAGGAGATGAAGCACTCGAATTGCTCACTACAGAGATTAGTACGGGAACTGCCGGGATCATCTCTTCCAACACATACGAGAGGAAAGAAAAGTCGTGACATTCATGGTAGGAGACATGAAAGGAGTTTATTTCCCCCACGACGATGACTTAGTCATCTCGGTAGGAATATCGAACTAGGAAGTAAGAAGATCGCTGATGGACATAGGCAGTTCAGCCAACGTCTTGTTTCTAGATGCATTCCTCAAAATGCAACTGAAGGGAGAGGAGTTGACGCCTGCAAACCAAGCCATGTTTAGCCTCAACAAAGAAAGTTGCTACTCGGTTGGAACAATTATGCTGCCAATAGTCGCAGGGCAGCCATACCTACGAAAGATCAAGATGACATAGTTTCCGGTCATAGACGCCCACTCTGAATACGATGTGATCTTGGGCCGACTTTTGTTACACCACATGGAGGCGTAGTCTTCACCCAATACCAGTGTCTCAAATACCCTTCTGATAGCAAAATAGGGACGATTAGAGAGGACCAGACCGTTGCTCCAGAATGTCACTAGGCCGCGAACAGTCAATCGAAAAATAGAGCGCAACTACCCGAGCAAAAGAATTATTATGAGAAAACCCCGAATTCAGATAGAGAAGACCCACCTCTACCTTCAAACGCCGAACCTCCATCCAACCCGAGATAGAGCCAGATGTTGGCCAACCGAAAGAAGTCGCCATCACTGTATATTTGGATAGCTAGCTAACATAAAAACAATCCAGATAGGCTCTAACCTTAACAGAGTGTTGGCAGATCAACTAGTCGCACTCTTAAAAGAGAATTAGAATGAATTTGGCTGAACAATAAAAGACATGGTGGGAGTTGATTTCTCAATAATCACGCTCTGACTGGAAGTCAATCATGACTTGATGTCCGTTAGGCAAAAAATGAGGTCGGTGGCGCCCGAGCGCAACCATGCTACTAATAAAGAAATGCAAAGGCTTCTGAACACTAGCATTATACGGAAGCTTTGCTAACCATATTGGCTGGCAAACAAGATCTTGGTAAGAAAGAAAAAGGGAGGTGGAGGGTTGCATGGGCTACAGGGACCTCAATAAGCCTGCCCAAAAGACAATTTTCACTGCCCCAGATAGACCAAATCATAGATGCCACATCCGGATACAGCCTACTTAGTCTCATGGATGCGTATTTTGGCTACAATCAAATTAGTATGCACCCACCAGATCAGGAGAAAACTTCCTTCATAACGAATAAGGGCACATACTACTATCAGGTAACGCCGTTAGGATTGAAAAATGTGGGGGAAAAATACCAACGTCTGGTGAACTGGATGTTCAAAGGATAAATTGGAAAGACTATGGAAGTCTACATCGATGACGTGCTTGTATAAAGCCTCCATAGTGCCGATCATTTGGTGGACCTCCAAGGAGCGTTCTCCCAACTTCGAAAATTCCAAATGAAGCTCAACCCACAGAAATGCACCTTTAGGGTACAATCAAGGAAATTCCTAGGCTATATAGACAACGGAAGAGGAATAGAGGTTGATCTGAGCAGATTCAGGCTCTTCTCAACATGAGACCACCCACAAATATTAAAGAGGTTCAGAGCTTAATTGGGAGGGTGGCAACCCTGAACATGTTCATCCCCAAATCCTTAGACAGATGCCTCCCTTTCTTCAAGATCCTGAAGGGGGACAAAGAATTCCAATGAGGATAGCAGTGTGAACAAGCCTTCCAAGATTTGAGGCGTACATGGGAAACACTGAGTTGAGCTCAAAACCTACTGCGGGTGAGATACTCTATCTATACCTCTCAGTCTCGAAACAAACTGTCATCTCAGCTCTTATTCGAGAGAAAAAAGGGAAAGATGAGCTCGTCTATTACATCAGCAAAAAGTTTGATGGGGCGGAAGCCAACTACCCTTATCTAGAAAAGATGGACTTAGCGTTGGAAACTTCCTCTAGAAAAATGAGGCGCTACCCAAAAAGAATGAAGAGGAATGAAGCCCTCCTAGCTAAGCTAAAACTAGTAAAAGGAATCAAAAGAGAAGAAATCATAGTGTTCAGCGACTCCCAACTGGTGATCAATCAGGTGAATTGTGAATTTGATGTTAAAGATCCCCGAATGATTGCCTACTGTGGGAAGGCAATTGACTCCAAAAGAGGGTTCAAGAAAATACAACTCCGTTGTTGTTCCAAGACTGACAACCAAGAAGCCGAGAACTGGCTAGAACGACCTCCTAACACTCATAGAGTTCCAGGAGAAATCAACCATGGTAAAAGAAGAGCTTTACAAAACTACTCCACAAATGAGAATATCAGTTGGATGCGCCCCCTAATCAGCTACGTAAGATGAAGTCCTCCCAATAGAGAAATTGGAGGTTCGCAAGCAGAAATTAAAGCGATACGGTACACGCTCCTCAACAATAGGTTGTACAGAAGATCAATAACTGGCCCTTTGCTCAGGTTCCTACCCCCGACAAAGCAGACTATATCCTCTGAGAAATCCATGAAGGGATTTGCAGAAACCACCCCGGAAGAAGGACATTAGTGCACAAAGCTTTCACACTAGGGTATTATTAGCCGAAAATGCAGCAATAAGCCAAACACATGGTCTGTGAGTACGATAACTGTCAGAGGTACGCCCTGTACACTGCACAAAACCAGGTCTCAATGACCAGCCCATGTCGCTTCTCCCAATGGGGGATGGATATTATTGGCCCGCCCATATCCGAGAAGAAGTTCCTTCTCGTCGCCGACAACTACTTCACCAAATGGGTGGAATTAGAGCACTTCTCTAAGATAGGATAGAATCAAATCGAGAACTTCAACTAGAAATCTATCAGGTACGGAATACCAATAACCCTGGTCAGCAATAACGGGACTCAGTTTGAAGGCAAGAAAGTTAAGTAGCTTTGCGTCAACCTGAACATCAATCACTCCTTCTCAGTGCCGGGGAACTCCAAGCCAATGGGCAAGCGAAAATACAACCCAAACTTAAAAAAACCCAGCCGAACACCAAAGACCCAAGAGAAGGCAAATTAAGCTCGACCTTGGAAGATCCCTACAACGTGACAACAATCAAAAGGCCCGAAACCAACTGGTTAGAGAACCTGAGTGGAGAGCATCTGAAAAGACCATGTAATGTAGAGCAGTTAGAAAAGAATTATAAATAAATATACTCTCTTTAAAGAATCCCATTTCACATAACTCCATGCACAGGAACAAGCCTAGTCCGACAATGGACCACGAGAGCACACACATGGACTGAACCAAGTCCATGGACAGTTCACCGCAAGTGGGCGAGTCCAATCCATGGACGACTCACCACTCCAAGATAACCTGGTTTGATTACGAGGACCATAATGACACACAACAACTGAGCATAGTCCTATCCAAGATGTCGACAGCTTGCATCACAAGTGACCTGTGTGCATCAGGAACCAAGGCAACCCACATGCACGAAAATTTCACCGCAAGCAGGTTAGTCCAGTCCACAGTGACTCACCACTCCAAAATAACCTGATCAGATTATAGGGACAATAATAGTGCACGGCGATCGAGCCTAGTCCTATTAAAGATGTCGACAGCTTGCTGCCTAAGTGACCTAGTCCACCTCAAGAACCAAGGCAACCCACATGCTGACAAAACCTGATCCACAGACAGTTCACTGCAAGTGGGTGAATCCATTCCACGGACGACTCACCGCTCCAAGATAACATGGTCAAATTATGGGGACCATAATGGCGCACAACGAACCGATCCTATCCTTTTCAGAATGTTGACATCATGCCGCATAAGTGACCTAGTCTACCTCAAAAACCAAGGCAACCCACATGTGGACCAAAATCATCCTATGGACAGTTCACCGCAAGTGGGCGAGTCTAGTCCACGAACGACTCACTGCTCTAAGATAACTTGGTCCGATAATGACGCACGACAGCTAAGCCTAGTCCTATCCAGAATGTCAACAACTCGCCGCATAAGTGACATAATCCACCTAAAGAACCAAAGCAACCCACATGCAGACGGAACCCAGTCCACAGACAGTTCACCGTAAGCGGGGGAGTGCAACCCATAGACGACTCACTACTCCAAGATAACCCAGTCTGATTACAGGGACCATAATAGCGCACAACGATCGCCTAGTCCTATTCAGGATGTCGACAACTTGCCGCATAAGTGACCTAATCCGCCTTAGGAACAAAGCCAACCCAAAAGCCGACCAAACCAAGTCCATGAATAGTTCACCGCAAGCGCACAAGTCCAGTCCACAGACGACTCACCGCTCCAAGATAACCTGGTCGTATTACAAGGACCATAATGGCCAAGCCTAGTCCTACTCAGGATGTCGACAGCTTGCCGCACAAGTGATCTAGATCGTCTCAAGAACCAAGGTAGGCCACAAGCAGATCGAACCTAGTCTATGGACAGTTCATCACAAGCGGGCGAGTCCAATCCACTGACGACTCATTGCATCCAATTGTTCCAGTCCACGTGGACCAAGACAACACCTCGACTGCCAAGACCCAACTAAAAATTTAGTCAAACTGTTGTACGATACTTCTATCAGATCAAAATTATTTCTCTAGCACTTTAGTTTTATACATAATTAAGTAGGACTACTTCAACAAAGCAGTACCTACTCAGGAAGTATCCAACCTGTGAGGCACATCCCACTTATATGAAGGTCAATCTTCAGTGACTTCACTCCCATTGGCGAATCAAGTTACTTCGTTAAGGAAACTACACAAGCAGGATTAGAGCTACATGCATCCCCTTTCGGATCTAGTCAGCCCAGTTTCTTCAGAATAAAGCTTTCTTACACTACGGGGCCCTGTCTACTTAGATAGACACGACTTTTTCGACTGTTTAAATCTTGTCCGCGGGACCAATTGACTCACATTCACTCAGAGCATACATATTACAAAAAAGAAGAAAAGAAAAGTGAATTCAGGAAAAAAAAACTTTATTGATTATCAAAGAATTGTTACAAAGCTTGACCAACTGATCAATTTGAAGCTTTACAGACTACAAGAAGTCGAGTTTGGTGGAAAGCAAGGTGTGAGCGAAGATCTACCAAAGCACATACTGGAAATTTGCTCTGCCAATCTGCTCTCCGGAGGAAGCATCATGAGTGAAGCTAAGAAAAAAGAAGTGGGAACATCCACCCACAATTGGTTGCTGGAATTATCTCCCAAAGACGACGGATGATGTTGTAGGAACACCAAAAGATGGATGAAAACTCGAGACCAAAGAGGTACCCCCAACTTCTTCTCCACAATATAAGAGGAAATTTGGAAGCCCACGAGGAACAACTAGAAGCGCACTCAAACCGGACGGCTTCCTCCAGTGGCAAGTCCTATTGAGACTCGTCACTACAAATGTCAGAACATTCAGAGGCTCCATCAATGGATACTCCTCTTCATACTCTGTGGAGACCAAAACAGAAGTGATTCCCAAAGGGATGCATTTGAGAAACAAAATCTGTGAAGCACATGGTAACACTAATTCTATCAAAACTAGCTTATATAGGTGCAATGTTCATGGAATGTGGCCACCCAACAGATGCGTCGATATTGAATGCAATGCAGGGAATGAAGGGGCGAATGTTTTCAGAACAATTGCCTCAGTCCCCATTCATTGAATTGATGGAACTGCATGCAGCCCTATTGAATGGAAGTAACTGATGAGACATCGAACAGTCACCCGATCAAAACTGTACATTTGATCGAACCTAGTCCACGAACAGTTCATCTCAAGCGGGCGAGTCCAGTCTACAAACACTAACCGCTTTTAAGACAACTTGGTCCGACTACAGGAACCATAATGGTGCACAAGCGGGCAAGCCTAGTCCAATACAGGATGTTGAAAGCTCACCGCATAAGTGACCTAGTCCGCCTCAAGAGCCTAGGTGACAATAGTGCGGATCAAACCCAATCCATGGGCAATTCACCGCAAGTGGGCAAGTCTAGCTAGTCAACAGATGGCTCACCGCTCCAGACCCAGTCCGCGGACAGTTCACAGCGAACAAACGAGTCAGGTTCACTGATGACTCAATGCATCTAGTTGTTCCAATCCATAAAGAGCAAGGTATCGCCTTGACCACCAATAGTCAACTAAATGATGAGTAAGGGTGTGATTTGGAATCTAGTCCTAAGAAGACTAAGCAATTTCTTTGTCACTCCAGATCTACACAAAGCTAAGTAACAGTACTTCGATGAGCTAGCGCCTACTTGGAAAGCAACCAACCCTCAAGGCATGACCTTCCTACATGAAGATCACTCTTCAATGATTTCACCATTATTGGCGAATTAGGTTATTTCGCTTAAGGAACTACGTGGGTTGAGTAAATTCTACTCGCGTCTCATCCAAGACCACACCAGCCCAGTCCTTGCTCAGAGTTAAACTGTCTCACCTTTTTTGACAGCCCAAGGATTTTTCCACAGTCTAATATGACTCACGGTCACTCAGAACATACAAAAAATGAATTCAGAAAAACAGACTTTATTGATTATCAAAAAGATATTAAAAGGTCACCGACTGGCTAGTACAGAAGTTTACACACTATAAGTATTTGAGCTTAGTATAAAGCGAGGTGCAAGTAAAAATCCGCCAAAATATAAGTCGAGACTTTGCTACACCAATTTGTCTTCCAAAAAAGGATCCAGAAGTGAAAGCAAAAGAAGTGGCAGTGGGATAAGCAACCCAAAGTTGGTGGCTTGTGTGGTCCCTCAAAGGAGGGACGCCTGAGGTGATACAAAATCAGCTCCCCAAGGCCGCATACCACACACACTAGAACTTCGCTCCACCAATTTGCCTTTTGGATGAGGCATCACAAGTGAAACCCAGGAAGGAGTAGTGGGAAGTGTAATTTCCCCAGAGTGATAGCAAAAGACACCGTGGGAGCACCAGAAGATGGAAGACAAACTTGGCTCCTAAGGGGAAGTTCGTACTTATTTTTCGCGATGTAAAAACAAACTCGGAGGTCCCACGAAACCACTGGAAGCTCACTAAAACTAGTTTGCTTCCTTCAATAGCAGGTTTTGTTAAGACTCATCACTGCAAATTTCAGAACATTCGAAGACTCCACCAATGGGGGCTCCCCTTTGTCCTCTGGAGAGGCCAAAACAGAAGCACATTATTGAAAATGCACATTTGAGGAATAGGCTTTACATTGCACATGGTAATGCCAGACCCTGTGAGAGCTAGCCTATATATAGGCATGCCGTTCAGAAAAGGAAGTCACCTTATAGTCGTGACATTATTAAATGCTACGTGGGGAGTGAAGGGGCGATGATTCCAAGTACAACTTCACTTGTCCACATTCATTGAACTAATAAAATTGCATGTAGCTCCAATGAATGGGGGATTAACTGACTTGATCAAAGTCGTACATGTGGCATGGTCTTACCCTAGTACGAGAAAGGCTTCAGTGCAATCCCAAGCAGACCCATTCACAAACTGTTGTTTAGCCTGTAAGTTAGGTGCCCAGGCCCAAGACACGCTAGTCCAAGAGATACGGGTCTTAGGGCTTGTTGAGAACTATAAGGCCCGAACACAAATCTCAGAGCTGCCATAGGCCCGAGATCCACCGCATGAAATCAACTCTTAGCCCAATCAAGCATTGGGTCTTAAACAGAGCCAAGCGTCAAGAAGAATCAGTCATGCACATGTGAGATCTTATGCAAGATCTCGTCCCTCCATTATGCCCTCGATCGCAAGGACAGTTGGGGAAGAAACACTCACTATAAGAGATTGTGATAAAAAAAAGAAAGGTATGCATACACATTGCAATTTACATACAGTCTTCACTCTTCCTTACATCAATATTTGACTTAAGCATCGGAGTGTCTTCAACCCCCACAACGGTGGCCCCTGGCTTAACTGCTGGTCATTTTGTAGGCTCGAGATCAGATCTGAACACATCAAATACCATGAGTGACTTAGTGTCTACCATGAGTGGTTAAACTACACCTTAGGGCGTGGTTGAGCCCCATGGGAGAAGGATCCCAAAATGGTATTCTTGAGTGATATCTTTCCATTTCTATGTATTAGATAAACATTGTTAGTTTGATTAACTTTGTAAGTTGGTTATGCCATGAATCAATGAAGTAAGTTAGATGTCTTGTTTTTTATATTTGAATTCAATTCATGTTTTCATCTTCTATCTTTCAAGCTCAAAGTTATATAATTTTTTATCCATATATTTTTCTAACAAGCCATAAGATTTTATGTTTGTATATTATTAGTCTAAGCTTCATCATGATTTGTTAGATATTAGGTGTTTCATCTAGCTAGATGAATTCCTTTTATGCTTTTAAATCTTATTTGATGCTTAGCTTAGTAGTATAACTTAGGCTTGGAACAAGTTCCCACGTTGTTATATCTTCCATCCTAAGGTTAGACGAGAGTCTGCCTTAGGATGTGCTAGTGAAATAGGATAGTTTGAGCTCAAGAGTGGCCAAGGGGAGCTACCATTCCATGGTGGTGATCCCTGAAGCCCTAATATCTTCTCTTAAATTCTCATCTTAGCTAGATTTACATTGTTTTATATTTTCATCAACATGTTATTTTACTAGGTTAAGTAATATAAGTTGATATACAAAATTGTTTTTAAACACTAACCCCCCTTGTGGGATTCAACTCATGCTTGCCGGTTTCTAACTCAATAGACAACCGTGTCCTTGCGGCAATATTTGAGATCAATCACTTCCCAACCATCATCACAATAATGAACAAGAACACAACAACAAGTATCCCATCCTTAACCCTTGTTTTCCCCAATCCATCTCACCCTTATTCTTCGCTTTTTCACTTCTCTTTTCACGTTTTAATGTTTTCTTTAAAGAGCAATCGAAGTGGACTTTGTGTCTATCACAACTTGTGTTTAAGATGTGCCAACTATCAAGTCCTTATTTCATAAAAAAATTCATATGACGATATGGTTCATGACGTGCATTCTAATTAAGTCCTTAAAATAATTTACAAAGATGTGCACATTAGACAAGTCATAAGTCGAAGTCCTTAAAACCTATACATGTTGTAGTGGTGTGTTCTGCTAAAGGACATGTAGAATGAATCTTTGTATTTCACTATTTCATTCGAAGAAAGTGTGTTATCTACTGAGAAGCACAATAACATATCTTCTACTAAGGTATATGTAAATATTTTTTCGGATCTCATTTTGCAGGATTTCCCTTCATTGGTGGCAGTCACTTCAGCCAAGTTGGTTCTTTATCTCGTGGAGAATTTGATTGATATGAGCGGAGAACTCTATGAATGTTCTACTGGATGAGTAGTCCATGGGGAGTGTGTTCTACGCTTGTAATCCCTTCTTTTTACTCTCCCTTTGAACTGTATTCTTTTGTAAAGGTTGGTTATTTTTCTTGGATGCATCCGGTGCCTTAGCACTATTTTTTTTCATCATCCCACAGTGCATAACATTCTTCCATGGCGATGAATTATGCAAGAGTTTTGCTTGGTTTCATGGTCAGTTCGCCATATATTGGGTGATCTGCGACAAACCCTTCTCGAAAACTAAGGATGCAATTTGGTCATCACATCCAATTGTGTTTTTTTCTACCTTGAATCTTCTAATGAAGTCTTTAAGATATTCATTTGACTTATTCTTCATGTTGAAGAGGTGGTCAATATGTTATTTTATGGTTCAGTAAGATGAATATTCATTTGTGAAGACAATGGAAAGCTCTCCAAAGTTGATGATTGACTGAGAGGACATTGTGGAACCAATCTTGGGGTACTCCTTGTAAAGTCATACCAAATACTTTGCACATAAGTGGGTCATCATTTTTTTGCAGAGTCATGACACTTTGAAAATGCTTCAAGTGTCTCTTAGGATCATAATCTCCTTTAAAATGGGTGAAGGTTGGTGTGGTTAACCTTGTCGGTGGAGGATCCACTTCAACGTTATTTGTAAAAAGTGAAGTGTTTACCAAGCCCACTTCTTTGCGTAGAGCATCATCTGGATTTTCCACGACTCACGAGTTCCTCAACTGCTCATTGACCATTCGTGCCACATCATCAACTCCCAAGGGCCTGGGTTCATCTTGTTGATTGGATGCATTGCAAGGAAGCCTACGCCGCTTACCGACATGGTGTTTTCGAGACAAGTTAATATAGTGATCCATATTTGGTCATTTGCGTTATTCACATCCATCGGGATTTTGTCTTTTGTGTTGACCACTCATATCTGGCGTCATTTGTGACCCCAGCCTTGAGTGCACAATTGCTTGGGAGACCAACCTTGAGAAGACTCCTGTTTGAGGCCCGAGCCTAGAGTACACATTTGCTCATGGCCCTAATCTTGGATGAATGCTTCCAGAGGGATTAATTCCCCTCAGTACATGACTACTTATGCCTTGGTCTATTGGAAAATGATGATGCGTCTTCTGCCTTGGTTGTTCACTAACCAATTGTTCTACCACCCAAGTTTGGCTATCCAATATTTTAGTCAAATTGGTGATCTGACTTGCAATATTTTCTTGTTGTTTTATCTCCATTGGGCTCGGTGTTATGGTGGAAGATTACACTTGATGGTTTGTCGGGGTAACAGATCTACTCCTAGCGGTTGTCCGGTTGGTGGCGGCCTAGTACAAGTAGAGGACTGTGCAACATTAGTTTTGCTAGTTTGGTTTTGAGTTCCCACCATTGTGTTGAAAAAGAAATTCAAAATGCAAAGTGTTTACAAAAGAAAATTGAAAGTGAATGAAAGAAGAAAAAAAAATTATCAAAGGAAGAAAGCTTATAATGAGTTTGATTCAAGCTCTCATTGAAAGGCCAATTTGTGGATGCAAATTTTCACCTGATTATGCGGAACAATCTGCAAAAGACTAGAAAGCTTTTTGATACCGGTGTGGTGCCTGTGACAGAGACTCAAATGCCAAAGTTAGAATAATGTCTTTTAGAAAATTATTTATTTCTCTGTATTCTTAAAGAGAATTAAAATTCAGGAAAGTTGTACCTAGAAATGACTTTGTGTTTGGCTATTTTAGAGGCAGGAGGAGCCAATAGCTTGCAGATGTGTGACACATGACTGGTCGACAGGCAAGTGCTCATAGATGAGTGGGATACGTGGCAGGTCGGGAGAAAACTGCTCGTAGATGAGTGGGACACATGGCAGGTTGGGAGCCATTGATGGTTGTAACTTTCCATTGATAGTTTTAACCTCTTGCTGATGATTATAACTTCTCGTAGATGATTGTAACTTATGTCGATGATTGTAACTTCCCATTGATGGTTATAACTTCTCGTTTAGAGAAGTCTCTCTTACAGGCTCGTGTGCTCAGCTGAGCATGATGGTTTGCATCGAACATTATTCCTCTGTTAAGAAAAGAGTGTTCTGCCGAGTTGTATTGGGTCTAGACTTAGGCTTTTTGTACTTGTATCTGAATTGGGTGTACTTGTATCCAATTTGGGTTGTATATCTCCTGTGGATAATTTTTTGGGCTTTTAGGAACGACCCAAAATTTTGGGCTTTTATATCCTGTTGGGCTAAGGATTACTTTTGGCTTCCACAACGTTCATTCCTTCTTTTTTGTGTGTTTTTCATTGTCTGCAGGCTCGTATGTGAGGTTGCTAAATGCGATAAAAGGGTTTATGTGTGTGTGTGTGTGTGTGCGTGCATGCGTGCATGTGTGTGCGTGCGGGTGCGCGCACGTGTGTTTGTGTGTGTGTGTGTGTGCATGTGTTCACGTGTGTTGCGTTTTCTATATGGGGATAGTTTGTCGTTGTTTGGAGTTTACGTAGAGAATAAATGAAAGTTTGAAAGAATGAAACAAGAGAAAAATAGGAAAAGAAAAGTTGGGGAGAATATTAAGAATATGATTCAAATTAGTTTCCTTAAAATTTGGGTTTCGAGAGTAGATTGGTTTAACAATAATTGGATTATCAAAATGATCCAATGTATTCTGGACCCTGTGACCCTGATTTAAAATAGAGCCAGCAAATTCGAGCTCGAAGGAATCCTAATTTACAAGATTAAGGTTTTTGGTCGAAGATGAAGAGTAACAAATAAAGTCCCTAATGATTCTATCAATAATATTTAGGGTTTTGGAGGGAAAAAGACATATTTACATTTGACAAGTTGGAATAGCATTTAGAGTAGATTTAGCAAGAGTGATTTTTCCACTTCGAGATAGAACTTTGTTGGGCCAGTTTGTGAGATTATCCTCTAACTTATCCATGGTATTTTTGAAGGTAGTATTGGTCACCCTTTCCTTGTGTAAAGGAATGCCAAAGTAGATAGAATGAGTTAAATTTAAGGGTTTTTAAAATTTGTGAGCAATTAATTTCTCGTGTCTATGATGCACTTTAGGACTGAGGAGAATGGATGATTTATCGTAGTTTATTTTCTAACCAGGGATATTCATGAAGGTTTGTAATATGTTTTTGAAAGCGAAAGTGATGTCTAAATTTGTTGTTCCAAACAATATGACATCATCAGCAAAAAAGAAAATGAGCAATGAGGGGACCAGCTCTAGAAAGTTTTGTCCCTAGAGAAGGGGAGAGTTGTTAAGAAGGAATGAAAGGTACTCCATGCAAATAATGAAGACATAGGGAGATCAAAATTGATGCGTCCAAATCCATCCCTATTGATTATGACTTGCAAAGAAGAGAATCAATGAAGTAGAGACCACTGTGTTGGCGGCCAAAGGCACTCCGATGGTAAAGTCAGGTTCTTGAACAAGGATGAAAGTAGACTGATAAAATTAGGGTTGCATGTGGGTACCTTTCTCATCCATTTTGTTCACCTTATATAATTAGAGTCTTTTACTCATTCATTGACTCTACCTTTGAATGCATGATGGAGGGAGGATATCTCGTGTAGAATTTTCTCTCATCAAGTTACGTCTTAGTGGGGTTGCGTGCAGGGCCATTAACTCACGAAGTAGGAACTTGTTAGTGTATTGGTGACTGAGTTCAACGTTTCTTCAGCATTTTAGCGCTTATGTGATTGTTGGGTGATTTTTTTTCCCAAACTCTAGACCAAGGATTGTGATTTCGTTTTTCGTGTTAATTTCGGTTAACTGATTTTAAGAAATATTTCGATGTGTAAAGAAAAAACGTAAAAATTCCAAGAATAGATTAAATATATATATAATGAATTTCTGAAATATATGAAAAAATAAGATGCAATTAAATAAATCTATTAAATACATTAAATGAAGCCTAAATACCAAGAAATGGAACAAATAAGGGAGTGGTTCAATATATAAATAGAAGAATGATAATTAGAAAATTAGGGGTTGGTTTTAAATTTTATTAGGAAAAAAACCTTAAATTTTATGAAAAAAAATCCTGAAATTTTTTTTAAAAATGTAATTTTTAGTAGTTGATTTTGTATTTTTTCGAAAAAATCTCGAAATTTACAAAAAAAACCTCAAAAATTTTCAAAAAAATGTTATTATTTCTTTCACACTTTTTCATTTTGTAATTTCAAAAAAATGAAATATCGCATAATTTCATGAAATCACACTCCTTGCTCCAGACCTACATAAACTCGGTTTGGTTGGATTTGCTCCTATTCGGTGTTTCGAGAGCTTTCGCTGCATTTTTTTCTTTAATCTAGATAAAAAAAAATCCGTTGTTTCCCAATTGCGCACAGTAGTTCTTGAATGTTCTCCTTCCCCGATCTCCTAAGAGAGTCATTGTTGAAAGAAGTGGATCTATTTGAACTTAGCTGTTAGTATCAAATCTCTTCAGCCCAACTTTTGTCGAAAGGGTGGAGAATCGTGATTGCAATTCTTGTTGGTGTGGGGGAGGCGAAGTTCCACTTGTCGATGAAGTCGCCGCATTGTTTGATCCGCATTGTGACGAATCCTAATGGGATTTGCATCTTGAGGGAGCCAGCTCACTTGGATGTGTTCCCAGACCCTCTTTAAGGGATGTCAGAGGTATCTCACTTTGTGATGAAGTCAAGAGTACCCTTGATCCTGAGGATCATCGACATTCATCAGAACCTACACCTGAGGTGTCTTCTGTCATTTATTAGAAGTTGCACCTAGTGCGTCTTCTGTCATTAATCAGAAGATGCATCTAAGGTATCTCCTTTGTAAGACACACCGGTGGAGTTGATTCCTAGTATGTGTTCTGGTAGATCTTCGTTCGCAAAGTCCTTTCCACCAAGCTCTACTGGTTAATGCTTACTGCGTATAAGCATTTGCTTTGATAGTTAATTAAGTTTTGATAATATAAGCCACTTTAATCCTTAAAAGGACTAGGCATAGATAAAGTCATTTTGGTTCGAATGAACTAAACTTCTGTAATATGAGCCATCTTAATCCTAAAAAGGACTAGGCTTAGAGAAGTCATCGTGGTCTGAACGGACTAGACTTCTTATGTAAGCCATTTGAATCCTTAAAAGGACTAGGCTTAGAGAAGTTATCTTGGTCTGAACGGACTAGATATCTGATATAAGTTGTCTTAATCTTGAAAAGGACTAGGCTTAGAGAAGTCATTTTGGTCCGAACGGACTAGACTTCTGTAATATGAGCCATCTTAATCCTGAAAAGGACTAGGTTTAAAGAAGTCATCTTGGTCTGAACAGACTAGACTTCTGTAATATGAGCCATCTTAATCCTAAAAAAGACTAGGCTTATAGAAGTCATATTGGTCCGAACAGACTAGACTTCGTCGGACTAGGTAACTTGGATGCGGCAAGTTGTCATCATCCTGAATAGGACTAGACTCGGTCGCTATGTGCTATCTTGGTATTTTAGATGGACTAGGTTACTTAGATGCGACAAGTCGTCGTCATCCTAAATAGGACTATGCTCGACCATTGTGCGCCATCGTGGTCTTTTAGATGGACTAGGTCACTTAGATGCGACGAGTCATTGGCATCCTGGATAACACTAGACTATACCGCTATGTGCCATCTTGGTCCTTTAGACGGACTTGGTTACTTAGATGCGGTAAGTCGTCATCATCCTTAATAGGACTAGACTTGGCCGCTGAGTGTCATCTTGGTGCTTTAAGGGAAGTAGGCTTGCCTCTACATGTAGAGTTGGATATGAAATGGCAGTTTTAAGGAGAGTACCTCTTCATCACTGTATAGGGCTTTTCCCAGTTTAGAATCATCTTGCCCACTCTTGGCTCTTTTGTGTTCAACTGGATTTTTCTGAGTAACCACTCACTAACTTTAAACTCTCAAGGCTTGACCTTCTTATTGTAATATTGGGCCATTTTTTGCTGGTAGGCTACCAATTAGATTGAAGCTTCGTCTCTTATTTCTTCGAGTAGATCTAGTTATACTCTCAGAGCTTCATCATTGTCCTCCAACCTGAACTCCTCTAGTCTGAATGTTGGCATCCCTAGTTCCACTGGGACCATCGCCACGGATCCGTATGCAAGGGCGTATGGTGTCTCTCCGGTCGGAGTCTTCTTAGTGGTCTGGTAAGCCCAGAGGATACCTAATAGGTCAGATACCCAAAGTTCTTTAGTTGGTTTGAGTTTCTTTTTATGGCTTCCAGCACGGCTCGGTTGGAGACTTTTGTTTTTCAGTTGATCTGGGGGTGTCCTGGTGCTGAATAGTGGTGACTGATGTTCAAATTGGAGCAAAGTTTTTTCATTTTTTTGCCTTCAAATTTGGTCCCTTTATCACTGACCAATGTTTTGGGGATATTGAACATGCAGATGATGAACTTCCAGAAGAAGTCCTCAATGTGATTTTCTCACATTTTGTAAAGAAGTTCTACCTTTACCAATTTGGTGAAGTAGTCAACGACTACAAAGAGAAATATTTTCTTCTCATAGGTGGGGAGTGGTCCTATGATGTTCGTTCCCTACTGTGCAAAGGGTCACAGACTGATCATCGGGACTAGGTTCTAAGTGGGCATATGGGTGTATCGAGCGTACCTTTGACATTCATCACATTTTCGAACCGGATCTTTAGCCTCTTGCAACATCTTGGGCTAGTAATACCCTAGGGTGATGGTTTTGTGGGCCAATGTCCTTCCTCCTAGATGGTTCCTGTAGATTCTTTCATGGATCTCTCTGAGGATATAGTTCACCTTGGAGTCAGGCATCTGAACAGTGGGCCAATTGCCGACCTTCTGTATAGTTTGTCAATGAGGAACGTGTACCTTTCCGCTCGGTTCTCACCTTACGAGCTTCCAATTTTTATGTTGGGAGGACTCCATCTCTGACGTACCAAATCAGGGGACTCATCCAACTAGTTTCTTCATTTGTGGAACAGGCCTCGGGGAGTTCATCTTCCTCTGGAGTTGATTTTTCTTGGAACTCTACAAGTTTGTAGGAGTTGTATATTGCAGATGAGGCCATCTTTGCCAGAGCATTAGCTTCCTTATTGTCCGTTCTGAAACAGTGATAGAGTAAAATTTTCTTAAATCCCTTTTTTGTTTCAACTGCTATTTCGTATTAAGCTATAATCTGAGGGTCTATAGTGTTGAATTCACCATTCATCTAGTTGAATACCAGTCAGGAATCACTAAATACTGTGATTTCTTCTACTTCGATCCCTATAGCCAGTTTCAGCTCGGCTGTGAGGGCCTCATATGTCGTTTCATTGTTAAAGGCACATAAGCTGAATCTGATGGTTTTATTTAGGGTTATCCCCTCTAGGGTATAAACAACAATCCTAGCCCCACTTTCTTTCTTGTTGAATGATATGTCGCATCAGAGGGTCCACCCTTTTGAAATTGATTCATAATTCTCACTTTCTTCTTTGCTATTTGGCTTTGGTTCTTCTGCTTCAGCAATGAAGTTCGCTAGCACTTGCGCTTTGATGATCGTTCTTGGAGCGTAGTAGGTATCAAAATGTCCCAACTTTATTGATCATTTAACATCCTTCCTGGTAGCTCTATATTGTGCAATATTGATCGGAGTGGATACTCAGTAAGGACTGTTATTGAATGAGATTGGAAGTAACTAGTGCTATGGCCAATTTCTTCAGGTTAGGTGGTTAGCTTTTGCCTCAGTAAATGTTTTGTTGACGTAGTAAACTGGCTTATGTTTCCCTTTGTCTTCCCATATCAGAGCTGAACTAATTACATGTTCAGAGATTGAGAGGTACAGGTAGAGCGTCTCTCCCGGAATAGGCTTTAAGAGCAACTATGTTTTTCCTATGTACGCTTTAAGATCCTGGAAAGCTTGTTCGCATTTTTCGCCCATTGGAATTCCTTATTCCCTTTATGAAATTTGAAGAAGGGAAGGCATATGTCCGAAGACTTGGAAATGAACCTGTTCAGGGATGTCGCCCTTCCAATCAGGCTCTGAACTCCTTTGATGTTCGTATGTGACCTCGTACCGAGAAGAGCCTGAATCTGCTTCTGGTAAGCTTCTATTATCCTTTGGTTGATTATGTAGCCCAGGAGTTTTCTGGATTATACTTCAAAGGTGCACTTTTGTTGGTTGAGCTTCATTCGATAGTTATGAAGCTCGGAGAAGGCCTCTTGGAGGTCAACAATGTGGTTGGGACTATGGAAGCTTTTTACAAACATGTCGTCGATGTAGACCTCGATTGTCTTCCCAATATGTCTTTGAACATGCAATTCACAACCTTTGATATGTGGCTCCCGTATTTTTCAACCCGAATAGCATTACACGGTAGCAATAAATGCTTATGTCCATTATGAAGGAGGTTTTCTCCTGGTCTAGTGGGTGCATATGGATCTGGCTGTATCCAGAGTACGCGTCCATGAAGCTGAGGAGGCTATGTCCAGATGTTGCATCAATGATCTAGTCTATTCAAGGCAGTGAAAAATTGTCTTTCGGGCAAGCCTTGTCTAGGTTTGTGTAGTCGATGCAAACTCTCTACTTTTCGTTTTCTTTTTTACTAGGATCATATTCACCAGTCTGAATAGCGTGATTCTCTTATCATGTCAGCTTTCAATAGCATTTGTACTTCTTAGTCAGTGATATAGTTATGCTCGGGTGCTACCGACCTCCTATTTTGTTTGACAGTTTTAGGTCCGGATTGATTGCCAGTCAGTGTGTTTTTATAGAGGGGTCAATTTTCACCATATCCTTTATTATCCAGGCGAATACATCCTAATTTTCTTTCAAAAGCGTGGCTAAGTGGCCCACCAGCGCCTTACTGAGATTAGAGCCTATCTAGACAGCTCTAGTGTTATTCGGACTATCCAGATAGATGGTGACGGGCTTCTTTCCTGGTTGTCCAACATTCAGTCTTTCTCTTGGGCTAGGAGACGTTTCATTGTTCGAGTACAGAAATCGGTTTTCTAGTTCTTGACTTGGGACCTCTATAGCTAAGTCCTTTGGTTCAAATTGTGGTGGCCCCTCGTCTGACGCTTTACCGCAACATAGTGACATTTTAAAGTGGTAGTCTCGTAGCCTCTTATTGTCCCTGCATCATTATCCGAACAGTACTCGAGACACTAGTGTTGTGTGGAGACCACTGCCTCTATTTGATGGAGCTAGGGTCTTCCTAGAATCACATTGTACATACAAGGGGCGTTTATGACCGAGACCTCCGTTAACATGATTTTTTGCAAGTCTAGCTCCCTGCCACTACCGGCAATTTGATCGTTCCAACCGGGTAGGAACTCGCTTCGCTGAAGCCGGTCGTGATTTGGTTTGCTGGAGTCAATTCTTCTATTAACTGCATTATGTGGAATGCATCTAGAAACAGGAGTTGGTCGAATTGCATGTGTCCACCAGTGACCTTCTCACGTCCCAATTTGCTATCCCGACTGAGATAACAAAGGCGTCATTGTGGGAGAAACAAACTTTTTGCATGTCCCACTCCGTGAACATCAAATTCGGAGTTGTGCCTCCTTCCCGGACATGTTGAACAGGGTGATCATCGTAATGGGATATGATCCGTAATTCTCGAACTGGTCTCTCCAATGATCGGTTGGAGTGTTCCCCCTCTTTATATGCACCATGCAGGACACATATAATATCCAAAGTCTTTTCTTCAACCTCCAGAACGAATTCTCTTTTCCTCGGGACTTCCTTTCATCGAAGCCAATTAATTATTTCAGTCTTCCTTTTTGAAGCAATGTTCGATCTTGTTCCTGAGACTTTTGTAGTCCTAGGTATCATGGCCTACTTCCCTATGGTAAGAACAATACTTGTTATTATCGCGCTTTGAAGGATCTCCCTTAAGCTTCGAAAGCCACTTGATATCCGCTCAATTCTTCATGGTGGAGAAGATTTTCGACAGTTTGGCATTGAGTGGAATGTAGGCATGGTACCTGGAGTTTACATAGTTGGCGCCCTTGTCTGGCTTTACTTTGTCGCACTCAGGCTTGCTGCCATTCCGCCTCCTTTTGGATATGTCTTCCTCTTTGTCCTTACCCATGTCCCTGGTCTTAGAAGGGTGTTTAGTCTCGCTCTCTCCCCTTTTTGGGATGCCAACATCTCCTCTTGGATGTTGCCTTCTGCGCATTTTCAACAAATATGCCATGCCTGTTGGGGGCTCCAGGGTGAGGCAGTTATAAAACTGACTTCTTCTAGGGTCGAAAGTGAAGGCAGTGACAGATATATCATCACTACAACTGTTGATCAGAGTCAGCTCATCATTGAATTGAGTCACATACTCCTTAAGGGTATTGTCATTCTTCTACTTGAGGCTGAGCAGATAATGGGCCTTTTTTTTATCTGTTGGCTTCCCACGAATTGAGTGATGAAATCCTTCACCAACTCCTAGAACGAATCAATAGACCTTGGCTAGAGGTTGTGGAACCATTTCAATGCAGCATTCTTCAGGTTGGTGGGGTAAGTATGACACAAGACGACTTCTGAACCTTCATTTAGTGCCATCACATGGGGGTAATAACACAGGTGGTCAGATGGATTCGTAGTTCCATCGTAAAACTCAAGCTTTGGGGGCTAAACTTATTTGGCAGATGCGCATTCATGAACTGCTAAGAAAATGGAGGGACTGTGAGACTGTACATGACATCCCGATCGATAACCCCTATTCAGAGCGGATTCTCGACGATCCTATCAGCCCTTGGCGCATAGTCTCCTTGGACTCCTTCATCCCTCAGGTTCCACCAGTATCTGGCTTGCTGGTACTCAGTGGGCACGTTGTCACTCTCATGAACGCGCTATCAGTTGCCCTATTAGGACAGAAACCTTTCTGAGTTCTCGTCATTCCCTGATGACAATTGTAGTTCCTAGTAAGTCTTTCCACCACCTGAGTGAGATGATTCATATGGACCAGAATTTGATTTATACAAGGGTCCGTTGTGGCCGCTTCAGGAGCAGGGCCTTGTGGTTGTCCTACTTTCGTGGTTGGATCATTTTGGTATTGCAGTAGGACTCCTTCGGCAAGAGCATTGGCAAACTCGGCATTAGTGTTGTTAGCTCGAGATCTAGTGTTGGTAACCATGTTTCAGAACTCTATCAATTTAATAGAGTTTGTGCTTTGTTTTGAAGAAAACTATCGTTTCCCACAAATGGCACCAAACTAATTGGTCCAAATCCGTTCATGTTGATTATGGCCTGCAAAGAAGAGCAACAGTGAAACAGATACCACCGTGTTGGCAGCCAAAGGCACTCCGATAGTAAATTCAGGTTCTTGTACAAGGATGAAATTATACTAATAAAATTAGGGTTGCATGTGTACCTCTCATCTGTTTTGTTGACCTTATATAATGAGAGTCTTTTACTCCTTCATTACTCTACCTTTTTCTCAAACATTCAACAACAACATTCGATTTCCTTCTTCCCCAAACATTCAACAACCTCATTCATCTCCCTTTTCCCCAAACATTCATTCTCTTCTTTTCCACAAACACTCCTCTCTGAAGAAAAAGAAATCCACTCAAATAGACTATCAAATACTGAACCATAAAAAACACTAACACAAATTACAAAAACAGACATTGCAATCTTTACATAGCTGAGACCAAAGATTCGGCAGTAATTTCTTCAACTCCTTACTAATCCTTTTATTTGCAACTAATTCAATCAACACAAACACTAAAAATTCAAATTCCAAAACTCTAGAATCAAAAACTTACAACACATAGAAATCTCTTTAACTTCTCTAGAGTCGGGCCATGAGAGCCAAAAAAGGTGATGATCTGGGGTGGGGAGGGATGTCTAGCAATGGCGGGGAGGGCGGTGAACTCTAATCATTGATCGTAGTTGATTGGAAGAAGGAGGAAGATGAATAAATAAAGAGAGGCGATTTTTTCCAGAGAGGAATGTTTGTTTGAGAAGAAGAAAATAAATGTTTGGGGAAGAGGGAGATGAATACTGTTGTTGAATGTTTGGGGAAGAGGAGACACCACCAAATCTGTTGAGTGGATTTTTTTAAACTGTGGTGTGGGAAATAAAAGTGAGATTTGATGGTGTTTGACAACAGATTTGGTGGGGTCAAACAGGCTTGACTTTATAGAAATATGATCAAGATTAGAATTAGTAAAAAGCGAATTATAGTAACTAGTAATTTCTTGTTCAATACGATGGGACAAAAAGGGGAAGTACCATCAAGGCAATGGAGGAAAGAATTATTATTAATTTCTCTTTCTTTGATTAATACATTTATTTATCTTACAATTCAAAGAGTCTTTTTACTGTTCATGAACAGTGTTTACAGAGTGTTTGTCCTACGTGGCACAAGTTATGTTAATGACAGAACTTAAGTGATAAGTTGAACCCCCGATTCTTTCCTTTTTTTTCTCTACACTTCTTTCTTCTCACAAACCATCTCTATAATATTTCATTATCTTTCTCTTCTTCCTCACAAACTCTCTCTCTTATCTATTTGTAATCTATCATCCTCTTCCCTTGCTTTCTTCTCTCAAACCCTTTCTCACTCTTTATCTGTAATCTCTTCCCTCCGCTTCCTCTCTCACTCTTTATCTTTATCTCTAGATCACACTTATCTATTTTTATCATCAACGGTGTGGGGATAAAAAAATAGTACAAATCACTATCATTTCTAAATCTTGCCCTCACTCATCAACACTTGCAAAGGCTGGAAGAAACACTTCATTTCATCATCACTTGCAAAGCCAAAATCAAGGCTAGAAAAAGCAATTCAAGGTTTGAAAAAACACTTGCAAAGCCAAAATCAACACTTCATTTCATCGTCAAAGACTTAGGGCTTCCAACAAGATGGCAATAACCCACCGATCCCTCCAACCTCCTCACCATTTCTCCTCTCTCGCATTCATCTCTCTCAATCTTTGTGCGTATCTCCATCTTCAATTGGTGGGTTTGGAGTAAGCCTAAAAGGTGAATTTATCAATTGGAAGGCAGACAATTAGGGATTATGAAACCCATTTGTTGATTGATGAAACCCATTTGTTGACATCATCTCAATGTTTTTTTTTTTTTGTTGTTGTTGTTGTTGTTGAAGCTGTGAAACCCAATTAGGGAGTGGGAGATTATTCATCTATATGTTGAAGCTATAAAGCTTTCAAGAGTTACAATCTTAAAACAAGCATTAATGGATTGGACCTTCCAATTAGGCTTAGGCATCGAAAAGCCTTCCTTTTAATTCTCTATAATAGTATTGGATCTTCCATATTGGGTCACATGCTATATTATGCTTTAATGGATTGGACCTTTCAATTAGGCTTAGGCATAAAAATAAAAATAAAAACCTTCTATTTAATTCTCTATAATCGTACCCCAGTTTTAGAGAGCTAGGCCCCTAGCGCCAGGGGATGTTCTCTGTGTGTGTTTGCATTTTGATTAGTGGATTTATGAGGATCTCTATGATGATGGAGGGTATTGAGGTTCTCGGACGCGCCTGGCTCTCTAGACAGTTTGATAATCGTTTTGGATCTCCATTGGGTCACATGCTTTAATGATTTTTTATTTTTATTTTCATAGTAAAGTAGGCCGAATCTTTAAAAATTTCTTTAAATTGTGCCAACAACACGGATAATATACTAGAGATAAATATTGGGTTACCTGTACCGTTGTAATATTACACTTCATAAATGACTCGATTTTGCATGAACCTTTTTATTTTAATTCTAATAATAGTAAACTTTGCTAAAAAATTTCAAATTTTCTTAAAAATCGTGCCAAGGGCACGGGTAATACACCAGTTTGTTACAAAAGGCAGTATTGGCATGGCTATATTTGATCCAAAGATCTATGCATCTTTGTTACGCCCAATCATGTTAGACTTGCAAAAGGTCAGTGAGATGTTGGAAGGTATTAATTCCTTGTTTTGAAGATCTAAAGAAAGTGTGATCTAAAATTAGAGTTATGCCAGGGCAGGATGTCTTTTTTAAAACGAGAAAGTTAGTTAAAAAAAATCGAAAACAAGAGATCTTGTATCAGTTGAGTTCAAGTTTTGAGAGAAACAGTTATAGAAAAAAAAAATTGTAGGTGGCTCAAAAATTAATAGAGGTGGGCACAGTTCGAAATGGTTTGGGATTGGGCTTGTCTCGACCAATCCATGTCTAATGAAACGGGACCAAACGATTTGGGATAGAATTTTTTTTTTTGGACATAACTGGTTGATCCCGGATCTATTCGAATCGAGACGGTCAGGGACAAAACCATGCCATCCCGGTTCAAAATGTTGAGTAGATCTTGTTCATTTCTATATTAATCAACACTTTTGTATGCTTTCTCTAACGTAATATCTGTAAAGATGAAGACCAAATTCAAATTCAGTGAGAATGTGTAAACTCGTCTGGATCAAAACATAGAAAGTATATAATCAAATTACAATCACACAGGTCTTGCAAAAGTGCAAAGATGCAAAGATTCAGAAAGAAATCAGAAAAACAAAGGCAAGGAAACTATTGGTTTTTAGTGGTCCTTTCTTATTCATTATTGAATTGTATATCAGATATCATTTTGTACAGAAAAAGATGATAAAATAGGAGGGAGGAGGAGAAAACCTACATATCAACAAGTAGATGAGTAAAACCCCATATCAGTTCAGATCCTCTCCTCTCTTTATTTTGAACTTCAACAATCATAGACCAAGATTGGAAGCCCATCACGTTGTTAAAGAAGGAAAAGAAAAAACACACATACACACACCCTCAAGATTGAGTCGTTCCTATACAGCAACGTATGGAACAACTATTCTTCCATAATCACCTTTCTTTATAAGCGAAGAATAGTGCATCTCTCATCATGAGGTGAATGGTTCACACGTATCCTCAGCAGGCAAAAGGTAACCCCGCATTACAATAGGCAAAGGGTAACATATCACTCTTTGGCGGATGAAATGATGCATTCCTTCCTTGACCAAAGGGGGCATCTTCTTCTCAATAGGTGAAAGGTATCAATTTGTGTAAGAAGACTTCTATTTTGGCAAGACTCCTTAGTGAAAACACATCTCATTTGTTTTTCCAAAAAAAAAAAAAAATTAGCTCAAAAGCAAAGGAGATGAGGGGCATTTGTTAGAGCAAAAATTAATCCTTAGCCCAGCAGGGTAAGAAAGACCAAAAATCTGGATTGCTCCCGAGAAGCCCAGAAATTATCCACGAAATATATACAGCCCAAATTGGATACAAGTGAAAGCCCAAGTTTGGGCCCAATGCAACTCGGCAAAACTCTCTGTTCTTAGTAGAAGAATAGTGCTCGACATCGACCACCATGCTTAGCTGAGCACATGAACCTACACGAGAGGCCTCTCTAAAAAATAAATTTACAACCATCTACGGGAAGTTACAACCATCAACGAAAAGTTACAGCCATAAACGACTCCCGACCTGCCACGTGCCCCACTTATCTGCAATAAAATGCCTCCCAGCCTGCCATGTGTCTCACTCATCTGGGAGTAGATGACTCATTCTGCCTCTATAAATAGTCAAACACAAATTCATTTTCGAGTAACACTTTTATGCATTTCAATTCTCTAAGAATACAGAGAAAGAAATATTGTTCTGAGAGACATTATTCCAACTTTGGCATTGGAGTCTCCGTGGCAGGCACCACACTGATGTCAAGAATCTTTCTTTATCTTATACAGATTGCTCCATGTGATCAGCACGTGATCCGGTGAAAATTTACATCCACATTGGCGACACAGAGGAGAACAAACTTTGCCTTGAAATCCTTCAACTGGTTCACCTGGTCGGACTTGGACTTATTTCCGAGCTCATGAACCTTGATCCTTGCTAGAGAAAACCAACAAGATTTTCAACACAAAATATTAAGAAAATGAACTATAGGTTTTGTTAAATATGCAATTTTGATACAAAATCATGAAGTTTGAAGAGAAAATTTGGAGTGGATATAGACTTACCCATTGTTGTTGTTATGTTTTGGTTCATGTCGCTCTCTTTTCTCTCTTTGAGAACCCTAAAACGAAGAGGTGGAGTTATTTAAAGGGACATGAAAGAGTCCACACACCTCTACCCGAAACACCCGCCGCAGATCTGCTCTCTCGAACAAATTACTGCTCAACCCAACAGTGGCCATCCCAAAGCCTATTTTTACCATATCTACATACCCACGTGCTCCACCCATAGCGTTCCTTGTGTTGGATGTGGCGTATTACGTTGCTCTTATTTCTACTCACTTTGTAAGGTTGAGGTGTATCGATATGCGGAGGTTGGGGATGAGGATAGTGAAGAGGAGAAAGAGCGAGACAACGCAGAGAAGAATAGTAAGAGAGATGGTTCGGGTGAGCCGAGAAGAATTGAGTGAGAGAGATGGCAAAGTAAGAAGTTGCACACAAGAATCAAATGAGTTGAGCGAGAGAGATGAGATCAAGAGGAGGAAGAGGCGTAAACTTTTGATAGAGACCTAAGTCAGGTTTTCCCACATGAAGTGGGTAAACTTTTCATTGTGGGGCATTTTTTCACTGACCCAAACTAAACACACTTCAAAATAGGGTTTTTTTTTTTAAAAAAGTTTTCATTTTCCATGTAAACACACGAAGAAACTTTAAAGGTTTTAGCATGTTTCACACCTAGAGAATGTAAATCAATGAGGAGAGGTTTATGATCAGAGAAAGGGTCGGAAGGTGAGTATTTGTAGTACGAGGATAGTGTTGTAACCAAGAGTCAGAAACAACCACCCTATCAAGACGTTTAGAAATATGAGCTAAACCACAACGCTTATTCGACCAAGTAAAAACAGGACCAATGAAGCCTACACAATATTAGAATAAATAATTGGCCCCTCCCTAACCAATTGGGGGATTCTTTACAAATATGGGTGCCTTTTCATATATTGTTTTGTTCAAAGTTTTGGGCAAATTAAAAACTCCTTGCACAATCACAAACAAGTAATAAAAGTGAAAACTAGTTCAGTTTGGAGTCCAAAATCGCAAAGTCATATTAGATGTTAAAAAATTAGGTATTATTTTAATTTTGGGGTCCATTTGATTTATCATAATTAGATTTAGGATCCATTGTGTAAGGTATTTTTGTATATGAGCTCGTCAAAGCCACAACATTTTGGACCTAGAATGAAATAGTTTTTTAAATGGACTCCAAAAACACAATTAAAAAAACAACCAAATGGACCCAAAGTCAAATTAACCCTAAAACATAAAATGAACTGGAAATATAAATTCTGATAGTAATATAAAAGTTACTGAGCATCGGTAACCAAAAAGATAATCTCTCGCCACGGACTTGTTAAACTAGGCTGCATGAACATGGTATCGTGCCAGTGTTCTAGATCGGGACAAAGGATCAAAGGGCCAAGAAAATTACCGAACAGAGTAACCCTCTACCAAATACTGAAGCAAGGACTTGTGCAAGCAGAACATTTATCTTTTTTTATCCAGTGAATGACGAGACAAAAGAAAGGTTAAAAGAGAGTGAAAGATAATTAAGGGGTGGGGAAGTAGAGTAAAGAAGATGATTTGCTTTATAAAATAAGGTATCAGTGCTGGAAACTTCGTTAGAATGACTATTGACTATAACATTAGATTTACAGCGAGTCGTACATGATTTGTCACCAGATTGGTATCTTGAAGTAGGTTAGCAAAAAAGGCCTTGTCCCACTATAATGAGTAGAGCAAACTGACGTCTGAGGTCTGAGATGAGCCTGATTCCTAAAATGAAAAGCAAATTGATATTTTCTTTCTCATTTTTTCAACATTGTTCTAAAAAGCGCTAAACAGTGGGCGGGCGGCGAGCAAGTGCCTAGCGCCCAGGGGCCTAAGCCATTTTAGATTTTATATTATAACTTTAATAATTTACAACAGTTAAGCATAATACATTATCAATTACATCCAATTTAATGCCAAGATATATATGCAAAATTTATAAATATGAAAAATTAACAATCATAGACAAAATTTACTAAAACTCAAATGGCTGAAGTTGGTCATGATCGGTACTTTATACAAAGTTGAATTTGTGGACAAATATCTAAATCTACTCTTTTATTTTTCTTCAAATTGCATGAATGACCTCAGTCATGTTTGATAAAATCTACATTACTAAAATTGGTATTGACGGATCCTTTGAGAATTTCATTAAATAATCATCATTTGCTATATTCTGACATATACTGAATAAAAAATAATTAAATTGTTTCTTTCCAAAAAAGGGGAAAGAAAACTAAAATAAAAACACAATCAGCCTTATTCAAATTAGTCTCAACATCCTCTTTTGTCGACCTAATAACAACCAATCTCAACTCCTTATTCACATAAATTATTGTAACCAGGAAAAAAAATAAAACCCGCCTAGCCGTCTATCCAATTTTTTACCACGCCAGCCATTAATCTGGGCATTTCTCTAATGCCTAGAGCCTAGGCACCGCCCAGGCGGCCGCCTAGACCCTTTTTTAGAACACTGGTTTTCAAGCTTTCTTTGGCTTCACTGGTGAACATCTGAAAAGACAGAACCTTATCTTAGATTTGCAACTGTTTGTTTCGCATCAACAAATCAAAGCCTGGGGAATCATGAGAACAAGAAGACAGAGAAAGCAAATGACAACAACTGATTCAACTTTAGAAATAAATAAATAAATAATTTAAAAAAAAACATACAAACAGAAGAGACTAGCATGCAAGAACTTTTTTTAAACCAACACATACAGACCTTCTCAAGTTCACCACTGACTCTCAATGCTTCAAGGATACTATCAACCCACCTGCCAAGGAGAAGATAAGTTCAATAGGGTAACCTTCATCAAGGGATAAAATTTTATCAATGGATACTGAGATCTACCAAAAGTGGAACAAGTTAGAGATAACCAGGTGAGACACCGTTCTCATTTTCAGTAAAAAGGTATTTGTTGTCAGTTCAGTACAAAATGAGCACATATTATGCCAAATGAATAAGTTTGATAACCAAACTGTTCTGTAACAAGTAATCCATCACGAGAGAAGATAGAAAAATCAGTTTAAAGGAATCTAAAGATTGAGAAAATACCCTTCAAGACCAGGATTTGCTGGGTAATAGACATTTTTCATCCCCAACTTTTTTGCAGCCATACCAGTTGTCTCACCAATACAGGCTACAGCATTGTCCCAATGCACTGATTCTGGAAGTAGACCAACCCAAGCACTGTTGCAATATAACAATGAAAAGGAAAACAAACATAAACAACAACATTAAAAGACAGACACATTCTAGTTTCCATAAACTTCGGGGTGTTTGTTTGCACTGCTTACAAGCACTTTACAAGTGGATTTAAAATCAAGTGGCAGCATGCTTCATGTATGTGACTTTTTAAATTTTGAGGAGGAATGGTAAACGACTAGCTATGAGCATCCTTTGGAGCTTTATGCTTAGTTGGAATTTATTACTTGCAACTTCTTCCTATACAGATTTTTGCAGGAACTCCACCAGAAAGTGGATTATGCAATTTACCACTTACAAGTGGTGCAACAACATATTTGTGTAAAAAGGATAAACGAGGAAGTGTAAGCTTCACATTCCTAGATTCCAAAATCACTCAATCGAAAGATAAACAAATTCTAAATATCGTAATTTTAATATCTTTAAATCCCTTCTTCCCCAAAACATAATGAATTTAAAATAAACTAAATAAATAAATAACACCACAGAAGATCACTTGATTGGTTACCTAAGTGCTGAAGGAGAGGCCACAGCAACAACTGGAGCAAGAAGCGCTTTAGCCAAAATCTTATCATCTACATTGTGAACAGGCACCTGAAAAAAGTGAATAGTAATATGAAACAAATACTAGTTTGCCGACACCTTTTACAGAGTTCATCAATGTCCAAAGCCATTAGTTTACCCCATCTATCTTTGGGAGGAGAGAGTTTGAGATGTTTCTAGAATAGTTGTTTGAAGTATGTCGTGAGGGGTGAGGCGCGTCTACCACTAGCAAGGCGAGGCGCCATAACAGCGAATCCTTTATTTAAAGGGTGGAAATTTTAGTGCGGCAACCCCCACCTTGACTAAGGTATAGCCCCGTGGCATGCTTTGAAAAAAAAAACGAGACTTCAGACTTGGCAGAGCCACTGCGGCCCCCGACAACATAACAATGAGTTACATTTACAAAACATATTGGGATGTTTAGGGTGACGAAAGAAATAACTAATAGTCATACTATAGGCATTACTCGAGGGAGCCTTTTAGTATCAAGAATTGACAAGACCCCAAATAAAATGATTCAACCAATAGCCTTTCCATTTTATATAATATCACTCAAAGCTTAGATGATTCCATTGAAAAATTACAAAACTTACGATAAGGATACCTCGATCGTGATTTTTTAGGCAATCTACAAAGAAACATGATGTGCCATCCTCACTTAATTTTACATGCTTCCACACCAAGAATGCACGGACTCTTGGAAAAAAATACAAGCAATCCCATAATTGTAATCTTCTCATAGTGAAAAGAGAAAAAAGGGTGATTGGAAATTGATTTATAATGAAAATCTATAATTTAGAATCAATGATTTGTTCGGGGAGAGTGAGAGAGGAGGCTGAGAAGCAAGAAGGAAACAAGGGGGAAACATAGAACATTTGATAGTTTTGACTATAGGTAACAACATGTGGTAATGGGTATTTTCTAATCTTCAAATAGACTACAGAATTATTGAACACTGTTTCGGTTTTCAGTTTTTTACACGAGTGGGGCAGAATATTCTCTGAGCATTACAATTGAATATTTGAAAGACTTTCTTTATTTGAAATTTTTTATCTTTACATTGTTATTCAATTATAGTAGTATTTGAAAAATGCAGTACGACTGTAACTTCACTTAGATCTATGTATTTGGCTTAGTGGGCTCCAAGGAAGCACAAACTTTTTGAAAACTTGTCGTATCTGTGTCCGACACGTATCCGACACATGACACTCGCTCGACACGCCTTCGACAAGCGTCAGACACTTGGTCAACATGTCGACAGGTATTAGACACATAGTCAATGTGGTCAACATGTCGGACACGCCTCCAATAAACCCGAAACTTGGTCAGGACACAGTCAATACTCGAAAATCAACTTTGTTTTATTTTTTACTTTTAGATGTTTGCAAATAACCACGTAATATAATGATTGTCAATCCATCTGAAGTGAATGACTTTCAATTGCGATTTAAGACAAATATGGACAAAAAGCCACTAAAGCATAGAGGTAGTCTATGCTTCTTCTTAATCTTTGTTTTTTATTTTTCTCTCATTTGCTTCTTATCTCCTCTACTTTTTTTCTACTATACTTTTTCTCTACTTTAATTTTTTCTTCCAACAGTGTCATCTTCTTCAAGACACTCTAGGAAGACACTTTACTAGATTATTATTTATATTTATGACTTATTAAAAAAATAATATGACATGTCGACGTATCCCTGAGTCCTAGTTTTTGGAAAATTGTCGAGTCAGTGTTCCACACGACACGGGTGTCCGTATCCGTGCATCCTTGGTGGGACATGTCGACGTATCCCTGAGTCCTAGTTTTTGGAAAATTGTCGAGTCAGTGTCCCACACGACACGGGTGTCCGTATCCGTGCATCCTTGGTGGGCTCATGTTGAAGAAATCAACAAGATACATTTACGCAACATGATGAATGACCCTAAAAGATGCAAGTCGATGAGGTGTATGGCCCCAACTGAGCTCTCATATATTTTTTTTCTTTAATGGAATGTAGAAGTAATCAGTACTAGTGTTTGTAGGCGAAGTTGTAATTTTTTTTATGGTATGTGAATTCCGTGATTGGTTTGGTCCAATTTGTCGTATAGATTGCAGTGTTATAATTGGTGTGAATTTGTAGTGATTTTTTTACGATGTGTTTATTTATGTGTTTGGATTATTCATTATTGTTTATGTTTATATGAGTTATAAACAAATAACCAAAAAAAAAAAAATAAGGTTTGACGTGTCGACGTATCATCCAGTCCTACTCTTTTGAAAATTGTCGAGTCGTCGTGTCGTGTCCGTGTCCATGCATCCTTGTTCCACACTAACTTGGAGTGCTTAGCCAGCTCCTAATCTAGTAACACAAATTACTTGGCCCTTTCCTCAATAATATAAAATAGCATATCAAGATTTGCAAGGAGAAATGATTCAAGCTCAAAGGACAAAAAGATAATTTAATATAGGTGGAAATAAATTATAGAATTATTTCAATTAGACAATAAATATTTTTTTTTGGTCATAGATGGATGTGTTGGTGCATGAATATATACTTCATCATCATCATCAAAGCCCATTCCCGAGATTTTCGGGGTCGGCTACATGGATTTTGGTTCTCCAAGCAATGCGATCTTCCCACATATCCTCGCCTAATCCAAGCTCAATGATATCTTCATTCACCGCCTTCATCCAAGTTTTCAACGGTCGTCCCTTCCGTCTACACCCTCCATTAACTTGTCAATCTAGACATTTTTTAATTGGCGTCGTGCTTGGTCTCCTCCGCACATGACCAAACCAAGTTAAACGTCTTTCTCTAATTTTGTCCTCTATGGGCGCTACACCTAAGTATCTCCTAATTCTTTCATTTTTAATTTTATCCTTACGAGTTTTACCACACATCCACCTTAACATACGCATTTTTGCCACTGTCATCCTAGCGTATGTTGTCCCGTAGTAGCCCAACATTCTGAACCGTATAGCGTGGCTGGTCGAACAATTATCTTATAGCATTTCCCTTTTAGCCTTGCAGGCATCCTTCTATCGCATAATACATACTTATAGGTTATTTATTATGGTACTAAACAGAATAAAAGTTCAAGTCGACCCGCGACCCGGAACTCCGTCCCAAATGAGACTACCCCTCATACTGAGTATTGCATAAAACAAAAGTATTGTACCCGTACCATGAGTGAACCCCATTCCACGTAACTATGGGTTAATGGTTACAAGTAAAAGAGTTGTTTTTTAATATGTTCCCAAACGCAGCCTAAACCTCTAGAAAATTTGGACGGCATATTTTGTCTTGAAGTAGCCTATAGTTACCGTTGGAGATGGTGAGAATAGTGATGATGATCTCAGTGTCCTTGGTGTAGGATTGGAAAAGTAAAGGTCACCTAGACTATGATTGCAAATGAAAGACCCTTGTTTGTGCAAGATTGGAAAAGTGAAAATATTTTGCAATCAAAAGACAAGAATCAGTATGCTTGTTGCCTCTTTGGACAAGAATAAGGCATTGACTCTGGGTTATGTGAAACAAGTAAGGCTTTGGATGGAAACGATGGTGAGGGAAGGTGATCATAAAAGGTTCATGATGGAAGAGCTAGATGTCAGAGAGCTTTGAAGTGGGTGGAAAGCAGAGACATGGCAACGAGGGTGTTGATAAGGACAATGTGGGTAATATGGAAAAAGGGAAGGACCAACCCAATGGTGTTGGAGGGTGCAGATGAGATCCTGGAGGAATTGTTGAACAAGGATATGCATCTCAAGACTAACCTAACGGATGACAATAGAAGAGAGAAAAGAGAGTCTAAAGAGCAATCATGAGACCACTGGGATAGCACATGCATGCAGTTTTTGTTAAGTCCGCCAATAGTATAAACCCGACCCAGGGCATAGGCCAATGCTTAGGGCCTCACAAAACAAACCTGTTTTGGGGGCATCAGATTTCAAAAAAAAACAAAAACAGACAAACTTTTTAAAATTTGACTATTATACATATTGTTCCACAAAAATGTTGTCAAAATGGTTATCATATGTTGGTATATGTTCTTATTTCAATTTTAAATCTATTTAGCTGGTCTAGGGTTCAGACCCGTGCAACCCAAATTTATTTTACTTGTTTTTACCGATAATTAACAGCAATTAATTTAGGCTCATGGTCTTTTTTAGGAAACCCATGCATGCAATCTGATTTTAATTTAAGCTCAATAAAAATCCAGCATTCTGGCTTGTATGTGTGGTTAGTAACAACATTTTTAGTTTTATTAAGGTCTACCTTAAAGTGTTGGATGAAATTCACGGATCAAGATTTTCTATAAAACATGTCTA
Source organism: Berberis vulgaris (assembly GCA_963556465.1). Classification (NCBI taxonomy): domain Eukaryota; kingdom Viridiplantae; phylum Streptophyta; class Magnoliopsida; order Ranunculales; family Berberidaceae; genus Berberis; species Berberis vulgaris. Next base: position 16,255,952 of record OY747124.1, read on the forward strand.
ATAGCTTGGAATATAATGTTGCCATCGACACCTTCAATTTATCAAATGACACAAGTTGGATGATGAAGAAGATAGAAATAGTTAATATTGTTATAATTTTGCAAAACTAACACCAGGGAATTAATACATTTTATTTGAAAGTAATTCATGTCGTGAGAATATTATAGTTTAGCAAATTTGAAACTTGGGAATAAAAGACTTTTAAGCATGAGTTTTGGATAAAGACTTCTTTTTTCAATTACGCGACTTTTTTCCTGAGATCTTTATGAAAGGTTTTGTGTGTGTATGTGTGTGTGTATAACTGGGGCACCCTTTGAAGAGCCCGCCTTGGGCACCCAAAATCTCAGGCCCGACCCTGACCAGACCACCGCTCTTGAGCCTCTAGGGCTGGACTAAAACAACTTATGGTCGAGTTGTGCATTTGGTATGGTTCTATTCAATTGAACAATGGTGTATCTCCGTCGGCACCGAGAGGTAACATGAAGAGTGTTTCCATAACTTGTGGTACAGGGCCTTGCTTGGAAATGGGATCTGCAGAATCTTTGAGAGTCAGATCTCAATCTTGGATCAAATTTTAATCTGATTATATTCAAGGTAGGAAAGTTTGTGCTTCATTTGATGAGGAGATTAGAAGGAAGCCTTGGACATGTTCAACAAGGAAAGATTGCCGAGAATCAACATCAAAGGGAATGGAGGAGAACAATAACACACTTTGGGGATTATCTTCAAGGTCAAAAAGAGGATTCTTGTGACCAACCATAGACCTTATGCTCTGTAAGGTCGAGGACTCTTTGTTAGAATATTTCCTTAAGGTGGATCTACATAATTCATATTATTATACGTTATAGACTGTCGAACTATAGGTGAGTGGTGTTTGATTAGACTCGATTAATTGTGATCGTTAAGAAACAAGACTAGGGTCATTGTTTTATGTCTTGAACTGTATTACTAAATTGAGTATGGAGGTTATTTATGTGTAGATATCAATTTAAGTCCCAATATAATTCTATTATTGATGATGGGCTAATAATAGAACAAGGGCTCTATATATACGATTGAGGTCGCCACTCCAAACCTAATTCTCTATCTTCTACTTTTCCCATCTGGTTTGAGAAACACAAGAGAAAGGTTTTGGAGGTGGAATATCTCTCCGTTGCGTGTTGCTAGTTCGTGAGGATTGCTGCGAGGATAGACTTCATCAATGGCGACTTCAAGTACGCATTGATTTCAGTTTTTCTTCCTTGATTATTGACATGAGGTCTTGGTTTAGGATCTGTTAGATTCCTACAAGTGGTATCAGAGTCTCCTTGTCAAAATCTTTGAAGAAAACATACGGTTATTGTTTTCTTATTATTTGATTAATTAATCAATCCTCACGTGGGTTTTAACCATCTATTTCGCCAGATTCGGTTCTCCGACAACTAGATTGTGGTTTACCATTCCGTAATCGACCCCATAAGGTTTTTTGGGGGTAGTGGTAGCTAAAACAAGATCGAAAAATTTTTTATTAAATTTTTTTTATTTTTGATTTTAATGTTCGTTAAAAAAAAAAAACATTGCCACACTGGGATTCGAGACCAGGTCTCCACGGCCACATGGAGTTCTCACCAGTCCATCTCTCCAATCAATTGTGGTCTAAATCTCTATAAGACCTATCCCTTCGATCACCGGGCTTCAATCGATCGAAAAAAAAAGGTTGCATGGGTTGTTTGTCTTCATCGTTTTGAAGTTGAATCCTCACGGTATTGTTGTATACTGATCGATCAATCCATTTTTTTTGGTCGATTGCAACCCCCTTGTTTATCTCGTAATGTTTTGTGTCGATTTCAGATCATTTAATTCGTTTTTTTATTCTCTGGATTTTCAATTTTAAAGAGTTGAAAATTTGGTTTTAAAACAGGCAAAGAAGACGGGTTCTGGATCTGGACTAGTTTCTGGGCCAGGGTCGTTTCTCGACCAAGTTCGGTTTTCTGGGTCTATTGGGTCCACCTGGTTTGGTCCAGTGGACAAAGTCGATTTAGTTACTCTGACAGGTTCAATATAGTTACACTGGACTGGTTCGATTCAATTACAGTGAACCATTTGGTTCAAGTAAACTGGACCGATTCGGTTCAAATCTGTTGGACCGATTTTGGTTATTTGGCCCCGTAAGGCCTATTTGGGCCACCTGGCCTATGGGACTGGACCCATTGCATTTTTTTTGGCCTTCTTCACTCGTGGATTTGGCTTAAAATTATGTAAAGTTAAGAAAAAAAATTGGAACACCTAAAGTATATTTTAAATAGTAATCCAAAATTTAAATTTAGGTGAAATTTTGTGTGACGTCGCCTAAGTGACCTCTTTCATAAAATTTTATTGGAGTTTGAATTTGATGCAAGAGGGTTTCTAGAGTTCCTAATTTGAGTTTCTAGGGTTCTTAATTTAATTTCAAAGTTATTTACTAAATAACTTATTTGTAATCTTTCAATTTAATAAGGAGTCTTTTTAGTTTCCTTTTAGGATTAGGCTTTACTTTTTCTTTTAGAAATAGATTGCTTGTTATTTTAGTATTTGATTCTACTTTTTCTTTTAGGATTAGGCAGTTTCCTTTTAGGATTAGGCTTTAATTTTTCTTTTAGGAATAGACTGTTTGTTATTTTAGTATTTAATTCTACTTTTTCTTTTAGGAATAGACTGTTTATTATTCAAGTTATTTGAGCACTATAAATAGAGCTCTTCCTCAATATTGTAATAGACCTTTTGATTTGAATAATTTAATTGAACATTAAAGTTATTTCTCTGTGTTTTTTGGCGAATTTCTTGTATCATTCTTTGTGAATTGTCTGTTGAACTAGCCCGCAGGATAATCATTATTCTGTCGAGCGTCAGGTTGTATCAGAGCTTCAGCATCTTCTTAGGGTGAGATTTCATCAGTTTCTATGGCTGATGGCCGTGGTCGTCACGAGTAGGTTCCGAACGAGGACGCCCCAAACCGGGATCGTAATGCTAAGAATATGATGATTGAGGATTTACAGCGGCAAGTTGCAGAGTTAACCCAGCGTGTAACTGCGCAGGATTTCGGTAATCGTGAGATGGAAGATCACGATTCTGATTCCAGTTTCGAAAACCCGTATCAGAATCGTGCTCAATTTTGGGAGCGCCGTGGTCGGGAGGATCGTCATGAAAATCTCGATTTCAAAGTGGATCTACCCGAGTTTTCTGGTACATTACAGGCCGAAGTATTCGTTGATTGGTTAAATGAAGTAGAGCGTATTTTTTAGTATAAGAAAGTCCCAGATCGTGTCAAGGTGAAATTGATCGCCATCAAACTCAAAGGCAGAGTATCTGCGTGGTGGGAGCAGTTGAAGTGATCACACGACAGGCAGGGCAAGGCCAAGATCACTGATTGGGAGAAGATGAAAATCAGTGATTATCCTGCGGGCTAGTTCAACAGACAATTCACAAGGAATTATACAAGAGATTCGCCCAAAAACATAGAAATAACTCTAATGTTCAATTAAATTATTCAAATCAAAAGGTCTATTACAATATTGAGGAAGAGCTCTATTTATAGTGCATAAATAACTTGAATAATAAGCAGCTTATTCCTAAAAGAAAAAGTATAATCAAATACTAAAATAACAAGCAGTCTAAAATCCTAAAAGAAAAAATAAAGACTAATCCTAAAAGGAAACTGCATATTCCTAAAAGAAAAAGTAGAATCAAATACTAAAATAACAAGCAGTCTATTCCTAAAAGAAAAAGTAAAGCCTAATCCTAAAAGAAAACTAAAAAGACTCATAATTAAATTAAAAGATTACGAATAAGTTATTTAGTAAATAACTTTGAGAGCAAATTAAGAACCCTAAAAACCCAAATTAGGAACCCTAGAAACTCAAATTAGGAATCCTAGAAACCCTCCTACATCAGAATTTCAATTATTTTTTTGTGGATTGCATATGGTTGTGTCATTACCCATGCGAATAACAATCCGCCCAAATGAAGGTTGTTATTTTGGCCGGTTCATTGACGGTATAAGGTAATTAATTTAAGTAAAATATTTTGGTATTCACTTATGCATTCAATGATCGGCCCAAAGGAAGGTCATTGTTTGGCCAAGCTCAATTTTATTTTATTTCTATTAATTAGCCTTAGTTGTTTTGAGAGAAACACTTACACGTTACCATGCATGTCCAAAGACTTGAATTGTAATGGTGTGCTCGGTTTTTCATAAGGGCCCATTATTAATGATGTAAATTTATATGTACTAATTTTTGCCCTTCGTCTATTTGTTTGCTCATTAATTAGACAATTTTGCATGATGATGATTACAAGTTATTTTTTCTATTATTATATTAGTGCATTAAAGTTGATGGGAAGTACATATATTGATGTGAGTTTGTTCTTTTGTGTTATTTTAGTGCATGCTTCTTTAATATCTGCCAACTTAAACAATATGCTGGTGCTTAATGGATCAAATTTTGAAAAATGGAAAGAGCATATAGTAATCGTTCTTGGGTGTATGGATTTGAATTACGCGAGTTTCGTGTTAATGAACCCATTCAGCCTTTTGATTCTATTTCAGCTGAATAATGCTTAAATTTTGCCTAACTAGGCCAAATTAGTGGAGATATTTTTAGTTTGTGAAAATAGAGTGACTTTACCGTGGAGTATGTCTTCATCCTTGTGACTTCAAATCCGCGGTCAGTTAGACCTTCCTCTGCAAGATATCGCAGTAAACATACATCATAAACAAATCCATATACATAAAATCTTAGTATAATAAATCACAGTAAGCATACATCATAAACCTTACCAATCTGGTTTATTGTGATTCTACTAATAATAAATTCATGGACATAAAATCTGCAACATATATGCACAGATGATTGTTGTGATTCTGTGACCTTTTATGTATGTTTTAATTTCCTGAAACGCACTGAAGCTCTGCTTTAATTTTGTTAATCCATCAATGCTAGGCTTGCTTGATTCACACCTTAAGCCAAACATTCAAGTTTCATGATGCACAATGGCCCTTACAGCTATTTGAAAAGGGATAAAAAGAAAAAAAAATTTAAATAAAAGTTAAAAACAGAATACAAAGACAAAAAAGAATGTAGAGCCCATTTCATGCACACCTAAAAAGAGATAAAGGACAACAACATGGAACAGACCAACTCAACAAACAAACACACTGAAAATGCTGCTACATACCAATGTCATTACCAGCCTTCACAGAAGCAGGATATAGTACTCTGCATCTTTGGTTCCCATATTCTGGAAGCTCCAAAGCCAACACCTTGCCTGTTGCTGAAATGTATCAAATACAAAAGTGAGTAGTTGACATATCCAAATGCAGTCTACTGGTCAGCATCAGTGAAACCAGTAATATACAAAGGAAAAAGGTAAAATTGGAGATGTAAACCAACTAGTCCATGTTAAATCCTCAAAAATAGGAAAAGATAATAGTTGTCCGACACTGGATGGAAGAGTGCACAATGAGTATTTTTAACAAGTACAATTAATATAACTGATGAATTTACTGTGAAGTACGTCATCTTTTTTCCAGAATATTTCATACCTTTTGATGGTGAAAAGGAAACACTGAGATATTGCTGGGAGCCTGGGACGACTGTACCACTTCCTTAAAGATGCTTGCTGTACCAGCTCCAACCACACCCACATGAGCTTTCGGGTTTCCAGCAGCCCTAACAACCAATTTATGGAGTAAAATCACTCATCCGACTGTAATGAACTTGAACACAGTCAAAATCGTTGTTGAACATGAAACACGCTTCAGTAATAATGTTCCACTGAATGTAGTGATAGAAACCAATTATTTGTTTCCTGGTTATGTATGTTCTGACCTAAATGACATGTGGCTACGTTGGAAATGTCAGTGATTTTTCACATTTAAAACATCTTGTGAAGTTGCCTACCATCCACAGAAGTGTCTTCCAAACAAGAAATGAAAGGGCTAATACAAAAGCATTGTGGAATCAAGAAATTTGTGTACTTGGGGTAACTTTTGAGAGATTTTGGACCAATTGGGATGTAGTCTTATTCCCCCACTAAATCCTCTTTAGTGTGGGTTGTAATTTTCTCTTGGTTGGCAACCAAAAATGACATTCGTTTGACCTTTTCAAAAAAAGAAAAAAAGAAAAAGAATAAATAGATATATAAACTGAAAGTTTTAATTAGAGAAATCACGAATTTATGCTTTATAGTTTGGAGCATAGACTGCTTAAATGCCTCACGTTATACCCATTTAAAACATTGCTCTTATCTAAATCACTACCATTATTAGGATAAGGATGATCCCAGTCAAAAAGGCTTCATCCTACACTGACTCATATATATGGTAAACCTGCAAAGATTATAAAGCTAAGCAGCTGCAGAACTCTAAAGCATGAGATACTTCCGAGAAAGATTCAGCTAACTGCAGTTACAGTGGTGGTGATGTAGAACTTTAAAGTTCTGATTAAAACCCAGCCATTATATGCATCAAATAAAAGATAATCCATTTCAAGAGAATGGTACTACAGTTCAAAATATTTACATCCTGCAGTGTATACCTGCAAAAACTTTTACAAGCTAAGCAGATTAAGAATGGCATCTAAAGCCTGATATGATTCACAGACTTAGATTTCATAATGTATCAGATTTTGTATCATAGCACTAACATGGTGGATAAATCACTATTCTCAAGCATTTGAATGTACAAAATAAAATGAACCACATTCTCCAACAGCAGTTACCATGCTAATTATTTAGAATTTTCACTGCTTACCTCCAAGCATCAAGAAACACTGATCCTGCTTCGGGTGAAGTTATAATGATCCAGTCAAACTCAGTGTCTGCAAGCAAAAACTAACAGATATACTAAGATAATCATGATTTTAACTGATAGTCTCATAGAAGAGCTTGGAAAGGACGATTGCATTGTTCAAACGTGAGAAAAATGAGAAAAAAGAAAGGAAAATAATTAACTACAAATCACAACAGAGCAACTTTACTTGGATGTACTGAATACCACAGGCACTCATGAGGAATCCCGTCACTAACATGATATGCATATGTAACTCAGTAATGTATCTAACTGAATAGCTATTTCGAGTTACTTCAATTACTAATAGAAAAGGAGGCGATCATGAGTGGACCTATGCATAGGCTCAACCAACCTGTAGCCCTTCGAAAAAGAGATAAAGCATCAGTGACTAGTAGGTGAGTCGTGAAGTATACCCTACCTGAAGTGGGTCTTAACAATGTCATACAATGGAAATTGCCACACATGCACTTTGTACCACTGCTAACCATTTCCACCTCTACTAGAGCCTTATGTTATCATATCTCAATGCATTCAGAAAGTGAACTATCAGTTAATACACGTGCTCATGATTTGTGTTAGTATATAACCGTGAGATTTTGATCAATCCATTTTCAGTAGCATCAATAAAGGCAAGTCATTCAAAATTTATCCTATGGCCCCTGAAGTACACAATTTATACATCACTTTCGTAAACTCTTATGTCTACATGACTGCAGTGGCGGAGCCACATACAACACATGGGGGGCAATTGCCCCCCCCCCCCCCCCCCGCTAAAATTTTCAAAACTCATATTTCTATAGTGAACAGTTCTATATTTAGCTAATTGCCCCCCTAAAATTTTGCTATTATTTTCTTGCCCCTCCACTTTGCCCCCTCCTGGTGAAAATCCTGGCTCCTCCATTGCATGACTGGATAGATGATACACACTTTTCTCTTACATATATTAATAACTGATACAGTCAGCCACTTTTTTTCCATGTTATTGGGTTTGTAGCTATCTATGGTAAAGTTTAGTAGAAACGATTTAAAATCCACATGAAGCCTTTTTATTTATATTTTGTCAACAAATTGATAATACGTTTTTTCAGTATCATATTTTGACTATTTATGACCACCCACCACCACCCCCTGTCGACCGAGCTTTATTGTGAATACAAATTCCTGGGTCCGCAACATCCACCCCTGGACGTGATAATATAAGTAAATAACTCATTACTGCTAGCTGCATGATAACAATGTATGAGCAGAGAGAAATATATAAAGGGTATTCCAAAGAAGTGTCAAAGAGGACTTCCAGTAAATGTGGTAGAAAATAAATATGGTATTTTTTTGTCGGTTGATAGAGTCTGGATTTAGTGGTTTAGATCACTTATGTTCCAAATCACCTCTTGCATAGTGTTTAGGTTATCAGGTTCAAATACCAAATCGCTTTCTCCATAATGAACTTTTAAAGACATTTTTAATCTACATAAATGTATTACCGAATAAATGAGGTTTCTATTTAACGTAATTATTATATGGTCTGCATTTAGTTATTCAGTCTTATATTCTCAGGTTGCTATGTTCCAAAATGATAGAAGATACAAGGAACAATCAGCTCACACATTCACTAACCAAAATGAAATGCATTGTTGTGAACCACATTGGCATTTGAAACTGAAAGTTGGGATCCATCCATGAGATGCAATTGTGAGAGAACAAAAAGGTAATAAATTAACAGAAGAAATAAATAAATGCATTATTAAATAAGATGACTAAATGTAAAAATTCAGATCCAACGGTTTAACAATTCACCCCTTAAAACTGTGGAAAGTCTATCCGAATCAGGCTCTTGTGTGTGTTGAATAAGAGGAAACTCCAAGCAATCAATTCCGTGATTAGCCTGTTTAGTTATTAAATTAGTTAGAAACATTCAGTCATCATAGAATTACAAACTTGAAAACTAAAACACAGCATAAAAGAATATGGCAGAATATAGCAGATTTTGCATTATGGAATTGCAAAGAGATTTTTGTATCTCATGTAATAGGATCATAGTCACAAGAAATATTGCAGATTATGATTATATATTTAATAAAGTACAGTCCTAAAATGCTAAATGTTAATCATTATTCAGGATTCGAGGATTTTTAATTCATATCAGTCTGAAAAAGTGTAGCTGAAGAACAAAATAACAAACATGGTTACAAAGTAGCAAAAATAATTTTTACTTTTTTGTTTTTGTTTTTTTTTTTTTTACAAGGCAAACAAGGGTTTTAAGGGACCCATCCCTTTATTAATTGAAATGAATGAAAGCATACAAAACATAAGTGCAGATCTCAAAATTTTGGTTATGTTTATTGTTTAAAGTCTCCTAAATACAACAAAGAAGAGAAATGTGAAGTAAAAATCCTCACCTTGGGCATGTATTGGGTTGTTAACCCATGTAGGGAATCTTAGGTAAAGAAGGGGGGGGGGGGGTTGATGAGCAATGATTAAATTTTTTAGAGGAATTCTATGAGAAGAATAAATTAAATGAAAAATAAACACTCTAATGATGTTCATATTTGATTAAAAAGTTGAATTTTAACTAATCACGAAATAAACTTTAGGGGGTGAAGGACTCAAAATCAGACAACTGTGGAAGTATGATGAACGTCACCCAATCTCTATGGGTCAGCTAAAATTATTATGCCCGCTGTAAGAAACCCAAGCTTAAACCTCAAAATACTTTCAGTGAAATAACCCTCAAAATACAGTCTGGAACAACCCAAACACAACTATATGTTAATGCACTTGCATTGATATTATATTAATACACACGTAAAAAAGTTCTGTCCCGCTATATTTGAAACTGCTAAAGTGCAGCATTGGCACAAAGCCTAAAATAATGTTGTATAGACACTGTCTACATAATGTATTTGATGTAATTTACAAGCTATTACTATCTGCAATTTCCAATTCTTGTTGTAAAAATCGATTCAGCTATCGATAATACAATTTTTTTTTTTTCATTCTCAAACTCTTTAGGAAATTCAAAGTGAAATCAGCAATTAATCTTCCAAAACATTAAAAAAAAAAAATGAAATAGGCAGAGATGTCATATAATTCATCACTAACAAGAATGCTGAAAAGCTTAGAAGAATTTCATCAAACATGTAATATGTCTTGGAATCCGTGGTCCAATTTAGTCAACCAAGAATCTATCGACGTAGCCTACACGCCTCTCTGTCATTGCTTTGAAAACTTGTCTTTCGTCATTTCAGATCATCAAGAAACCACATTACGAAGAGTAGTAAACCTACAATTGCGCATCTGAAAAGGAAGTACTTACAAAAGTATAGAATGTGAGAGAAAATTACGAGAGCGTTGATGAGCTTTCCATTCTTGGCTTGCTCGCGCGTCACCACCACCTTCCACTTCTGCGACGAAGAAGAAGAAGAAGCTCGGATTCTTAAACAGACGTTTGAGTTTGGTTGTTCCCTAGTTTGTAGGGTATGTAGATAGATTTTTTCCCAATCATGTACCACGCACTAGATTAGTGCTTTACGTGGGTTGTTGGTTATTTTAGGTACTTCTTGTAAGGCTATATATATGTCTGTTATGATAATAATGATGATATTGAGGTATTCTCCCAATTTGCTTGAGTTGTTTTGATTCTGTACCTAACAAATATGGTATCAGAGCTTCTCCAAGGGGCCTGAGTGTGTGTAGAGTGAAACACAAGGAGAAAGAAGAGTGTCTAATCTGAGTGATAGAGTGAAACACGGTGAGAACAGAGTGAGTAAGAATGGCAGCAGAAGGGAGTTCTGCACCAGTTTCGATTCCCATCTTCGATGGATATTATGATCATTGGTCTATGTTGATGGAGAATTTCATTCAATCTAAAAAACTCTGGAGTCTCATAGAGGTTGGGATTCCGACGGTGACGCAAGGAGCTCAACAGCCGGTCACTTTCTCTACGGTGGTGATAGAGAGAGGACAATCTACAGAGGCACAACGTAAGCAGGCTGAGGAGCAGCGTTAGAGAGTTGAGGAGATGAAGTTAGATGATCTCAGGCTGAAGAATTATCTGTTCCAGGCCATAAACCGAACGATAATGGAAACAATCCTTGACAAGTCAAGCTCAAAGAGTATCTGGGACTCGATGAGACAGAAGTATCATGGCACAAATAGGGTGAAGAGAGCACATCGGCAGGCTTTAAGGAAGGAGTTTGAGGTTCTCCAAATGCGAGAAGAAGAAAAGGTGGAAGAGTATTTTGCTCGGACACTCACAATTGTCAACAAGATGAAGATTCATTGGGGTGAAAACATGTCACAAGTTGACATCATTGAGAAAATCTTGAGATCAATGACTCCAAGATTTGATTATGTCGTGTGCTCGATTGAGGAGTCCAATGACCTCGATTTGTTGACAATAGATGAGCTACAAAGCAGTTTTTTGGTTCATGAGCAGAGGTTGAATCGACACAATGGAGATATAAGAGAAGAACAAGCTTTGAAAGTTTCTCATAGGGACAGGTTTGAAGGAAGCAGCAGAGGAAGGGGATATGTAGCTCGAGGCCGAGGAAGAGGTAGAGGAAGGCAGCCTCTAAACAAAGCTACCGTGGAGTGCTTCAAGTGTCATAAATTGGGACACCTTCAGTGGGAATGTCCCAATTGGGACAAGAAAGCCAACTATGTCAAGATAGAAGAAGAAGATGAGATGCTTCTCATGGCGTATATTGACACTAATGATTCGAAAAGAGAGGATGTTTGGTTCCTTGATTCAGGTTGCAGCAACCATATGTGCGGCAACAAGAAGTGGTTTACTCACCTTGACGAGGATTACAGACACACAGTCAAGCTCGGCAATGACACAAGGATGCCAGTGATGGGGAAGGGAAATATCAAGATGAGGATTGATGGCTTAACTCAGGTGATTACTGAAGTTTATTATGTTCCAGAGTTACGAAATAATTTACTGAGTATAGGTCAATTACAAGAGAAGAATCTGGCCATCCTTATACAAGATGGAGTGTGTAAAGTCTATCATTCAAGAAAGGGGCTGATCATGCAGATACCAATGACAACAAACAGAATGTTCGTCCTTCTTGCTAATGTTGTAGTCATGGACTCTCAAACCTGTCTTCAAGCAGACTCAGACAATCTCACACATCTTTGGCACTACCGGTATGGTCACTTGAGCTATAAAAGTATCCGAACACTGAGTTGTGGGAAGATGGTGAAAGGGCTGCCTCAATTCAAAGCTTCCACAGAAGTTTGTCATGATTGCTTGGTAGGAAAGCAAAAGCGGGATTCTTTTCCTAAAAGGAGTTCATGGAGGGCATCACACAAGCTTCAGTTGGTACACTCAGATCTTTGCGAACCAATCACACCTACTTCAAACAGTGGCAAGAGGTATCTTCTCAGTTTTATCGATGATTACTCTAGAAAAATGTGGGTTTATTTTCTATCTAAGAAGTCGGAGACATTCAAAATGTTCAAGTGTTTCAAAAACTTGGTTGAGAAGGAATCTGGTTCCTTTATTTCTTGCTTGAGAACTGACAGAGGTGGAGAATTCACATCCAATGAGTTCAATGAGTATTGTCAGACAAACGGCATCAAGAGACAACTCACTGCTGCGTACACTCCTCAACAAAACGGAGTAGCTGAACGATGAAATCAAACAATCATGAACCTTGTCCGCAACATATTGTCCGAGAAGAAAATCCCCAAGAATTTCTGGGCGGAAGGTGTTAATTGGATCACTCATGTTCTTAATAGAAGTCCAACTATAGTGGTGCAAAATGTCACTCCTGAAGAAGCATGGAGCGGAGTTAAACCTAGTGTGGATTACTTCAGAGTGTTTGGCTGTGTAGCTCATGTTCACATTCCTGATGCAAAGAGAAAAAAATTGGATGACAAAAGTTGCAAATGTGTCTTACTTGGTGTGAGTGAGGAATCGAAGGCTTATAGATTGTACAATCCCACTTCAAAGAAAATCATTGTGAGTAGAGACGTAGTCTTTGAAGAACATGCTGCTTGGGATTGGGGGAGGAGATGTGTTGGAGAGTCCAAGCTTGAGGTACTGTATTGGGGGGATGACAAAGAAGGTGACAAAGAGCTCGGTCATGATGATGGTGATGGTTCAATTAGCAGTGATGCTGTAGACAATGATGGTGTCAATGAAGAAGAAAACAGCAGTGGCAGTGATGATTCAAGTGGTAGTGGTGGTTCAAATGTCCTTGATGTTCAGCCAAGAGAAGAAAGAAATAGAAGGAGGACTGGATACTTGGAAGACTACACATCAGGAGAAGGTTTGAGTGGGGCAGAAGGTGACGAAGAAGGTGAAGAAGCTCATAGCTTTGCTGTATTTTATGCAAATGAGGATCCAGTGAGCTTTGAGGAAGCGGTTGTGGATTCAAAATGGTGTGATGCAATGAGTTCTGAAATTCAAGCCATAGAGAGGAATGACACATGGAAGCTTACTGAACTACCAAAAGGAATGAAGGCAATTGGAGTTAAGTGGATATTCAAGACAAAGTATAATGAATATGGGAAGGTAGACAAGTACAAAGCTCGCTTGGTTGCAAAGGGGTATGCGCAGAAATTTGGTGTGGATTACACTGAGGTTTATGCTCTTGTTGCTAGGTGGGACACCATTAGAATGATTATAGCATTGGCAGCACAGAAAGACTGGAGCGTTTATCAATTAGACGTAAAAAGTGCCTTTCTACATGGGGAGCTAAGTGAAGATGTTTATGTTGATCAACCTCAAGGGTTTGTGAAGAAGGGAGAAGAAGCAAAGGTGTACAAGCTTAGAAAGGCCTTGTATGGGCTCAAACAAGTACCGAGGGCGTGGTTCAGCAGAATTGAGACCTACTTCATCAAACAAGGTTTCGAAAGGTGTGAATTTGAGCATACCTTGTTCATCAAGACTAGTGAAAGATGTGACATTTTAATAGTGAGTTTATATGTGGATGATTTGATTTTCACTGCGAATTGTGAGAGCACGATCACTGATTTTAAGAATTCCATGAAACAAGAGTTTGATATGACTGATCTTGGCAAGATGAGATACTTTCTTGGTGTAGAAGTGTTGCAGTGCTCATAAGGTATATATATCAGTCAGAAGAAGTTTGCAAAGGAAGTATTGGAAATGTTTGGTCTGGAACGGTGCAATGGAGTGAGCAATCCAATTGTTCCTGGAACTAAAATGTCGAAACATGAGGAGGGGAGTAGAGTTGATGCCACTACATTCAAGCAAATGGTGGGCAGCTTGTTGTATCTCACTGTGACAAGACCCGATTTGATGTATGTGGTGTCACTTGCTAGTAGATACATGTCAAACCCAAGTGAAATGCATTCTCAGGTTGTGAAGAGGACTCTTCGTTATGTGAAAGCAACATTGGACTTGGGTATCTTCTACAAAAGGAGGAGTGATGCAGAGTTGACAGCCTACACAGATAACGACTATGCCGGTGATGTGAATGACAGGAAGAGTACGTCTGGATATGTGTTCTGTTTGAGTGGAGGAGCAGTAGCATGGGCATCAAAGAAGCAGCCAATCGTCACTCTGTCCACCACTGAAGCAGAGTACGTAGCTGCTGTGTCTTGTGCTACTCAAGGTATGTGGATGAAGAGGGTTTTAGCTAAACTTGGTCACTCTTCTCTGGGAAGTTGCATTACTATTTGGTGTGATAATAGTTCAACAATCAAGCTTTCAAAGAATCCAGTTTTACATGGTCGAAGTAAGCATATTGATGTTCGTTTCCATTTCTTACGTGATCTTACCAAGGAAGGGAAGGTAAAGCTGGTTCATTGTGATTCAAAAGATCAAGTAGCTGATGTTATGACCAAACCTCTTAAGCTGGACGTGTTTGAAGAGCTAAGAGAGCTGTTGGGTGTGTGTAAGGTTCCAACTTTAAACTGGTTGCTTATGGCAGTTAGTTTAGGGGAGGATGTTTGAGTTTGGTCGTTCCCTAGTTTGTAGGGTATGTAGATAGACTTTTTCCTGCAATCATATACCACGCACTAGAGTAGTGCTTTACGTGGGTTGTTGGTCATTTTCAGTTACTTCTTGTAAGGCTATATATGCCTGTTATGATAATAATGATGATATTGAGGTATTTTCCCAATTTGCTTGAGTTGTTTTGATTCTGTGCCTAACAACAGAAAGCCGCAGAAGAGAAAGAAGAGGAGAATCGTTGTTGAAGCAGAGGAGAAGAAGAGGAACAGTGAGAAGAAATTTGTGCCATTGAAACGTGTGCAGGTTGGGTCTCACTTTCCTTTTCTGTTCCACACCTGCCATGTGTCCCCAAATAACAACCAAATCTACCCATCTTTCTACATTCAGAAATCAGTCGTTCTAGGCGGCGAGGAAACGGGCGAGGGAGGGGGGTTTGACCCCCCCATCCCCCTCGAGATTCACACGAGCGCGCATCTCGAGGGGGATGGAGGGTTGCACCCCCTCCCTCGCCCGTTTCCTCGCCATTTAGAATCACCATTCAGAAATTCTAAATGACGAGGAAATGGGCGAGGGAGGGGGTGCAACCCTCCATCCCCCTCGAGATGCAGTGGACCCACCCGACTGATTACGAGTCCACTTAGTAGAGTGTACGATTGGTTTGGTTCATTGAAAACGGAACTCCACTCGACCTTTTTATCCCCATCTTTTTTCCAAACCTGTGACGGGTGATTTCTTCCGCCACAGATCTACCAACTCAGCTGGTACACATTTAGAAGATGAATGAACATCATCTTTGTCTCATCGCGTTCCTTCGAGATCAGATGGAATAAACCTCATCCCATTTCAAACAAATTTGGAACATGACAGAATGAGAATGCACTAAAATTTTTATTACAATTCGAAATTTAAAAAAAATATATACACTGCATATGTTGAGGCAAGTCTTTTAAAAGGGTATCTTGAAAGCAAACCAAGAATCTATGTTGGTCCCACCAATAATCAAAAGATTATTTATTGACATTCTCCGTCGGGTCATAAGTCAAAGCATTTTCCTTTTCTTCTCCACAATCGGCGCTCATTCAAAAACAACGAACAAAAACCAAAGTTGCTATCATCTCTTCCCTTCTATCAACTAGACATAGAGGAGAGAGAGAATTCATACAAGTAGTATGTGAGAAGAAGAGAAGTTAGTAAAACCTTATTTACATCTCAGTTTATGTAGACATACTTTATGCCGAAAGTATGAACATTTACACATTGAAAATTGTACTTGTTAGAGAATGATAAGGTTTGTTGGATAATGACATAGACAATGTTGATAAAGATAGTGAATATGAAAGAAAAATCATACTGAAACCCAAATGTCACCGTACAAGTGGTTTCTTCAAGGTTTGTCGGATCAATCAAAAAAATTCGAATCACTTTGCGAGAATGACTTTCTAGTAAACTAAATAAACACACAAAAGTAATTCTCCATACCAGGAGTAAATAGGATAAATATATTCCAAGGCTTCACTCTTTGTTCTTGCAAAATGAGAAAACCACATCTTATGTGTGTATGATGTCCACTGAATATCCTCGAATTGTCATGTGAGCAAGGATTGTCATTTAGTTTTTTGAGTTAATTTCGGTTTTCTGTTTTTAAGAAATATTTTGGTGTGTTAGGAAAAAATGTAAAAAAATTCAAGGATACATGAAAAATATATAATGAATTCCAAGAGTATTTGAAATATGTGAAGAAATAAGCGGCAATTAAACAAACATACTAAACACATTACATGAAGCCTAAATATCAAAAAATGAAACAAACATGTATCAATATATAATTAGAAAATTATGGAGTGACTTCAAAAATCTATATATAAGTAGAAGAAATGATAGTTAGAAAACAAGTGGTAGTTTCAAAAATCAATAAATAATTAGAAGAAATGATACTTAGAAGAAAAAAACGGAAAAATAACTTATAAGGCCTACTTTTTATAATTATAGACCACATCGTACTCTAATAATTGAAAATGCCTTAAAAGACTCATTTTTAATAATTAAAGAGTTAAAAGCAATAAACCCAACCCGTGGTTTAAAAATAATTAGATTTAACCTAAATGATCAATTTTCAAAATTAATTCACCTTCTTAAAATCAATCATAAGTTCACTTCCATATTTATTTATTTATTTATTTATTTTTCTTCTAGATTAACAGCAAGAATCGATCAGTTGTGTTGTAGTGACATGAAACAACATTGAAAAAATATCAAATTGCGTTAGGGAATCAAGTTTTGCAACTAGGTTCTGCAACTAGGTTGATGTGTCATCATTAAAGGAGGTTTTTTACAACATCGAGATATACATAAACACTTGGGGATTTCATCATTCTTTTAAGATCACGCTACGCCACCCTAGTTACAAAACATGGTTTCCTAGCATTTTCGGCCTAAGTAATATAGATATATTTATTTTTTTACTTATCTTTTAGCCATGGTTAAGGTTTGTGGCCTTTAGTAGTCTTGAATTACAAAAAGCAGGTCTTTTGAGGCATTTTCAATTGTTAGGGTCTTATATGGTCTACAACTATAAAAATTAGGCCTTATAAGTCATTTTCCCAAAAAAACCCTCGAAATTTATGAAAAAAGCTCTGAAAATTTTCCAAAAAAAATGTAATTCTTGGTACCTGGTTTTTGTAATTTTACGAAAATTTGTGAAAAAAATATCAAAATTTACAAAAAAAAAAAACCCAAAATTTACGAAAAAGCCTAAATTCTTTTTGAAAAAAATGTAATTATTTCTTTCTCCCTTTTTCATTTTGTAATTTCAATAAAACGAAATTTAAGATTTCGTAAAATCTCATCCCTTGCATGTGAGTGAAACCACATTTTCAAATATTTAAACACCTTAAAGCTATGACTACTCAGAATCTACTAACATTCCAATGCTGGAATAATTGGAAAACAAATAGTGAACAATGGAAAAGAAACAACTAAATTTAATTAAAATTAATAACAATAAATATTATAAAATCAGTTTGGGATGGGCCGGGATGGCTGGGATTGAAAATCTTCATCATGATTTCATCCTACTCTAAATCGGGATCGCGATGGCAAAATGATCCTAAAAAATCGGGACGAGATCGGGATCGCGAGATGGATGCCTACCCCTAACTACTAACATGGGCAAATTAAAATGACGCATAAAATGGACAAGCATCAACAACTGCGGTATGTGTCCCAACAAACACATTCACTTTTGTGCGTTGTGCTCCCCCCCCCCCCCCCCCCCCCCCCCCCCCCCGATTACGCTACCACCTCCACATTAAACGGGTCTTGGGTTATGATGAGCACATGCAATCCAATAAACGGACATTGATAAATTCCTGTCCCAAGTTTCTCCATCCGCATTCCAAGCTACTGTACTGATTGTAATGTAAATTGTAATTTTTTTTTAATTGCAAGAATGACCAAAATGTGTCTAACACGTGCTGCTAGGGATGCCAACACAGCAAATTTGGCAAATTCGTCTCCCCCCAGGAATCACAGATCCTCAAATCCACCAACGCGACAAATTTTGCAAATTCATCTCCCCCAGGAATCACGGATCCCCAAATCCGCCTCGAATAACCGATTGATAATTTTTGTTAAAACCATCCCTGCTTCGTCACAAATGGCGGATATCCGCCCTGCCCCGATTAACCATTTAAAAAAACATTGTCTTCTTCAAATTTACAGTGGTACGATGACTCTAGATTCTTCCTCCTGAGATGGATTTCAGCTCCTGATAAAGATTTGAGTGAGTTTAGTTTTCTTTTTAATTGATCCCATGCCCAATAGAAAGTGTTTTAGTTTTTTCATCACAAAAGAAAATGGCAAAGATTGCAGTAAGCTTTGTTGTGGAACTTCTGGTTCCCTTTTTGGTGGAAGAAGTGAAACAGATAGTGATATCATATCGACCAAAGATGAAATAGAATTCATTCGAGTCTTTCTACAAGAATATCAAAATTTCCACAAATGAAGAGTGCAGATCTAGAATGCATATAAAGCATTGGTAATCCATGAACAATGAGAATGAACTTTACACTCAATAATGTGCTAGTAGAATTCTATTGACATGTACATACATGAGAAGTTGGAACATTATGAATTGGTAGAGTGAAAGTTTAGTGAAGGGGGAAAGTCATAACCAAGTCATGATCTGGTGTCATGACTGGAAAAATGGATGAAAAGAAAAAGCAGCGAAGGAGTAGTAGCGCGAAATTAAGGTGCCACAATCAAATGTTCAAACAAGAGGTATTTTAGTAATTCAGTTTATTAGTTAGCTAGGACCATCTGAGCCACACACGTGGCGCTCATCAGTTAGACCTTTTCACAAGTTGTTATGTTTACTGTAGTTAAATAAAAAGGAGAAAAACATAGATCATTATTGAAGTTGTAAGAACAAACAAGGTTTTTTGCTCACGGAGCTTGGGAAGAGTTGTAACCCAGTTTTTTTTTTTCTAGTAATCCATTCTCATTTCTTCATTGTTTTGAATCTGAAAATCACGGTCGTGACAATTGGTATCAAAGCCACAATCGATCCATTCCACCATGGAAATCGGAGCTCGAGAAATCAAAATTTTTATGACGAAAACAAGGAAGCAACAAACCAAAACCCCCGGACAAATAGAAGAATTATGGACTGAACTACGATGCATCGCTCAAGCAAGCGGGGCTCAAGAGAAGCGATTTGAGTCAAGGATGGGGCAAATTGTTCAACTATTGCAGAACCATCAGAAAGGTACTGGATCTACTAGCTCTCCTTCAATTCAACTCACTGGAACTCGAGAACAGTCACAAAGACCTTCCTCAAATCCTTCCATGGAAATCCAAGATTTCTGGTCCAAAAAGAGTGATTATGGAAACAATTTGGACGATGAACAAAAGCATGTCGACATCTCCGATGTGCTCTTCACTGGTACTTTTCGAGTTGCATCTAATTCACCAAATGTAAAAGTGGAACCTTCAATGTTGGGCTTACAGGATTATTGGTATGCCACATTTACAAATGAACTGGCACATTTTTATGAGCATGGCCATACGGGTGAAAAGTGGATTGGGGCTGGCAATTGTCTTTTTCTTCAAGGACTTGTCAAGCAAGGGTTCTTAGATTTGATTGAAATGGACAATGAAGAAGGGGCGATTGAACTTGCTTGCAATCTTGCTGAACGGGATGGCTTCCACAATCGCCTGTTTTTGGTTGATGACATTCTTGAGACCAAATTGGACAGATAGCTCCAACTAGTTATCGATGAAGGAACTTTAGATTCAATTGGGTTACATCCTAATGGTTCGATCAAAAGGATCATGAGTTGGGATTTAGTTTCAAAGTTGGTGGCATCTAGTGAACTTATGATTATCACTTCATGTAACAGTACAAAATATGAACTGGTGTAAGAGGTGAAAAAGTTAACAAAAGAAGATCGATTGCCTCGCAGGACACTGACACCTCCAAAGAGCCCCCTGTTATGTATTTCACAGGTAGAGATTTGGGATGTGAAAGTAAGGTATTTGATGAAATGTGTATAAGAGATGTTACTTCTTGGAACTCATTGCCTACGCATGCGAGGCTTCCAAGGATCACTTACTCTTCTCGGATAAGGGTTAAGATGAAAGTTCAGGTTGACAAGAAGGTGACATCTCAGTCAGTAGTAGTTAAGAAGCTCGTATATTGGTATTTTCCATAGTACGTTGAAAAGCCTAAGTTAGTAGTTGTTGGTGGCCTCGCTAGTAGGCTTGTCGCTGCATACAAGTTGAAGTCACATGGTTCGAATATCACTTTATTTGAAACTGATAGAAGGGTTGGAGGTAAATTAAGAAGTGTTTCACATGATGGGTTGATATGGGATGATGGGGCTAATACAATGACATCAACTTCAGTGGACTTGAATACAAGTGAATCAGACTCAAAACCAAGTGAACTGGATGATTGTATCATCATTGATGTTGTAGAAAATGCGGAAGTGACCGATTCCAAGACGCCCATGTCCATGAAAGATGCGGAAGTGTTTGATGAAATCGTTGAAATGGAAGAGGACAATGTGGTGGAGCTGGAGATAGTGATGGTTCAGCCACCTGCAGAGCCCATTAGGAGAGATATAGATGGCGATGGTGTTAATGACCCGCTTGCGGTCGTTGAATACATTGAGAACATTTATGTCTTCCATAAGAGAATTGAGAAATCTAGTTGTGTCCCACCTAATTATATGCATCGACAATTCGACATTAATGGGAGAATGAGGGCCATCCTCATGGACTGGTTAATTGAGGTACACTACAAATTTGAACTGTTGGATGAGACCTTATTTCTCATGGTCAATGTTATAGGCAGATTTTTGGCTCAAGAGTTTGTGGAAAGGAATATGCTTCAATTGGTTGGAGTGACAGGCTTGCTATTAACTTGCAAGTATGAGGAAGTTCAAGTCCCCATTGTCGAGGATTTAGTTGTTATTACTGACAAAACATATAGTAGGGGGGAAATTCTTGAGATGGAAAGGCTTATGGTACAATTTAACATGTATGTTCCGACCCCATATGTTTTTATGAGGAGATTCCAAACGATAGTTCAAGCCCACAGAAGGCTTGAGTTCATGTCTTTTTATTTGGTTGAACTTTCCTTGGTGGCGTATGTGGTGGAGTTTTTATTAACCTAAATTAATAAGTTAATAAACCCTACTTGTAATACCGCAAGTGCATGGATGTCTAACTAGCAGACAGTGGCAAATACGGGTCGATCCCACGAGGATTGATGAGACAGTCGAATTCTAAAAGTTATTTAAACTAATTTAAAGTTGGGGGTTGCAGCAGATGAAAATTACTAAATTAAGAGAACTAAATTGAAAATTAAGATTAAATTGATAAGATAACGAAGAGAGTGGACTGAGACATCAAATCCACCACAGATTTTTTGAGATTCGTGTAATCTAAATTATTGTTTTCAAGAATCAACACGACTAACCTATAGATTAATCTAAGTTCGCAATTGACTTCAACAAAGGCATAAACCCCTAGCATTGCATGTCTTTCTACGGCACACACAATCACAGGTTTATTTTAACTAATTCAAAACCCCTAGCATTGCATGTCCTCTTACGGTACACACAATCACAGATTCAGATTAATTGATTAAAGCAGGCTTTGAATATCAACAAAGGGAACCTTTAACTACCGATTAGTCTAGATAATTATTCCGGATATAATCGGTGAAAGCAAAATATTGAAATTCAGAAATCAACTGTACTTAACGTTCAAGCATATAGAAAACAATAAATTCAGATACGACAAACTCTAGAAAACCCTGTGGTTTCATCTTCGCCTCGACGCAGGGCCTAGAAGATCATGGTGGATGGCGTCACAGCACTGATGTAGGTGGAATCCATCTCTGCACGAACATGCATCCCGAGAAAGAGTTGCTGGTGGACTGTGGTGGCTAAGACAGAAATCGGGGTGCGAACAGGCTAGTGACTGTGTAGTGGTACATAGCAGAAAATTATGGGTGCGAATAGCCAACTGATTCGAAAATCAGTTGGTTCCTGCCCAAAAGTCTCGTGCCTTCGTCTCCAGCGAGCCGCGTCACTCTGTTGCTTCCTCCGTGCTCCTCGCGAGCTTTTTCTTCCTCTGACTGGCTCCGGTACCTGCAAAAAATAGATAGATGGTGAGGGAAGAACGAGAGAGAGAGAAATACGAGAAGGAGGAAGAGAGCAAGGGAGTGAAACAGGGAGGTGCTCCCTATTTCTGCTGCTGCTTGCGTCCTTCTTCTTCTTCGCTGAACCTGAAAGAGAGGGAAACACTAGAGAGGAACAGGAGAGAGACTGAAGAGACGCGAATGAGGAAGTGGGAGAGAACGGATAAGAGAAACAGGGGCGGTGGAGCTCTTTTGCGAGGTGGCATGGTGGTGTGCTGGACGGTGTCGTGCGTTGGTTGTTTGGTGTTGGTGGTGTTGTGTTTGTGGCTTAATCCGGGAGAGAAAGAAGAACAGGGATGTGCTCCGATGGTGGTGGTGGCTGTTTGGCGTGATGGAATAGAAAAGAGATAGACGTGCAAAACAGGGAGGTGCTCCCTGTTTTGTGCGTGAGGATGTGATGGATGATGGTAGTGGACAGTGTTTTCTTTGGCTGAAACGAAGGAACAGAGAGAGGGAGAGGAGAAGGACGGGGAGGACAGGGAGGTGCTCCCTGTTTTGTGTGCGAGGACGTGAGGCTATGGAGGAAGAGTAGGAGGTGGTGATGGCGGGATGATCGCGTTGTCGGTCCTCCTATCAAGCGAGGATCGCCGGCAGGGTGGATGTGGCGTGGTGGCTGGAAAAAGAGAGAAAGAGATGAGAGTTTGTAGGGAAAAGCTTTCCTCTAAAAGGGGAGATATGAAGACTCTAAGTAGGTTTTCTCTATTCTCCTAGGTTGGGTTTGGGCTTTAGGTAAACTTTCGGATTTGGGCTTTAGGTAAACTTTCGGACTTGGGCTTAGGTAATAGGTGAATTTGGTTTATTTGGGTAAAGTTTAGGCATGTTATATTCGACTTGTCACCCGTTACTTTGTACTGCCATTTGAACCAACCAATTGATCATTCTTCAAATTGCCGCTTTAACGTGATTTCATCGTTTACGTTCAAATTCCTACAAAAACATGAAAATGAAATAATTAAAATAAAATATAATAATCGAAACACTAACATATATAAATTAAGGGATATATTATGTAATAATTACGTGAATATCAAATACCCCAAGCCTATATTTTGCTAGTCTTCGAGCAAAAGAATAAAAATAAAATTTTAACTCACTTTCGCAGGAATCATCGGTTGCACTTACCTTAAACGTGCAACAAGGCTTTAAACAACTAGATTACCTCTAGTGGACGAGTATAGTCTCGTGAGGATTTCCAGAAATGTTACCCACATTATGATTCAATAAATTTCCAAAACATGGTAACTTGATTACTCGATCTATTATCCTCAGAGTAATAATATAATTTCCAAAATTTTCAGAAAACAACTAACAGTGTCACAATAATATATCAAAGAGTCTAACAACGATTTAATAATACCCAAAGGTTAAATAACTTTAATCAATTATTCTCAATTCGATGTGTGTGTGTGTGTGCATGGCCTTATCAACATAACTTTATTTTTCTCAGTAAAGATACGACTAGATAACCTTTGAATAGTACGCTTCGACTACAAATCTCTTTTGTCACTCAGAAATGAATCACTCAGAGATTGGTTAGTTATCACTCAGTTTATATAGAAATACAAACATCTCTTATATAATAATCATGAAAAATGGACTTTTAAAATAATGAAATGAATATGATCTTACGGACAAGAATATCAATTACTTTGAGGATGTTGAATCATACACCATAGTTCTTGTCTATTTAATCTCCACATCTATGAACCAGACTTTTACTTAAGATCAATTAGGTCTTTATTAGGTTGTAATGAGGCTAAGATTTTGGCCAACAAGAATGGAAAAGGATACGAGAAAATTCCCTGAGAATTGATACACCCTTTAATAAACACGTGGGGCTCTGAAGAATAAACCAATGTTGTACACCATTACTTTTTTATTCCTTCGAAATTCAACTTCATTTTTTTCTTTTTCGAAGCATCAAATATTTTTTTTTTTTGTTAAGATCAACGAAATGTTTTTCCCTTCTGCACAATAAAACATTTCAGTCCCAAGGATTCATGGAATATTTAGTTTTAGCTTTTTTTTTATTTGCCCCTTCCATAAATATATCAACCATATACATTCTCAAAGACATTGGGTAAGGATAAAAATAGTACGGGATATTACTCCCTAATTGGAGTAGGTAATGGAGATGGGGTTAGCAAAGAAAAAGTCTATTCAAAGGCTCAAAGGGTTGCAAACGGATATTTATTATTAGGTAGGCTAAAAGGCTAAAGAACGGTTCAAAGAAAAATTGCCTATATCACTTCTTAAGCTCCAGTCGGTATTATGACATCTCAACTAAATAAACCAAGAAGTTCTAGTGTAATAATTCAATTGTAACGTCATTCTCAAAGCAATCAATAAGAAAAACAAGAATAATAAGATCATCAACGAAATAATACAGACTCAAGAAAAGTCAGAGTTTATTTAATAACCCTCAAGAAAAATATAATGTCTCGAAACTCACAAGGGTTAAGTCTCCACTATTATTCTAAGGTTTTCTAGTTAATAACTTACCGATTAACTTCAGATTATGTTAACTCGGCTTATAGTACAAGAGTGGTCAAGTCGAAAAAATATCATGAAATATATTTAACTTAAAGATAATATCAAACCATATGTTTTCCTATTGATATATAAAAGTGACAAGTCAAAACATGCATTCCTCAAATTTAAAGGCATACTTGAAAGCACATTCTCTTCATTGGAAAAGAGCTTAGATTTTGAATGCGTTTTCAAATCGAAAAATTTTCACACAGTCATAATTAACTACGTATTCAATGGAGATTGAGTAGAATACAATAGTCAATTATGAAATACATTTTAGTTCAAAATTTTTGAAGAATGCAGAGAAACTCATAAACCTCACCCCCAAACCTAAACCAAACATTGTCCTCAATATGTATAAAATGATGATCATGACAAATGCAGGAAAAAGAAAAGATGAGAGTTAGAGTGATATTACCATGGAAAAGTTTTTACCAATTTCGACGAAATCGTCCACCAATGAACGCTCAAAAAGATAAGAACTGTGGACTCATCATAATAAATTGATAAAACAATACAGGACTAAAATAAAATTAAAAAAATGTACAAATGAAAAAAAATGAAAAAAATTACATGTATCAGTTGTAAGTCAAAATTGTTACGGAGCTAATGAGTATGAGTGAAATGCAACTAGAAAGAACTCGAAAATCAATCCAGACTAACCATAATGACACAACTGAAGCTAGGTTGCCTCCTAGGAGCACTCGGTTTAACGTCGTCAGCCCGACGTATATTCTTCTTCATAAATGATGTACCATGAAATGACAAGGAAGAACATAACAAACACTCCCCCAAACCTCAACATTTAGTCCACGATGTTGACTAGATCATGTAGCATCAACCGAAAAAGTTGAGGATCTGTCCAACATATAGTAGCACCCACATGCAACACAACAGAAACCAACACATCTCTAAAACGACGAAGGCGCCATGCAAAATCATAGAGAAAATGCAAACGAACACGCGGTCGTAAAGAAGTCATAGGGATGTGGAGCAGAAAGTTGTCACCAACATGGATATCCAGCAAATGACTCTTTCGTACTCCTAAAAAGGTACATCCTATGTCTAGTGTCAAATCAGAAGATTGAATGTGTTGCACAATAGGATGGTCAAAACTAAAATCATCCCTTAAAACACAAGGGATCCACATAGGTAGCGTCAGTCACTATTAAAGGGATGAAAATAGGTATGTCTATAGATATATCAGGTGGTACAAGCTCATTATAACAAAATGAATTGAACAAAGATGACGAGCTAGACATCTCAACAACACCCCCAAACCTGGAATCAACAATATCTATGGGATGTATTCTTTCCAATGAATATTGAGAATCGGACTTCATGTAGGAGTCACTAGGAGGACATATGTCAAATTGGTCATCATGAAAAGGCGAGAAAGGGAATGGGTCAGAAAGCCCAATAGTATCAGCAGAAGGGTTCAGTTTTGACTCACTGAGTGGAAGGAGTTCCACTTTAGGCTTCCATGTGTAACCCAGATCCATAATAGGGGTTGAATCAAGCAAAGCATTTACTTCCCTAATGGAATCATCAATATCGAAGTCTAAACCAAAGTGAGTCAAACATGTTGCTAAGGGATCATCTGATGCAGACTGCAATAAGGAATTTTCCACCGAACTCTCAATCATGTTAACTTCACAAACATCCTCGGACTCAGGAGGTTGTTGGCTTACATTAAAAACATTGAGTTCAACAGTCATGTTGCCAAACAATAGTTTCATGATTCCATTCCTACAGTTAATAATAGCATTAGATGTGGCAAAAAATGGACGATAGGGCTGAAAATCGAACCGACGGTTCGGTTTTTAACCTAAACCGTGAACCGAACTGACTTAGGTCGGTTTTAAAATTTTCAAACCGAACTGATCATTAACAAAACCGATCCGAAACCGAACCGATTCTAATTTATGCAAATCGTAACCGAACCGACTAAAATCAAACCAAAACCGAAATAAAACCGAACCGACCGACTATTTTAAACATATTGTATTATTTATATATAAAATATATATTATTTATTATATATATTCGGTCGGTTCGGTTTGGTCGGTTAAAATCACATAGAAACCGAAAACCGAACCGACCACTTCGATTTTGAATTTTTTAAAAGCGAAACCAATCCGAACCGAACCGATTGGTTCGGTTTAGATCGGTTCGATCGGTTTAATCGGTTTGATCGATTTTTTGTTCAGCCCTAATGGACGACCCAAAATAACTGGAATGTGACTGGAGGGGTTGTGAACAGGTTGTGTATAAAAAACTATGAAGTCCATAAAATAGATTTTTTCAACCTTAATGATCACATCCTCTATAACACCGCGGGGAACTCTAACTGACCTATCTGCCAATTGCAGTGTTACTTTAGTCAATTTTAGTTCGCCGAGACCTAATTGCTCATAAACAGAGTATTGCAACAAATTAACACTCGCCTCCAAATCCAACAATGCCTTATCAATCATATGATCACCGATAACACAAAAAATAGTCGGGCACCCAGGATCTCTATACTTAGACGGGGTTCTATGTTGAATAATTGAGTTGACTTGTTCGGCGAGGAAAGCTCTTTTTTGCACATGTAGCTTTCGCTTCTGTGTGCAAAGATCCTTCAGAAATTTGGCATAGATAGGAACTTGTTTAATAGCATCGAGCAATGGAATATTCATGTGAACTTGTTTAAAATTTTCCATTATATCGTTAGCATTTGTTCCTTTCTTTGCTGTAGGTAATCGTGATGGAAACGGTGCCCTAGGCAAATAAGATGCTTGAGTGGGGTCAGAGTCAAGAGGCACGTCTTTAGAAGGTGAGGCTTTATCAGCCTCCTTGTCAGATGGAGATGCAACCTGCTTTGACTTAGACGGAGATGCAACGACACTCGAGTTGGGCACTTGTACCCGATTTTCAACCTGTTTTCCACTCCTAAGGGTAGTAATAGATTGGACATCTTCATGGCATGACTCAGATGTATTACCAACTGCGAATTGACCCTTCGGGTTTGGAACAGGTTGATTAGGAAATCTCCCTGGCTCTTTCTCAGAAGAAGACTGAGAAATCTTACTCACAGCTATCTCAAGTCTATTGAGGGCTTGAGATTGTTGTTGAGTCGTGGCTTTCAACTCAGATATGCCCTTAGAATTTTGCTTAATTATACTTTCTGAGCTGCAAAAACCGATTAACCATTTCCTCTAAACTTGATGTGCTGGATGGAGGAACTTGGTTAAGGTGGGGCCTAATAGGGCTAGAGGCTTGAGGAGCCTGGGAGACAACAACAGGTCCCCCTTGGTGTGGGCCATGGGCCTAGGGAAGATTTAGATGTTTGGCGGACCCTGAATCGTAATAGTTAGGCTGCGTATTATTTCCAGGTCGCCGCATCGCATTAAAAGAGTTGACTTGCTCAGCATAGTATGCAGGATAATCGTTTTGCAAGTCACAATTAGCTATTGAATGACCAGGACTCGAATATGCAGCACAAACTTCATATGAAGCGTTTGCGAGAAGTGCAGGTTGAGTCAAATTCAAAAGTGCATCTATCTTTTGAGCCATGGTCATAACAACTGTCTCTAACTTCGAGGCAGAAGGGGGTGAACAAATGTATCTCTAACCTCATATATACCGCCCTTACGCCTATCAGACTATTTTCTTGAATAATTCCATTGCAGAGAATTTTCGGAAAGCGTCTCAAAGAATTCTCATATTTCATTGATGCTCATTTTCATTAGTGACCCACCACTAGTGGCATCAATCATACGGCAGTTTTGAGGAGTTAAACCGTCTTGAAAGTATTGAACTAGTCGCCACTTCTCAAATCTGTGATGGGGACACCTGATAATGAGTTCATTGAACCTTTCCCAACATTCATAAAAATGTTCGCCCTCCTTTTTACTGAAAATTAGATAAATCTCGTTGGAAGGCATTCGTTTTATGAATGGGGAAGTACTTTGTCAAGAACTTTCTTGACAACACATCCCACGATGTGATGGATCATGTCTCTAATGCATTTAACCATGATTTTGCCTTATCTTTCAAAGAAAAGGGAAACAACCTAAGAATGACCGAATCGTCAGAAAAGTTCTGGTACTTCAGGGCGGCGCAGATGTCAAGAAACTCTTTGACATGAAGATAAAGGTCTTCTTTCTCAAAACCATAAAAAGAAGGCAGCAGATGAATAATAGATGGTTTGAGTTCGAAATTGTTTGCATTTGTCTCAGGTAAGACAATGCAAGACTGAACACTACTAGGAAGAGATGCGAAGTAATCCTTAAAGGCCCTCCCCTCAGCCATCTCAGTGGATAAGGATGATGAACCTAAATAGGTAATGAGGATTTCAAAGAACTCCTCGAATTCTTGTCGGACAAGTCTACTCTTAGAATCACGCACCCAGGTATGCATAAACTACTAGATAACAAAGGTTTAAAGTCAACACTCCTAAACCAGCTTCAAATTTTTTTTTTTTTAATATAATATTTTTTAATTAGTTTTTTTTAAATGCAAGCCTAACCGCTGTATGAAGATGACCTAACTCTAAAAATAAAAACAACGGAACCCTAAATGACACCTAAATGATGCACAAACAAAATGAATGGCAGACGACCCTAAAGCTTTTCTTTACTAATGCAGGGCTGAAATTCAATTAAATTTACCTAACTGTGGGAGAGGCACGGTAATTTCTTATTAATCCGCCACTACAGAGTTGTTCCTACCTCTTTTTCCACTCTCTAGCTCAAAGTAAATGCCAGTTCAAGAACTGTTCTCAGATGGATATGTTCTTTCACTCGACTACTTTAAGTTATCAAACGTCCAAAGAGGGTCCTATGAGCGTCACACATGTCCTAGATAATTATCTTGCTACAAATTTTAAATAGTGAAGGCCTAGGTTCCTAACCCTAAAATAGATGGTGATTAACCTATCCGCGGGAGAGAGCACGAAAGTTTCGACTCAATCCTGCCACTATTCAAATTTGCATGCAATACTACCTAGAACAAGCTAAACACAAAGTGATCACACAGTAACCGCGTGCAGATGCGGTGGGTAGAAGTTACCTCCGGCGTAAACCTCTTTCGGGTTACTTGCGACGCCGGGTAGAAGTCGATTTCTGAGAGTTTCCTCGCGAATCGCAATATTTCACTTCGTTCCCAGTTGAACTCCTATGTGTGTGACCGCCTGCAAAATAAATGCAAAAATAATTCAAACTCAAACAAATAAAACAAATAAGAAAGTGACTCGTAACACTGTTTCTAAAAATAAAATTAAACATAATTTATAAACTAGTAAAAACAACCCTAGATTTCGGTTGTACCGTTACAATCCCCCGCAACGGTGCCAAAAACTTGGTGGACTTTTTATTAACCTAAATTAATAAGTTAATAAACCATACTTGTAATACCGCAAGTGCACGGTTGTCTGACTAGTAGACAGTGGCAAATACGGGTCGATCCCACGAGGATTGACGAGACAATCGAATTCTAAGAGTTATTTAAACTAATTTAGAGTTGGGGATTGCAGCAGATGAAAATTACTAAATTAAGAGAACTAAATTGAAAATTAAGATTAAATTGATAAGATTACGAAAAGAGTGGATTGAGACATCGAATCCACTACAGGTTCTTTGAGATTCGTGTAATATAAATTATTATTTTCAAGAATCAACACGACTAACTTATAGATTAATCTAAGTTCGCAATTGATTTCAGCAAAGGCATAAACCGCTAACATTGTATATCTTTCTACGGCACACACAATCACAGGTTTAAATTTTAACTAATTCAAAACCCCTAGCATTGCATGTCTTCTTACGGCACACACAATCACAAATTCAGATTAATTGATAAAAGCAAGCTTTGAATATTAACAAAGAGAACTTCTAATTACCGATTAGTCTAGATAATTATTCCGGATATAATCGATGAAAACAAATTATTGAAATTCAGAAATCAATTGTTTTTAACGTTCAAGCATATAGAAAACAATAAATTCAGATACGACAAACTCTAGGAAACCCTGTGGTTTCATCTTCACCTCGACGCGGGGCCTAGAAGATCATGGTGAATGACGTCACAGCACACGTGTAGGTGGAATCCATCTCTGCATGAACACGCATCCCGAGAAAGAGCTGCTGGTGGACTGTGGTGGCTCGGACATAAATCGGGGGTGCGAACAGGCTGATTTGAAATAGTGACTATGCGGTGGTATAGAGCAGAATGTTGGGTGCGAATAGCCAACTGATTTGAAAATCAGTTGGTTCCCGCCCAAAAGTCCAGCGCCTTTGTCTCCAGCAAGCCGCGTCGCTCTGTTGCTTCCTCCGTGCTCCTCGCGAGCTTCTTCTTCCTCCGACCGGCTCTGGTACCTGCAAGAAACAGATAGAGGGTGAGGGAAGAACGAGAGAGAGAAATACGAGAAAGAGGAAGAGAGCAGGGGAGTGAAACATAGATCACCTCCCTGTTTCTGCTGCTGCTTGCGTCCTTCTTCTTCTTCGCTGAACCTGCAAGAGAGAGAGACACTAAAGGGGAACAAGAGAGAGACCGGAAAGACACGAAGGAGGAAGAGGGAGAGAACGTAGGAGAGAAACAGGGGCGGTGGAGCTCTGTCGCGAGGTGGCATGGTGGTGCGCTGGACGGTGTCGTGCGTTGGCTGTTCGATGTTGGTGGTGTTGTTTTTGTGGCTTAATCCGGGAGAGAAAGAAGAACAGGGACGTGCTCCAATGGTGGTGGTGGTTGTTTGGCATGATGGAACAGGAAAGAGATAGACGTGCAAAACGGGGAGGTTTTGTGCGCGAGGACGTGATGGATGATGGTGGTGGACAATGTTTTTTTTGGCTGAAACGAAGGAACAAAGAGAAGGAGAGGAGAAGGACGGGGAGGACAGGGAGGTGCTCCCTGTTTTGTGTGCGAGGACGTGAGGCTATGGAGGAAGAGTAAGAGGTGGTGATGGCGGGATGATCGCGCTGCCGGTGCTCCCTGTTTTGTGTGCGAGGACGTGAGGCTATGGAGGAAGAGTAAGAGGTGGTGATGGCATGATGATCGCGCTGCCGGTCCTCCTATCGAGCGAGGATCACCGGCAGGGTGGATGTGGCGTGGTGGCTGGAAAAAGAGAGAAGAAGAAGAGAGTTTGTAGGGGAGAGCTTTCCTTCAAAAGGGGAGAGATGAAGACTCTAAAGTAGGTTTTCTCTATTCTCCTAGGTTGGGTTTAGGCTTTAGGTAAACTTTGGGACTTGGACTTAGGTAATAGGTGAATTTGGTTTATTTGGGTAAGATTTAGGCATGTGATATTCGACTTGTCACCCGTTACTTTATATCGCCATTTGAACCAACCAATTGATCATTCTTCAAATTGCCGCTTTAATGTGATTTCATCGTTTACGTTCAAATTCCTATAAAAATATGAAAATGAAATAATTAAAATAAAATATAATCACTAACATATATAAATTAAATGATATATTATGTAATAATTACGTGAATATCAGTATGACATACTGAGGTTTCTTCAATCGCTATTAGCTGCAGCAGCTATCTTCACTGCTAATGTACTATAAATAGAATTAGGAATTGGAGTGCAACAAGTCAGTGGCATACTACATATTTTGAAAATAAATCTCCTAATGTTGAAAAACCAAACCCTTTAGCCTCCGGTCTTGATAATCTTCAACCTGAAGCATCTGCTATGAAAGGATTTCTAAATCTGCCAATGGAGAAGTCATTGGATGCTATTCAGAAATTCGTTTAAGCCAAGTCACATCCTTCAAGCTCAGTAGAGCAGTATGGGGGTGGTAGGACAGGCCATGCAGGTAAGACAGAATGTATCCTTCGACAGAAGTCATATCATCTTGAGAAAAACTACAGAGGAGCTCTGAAGACTAGGACACTAAATAGCTTGAGTGGTTTGCTCTTAGATAAGAAACCAAAGGGTAGTGGTTCTGCTGGTATAACTCCAAAAAATTCTTCCTCAAAGGTAAGAAAGGCCGGCATCAATTTCACTCAAGCTGATGGAAAATCCAACCTTGCGAGCTATGCTGGAGTCTCTAATTCCTCAACAGCCAAAATCAATTGTTCAAACAAGAGGTATTTTAGTAATTCAGTTTATTAGTTAGTTAAGACCATCTGAGCCACACACGTGGTGCTCATCAGCTGGACCTTTTCACAAGTTGTTATGTTTACTGTAATTAAATAGAAAGGATAAGAACAGAGATCATTATTGAAGTTGTAAGAACAAACAAGGTCTCTTGCTCACGGAGCTTGGGAAGGGTTGTAACCCAAATTTTTTTATTTTTTCTACTAATCCATTCTCATTTCTTCATTGTTCTGAATCTAAAAGTCACGGCCGTGACATTTGGTTAATTAGCTTCTCTACGTTCCCCATGCCGATCCAATCAAAGATTTTTCTTCTAAAATTGGAGATCGGTAGAGAGAAGAATGGGAGGAATTAGGGTTTGGGGTGAGTTTGGTTTTTGGAGAATCGATTTGCTTTTTTTTTTTCAAGGAAAAGGAATCAATTCCAGATTCCAAGGGGTGGAGGTTTGACGCGTGAGAGAAAGAAGTTGCAAGGTGGATGGAAGAAGAATAAGAAGATATGATTCAAAAAGAAAAAGAACTCACCTGATGTGATGGAGATGCGGTGGCTGGTGGTGGAGGCAGAAACACAGTTTTTTCTTCTCTGTGATGCGATGAAAAAGATGGGCTGAGGGGAAATTAAGGATAGAATAAAATTTAGGTTTCTTAGCATCTTAGTACATTAGGGTATTTCAGTAATAATGCTATATAAATGGATATCCGTAAGGCAGATTTGGTCAAATCTGTATCGGCCCCGAACCCGTGACGGATTCAATTTGAATCCGTAAAATTCGTTAAAAGTACATCCAAATCCGCCCTATTCATGGCAGAGCGTACCGCATATTTGTGAAAATCTGCCCCACTGCCACCCTTGCGTATTGCTTTACTTATGTATCTATGTGGGTGTTGCACAGAGACAAGTAGATGGTGAACCTGGATTTAAGTAGTATCCAATAGCTGAGATTCTTGAAAGAAATCAAGTTAGCCAAACATGACATCGAAGGCTCTATTATATAAATAGAGCAGGTCACAGGTAAAGGTACAACCTTCACAAGTAGAAAAAAGGCACATAAGTTTTTTTTTTCCGAGTAGTTATTACTACTTAGAATTTTCTTGGAGTGGTAACTAACTTCAGCATCAGAGGCTCGTCTTGAGCAACCTCCCTATTTGTCTTAAGAGGAGCTCAGTATGAGTTTTGCAGCTGGGTTTCATCCGACTAGTGGTCCCTCAAAAGAACCAAGAACTTGTCTAGACAACAGTCATATTCTAAGAAAAGTCGAGCCTCGCTCGAGTAGCAACTGAGTAGTCATCTTGAGTCAGGATCTCATCCTTAATGGAGCCACAACCAGTCTGAGTAGTCATCCTGAGCAAAGTATGGATTTTTCCCAGATAGTAAGCCCATCCTAAATAGAGTCAACATTCGAGTAGTCATCTTGAACATATCAGAATTTCATCCAAATATTTGTTTCGTCCCTAGCATCGTTAAAACCCATTCCAGTAGTCATCTTGAACTAGAGTCCTGTCCCGAGCAGGTTAGAACCCGTTTGAGTAGGCAGCCTGAACCAAAATCTCATTTTGAGTATAGTCAAGACCTCGACATGTAGGCATCACAAGCATAGTCAGGGACTCAAATGGAGATATTAGGAAAATATATCCTATCGTTAGAAAAATATATTCCATTGTTAGGAAAATATATCCTATTGTTAGGAACATATATTTCCATTATATTTTAGCATATTTGTTAGAGTTGTATGGGGTAAGAAGTTGTATGGGGTTAGGAGACTTTCCTATAGCTGGGGATTTGTTTCCTTTGTTTGGTAGGTCTCCTATTGTATGGTGGTTTCCTATTGTATTTTGACTACAATATTTATATTGCTGGAGGATGAATGAAAAGCACAACTTGGCCTTAATCTTGTCATGGTATCAGAGCCTACCTAAAATTTTCTTCTCTATTGATTGCTTGCTATGGCTAATTCACCATTCTTTCTAGGCTAATTCACCATTCTTTCTAGGGCCGCAAGATAGGCCTGGGGATTTTATCACTCCGATTCGCCTCAAACTCGACAACTTTGATGATTGGTCTCACACAATTCGTGTTGCCCTTACTTCCCGCAGAAAATTTGGTTTCCTTGATGGCTCCATCAAAGACCTGGTTCCCCCTTGCACGAAGGATGATTGGATTACGATTCACTGCATGCTTGTTTCTTGGCTCATGAACACGATAGACTCTGAGGTAAAATCTATGTTATCAAACTATGATGATGCAAAACGATTGTGGGATGATTTGCATGAAAGATTTTGTCTTGTCAATGGTCCAAGAATACAACAACTAAAATCTGACATAAATCACTGTGAGCAGTCCAAGACTATGCCCGTCGCGGTTTATTTCAGCAAATTGACTATGTTGTGGGATGAACTTGATAATCACGAACCCTTAATCTCTTGCAAGTGTGGCAGGTGTACTTGTGGTGTAGGTAAACAACATGCGGAAAGGCGTGAGGGAGATCGATTACATCAAATTCTGCTTGGTTTGGTTTCTGAATATTATGCTTCTTTGCGCTCTACTCTCTTGTCTCAAGACCCCCTGCCATCACTAAATAGAGCTTTCCAAACAATAGCTCAAGAGGAAAGAGTTAGCGGGATAACACGTACTAAAGACGAGGCATTTGAAGTTGCGGGCTTTGTGGTACGTATGGGCAATCGCTCCAAACCACGCCTTGCTCGAGTCGAGAAGGCTGCCCTGGTCTGCTCACACTGCTACAAGACGGGTCATAACACACCACCTGCTTTGAGCTGCACGACACTCCAGACTGGTTCATTGAGAAGTATGGGTCTAAAGGTGCGACAAAGGGGGCTGTTGCGCGTGACAAACAGGCCACTGCTGCACCACTTGCTGCTGGACGTGGCCGCGGAAACGTCAAGGCAAACAAGGCCACGTCTGACCAGGCCGTGAATGCACCACCAAGTTCCTCGTTGGCTGCACCTCTTCCAGGTTTTTCTGCCGAACAATGGCAGGCTCTCATGGCTGCTTTCGAGACTCCTCACCCTCCCCCTAATCGGTTGAATGGTAAGTGGATTATTGACACTGGGTGCTCCAATCATGTTACGGGAGATTTGCCGTATTTGTCGGATCTAAGAAATGTGACTCCCTGTTCTGTTGGCCTCCCGGATGGTCAGAACGTTGTTGCCTTGAAGGAAGGACTTGTCAAGCTTACTGACAAAATTATTCTTAACCATGTTCTTTATGTTCCAAAATTAAATTGTAATTTAATTTCGGCTTCACAATTGAGTGATGATATAAACTGTGAATTCATAACTAACTGCGACTTGTGTGCTATCAAGGACCGTCACACGAGGGAGGTGATTGGAACGGGTGACAGAAGGGATGGACTATACTACTTACGGGAGGAGACAAAGGTGAAAGCAGTCTCAGTTAACCCTTCAACTTCTTTGGAGCTATGGCATCGCAGATTGGGGCATCCTTCCGAGAAAGTGGTGAAGTTGCTTCCTTTTTTTAGCAATTCTAGTGGTAACTTGAATAAAGCATGTGAAGTTTGTCATCGTGCTAAGCATTCTAGGGATAGTTTTCAGTTAAGTGACAATAAATCTACTCGCATTTTCGAGTTAGTCCATTGTGAGTTATGTGGGCCGTATGATACACCCTCGTCTTGTGGGGCTCGCTATTTTTTGACACTAGTGGATGACTTCTCCCGCGCTGTGTGGATCTATCTGTTAGTTGATAAAACGGAAGTTTTAAAAATGTTTATGTCCTTTATAGCTATGATTGATAGACAATTTTCTCAGAAATTGAAGATTGTTCGTAGTGATAATGGTACTGAATTTAATTGCCTAAAGGATTATTTTTTGGTCAATGGAATTCTGTTTCAAACTTCTTGTGTGGGGACTCCTCAACAAAATGGTCGGGCAGAAAGGAAACATAAACACATTTTGAATGTTGCTCGTTCACTACGATTTCAGGGTGGTCTACCGATTTATTTTTGGGGGGAATGTGCCCTTGTCGCTGCTCATATAATCAATCGGACACCTTCTAGTATTCTTGGCAATAAAACTCCATATGAAGTCTTGTTTGGTAGTCCGCCTTTCTTTAGTGAATTGCGTGTTTTCGGTTCTCTGTGCTTCGCTCATAATCAGAAGGCGAAGGGTGATAAGTTTGCCAGTAGGAGTCGTAAATGCGTCTTTGTGGGATATCCGTTTGGCAAGAAGGGTTGGTATTTGTTTGATTTGGACAAGCAAGATTTTTTTGTGTCAAGGGATGTAAAGTTTTATGAGAATGTGTTCCCATATCTTGATGTTGAGGTTACTAATTTTGCTCATCGCAATGACATTCATGGTGATCTGGATGAAGGGGTGGTTGTGGATTTTACGGAGTTTTTAGAACATGGTGAGGAGGTGCAGCAGGTACGACCTACCACGCCTAGGTGTGCTCCAGACCAGCAGCCGCAGGCCACCACTCAGTCCACACCCAGAACTGCGTCTGACCAGCAGCCGCGAGCCCCACCACAGCCCTCCGCCACGCCGTTGCAGCCCGTGCTCACTACACCGCTGCCAACGGCTTTGCCTACGCCTTCTCATACGGATGATTCCGGAGAGACAATGTCGGGAGATGCTCCGCCAAGCGAGCATTTAGGTCGTGGTTTTCGGGAAAAGTATTCTTCGGTTAAGCTATGTGACTATGTTACACACACTACAGTGAAGAAAAATAGTCCATCCTCCGCTTCACCTGCTTCTACATCTTCACCTCCCTCAGGTACGCCTTATCCTATAGCACATTATGTTAGTTGTGATAGTTTTTCTATGAAACACCAAAATTTTATTGCAGCTATTACAGCTGGAAAAGAGCCACAATCTTTTAAGGAGGCTGTAAAAGATGCAGGGTGGGGCGCCGCTATGCAAGAAGAGATGCGGGCCTTGGAAGACAATGGCACATGGACTATGGAACCGTTACCTTCAGGGAAGAAGGCTCTTGGTAGTCAATGGTTGTATAAGATAAAGTACAAATCTGATGCTAGTATTGAGCGATTGAAGGCTCGTTTAGTTGTTTTCGGTAATCATCAAACCGAAGGGATAGATTATGACGAGACATTTGCTCCGGTGGCAAAGATGATGATTGTTCGTGCATTCCTTGGGATTGCGGCTTCTAAAAATTGGGAGTTGCATCAGATGGATGTACACAATGCTTTCCTGCACGGGGATCTAGATGAGGAGGTCTATATGAAACTCCCTCCTGGTTTTACTTCTGATGAACCTGGTTTGGTATGTCGGTTGCGTAAATCTCTATATGGATTGAAACAGGCTCCTAGATGTTGGTTTGCTAAGCTCGTGTCAGCTTTATAGGGGTATGGTTTTTTACAGTCCTATTCTGATTATTCCCTTTTTACTTATAAGAAGGGGTCTGTTCAAATTAATGTGCTCGTGTATGTTGATGATTTAATACTCTCTGGGAATGATTCTGCTGCTTTGACTCTGTTTAAAGGCTACCTTGGCTCCTGTTTTCATATGAAGGACCTTGGGGTTCTTAAATACTTCCTTGGTATTGAGGTTGCCCGCAGCTCTGCCGGGTTGTTTCTTTGTCAACGTAAATATGCACTTGATATTATTTCAGAGGTGGGTCTCTTGGGTTCGAAGCCTGCTCTGTCTCCGATCGAACAAAACCATCAACTGGCGCGTGCCACAGGCTCTCTTCTCTCGGATCCTGAGTCTTATCGGCGTCTGGTAGGGCGTTTGGTCTATTTGGCGGTCACACGTCTTGATTTGACGTACTCGATTCATGTGCTATCTCAGTTTATGCAACACCCGCAACAGGAGCATTGGGATGCGGCATTGCGCGTTGTCCGCTATTTGAAAGGTAATCTGGGTTACGGTATTCTACTGCGCTCGAATAGTGACTTGTCTTTGCAAGGTTGGTGTGATTCTGATTGGGCTGCTTGCCCTATTACTCGGCGGTCCCTGTCGGGGTGGTTGGTGTTTTTGGGTCATTCTCTGATTGCTTGGAAAACTAAGAAGCAACATACCGTTTCGCGTTCTTCGACTGAGGCAAAATATCGTTCTATGGCAGCAATAACTTGTGAGTTGAAATGGTTGAAAGGTTTATTATTGAGTTTGGGAGTACTTCATCCCAAGGTCGTTCCCCTCTTTTGTGATAGCCAGTCTGCCATACACATTGCGCAGAATCCTGTATTTCATGAACGTACGAAACATATTGAGGTTGATTGTCACTTCGTTCTTGATGCCATTCAGGATGGTCCTATTGCTCCTTCTTATGTGCCGACGACTGATCAGTTGGCCGACATATTCACAAAGGCTTTGGGCAAATCGCAGTTCGATTATCTCCTTGGCAAGTTGGGCATGTTTAACCCTCATGCTCCAACTTGAGGGGGGTATTAGGAAAATATATCCTATTGTTAGGAAAATATATTCCATTGTTAGGAAAATATATCCTATTGTTAAGAACATATATTTCCATTATATTTTAGCATATTTGTTAGAGTTGTATGGGGTAAGAAGTTGTATGGGGTTAGGAGACTTTCCTATGGCTGGGGATTTGTTTCCTTTGTTTGGTAGGTCTCCTATTGTATGGTGGTTTCCTATTGTATTTTGACTACAGTATTTATATTGCTGGAGGATGAATGAAAAACACAACATGGCCTTAATCTTGTCAGGAGAGCCATCCAAAGTGCAATTAAGATTTGGGCCAGACGTGTATTCCGAGTTGAGTAATTGAATAATGTATTTCTTAAAGGGGTCCAATTCTTACTACCTTAATATAACATCAAAGTGTCTAATTTGTAGAGGACATGTGAACAATGTTTAAATGAAATCTTATTCCTGGACGTATAGATTTGAAGTGAGTATATTGGCGAGCATTTGGAGGTTAAGAAATTAAAAAAAAATTAAAACCATGTTCTTCCCAAGCAATGATGGTGGCACTCACCATCACCATTCCCGTTGCGTTGTCCTCCTTCCCTTTTTTTTCTTTTTCTTTCTTCTTCTTATTTCTTCTCCTATTTCCTTCCTCCCATATTTCTTTCTTCTTCTTCCTGGTCTTTCTTTGATAATTGCACATAGTTTTAAATAAGAGTGAGGCTAGGAAACCATGTTTTGCAACCAGGATGATGTGGCATCGTTAGAAGAGTTTTTTACAACTTTGAGATACACATAAAATCTTTGGGGATTTCATCATTCTTTCCAGATCATGACACATCATCCTGGTTGCAAAAACTGGTTTCCTAGCATTTTTGTTTAAGATCCATCATCAAACCGTTTTAACCAATATCACTCAACCACCACTACAAATCCATCTCCACCAACACCGCAGTCAACTTGTATACTCCCTCAAGCCACATAACACCATCAATCACCACCTCTCTCATATGCACAACACCACCACCATTAACTCCACTTCCATCCCCACCAGTTCTTTTTACCTAATGACATGTTTGATTGAAATAATACAATTACAAAGAGTACACAGGTTCAACATTTTGTGGTGCACTGCAAGTCTATTCTTTGGGGAGCCAAAATAGGCCAATTTCAGAAAAATAGGATCGTATGACCCCAAAAACGAAACTCCATGCAGAGATACCTAATTCCACATTATTGGGTGATATGAAACACAACCTTTATCTCTCAAACGCATTTGTTGCAACAACATCATCTAAACTGTAGTTAGAACTGATTCCTTATTTGGCATAATTAATATTTTTTTTGTTAAAAGCTTAGTGCATATTAATTAATAAGTAGAGTTACAATAGTAGTGTCCTGCACTAGCAGCTAAAGTATGAGCCTCGTAGTTGAGAGCTCTATTAATAAAGTTATAAAACCAAAAAGTATGGATAGAGAGCAGTCGCCTAATACTATTGATGAGCGGGCGCCATATCCAGCACGTGATCGTCCTAGAGTGTAGCTGATCTTCTTGGAGAATAGTAATGAACGTCCCTGAATCTCCTAGCATCAACCCCGTTCTCCATTGCTTAGCCTGGATGAGAAGAAGCGCCGCCTTTGCTGCATGACATTTTGTCATGGTACTATCAAACACCATTCCTGTAATTGGGTTGGCCACCTGGGAAAGCACCACGCCACACATACTGATTGCTAAAACATTGATTGTTCCCTGTTGAGTTGCGGCAAAGAAACTTTCATCATAAGTAACTATAATTGAATTCGGGTCTAATGAGTAGGGAAAAGGTTGAGGTTGGACGGCTGTGAAATTAAATTTATGAAGTCTAGCTGAATGTATTAGGGCCTTGATCAAATCAATACGAGTGGTTACCGATAGTAAAAAGGCCATAAGTGACGGGGTCAGACCTAATGAAGGTGTTATGTCGCTAGGGGTCGAAGACAACGATTTCCAGAATGTGATGGATAGAGATTGAACCACCCGTGTTAGTCCTAGTAAGGCTATCAGGGACACTGGAGGGAGTGGAAGAGGTAGAAAACCAATGGTGAAGCCAAGCTTTCCAGGTGCGAAGAAAATTAGAGATGGATTTATGGGGGCAAAACTTGATTTTGTTGAAAACGCAATTGTTACGGGACCGCCAGATGGTTTGTAAAAATGCAGCAAATTGTGAGAGCATTTCTTTCTTGACCTCCGGGTGGGCTTTAGCTGAGGTCCACATGAATTCGAGGAAAAAGGGAATAGCAGGGACGACAAACTTCCATCGAGCCAGTCTATAGGAGAATTTTGCCAAAGGTGATGAATGACCGGGCAAAGAAAAAATAGGTGGGTAGCATCCTCTGTGTGGTTGTTATAGAAAAGACATCGATTCTCTATAGGTGTGTGGAGTCGGACCAGGATAGACATAGTAGGAAGGATGTTTTGGCTAATCTTCTAGAGTAAGAATTAGGCGCAAGAGGGGAGATCGAATTCTCCACAACTCTCTTAGGAGCTTATTGTCATGGGTGGGAGAAAGTGAGCTTGTAGTAGAGCAAACCGAGTTTTCACTTATGAAAGTTTGATCGCAGTTTTGACCGAGAAAATATTTTTTTTTGTAGGTGAGCCAAATTAGCTTGTCAGGGCAATCTGAGGGTCTAATCAGGATGTCAAGAATGTCCCTAGCCACTAGTACAAGGAAAAACGAGTGAATCAAAGCGATGTTCCATTGAGGGCTTTGACGAGTGTGTGTGATCCACAAATCTGGAATACTAATGGGGATCTTAGGAGCGGCCGGGTCAGGGACACAATCATCCAGCAATAATCCTAGTTTAACCCAGTTATATCTCAAAAGGTCTATTATATTGCCAAACATCACTTGCCATAAGACATGAATTTTTATTTTTTTTTCCAAGGTTGTGATATTACCTCTCCATTCAAAAAAGGCTATAGATGGAGCTTTGGAGATCTGAGAAATACTCTTGTTCTTGAAATAAAGAGCTTTGAGTTGTAGGACCCGAGCATTATGAGGAGAAGAAAGAAGTTGTCACATGCCTTTTGCCATTAAGGCAAGATTTTTATTCCTAATTGAAGGGATGTTTAGTCCTCCCAGATGGCGAGGTTGCGAGATGTGTTCCCAGGTGCACATGTGTTTGGCCTTGCTATCAGTCGAGCCATTCAACCAAATATTACAAGCCAGGTTGTCAATTTTGGTGGAAATCGAGTAAGGAAGGAGGAAAGTTTGCATGATATAAACTGGGATAGAGTTAAGAACAACTTTAATCATAGTTGTTCTACTACCCGCCTGGAAGAGCACTTTGGATTTCTAGCTCGAGAGTTTGGCGTTGACTTTGTCAATAAGGAATTGGAAGTCATTGGCCTTTTTTTTACAAAAGAAGTGGCGATCCGAGGTACTTGTATTTAGGGTTGTACAATTTCGAGCCGAGGATTCTATTGATCATATTTGAATTTTGAGTGAACATTTGAACTGTAAAAAACTGAGGACTTGTCAAAATTTATCCCTTGCCCTGAAACCTAGCAGTATTGATTGAGGATGTCTTTAACCGAGTAAGATTCGGCTAAAGAAGCCCGACAAAACATTATGAGATCATATGCATATAGCAGATGGATGATAGAGGGGGAATGACATTTGATTTTGATATCTTTGATAACGCCCTCGAATTCGGCTTGGGCAAGGAGCTGGGAGACGGCTTCATCTATCAAGATGAAGAGATAGGGAAAAGATGATCCCATTGTTGGATACCCCGTGAAGGTTTGATGAACGGAAGGGGTGATCCATTGAAAAGAACTTGAAGAGAGGGGTGGAAATACATTGATTAATTATTTGGATCCACCCGTCAGCAAAACCCAGTCTCTCATAAAGTTGGGACAAGAAGGACCACTCCACTCTGTAATAAGCTTTAGCCATATCAATTTTGATGGTCACCCACCTTTGTTTTTGCTTACAAAAATGTTTCATTTGAAAGGAGATTTTATGGGCGAGACTAACATTGTCGGCAATTGAACGACCACCAAGAAAATCTTTTTGAATTGGAGAAATAATGTTATATAACAAGGGTTTCAAACGGTTTGCCAAGGTTTTAGAGATAACCTTGTAGCTAACATTACAAAGGCCAATGGGTCAAAATTTATAGGGAGCTATAGGGTTGTTTACTTTAGGGATTAGAAAAATAAAAGTCTCGTTGACTTTAAGGTCCAATTGTCGGATAGTGAAAAAATGTTTGGCAACATCATAAACGTAATGTTTCACAATATCCCAATAGTTTTGGAAGAACTAGG
Organism: Berberis vulgaris; assembly: GCA_963556465.1. Classification (NCBI taxonomy): domain Eukaryota; kingdom Viridiplantae; phylum Streptophyta; class Magnoliopsida; order Ranunculales; family Berberidaceae; genus Berberis; species Berberis vulgaris. The sequence continues at coordinate 16,299,681 of OY747124.1, forward strand.
CATGAATATATATATATATATATATATATATATATATTCTTCTTCACTAGGGATGGCGAGGAGAGTTGCATTCTCTTCTGTAGTAATCAAAGGGGTGAAAAGAGAGAGAATTTTAGGATTTGGAGTGGGACAGGAAGTTTGAAAGATATTGACGAAATAATCGTTCAAAACTTTCCCAACAAAGAATCATTCAAAACTTCAACAGGAGAATGAGATTATTCTTGGAGCGAAACAACGTCGAAAAATGAAAAAATTAGGTGTTCTTATCACCGTCTCTAAGCCAGAAGCGACCAAATTTATTACACTAGAAAAGTTCTTCTTTGATCAAAAGTTCATTAAGTTTGTCTTCCAAAATCCCAATCGTGATGGCATTGTCCTTGGAAGGGAGTTCATTTTGGAGGGCATCAAAAGCTTTTTGAGTCTCCAAAAAATTAAGATGGATATTCCCGAATTCAATCTTGTTCCATCTGGTGAGACTATGACTAAGCTTTTTGGTTTTCAAATGGAAGTTGTGTGTAGGGATCTAAGTTATTAATGCGGCAAAAAATCGCCGATTTATCGCAATTCGGGGTTTGGTCGAACAGAACCGAATCGGGTGAAAATCAGTTGGGGTTTAGCGATCACCAATTAGGTTGTTCATAGTGATAAAAGTGTTGCAACGTGCAAAATTAAATTCATTTGATTAATTAGTAAAGTAATATATGACTATGATTAATTAGTAAAGTTATATAATTATGATTAATTAATTATTTTTGTAATTTATGATTATGATTAAATTTTAAAAATATATGATTTGAAAAATTGACCGATTAATTCCGCTTAATTATAATTCAGTCCTGAACTGCGCTGCGACCGCTTTCTGATTTAACTGCATAGGTAGGGATATCATGATGCCTAGGAGACCAGGAGGAGTTAACCAGTTTCCTATATTTTGGGTCCACATGTGAAATTTTTTAATGGTTTAGGGTCCCTATGAGTGACGTTGGAGATAAGTTGGAGAGAGAGAGAGCTCTATGGTCTAACGCTGAAGTATGGATAGTACAAGCAATGGGCGAGGGGAACCAATTCATCCAGTTAGTGAATACCAAGACACAATCGAGTTTTGCTTTGATCCAATTTTTATCATTCTTTTTATTGTTCCAAGTGAACTGAGAGTCATTGAGAGAAAAGTCCATGAGGTCATATTTATATACGAAAGTAGGAAGGTGGCTAAAGGTTGAAAGTGTAGGCCTATTTTCCTCCAATTTTTTCCCACGGTTTAAGGATAGCGTTAAGGTCCTTCATGACAAGGCCAGGAAGGTTTTGAAGATTATAAATATTGGACATAGTTTCCCAAAATTTAGCAGGGAGAGAAATGTTTGGTTCACCATACATGAAAAGAGCAAACCACACTGCAATAGCAGAATAATTATCTATATGCAGTTGAAATAATACTTACAAGATAAAAGAATGGTAAGGTGAATACCTTCTTTTCAGAAGAAAACAATACCTCCAGATTGACCATTGGCATAATGAATATTAAACACTTGAAAATATGCAATTATTATTTGGCTTCTAACTAACCAAACAGTCTCTTCAACTAGTTGGAAGGGTAGCGTGAAGAGTATAACCATTATAGATAAGGCTGCATTCATAAGTTGGTTTCCTCCACATAATTTTTTAATGTTTAGCTTTGGCAAGACGCATACAAATGATGGTTAGGGGTTTGCTACACTTCCACTTTATACAACTCTAATGTATGTTCTCCAAAAATCCATCAACTTATATCCTGTATCATGAATAAAATAAACACTAGTATCTAATTCCATCTTTTACAAGACATTCTTTGATTTCAAAATGAAAGACAATTTATTGTGATGCGTTTTATACGACTTGATCAACAAATCAAACAACAATCAAAGCAATTTGAGTAGAAAATAGAGGATAGATGATCTTCAGCGGTGTGGAAGGTACCAATTCTATCATTGGATCAATGCCTCTACAACTTCCACCACTAAAAAGCAGCCAGCATAACACAATTAAATTATCCAACAGCACCTTTTCAGTAGATGAAAATTAACCTTAAGGTATGTCAACGATCTCAGGTAACTTGTAGATTACTCAACTCAAGCCCAGTCAAGTATGAAATGGGTGTAGCCTAAACCAACCAAAGGCGTGGGCAAAGGGAAGCACCCACTGCCACGCCATAATAGCACTGCTTCTACACCGCACATTTAGCTCGTGAACCACAAACCCCAATTGCAGAATTTGTGTGGGCATCATTTTGCCAATGATACAAACTAAAAACGAATTATTCTCAAATTCCATCAAAATTTCAAAGCTCCAATAATATCCTACAACCTGAATAGGTCAAAATTCGATTCTAGTTTCCTATAACAGTCATAATGATTCTGCCCCATTTTGCAGCTAATGGTGCTACTATGGCCACTTCGAATATGACCCGTGTCAGATGACACAAGCAGATAAACTCTGAAATTTAGCTCACTTGCTGCTGGTTTCCATAAATAGGATATGCCCCATAAGTGGCAGCGGCATACAGTTGTGGATCTGGATGTGGAGCAGCATATCCATACCCATCGTAGACTTGTCCTCCATAATAAGGGCTACTCCACTGACTCCCATAATCCACTCTTGACTGTAAAAGCAAAACACACAACATTAAGGAAAAAAGCAAAACACACAACATTAAGGAAAAATTGGCAAACCAACTACAGAGGATGTGAATTTGCTGAAAGAGACACCCAAAGAAAAATGGTTTAAGCAAATGTAAAAGATATTCCAACTCCACTTGATGAGCAATTCAGCTTCGATGAGTTACTGAATAAACAAAAAATCAATGAATACCTGTTTGTTTGCTGGGTTACGACCCCAAGAAAGACGAACTGTCTGCTTGCCAATTACCGTCCCACTCAACTTTGACAAAGCCTCCTCAGCATTGCTTCTGCAACAGGAATTTAGAGGAATTTTCTCAGTGATAAATATATACTGTTAAGTGACAATTCATTCCACTGCATCTGGTGACGAACCACAACTAAACTAAGCGAACACAAATACCTGTTGGCAAACTGCACAAATCCACATCCTTTACCAGTTGGTATTTTAACAGACACAACCTCACCATATCGGGAAAATGACTGCTTGAGATCTTCATCAGTTACATTGGGGTCTAACCCTCCAACAAATATCTACAGAACATGCATTAATCAGCAAGAAACCAGAGCACTAAAGTCATTCATCCAACACAGAAGATTTCCAACTTACTGTTGTGTTTGTAGAATCCCCATCAGACTGGGCAGAGGCACCGTTTGATGCATATCCACCTGCAAATACCAAAACTTATCAAGCAATTAATAAAAAAATGAAGAAGAAGAAAGACAAAGTGTAATCTATAATTGCTCTCATAGCCTTCATATCTAAAATAGTCATCTGCCTAGATCTCCTCAAACACTGTCATAGACAGGAAGACATTTGAATAAAAGAAGCTTTCCCTTATTAATTTTAAATGAACGTGAACAACAGCAAATGCATAGAGCATCAATGAAGGTCCACAACTTCAACTCTTCATTTCCATTTTTTCTCTTTTTTCTTTTTCATTTTTTCCTTTGTTGGTGGATTTGATAATCATAATTTACATAAGTGAGCGGTTGCTAATAATTATGCCTATGGCTGGGTAAGAAAAAAGGAGTGACATCCCAAACAGCCTCTCCATAGAATAGTGGAGAACCTGCCTCAGCATCATCATGAATCTGAGGCACGATCCTCAGCTACTTCGGCATGAGCAAAATGCAAGTAATTATGCCTATGGCTGGGTAAGAAAAAAGGAGTGACATCCCAAACAGCCTCTCCATAGAATAGTGGAGAATCTGCCTCAGCTTCATCATGAATCTGAGGCACGATCCTCAGCTACTTCGGCATGAGCAAAATGCAAGTAATCTGGAACAGGGTTTTATTTCTCGAGTTCTATTCAGGCTGATGGATTATGCTATTTTATGAAAATTCAACAAAAAAAGTTAAAGTGTTGGACAGATTGTTTGGGCTTGGGGAGACCACGTTGAATTCATCATTGTGTGACTGTGAGAGTCGAACCTAAACTTGATTTGGGTTCGTTGGATAGCCATGCTGCAGCATTGGACTTCTCTAGAGTTAAAGAAGAAAATTTAGTTTCACAAACACCAGGCGATTCATCAATTTTCGACCAATTATCCCGGAAATCCAGTATGTGAGCACGGTCAACAAAGTTGTTGTCCTTTAATTCCGAATGAAGTGCGCATTATCCTTGAACTTCATCTCCCTCAAAATATAGCCAAGGATTTAAGAGAGATTTGGAAAGATATTATAAGCACAAGAAAAATTTAGTCACTTCTCCTAATAACTAAGAACCTGGACAAAACCAACAAAAATGAACCTCACAATTTCTAAAGAAGAGTTGAAGGGTAATTATTGCATACCATGTGAAGAATACTGCTGCTGATATCCTGACGATTTTCTTGGAGTTGCCAGACCAATGCGCATTGGTCTACTACTACAGTATACACCATTCATTTCCGTCATTGCACGTGTTCTCTCACTATCATCAGCAAATCTCACAAATCCATAACCCTTTGACCGTCCGGTATTTGCATCAATTACAACTTTTGCACCCTTTACAGAAGGATACTTATTGGCAAACGTCTCTTGTAGCATAGTATCAGTAACATCAGCAGCTAAATCTCCTACAAAAATAGACCGGTCTGAACCAACATCTGAACGCCTATCGCCCATGCTAAATGAGGCCCAATTTAGACGAAACGGTTGGTCTGTGTTAGGCATAATACTGCCATTGTAGCTCTGCAGGATTTTCTCAGCAGATGCATGTGAATAAAATTCTACAAATCCATAACCTTCTGATTGACACGTCTGCTTATTGCGGATAACCTTTATGGAACATACCTGTATTTAAATGCATAAAGGTCACAAAGCTTGTACAAATACGATATTAACTGTTAGCTAAGGAAACTAATTATTACAGCAACAGGAAATCTATGGTTTTCAATTATTCTTTATTTGTTAATTTCAACGTACCTTTACATTAATCCACTTATTTGCAATAATAAGGTTCTTGGGCTATAAGAAAAGAAACTCTAAACCTGTAACACATAAATAAGGTTACAGGCTTATGCGTCTAGACACAACACATCATAAAAGGGATGATTACCATGGGCTAATGCTTTCTTTCCACACCAAACAAAAGGAAAAAAATTATCAAGAAAGAAAATATTTGTTCGTGCAATAGAAATGAGAAACGATAACAAAAAAGTCCCACAAGGGCATAATATTATGTAAACACAGATATGACAGTCACACTGAGAAGCATGTTGTCATACAATATAAGTAGGAAACCCAAAAGAGCTTTATTCAAATTGACAATTGAGTATGAGATCTTTAGTTTTTATCCAAGAAACTTTTCTTCAAGTACTTCTACTGAAGATTGAAGGTACTATTTAGAGAATCCTTCACATTCAATTTTCATATTACATCCTATCAGTTTTAATGAAATTTGGAGTTTGGCAGTTCAAATCTGAGTAGTTAGATTCATTTTGAGTAGTTAATAAAGCCTGCAGTCCAAGCACAAGACAAAAAGCTGTTACGATCCTTGTTATGGATCTTCCCCTCCTGGACAGCTCGGGCTTTTGGGAGAGTTGGTTGGTTCATAACAATTGGTATCAGAGCCAAACTCCACATCCAAGGTTCGAATCCCGGCAGGGGCGACCTATAGGCTGGATTAAAATAATTTAGTATTATGTATGGGCATAGTGCTAAGTTGTTGAATACTGGTAGCTGAGAGAAGGCTCACTGGGCCAGTGTCGATAGAGTGGGCCGACGAGGACGTCGGCTTTGGAAACGTGGGGCAATGTTACGATCCTTGTTATGGACCTTCCCCTCCTGGACAGCTCGGGCTTTTGGGAGAGTTGGTTGGTTCATAACAAAAGCATGTGTAATTGAAGTGAGATGCACAAGCATAAAGTAAAAAGGAAAAAAAAAATTGATCGATAAAATTAGAACGATAAAATAAGGAAATGCACCAGAACTTGTTAAATAATGAACCTAGGGTGCAACAAGTAATGCGTCTCATATAGATAGGCAGACCTAGTCAACACGCTTACTCCACTGCATGCCTCAAGCTTGATGAGGAAACTTTTTTGTAAAAGAATAATTCTTGAAGTATTCATTTCTTAGGTTGATGGAAAGGAGATGAGCCATGAAACTGTTCGTCCCTTTCCTCAATAGAGAAGAATCCACCTCATTTTCCTGTTCCTTCCATAGGTCAAGTCTAGTAATGTGTCCTTTACCCTACCTAGTTCCCTCCTATTATTCTAGGAAATGGTAGATTTAGTAGTATAATGATCTGATTAAACACAGTAGGGAAGATGGCAAGACATTCTGTGTACTATTATGATTGTTTACTTTTAAAAGCAGGGATCTAAATCTGTGTAGGATTAGCTTTACTCCTATTGCATTCTATGACAATGTCCATCCTATTCCGGAAAACACACCAAATAAATTGATGTCGAAAGAGAAAAAAAAATCCAAAGAATTACAATATTGTATGAAACTCACAATGAATATATATAACCAGACAGAAAATGACCATGCTAAAAAAAATTCTTACCAGCGAGAGACCCAAAAACAATGAAAAGACTGAAAAACAAATGGTCAAAGCGATTGAGAAAATTAAGAAAATCCCCTATTTATTTGAATCCCTCAATCCAAATTGATGATAAAATTTTAGTCAACCATCATAGCTGCTGCACTTTTTTTTTTTACTACGCATCCAACATGAACAACCTTGGTTGATGGAACATGATTAGCTTTAAGGACAAGGATCAAGAGTAAATGTCCTACACCTCGAATGCCCCCCGAAACCGACAGTGTGCCAGCAATTGGCTTAGGTCCATATCGTGTATCAACCTAATTAGGAATTGGCAGGATTGACCCAAAGAGTGTCAAGTAAAAATTTGATTTGCTATCAGTTAATCCTTCCCACGGACAGCCGTCAGCAAAAATAAATATAGAAAGAACAGACAGAGGCAATAAATTTTCCACTCAAATATCAATGATGTATAACCTATATGACAGAAAATCCTATAATTACGTAGTTAACATATTTTTATCTAGCGAATTTACAAACATGTCTCAAATTTAACATGCATTCAATGTGACAGACATGATCACTTATATGGAAAGCCTATTAAAATATGATGATGGCCTGGTAGCATGCACACCAGATGTGATATATGGAAAACTCAGAAAAATGGCCCGTTTGTCCGATAGATAGAGATAATTTCATAAAACAAGACCTCGAGTAGGATAGGTCAACCAAAACCTCAAAACTAATTTCATACAATTTAAGTATTGAAGGCTGAAATACAAAATTCAAAATGTAAGGTAGTGTCAAATTTAGGATGCCACCAGCTGGGTGCACAAATTCCATCCCTTTACATGCGCTAAAAGGATAACTGTCATGAACAAACGTCAAGGGGCTTCAACCGATTAAGGCATTGCATTTTTTCATTATTATTCTTGTTACCGTTATACTTTCATAAATTAAATACCAGAACATCCAACTTAATTTGCATTACAAATGGAAAAGGTTATAAGCTTATGGAATGAACCCCTGATTTTAATGAATCCTTCAAAGTAAAGGAACACCTCATAGCTCTACCAAAGTATATATATAATATTTCCATAACAAGGTCTAAACAGTGAAACCACTTTCCAATAAATCACCCTAGATTTTGAATAATGATCCCACTCTTAGGTTTAATTAGATGGTCCGATAGGGATAAACCCGTTTACATTAAAACTACCATAAATTTACTAAAGGTCTAAAACTCAACATATATAAAAAAAATATCTCAGCAAGTAATGAGAAAATATATAATTAATTGTACGATCAAACCAAATTCTACAGATAACCTAGTGCAACAAAAAAGATTATCGTCCGAAATATGGAATTTCTTCAAACAAACAAGGTCATCAGAATCTTAAAACAGACACTATAACTCAAGTGAACTGAAAACACTGAATATTCTAAGATAAACCAATAGCATAAAAGAGTGACCACAAAAACAAGACCCCACATGTCAAAAACCCAGATAAGTACCTTTAAACTGCAAAATCTTGAACGAGAACCATAAGATTCATGAAAAAAATAAAAAGACCCAACTGTATGAAGCCAAGATTTGATTTTTCTGAAGAAGCAGAGGTAATGATGAACCATCAGAGGAATTTAATTAACGAGATTAGGTTCCTGCACAAAAGGGGTCGAAAACGACAAGTAGCCTAAAATTTACCAAAAATAAAGTTAGCCAAAACTAACTATCTATTCAAAAACATCCCTCCTTTAGGTAAAAAGTGAGGAGATTTGACAAGAAACATGCAAAGCAAAAAAAAAGACCAAAACAATAACAGATCGAAAGAAAGAAAAACTGACCTCCCCTGTGTGACCGAAGCAACTGTGCAAGTAACCCTCATCCATCCAATAGATGAGGTCGCCGATCCAGATGGTCTTGTTCTCCTCAGTCGATCCTTCTTGCTGCGAGTGTTGGTGGTGAAACGGTGGTGGTGGCTGATGGAGATATGGTGGAGGCGGCATGTAGTGTGGAGCGAAGTGTTGCGGCATCATCTGGTGTTGCATCATCATCGCCGCTGGTGGGTACTGCATTGGCATCCACTGTGGACGCTGGTGTACTTGCGGTGCTTGTGTCTGTGCTTGCGGTTGTGCATCCGAAACTCCACCACTACCACTACTTCCACCGTTGTTCGTCGATTGCATCTCCGCTCGCTATGTGTTTGATGAATTTACTCAGAGATTGGGATTGATTTATAAAGAGCGCCTGAGAAGAGAGGCCGAAGGATAGAGAGAGTTTGGTACAAGACGAGAAACTCTTCTTCTCAGATTAATAGCGGATGACGGTGTGAGGTTTGCTGTGGGATGTACGATGGACCTCGAGATGCGTACAACCCCTTCTATTGATCGAGGGAGGGTTTTGGACCTTATGTGGTGTCTCTCACTTCTGCGATCGGCCGCCAGAGAGAGAGTCCTTTGCCTTCCCTTATTATTAGATTTGTTCGTTCAGTCACTGACTTTCTCTCTCTCTCTTCTATACGGATTTGCTCACGCGGAAACCTAAAGCGTTGAGCTAAGCCTATTGTCGATTCGGTTCGGGTTGGTGTAGGGTGCCTTTGGATCTGAACTCGGTTAGGGTTGACTAGGGCTGAACAAAAATCGATCAAATCGATTAAACTGACCGAACCGATCTAAACTGAACCAATCGATTCGATTTAAATTTGGTTCGGATCGGTTTCGATTTTAAACCGAAGTGGTCGGTTCGGTTTTCGGTTTCTATGTGATTTTAACCGACCAAACCGAACCGACCGAATATATATAATAAATAATATATATTTTATATATAAATAATACAATATGTTTAAAATAGTCGGTCGGTTCAGTTTTATTTTGGTTTGATTTTAGTCGGTTCGGTTTGGTTACGGTTTGCATAAATTAGAATCGGTTCGATTTTCGGATCGGTTTTGTTAATGGTCGGTTCGATTTCGGTTTGAAAATTTTAAAACCGACCTAAGTCGATTCGGTTCATGGTTTAGGTGAAAAACCGAACCGTCGATTCGATTTTCAGCCCTAGGGTTGACTTTGTGGAGATGAAGCCCAACCTAGCTCAAGTTGAGCCAAAATTACCCAAGTGGTTAGAAATTAGGCAGTGGATTACTCAGGTTGGTGAGCCCTTCTAGGGAGCGAGGGTAAGCTGAAGGTTTAGTTGTAATGTAATTACCATATAATTTTGTTTTCCATATATTTTTCACTATTATTAATCGCAACGACTACTCCACACCACCAAAATCGCTTTCTCACACCATCAATGAGTTTTTATTTTCTTACTTACTCACACTACCAATAAATAAATATGCATAACCTAACAGAGAAACCCAAACTCAAAACGAAAAAAATGCAAAACAGGGTAACATTCAACCAATTTAAACTTTCAATTGAGACCAATTCTCAAGCTCATCAAAACACAAAAATTATAGTACTCTGAATTATCTAATAAACACAACTTGAATCACTTTAAAATGTTTTAAAATGAGCAAGTTATGGTCATTTACTATAATCGCGCAAATCTATCTGACAATGAAAATGAGATAGTGTCCTTAACTTTCGGCCAACTTATGTGTTCGATCGAGACCAATTCTCAAGTTGATTAAACATAAGAATTGTAGTAATATGAATTATCTAATAAACACAACTCGAATCACTTGAAAATGTTTTGAAATGAGCAAGTTATGATCATTTTACTAAAGTCGTACAAATTTGTCTTGCAATGAAAATGGGATATTGTCCCTGACTTTCGGCCAAATTATGTGCACGATCCAAACCGATTCTAAAGTTGATCAAACCACAAAAGTTGTAGTATTGTGAGTTATTTAATAAACACAACTTGGATCACTTGAAAATGTTTTGAAATAAGCAAATTATGGTCATTTTACAAAAGTTGCACAAATCTGTCCGAAATTGTTTTTTAAATCTCGCTTGGAACAATGCGAGGTTTTTGCAAGAACTTGCATTGTTCTGAGCATATAGGAAATTTCAGCAATTTTTTTTACTGTTTACCCTGATCAATGCGAGGTTTTGCAAAAACCTCACATTTTCTCAGACGAACAATATTTTTTTTGTGATTTTTGAAATTTTTTTTGAAGTTTACTTTATTTTTGTGATTGAAAATATTTATGAAGTTTTCATGAGATTACTTTGTTTTACTGAAATTTTTTTGGGAGGTTGCAATTTAGGGTTCGATTTTGAGAGAGATGGAAAAGATTTGCAAGATATTTGAATGTGGGAAGAGATTTGCAAGAGATTTGAAGTGAGAGAGTGAAGAGATTCGAATGAGAGAGAGAGAAATCACATTTTGATTTGAATGGGGAGGAGAAATATGTTGGTTTTTGTTTATATAAGTGGTGTGGGAAAGTATGGTGGTGTGAGACAGAAAGTAAGTTGATATGAGAGAGTAAAATGGTGTGAGAAAACACTTATGGTGGTGTGGAGTAATTGCTACCATTATTAAATTATATATGGAGAGCTTGATTTCTTAAGTTGAATTGTATCTTTCTATACTTGATTTTTCCTGTTGACTAAACTAGTGGGGGTATGGAGTGCATTGCGTGTTCTTGATTTGCAAGTCAGGATGAATATAGAGAGATTTATGATAGCATTAGTTTAGGCAATAAGATAATTTATGGATCAAGAGATATATGTTAATGTGGTATTTTATAAAAAAAATTCGTAACTACTAGTGTCTTGATCATGATCCATGACATGCATATATATGATGATATTCTTGGTTAACGCACAATTGGAAATAAATGAATTGAAATACTACTCTTAAAAGATGAAGATGGATTTTGCTTAATCAGATGCATATACGACCAGAACAAAATATTTGTCAACACATATAACCAAATAAAATGATAATGGAGAGGTACATACAGTCCGAAGTAATAGATGTCAACAAGGACTTCCGGTTAGCCCCACCAATTTGTTCAATAAGAAATACACAATATAGTTAGCAAAATATGCATGTACATAAGCTATAAATAGCCAGATTTACCAATTTTAAGGTCATCCAACCAGCTCCAATATATGTAGACGTACATTTTTTTTTCCTCCAAGTTATCTTCATACATCAAGGTAAATTGAACATTCCAAATTCATTGGAAGAACATGGTGATGAGACATCACAACAGTTACCCAACCACAGCTAGACATGTGGCACAAGTCAGCCCTAATGCGAAAAGGCCTTAGTCTCGTCTCAGACAAACCCAAGTCAGGTCCAACCCAGACCCAAGCTAATTACTATTCAACCCTCAAGTCAGGCGCCCAAGCATAACTTACACAAATCGAATTTGGTGCTTATCTTAGAGTTTGGCCCATGACAATAAGGCCCTTCATTGACCTGTTCATTTTTCTTGATTTCTTCTTGAATGTGGGTGTCCTCCTCCACAGATAGTGCCACATCTTGCATACCATGTGGACCAGGTACAATGGCCTCTTGGGCTTTAAAGTGTTCATTGAGGTTTATGATTTCAGTTTCTTGAACCGTGCTTTTCTTGGTCTTCTTCTTAATGAAACAACTGAAACCAATTGCAAGGAATGCTACGAAAAATAGACTGCCCAACGAGATTAATGTGATTATTACAATGGTATTACCTCCAGAAGATGCTGGTGTTGGAGTTGGTATTCGCTCTGCCACCAATACTCTCGTCGTTGAGCAAGACAAGTAATAATCCTCTCTTCTTCTTTTTCTTTTTTTTTTCTTTTTTTTTTCTTCTTCTTCTTCTATTCTCGTGTGTTCAATTCACTTGAGGATCCATTGATTTAATGGTTTAGAACAACTTGTTAGTTTAACCATTTTTTTGTTGATTAGGTTCTTAAAAGTTGGATGATCTGATTATGTTTGTGTGTTCAATTCGATCGAATTTGATCTTGAATTAGATTGTAATTGTGTCGTGTTTGCAAGCATTTTGAGCCCTTATATATATACACATCCTTATCTCCTGAATCTCTTCATCCAAACTGTTCCATATTCTGATTGCCACTAGTTAAAACTCTGTGTACCTAAGGGACCTCCCTTGATCATCGTATATGTTGCCCAGTTTCCTAAAAACTTTGATCAAACTAGTGAGTAGAAGAGCTAGCTACAAATTATAGGGGTACCATTACATTTACATGAGGGTCCCCTAGTATTCCATTAACTTCTTCAATAGCTAGTTAGCAAGGACTCTCCATATGCATATATAGTTATCTACTACTGAAGTGTCTGGGGAACTCCTAGTGCCACATGATAACAACATACATTCATGAGTTTCTGAGGCTGCAACCCACCTACTATATATATACAAAAGTTTCTTCATTTATCCTATTTTGTCAAAATGAGGTTTCTTTGTTAATACACTTGAAAAATCTTATTATCTTTCAAAACTACAAACAAACAAGTTTGAAATGATTTTGATTAAAAAAAAAGTATATGTACAGTGGGGAGAAATGTAGAATAAGGAAACTATTAGCAAGAGAATAGCAAGTAAAATTTGCACTCTGTAAGGTGGGAATTTTTTTTTCTGCAACTTATTGAAATAAGAAGAGTTTCATTTGCATACTTCAGAAAACATGGACTTAGTTATTGAAAGAATTACAATGTAATACTATAAGAGTTTCATACTGGATTTTGATTCCAAATTCTATTTATGCACAAAGTTTGAAACATGATTTGAATTTGTTCGTAATTCACGATTTGTTTTCTTATAAGCCTGATTATATCTTTTAAGTTTGTAAGATTTTGTGGGAACTTTATTTGTGTTATAATTGCCTGCAATTCGAAATTCCGTTGACATTCCATTAACTTCAACACAGCTGACAGCTTATGGCTTTCTATATATTTTTAGATGAACCACTTTGTGACTTGTGAAACTTCTATTTAACCTCACGCATATCGATAGAAAGGTGATGATGAGCTTTTGGCGGATTCGGCAGAAACAAAAAGGCCACCTAAGAAAAAAGTGGATTACAACACTTTCTCCGGAAAGAAAAAGTAAGTCTTCTATTTAATTTGCCTCATGGTGTCAAAAACATTCTATTGCTTTGATAACCTCTCTTATACTTGTTATTTTAGCAAGTATTAACTCAATGTAATACGTTCTATACTTATATGCCTATTCTCAGCCAGATATTGTGAGTATGCATTCTGTTACGTCTTTTAGCAAGACAACTAAAGAAGGTCAAGGTGATACTAGTGTAATGGACTAATACCCCTGCAGACAAGGCACAAAAAGCAAAAATGAGGTGTTTTGATAATCCGTCCTTTTTCAAACACCTGACTTTACCATCGGAGTGCCTTTGGCCGCCGCAATGATGGTTTCTAGTTCACCGTTATTCGTCTTCGCAAGTCAAAAATCAATAGGGATGGAGTTGGATAAGTCAGTTTGGCATCGTCCGTGTGGAGAGACAATAGTTTTCCTCAAAGCAAAACACAAACTTTGTTGAACTAATGGAGTCTCAAAACATGGTCCCTAGCACCATATTCGGAGCTAACAACAATAACGTCAAGCCTGCCAACATTTAGGCCGAAAAAGCCACCACAGGGTCAAATCAATCCAATTACGGAAGTAAAACAACCACAGGGCCCTGCCACCGAGGCTACCATGACAAACCCCCGCATAAATCAAATCCTACTCCACATGAGTCACCTCACGCGGGTGGTCGAGAAACTCACCCAGGATTGACAACCGCCATTAGAAAATGGCGGGAATCCTGACTGGTCTCTGGCCCAAGAGGACACTAGGGAGTGTGTTCATGAGAGTGACAATGTCCCCATTGAGTTCCATAAAGTTGGCCATGAGGGGAATCTAAGAGATGAAGGAGTCTGAGGAGACCATGCACCAAAGACAAACAAGACTATTGTCGAAAACCCACTCCGACTGGGGGCTACCAATCCAGAAGTCCTGTACAGTCTTATTGTCCCTCCATTATCTGAAAGATCATGGATGCGCCCCTGCCAAAAAAGTTCATCCCTCAAAGCTCGAGTTCTACGAATATTGATTCGTCGGACCACTTGCACCATGTGATGGCGCTAAAGGAAAGTTCAAAAGCCAACCTATGTCGAACTTTTCCTACCAGCTTGAAAAAGGCTGCACTGACCTAGTTTGACATCCTCTAGCCAAGGGCCATTGATTTGTTTTAGACTCTGGCAAAATCGTTTATCACTCGATTCGTGGGAAGCCAACGGATCATAAAAGAGCCCCATTATCTACTCAACCTTATGCACATGCATAACGAGACCCTCAGAAAGTATGTGACTAAGTTCAATGAGGAATTGACTTTGTTCGATGGTGGCAGTGACGACATATCTGCCACTGTCTTCACTTCTGACTTCCGAGGAGGTCAATTCTATAATTTCCTCTCTTTGGATCATCCAAAGGACATGGCAGACTTGTTGAAAAAAATGTATAGAAATACATCGCTCGAGGAGATTTCAGTAGCCAAAAAAGGGAGGTAAGAATGAAACCAAACACTTCTCTATAACCCAGGACAAGGGAAAGGAGAAGAAGCATGAATAGGAGGAAAAGTCAAAAGAAAGCGGAGTAATAGTAGGACTGGGTATGATAAGGTAAAACCCGACAAATCCATCAACTACGTAAATGCAAAGTACCATGTCTATACTCCTCTCAACTCAACACTAATTTGTCCAAAATCCTCATCACCATGAAGATGTGAGATGATCTCAAATGGCCTTCTAAACACAAAAGCGTTACGTCTAAAGTGATAAGAACAAATATTGTTCTTACCACAAAGACCACAGTTATGTTACAGGACTAATTACTCTTTTCACGGGCCTAAAAAATTTAAGATGGAAGTATATAGGGCAAACTTGATATTCTAAAAGGAAAGTGGTGGTTTCTTTTCAATTTGTTGCTTTCGAAAACTATTATAATAGGGGTTCAATGATACTTACACAGTTCAAAAGCCATCCTATGTCAGACTTTTCATACCAATTTGAAGAAGGCTGCATTGACCTGGTTTAACATCCTCCAACCAAGGGCCATTGATTTGTTTTAGACTCTTGCGAAAGCGTTTATCACTCGATTCGTGGGAAGCCAACGGACCATAAAAGGGCTCTGATGATACATCGAAACGTCCTCTCTCATACGCCGTACACGTGTCATGATGATTTCGAGAAATAACAAACCCAAACATAAGCCCAACATTGATCCTGACCAAGCGGATTCAAGCTCGCTTAGTGCAGTTCACCAGACGGACCCAAATCACTACATCCTGCTAAGCCCACACGTCTTACAACTATCCCCAATACCCGTAAGCCCTACTAAGGCAAGTATCTTGGGGATCAGCTTCGGACATGCAAGACAAGAACATTTTGCTTCCAACTAGGAAGCAAATACCAGAGTACACATCGCACATGAAAACTTCTATCTATGGACAACACTCTAATTGTGAACTATCTCCCACTTATCTAGGAGCACAAGTATAACAGGGAAACTTCCCATCACAACACGACTCCTAATTAGAAAAGGATCTCCACGAAAATCTTCTTCCCTAAACTACCCTACCGATGGCCTGGTCGAACCAGGACTCCAGCACTATACATAAGACATGAGGTTGGTAAGTTAAGGTACGCTACAAATTTTTGTTTTACAACATTTTGCCTGCCTCAGATCCCTGTCTGACTTTAGCATCGGAGTGCCATTGCCCACCACAACGGTAGTTCATGGCCCACATGCGTTCCTTGTGTAGGTCAGCAGGTTAGCAGGTCAAGGTCAAAGCAAGAAGCGAAAATCGACTGCATCAGTTTGGCACCGTCCGTGGGGACGACAATGTTCCTAACCAATCACTAGCATCATCTCTCTTCAGAATACAGGAAGATGGTGACCACCATATCAAGCAACGATGAAGAACAAAGGGACATGTCAAATGCACAGACTAGCGTTACAACACCGCTTCCAGTGGTGCCGACAACGCAGGGGTAGCAGACTCACGCCCCCGTAACAACAACAGTAGTGACAAACCCCGAAACGGATGTAAGATCATCTTATATACAGAAAATACTACTAACAATGAAGACGCTCAGGTCGATGAAGTAGAAGCCTGATGAGGCATTGAGAGCGTACGTTAAGCGCTTCAGTAACGATCTGACTTCCGTCAACATGTACAACGACCATCGTAGCTTTCATCGACGGTCTGAGGAATGACAAGTTCTATAACTTCCTAACTCTGGACCCACAAGCAAATATGACAGACTTGGTGAAGAAAACACAAAGTTACATCGCCCTAGAAGAGGAACGTACCACCGGGAGAAAAATCAAGCCCGAATGAAAATCCTCTGACGAAAGGGTAAGAGGTGAATCGACGAGCACGATACAAGTACTCCATGGGGCCCATTCTGAGTCCGAACAATCAAACAAGTCTAGGAAAAGAGCCCTCGGAGATATGAGGGTCCAAGTGGTATGCGGTGAGCAACAAACGACACACACCCAGAGACGTGATCATCCTGTGTCGCTGGCCTTTACAGACAAAGACCTTCGGGACGTCCAGCTCCTGCGTAATGACGCTCTGGTGATAACGATCTCCCTAGCAAGCAAGCAAGTAAGGAGATCCTTGGTGGACACCGGAAGCTCATTGAATGTTATATTTCTCTGCACGTTCCACAACATGCACCTAAAGGAATAAGTCCCACCCCTGATAATCATCCAATGATCAATTTCAGCGGCAAAAAGCACTTTCCGATGGGAAAAACACAACTAACAGTAGTCATAGGAGAGCCACCGACTCAAAAAATTTTATTTCAAGAATTCATAGTGATCGATGCACTTTCCACCTATAACGTTGTCCTGGGGAGACCCTGGCTACACCAAATGGGAACAACAGTCTCCATTCTGCACCAATGCATCAAGTACCCGATAAACTAGATAGTTGCCACCTTACGAGGCGACCACACAACTGCCAGAGAATGCCAATACATGACCCCACAGTGACCAGGTAACTCTCAATTAACAACTACTCTCGCGGCCAAGATGTCTCTTAATCTTACTAGAAAAGCTGAGATAAAGCAACCAATCCCAAACAACGAAGCTCATGTGAGTCCCCGGGGTAGGCCCAACGGCATACAACCAGAGGAAAAAACCATCACGGTATACCTAGACAACCCTCTCAACAATAAGGCCATTCAAATAGGTTCTTGATTGAGCAAAGAATTGACAGAACAGATGACAAAGCTGCTATAGCATAACCAAGATGTCTTCGCTTGGACCATGCGAGACATGGTGGGAATCAACCTGTCAGTAATCACTCATCGCCTAGAGGTGGACCCCACGAGGAAAACCATACGACAGAAGAAGATGCCCATGGGGCCGGAGAGAAATACGATTTTAAACGAGGAAGTACAATGGTTACTCAATGCAGACATGATCAAATAAGCACGATACCCGAGCTGGCTGGCGAACACTGTCTTGGTAAAGAAGAAAAATGGGAAGAGAAGAGTAATCGTAGACTATATGGACCTGAACAAAGCTTGCCTGAAGGACAACTTCCCACTTTCCTGCATCGATCAGATCGTGGACGCCACATCTGGGCACAATCTACTAAGCTTTATGGACGCCTATTCAGGCCACAACCATATATTAATACACCCCCGGATCAAGAAAAAACCTCTTTCATAACTGAGAGAGGAATAAACTGCTACAAGGTGATGTCGTTCGGTTTGAAGAATGCAGGTGCTACATATCAACGAGTGGTAAACTGAATGTTCAAAAACCAAATTCGTAGGAACATGAAGGCCTACATAGATGATATGCTGGTCAAGAGCCTCCGCAGCCTCGACCACATAGGAGACCTCACCAAAACATTCAACCAGCTCAGAAAATATTAGATGAAACTCAACCCACAAAAGTGTACGTCCTGAGTTGAGTTTGGAAAATTCCTAGGCTAGATAGTGAACCAAAGGGGAATCGAAGCTGATCCAAAACAAATTTAGGCCCTTCTCGACATGAAAGCCTCCGCCAACATCAAAGACGTTCAGAGCCTGACTGGGAGGGTGGTAGCACTCAACAGGTTTATATCTAAATCATTCGACAAATGTCTTCCTTTCTATAAAATACTAAGAGGAAGCAAAGGATTCTCGTGGGACGAAGACTGCGAACAAGCCTTTCAAAGCCTGAAAGCATACATGGGGAGCCCCGAGCTACTCACAAAACTGGAAACAAGAAAAACACTCTACTTATACTTATCTGTTTCCAAGCACGCCGTCAGCTCAGCCCTCATGCGAGATGACCGGAGAATCCAAAGACCAGTGTACTATGCCAGCAAAACCTTTGTGGAAGCAGAAGTTAGCCCTGACACTAGTTGTATCCTCAAGAAAACTGAGACCTTATTTTCAGGCCCACTCTATAATAGTTTATCCAAGCACCCACTCCACACGGTACTGCACAGGCTAGAGTTATCCAGTAGGATGGTGAAATGGTTAGTAGAACTCGGGCATAAACTATGCCCCAAGGACTGCCATCAAAGCCAAGCATTGGCAGACTTCATCACTGAGTTCACCGACGGAGAAGAACTAAACACAGACCTTCAAGCCCAAGACTCAAGCATTCAGACCTTGCGTTGCAATGGATCATCTACAGGAAAAGCAAGTGGAGTTGGAATCACACTCCGCTCTCCAAGCGGCTTCACTATCGAAAAAGCCATCAGATTCGGTTTTCCTTCTTCAAATAATGAAGCTGAATATGAAGCCCTTTTATCTGACCTAAAACTAGCCTTGGGGATTGGGAAAGATCACCTAATAACATACAACTACTCAAGGCTAGTAGTCAACAAGGTCAAAGGAGAATTCAACAACAAGGACCACCACATGATAGCCTACCGCGAAAAGGTACTCCATGCTATAAGCAAGTTCAAAAAGTGCAAGCTCTTACAATGTCCCCGAGATATCAATAAAGAGCTGACGCGCTAGCCAGGGAAGCCTCAACCTCTGCTAAAGTCTCAAACGGTCTCATCGAATACCAAGAGCAATCAAACCTTGACGAAGAAGAATCTAGATATGTTTGTGCTACAAACGTATCATCGAGCTGGATAACTCTGATTCTCAAATATATCGAAAGCGGACCTCTGTCGGATGAGAAAGTCGAAGCTAGAAAACTCAAAAACATAGCAGTGCGGTACACTTTCCTAAACAACAAGTTATACAGGAGATCAACGATTGGACCACTGCTCCGATGCCTGTCACTACCCGAAGCAGATCAAGTCCTAGGAAGGATCCACGACGGGATATGTAGAAATCATTCAGATGGGAGAACCCTAGCCCACAAAGCTTTAACCCTAAGGTACTATTGACCGACGATGCAACGAGACACCAAAAATATTGTCTGTAAATGCGAAAAATGTCAGAGGTTTGCGCGATACATGCACATGCCTGCCCAATGGGGGATGGACATCGTCGGACCGCTCCCAACATCAACCAGCAAAAAGTTCCTTATTGCAGCAATCGACTACTTCACTAAGTGGGTCGAAGCGGAGCCCCTATCCAAGTTAGGGCAAGTCCAAGTAGATAAATTCATATGGGCAACCATCGTATGCAGATTTGGCATTCCCAGTTTATTGGTCAGCGACAACGAAACTCAATTCAAAGGTATCAAGGTTAAAAAAACTATGTGAAAATTTGAACATCAATCACCATTTGTCTTCACCAGGGCACCCATAAACCAACAGCCAAGCAAAGGTTACCAACCAAACAATCCTAGAGACAATCAAAAGGAAACTTGATGCAGCAAAAAAGAAATGGGTTTTAGAGCTACCAGGAATACTTTGGGCGTATCAGACAACCAAAAGACTCCCTACCAGAGAAACTCGAAGTGCTAACATTCCGAATAGAAAAATTTAAACCAGACGGTAACGATGAAGCCTTGCGCATTGGACTAGACCTTCTGGAAGAGAAGTAAGATCTAGCCTCCACCAAGATAACTGCCTACTAGCAACGAATAGCGCAATACTACAACAAGAAGGTCAAGCCACGCGAATTCAAAGTGGGAGACAGGGTACGCAGAAAATCCAACAGAACACCAAAGAAGCTGACACAGAAAAGATGAACCCAAACTAGGAAGGACCCTATAGGGTGACCAAGGTGAATAGGCCGAAGACATACTGATTGGAAGACATAAACAGCGACAGACTTAAACGACCATGGAATGTAGAACACCTCAAAAAATATTATCAATAAAAGTATTTGCTTTTACTAAACTTCCACTGCTGTTCGTTACGACCAACGCGACCTCCAATCATCCCCACTAGGACCAAATTTAAGAAATTACACCCGACGCCTAGTCCGCTGCATAGATGATGATGGCCGAGGAAGTGGGAGTCTAGTCAGTGCTCTCACGCCCGATGACAAGGACTAGCCAAGGGATCATTGCTCTTCTACAGACAGTGATCGCCGAACTTACCAGGTAAGCTTAGTCAGTTCGCGACTGATGATGACAACTTCTGGTGCCCAACACCTAGTTCGCTGCATGTGGATGACGATCGCTGAGGAAGCGGGAGTCTAGTCAGCGCTATCACGCCTGATGATGACGACTCCCCAAGGTATCATTGCTCTTTTACAGACAATGATCGCTGAACTTACCAAGTAAGCTTAGTCAGTTCGCGGCTGATGACGATGGCTTCTGGTGCCCAATGGCTAGTTTCCTGCGCACGGATAATGATGGTCGAGGAAGTCGGAGTCTAGTCAGCGCTCTCATGCCTGATGATGATGACTCACCAAGGGATCATTGCTCTTCTATAGACAATGATCGCCGAACTTACCAGGTAAGCTTAGTTAGTTCGCGATCGATGACGACGACTTCTGGTGCCCAACGCCTAGTTCGCTGTGCGGATGACGATGACCGAGGAAGTGGGAGTCTAGTCAGCGCTCCCATGCCTGATGACGATGACTCGCTAAGGGATCATTGCTCTTCTACAAACAGTGATCGCCAAACTTACCAGTAAGCTTAGTTAGTTCGCGACTATTGACGATAGCTTCTGGTGCCCAACGCCTAGTCCACTATGCGCGGATGACGATGGACGAGGAAGTGAGAGTCTAGTCAGCGCTCTCACACCGAATGAAGACGGCTCGCCAAAGGATCATTGCTCTTCTACAGATAGTGATCGTCGAACTTACCAGGTAAGCTTAGTCAATTCGCGATTGATAACAACGGCTTCTGGTGTCCGACACTTAGTCCGCTGTGCGTGGATGACGATGGCCGAGGAAGTGGGAGTCTAGTCAGCGCACTTACGCCTCATGACGACAACTTGCAAAGGGATCATTGCTCTTCTACAGACAATGATCACCAAACTTACCAGGTAAGCTTAGTCAGCTTGCGGCTAATGACGATGACTTCTGGTGCCCGACGCCTAATCCACTACGCGTGGATAACGCTGGCTGAGGAAATGTGAGTCTAGTCAGTGCTCTCACTCCTAATGAAGATGACTTGCCAAGGGATCATTGCTATTTTACAGACAATGACTGCTGAACCTGATCAGACAATCCCAGTTAGTGATAACTGATGAACTGCAGCTTCTGATCAACGCCCAAATCTGTAGCTCGCCATGTGCAGGTTTAGATGATTTGGATGGTGGAAGCCTGATCAACCCGGACTGATGCTGCAACTTGCCATAGGACCACCACTCCTCTACAGTTCATGGTCACCGAATTCAATCAAACCCAATCAACGCCCCTACACATGATGACGACGACTCGCCAAACAACCAATGATCTCTGAAACACAACGACTTCTGGAGTATCTCAACACCTAGTCTGCAGTGCACGGACAGTGGTGCCACGGCGAGTGGTGGTGATTCGTCAGGGACCGCAGCTGCTTCCCCTAAAAATAATAGTGGATAAAAGCAGTCAGTTTCAACACGACTCAACTGTCAAACACTGACAATCTGCCAGCGTGTAAGGTTTGAAAGTACCAATTTCGCGGCCTGCAATACTTCTAAAGAAGACACAATGGCACGACAGTATAAGACAAGAGGCAAAGTTACAAAACATGGCTTTCATTAAAATTTTGTCTTCCTTTGTCCCTAGAAGGACATTACAACTATTTGAAAATTGAAAGGGGCAAAACGACTTCCTCAGCAGTCTGTCCCGAAGAGCCAGGGCCCTCTTCTTGCACGATGGTTCCAAAAGCAACCCTCCTATCATAGGCAAAGTCGAGGTCAATACCAGGATGCTCTTCCCTAATAAGCTCTAGAACCTCTAACCCGTCTCAAACAACCTCCAACGAGAATTGCGGCCTCCGTCCCAAAGTTCCAAAATCCACTGCGCCTACCAAGGCTGCATAATGTGAACGCTCTTATGAAAGTAAGCATTCTGCCTCACGAACATGGCGGAGTCCCTTAGCAACTTAAGACTCAAGATGTCGTCGTGTAACGACCCATTCAGTCTAGGTTCGCTTCTTTTCACTAATCTGAGTTTGCAGATCGAATGACCATTTGTTCACAACAACTTCTAAGCACCCCAGCTTAGCATGCGCCCGTCCTAGTTCCAAATAGGTAGAAGCCAAATCGGAATCAGACGACTTCAGTTGAGCCCTTATGGTTGCCAATTCTGTTTCAGACACAGACGTCGCGACCCGCATGGCCCCCAAGTTCTAAGCAGCACCAGAATCCTGCATTTGATCAGTCAAGGAATCCACCTGGTGGAGAGCATCCGAATACGACATTTGCAGGTCTGCAAAAGCCTTATCTAGAGCAAGAACTCTCCCATGAGTATCAGGGTGCAGCACAACAGAACCATGTGACTCGAGAGCGTGAGCCTCCGCCACGGACCCATGGTGACTTATAACGTCAACACCTAGTTCAATGTGCTCCCCCTCTAAGTCAGGAGGGGGGATAACAAGATCAAACGAGATACGACGATCCCCTGAAATCGCCTCCTAAGCAGATAAAGGTAATTTGTGCCTCGCAATAGCCACCTCCTTCTTTGGCAAATGCGACCACTCAAAAGAAGAAGCTGCATGATTAGGGCCACACCCTTTTTGAAATAACAATAGGAGGCGCGCTTACCTCCAACTCTGCCAGCCTAGTCGGGCTAGGCATAGCTAGGCATACCCAGGACATCATGGGAGCACCGTAGCAACCTGCTCCGTACAACATTACCTGGCATTATGACCTCCTCAACAGACATTAATGGGAGTTTAATAAACTTTCTCTCTATCCAGTCTTCTTCCTCAGTAACGATCAGAGTCGGAAACTTCACTAAAAAAAGAAACGACATATCAAATCAATACTACATCTGGGAGCAAGAGTGTAAGACAACAACGAAGAAATTTACTAAGGTAAAATTGGAAGTATCTGGGGATTCGACGTCCTCCGAACCTGAAGTATGAGGAATTCACTGAAGCTAGGAACCAATACTTTTGCCAAGGCTCAATGTCATCCGCTACCGGACGCAAGTAAGCGGGGTTATTCAATGCAAAGGCCCCTAGAATCCAAGCGAGCGGCGGTCAGATGATGAACTATTGCCGGGGTTAAACGAAGGCCAGCATCGTGCACTTTAAGAAGAATCGCAATCAAAATCCTGAACCCGCTCGGGGCCATTTGAGCAAGTGGCATGCGGAGAAAAAAGAAGAAGCGCCAAACATCGTTTGGCACTGGGAACCAGAGCCCATATTCAAACATGCCCTGGTGCAACCCTATATACCCCTGAGGGGGTGAAGATGGAGCCCTAGTTGCAAACATAGGAACAATTTCCAGAACCCCGAGAACATGGTACAGGCTCCAAAGACTGATTAACTCGGTTTCATCAACCAAACTATCCTAGAAAAGCTTGAGGCAAGTATAATACAACAACTGCTTGGAAGTAAGTTCAACATTATCCGCTATCGATGGAAAGTGCAAATCAAGTTTTATAGAAACACAATCACACAAAAGAAAAAACGCAGGAAGAAACAAAAGAGACCTTTCTCGAAATGACGACTATTTATAGAGAAAATATACCGTACTTCTTCTCCTTGAGCAGTCGCATATCCATTAATGTTATGCGCTGCTCAAACAATGCTTCGGATTCAATCATCACGACGGTACAATTACTTTTCAAAGATTCAGTGGATCGACTAGATGGCCTACTATCTTGGAAGGAGTAGCTGATGATACATCGAAATGTCCTCTCTCCTACGCCGTACACGTGTCATGATGATCTTGAGAAATAGCAGGCCCAAGCGTCTGCCTAGCATTGATCCTACCCAAGTGGATTCAAGCCCGCTCAATGCAGTTGGCCAGATGGACCCAAATCACTACAGCCTATCCACACGTCTCACAACTATCCTCAATTCTCGTAAACCCTACTAAGGCAAGTATATCGGGGATAAGCTTCAGACAGGCAAGACAACAACACTTTGCTTCCAACTAGGAAGCAAATACCAAAGTACACGTCGCACATGGAAACTTCTATCTAGGGACAACATTTTGATTGGGAACTATCTCTCGCTTATCTGGGAGCACACAACTCTAACAGGGAAACTTCCCTTCATAGCATGACTCTTAATTAGACAAGGATCTCCTCGAAGATCTTCTTCTCCAAACTATGCCACCGATGGCCTGGTCGAATCAGAACTCCAGCACTATAAATAAGACATGAGGTTGGTAAGCTAAGGTACACTACAAATTCCTTGTTTAAAACATTACGCCTTCCTCATATCCCTATCTGAATTTAGCATCGGAGTGCCATCGGCCACCATAATAGTGGTTTGTGGCTCACGTGTGTTTCTTGTGCAGGCCAGTAGGTTAGCAGGTCAAGGTCAAAGCAGGGAGCAAAAATTGACTGCAACAAACCCCATTATTTGCATAGCCTCAAACTGAAGCACATCGAGACCCTAAGAGAGTATGTGACTTGATTCAATGACGAATTGACTCTGATCGATGGTTGCACTGACAACATATCTGTCACTGCCTTCACTTCTGGCCTTCAAGGAGGTCAATTCTATATTACCACACTTTGAAGCCTCCAAAAGACATGGCAGACTTGTTAAAAAGTTCACAGAAATACATCATTTTGGAAGAGATGTCAATGACCACAAAAGGGAGGTAGAATGAACCCAAACACTCCTTTAGAACCTAGGACATGGGAGATGAGAAAAAAGTGCGAAGAGGAGGACAAGTCCAAAAGAAGGCGGAGTGATAGTAGGACTGGGCATGACAAGGCAAAACTCGACAAAGCCATCAACTATGTCAATGCAAAGTACCACGGCTACACTCCTCTCAACACCTGTTTGTTAAAAACCTTCTTTGCCATGAAGAGGTGGGAGGATCTCAAGTGTTCTTTTAAACTCAAAAGCGACCCGTCTAAAGTAATAAGAAAAAAATTGCTCTTACCACAAAGACCACAGTTATGTTATAGGATTGTCAAAGCCTCATGAATGAGGATCAATTACTGGGTCCAGAAGGAGAGACTCAAGGAGTTTGTGGGCTTTGGTAAAAAACAATCCCGAAGGAAAAAGAAGGAAGAGCTTGCACAGGAGGCCGAAAAAAAGATTACGAGTGCTATACACGTCCAACACAACTAGGGATGGCAGTGGGACGATTTTTTGTGGATATCCACTCTGCCCCAAACTGTTTGGGGCGGATTGGGCTTATTTTAATTGTTTATGGGGCGGATACGTGGATCAAAATTGGATTCGTCACTGTTTTGGGGCGGATACAGATTTGGCCATATTCATTTTATCTATGGATTATTACTAAAATACCCTTTAACACTTAAAAACCCTAATCCTAAATTCATTCCTTCAATCTCCACCTCTTCATCACAGAGACAACAAAGACAACCCACGCCTCCACCAGCCATCGCCACCGCCACCCCTCTCGGCCGCCTCCCTCGCCCCTCCCCTCCCCTCCCCGCCTCCTACTCCCTCTCTGTTTTGCAAGCACACCCACCCTGTGATGATTTCAACTGATTTACATGTAGAATGAGAGAGACTAGTTGTCGATGAATAAATACATCAAAGTCTCCATATTTGAGACTCTTGACGTAGTTTTCACAAGGCATATGGTCTACTTCTGAGGCAAAGATAGTAGGAACAATGTCTGATTGGTATTCTTCAACGCCTCCATCGATCATTTATGAAGTTGTTGATGAAACCAGAAAGACAAAATATAATATTGGAGTATTGTTCATTTTGCTTTGTTTGTTGGAAAAGAAAAAAAACTGGGAAACCTTGAGCTTCACTCTTCTTATTCAGAGAAGGTGAGTGAGGCTTTTGCTCTTCCTTTTTATTGGGAAGGAAAATCATGCCCTATTCTTATATTTTCAATTTTCCCTCTCAAACAAATTGTTTGTTGTTAATTATTTAATTTAATAATTATTGAGAGAGGATAAAGATCTAGTGAAGATGGAGGAGTGGATTAGAGTCAAACGTCTTTGTCAGAGAGAGTGGAGGTAACATACGTGTCCACTCCATGTTTGTTCCACATGAGGTATGTTAGTGGACCTGCCACCTCCGACTCGGTGTGTGTTGTGGATTTTTTTGGGGTTCAGTTCAGAGTTCAAAGATAAAGAATGAAGGATTGGGGTATGCTTTGTTCATTCCAGATCTGTTGTTGCAGAAGGAAAAAGACAATTTTCTTAAACGGACATTCAGGCGGGGTGGATATCCGTCAATCCGTACGGATTGGGGATGGTTGTTAATAGTTTGTACAAACGGATATTTGTGGCGGATTTGGGGATCCGCGATCTCCAGTGGGAAGAGGACTGATTTGCCTAAATTCTCCCCATTGGCATCTCTATGCACAACGCATATGATGAGATAGAATAGTCCAACCATTTAAGAAAGATAGCAGTTCGAGAACTGCGTACATGATCTCGTTACGAAGACTACCCTATCCAGCAAGCCCAAAAGGTGCAAGACATGCAAGGGGTCCATTCCCCACATAATGATGCCCTATTTATGACCATCAGGATTGCAAGGTGGAATGCCAAGAAATCATTGGTGGACACGGGGAGCTCAGCTAATGTCATGTTCTTAGAAGCATTCCGCAAGATGCAGCTGAGGGGAGAAGAGCTGAAGCCGCACAAACTAGCCATGATCGGCTTCAGTGGTGAGTGGTGTTACCCAGTTGGGAACATCAGTTGCCTGTAGTAGCAGGGGAGCCAGATCTTCCAAGAATCTTATAAATTCATCATTGTAGACGCCCCTACCTAGAATGTGATCCTGGGCAGGCCTTGGCTCCATCAAATGGGAGCAGTGGTCTCTACTCGACATCAACGCCTTAAGTATCCTGCCGATAATAAGGCAGGGACAATTAGAGGATACCAATATACAACAAGGGAATGCCATTACACTGCAATGAAATGATCAGGCGAATAACTCCTGCAGCCCAAATCCCTTGGGGAGGAACCATCAAGCCAAGAGCTTACTGTTCAGTGAGCGCGAGTAAAGAGGGAGTATTATCTAGAACATTTAAAGAAGAATTATCAGTAAAGGCACTCTCTTTAAAAAAACAATTCCATTACATACTCAACTCTACATATAAGGGGAAACTTAGTCCGACTAGACGCACAACGGCCGAGTCTAATCCTATTAATGATGTCAACAACTCAACACTCCTAAGTGACCTAGTCCATCTAAAATACAAAGAAGGCGCACAACGGTCGAATCAAGTCCTATTCAGGATGATGACAAACTAGCCACACCAAAGTGAGTTAGTCTCGTCTAAAGGACCAAAATCGCACACAGCGGCCGAGTCTAGTCCAATCCAGGATGAAGATAACTCACCATATCTAAGTAACCTAGTCCTTCTAAAGGACAAAGATGGCGTACAACGGTCAAGTCTAGTCCTATTCAGGATGCTGACAACTCGCCGCACCTAAGTGGCCTAGTCCGTTTAGAAGATCAAGATTGCGCACAACGGCAGAGTTTAGTCCTATTGGGGTTGACGACTACTCACCGCATCTAAGTGACCTAGTCTGTACAGCTTAACTCCACTTCAGAATTAAGCTTATATGAGTGCAGAAGTCTAGTCCCCTAGGACCAAGACGACTTCTCCGCAGCTAAACTTCTCTTCAGGATTTAGCTTACACTATTACATAAATTTAGTGCGTCTGGACCAAGATGATTTCTCCACATCCTAACTCCTCTTCAAGATTAGGTATACAATGACAAAAATCTAGTCTGCTCAGACCAAGATGACTTCTCCATAGCTTAACTCCTCTTCAGGATTAAGCTAACATTATAAGAGAAATAACTTAACTCCTCTTTAGGATTAGGTTTACTATTATAGAAGTCTAGTCCATTATGACCAATATGACTTTTCCACGGCTTAACTCTTCTTCAAAATTAAGCTTACATTAATAAAAAATATAGTCAGTGCGGGCAAAACGATTTCTTCACCGCTTAACTCCTCTTCAGGATTAAGCTTATATTTTTATAGGGTTACAGTTCGTTTGGATAAAGACAACTCTTTTACAATTTAAGTCTTCTTGAAGATTAAGTTAACATCATTGTCAAGGCATAGTCCATTAAGATTAGAAGGACTTCAGCTCAAACTAAGCCCCACTCGGGATGAAAATGACCTCGATAATCCAGTCATAACTGAAAACTATTGGCGACTGATGATAGATAAAAATGGTCACACCCTGGAGCCATACACGTGTCATGATGATCTCGAGGAATTACTACTTCAAGTGTCAGCCCAACACTGATCCGCCCCAAGCGGTTCTAAGCCCGCCCAACTGCAGTCCGTCAGGCGGACCCAAACTCTCACAACATGCTAGGCTCACACGTCTCAAAACAATCCTCAATACTCGTAAGCCCTCTTCTGGCAAGTATCTCGAGGATCATCTTCGGACGGACAACTACAACTGCTATCTGCTTCCAACTAGGAAGCAAAAACCAGAGTATCTTCCACACAGGGAAACTCCCTTCTACGGATTGCTCTTGGATTGGGAACTATCCCCCGCGTATCTAGGAGCACAGAGCTAACATGGAACTTCCCTCCTACAACAATACTCCTAATTAGGGAGGGATTTCCACGAAGATCTCCTTCCTAAACTAAGCCTACGATGGCCTGGTAGAACCAGGACTCCTTGCACTATAAATAAGACATGAAGTTGGTAAGCTAAGGTACGCTACCAATTCCCTGTTACAATATTACACCTTCCTCAGAGCCTTGTCCGACTTTAGCATCGGAGTGCCATTGGCCACCCCACAATGGTCTGTGGCTCACGTGCATTACTTGTGCATGTCAGCAGGACTAGTTCAAAGGAGGGGGCGGAAAAATACTGCATCAGTTTGGCGCCGACCATGGGAACGACATAGTTCGTAACTTTACACTAATCGTCGTCTCCTATCAAAACCCAGAGAGATGGTGACCACTAGGTCACGCGACAACGAAGAGCCACGGGCAACCAACTCACGCTCCTGTGCCAAGGCCAATAATGATGGACCCCAAAATCAATGTGTTGGCATCTAAGATACAACAGATCGCCAAGTCGATGGAGACTCTTACGTGACAGAATCCACCACTTACTAATGGAGACCAGGAACAACACATACCTCCTCTTCTAGAAGATGATAGGGAGCAAGTGCAGGAGAGCCAAGCTCCACTAGTTCTCATTGGACTAAGGGAGGCTGTGCGGCTAACGTTGTGCTCACCGTCAAGACATAGAGGCTTGACACTAGGAATCCCCTCCACAGAGGGGTGCATGATCCGAACGTACTCTACACGTCCCACCATTTGTGGACTGGATAATGAACGAGGCCCATCCGAGGAAGCCACTCCCCCGAAGCTCGATTCCTACGATGGGACCACCGATCCTTTCAATCATCTGCGCCATTATCAGCACGTAATGCCCCCAAAGAAGGATCCGAGTCTGTCATGTGTAGAACCTTTCCTACCAGTCTAAAAAGCTCTGTGCTGACATGGTTCCATAGCCTTCCACTGAAGTCAATTGACTCCTTCAAAACACTGGCGAAGAAATTCCTAACACGTTTCGTTGGAAGCCAACATTTCAAAAAAGGCTCGCACTACATACTCTCTCTAAGGCAGAGGTCCGGCGAGACGCTTCGAGAGTATGTCATGCCTCATCGACGGGTGTAATGGCGATACAACCATGACGGTCTTCACTGCGGGCCTCAAGTAGGGAAAGATTTTTGAGGACCACACCTTGGAGCCTCCTTTGGACATGGCGTAGCTCCTCAATATCGTCCAGAGACACATCACCCTGGAGGAATCAAGGATGGCTAAAAGGGAAATCGAAGGCGACAAGAAGCTCTTTTTTCTTAGGGACAAAAAGGAGGGAAAGAGAAGCGAGGACGAGGAACAGAGCAAAAGGAAGCGCAGTGACAACAGGCCGAATCCTGGTTGGCCCGGGTAAGAAAAATCATCCAACTACGTTGGATCCAGAACCGTGACACTCCTAAACGCTAGCCTGTCAAACGTACTTAACTCCATGAAAAGCTGGGAGGAACTAAAGTGGCCCCCAAAGACACGCAGAGACCCCTCCAAGCGCGACAATGGCAAATACGATGCGTACCACAAGGAGGGCGACCACAACACCAATGATTGCAAGAGTCTGAGGTATGAAGTTTAGTACTGGATTCGCAAAGGCAAACTGAAAGAGTTCCTAAAGTCTGAGAAACCAACGGAACAGACAAAGGACAGGGGGAGTCGGTTAAAGAGATAGAAAAGGAGACTCTAGGGATAATCTATGTCCTTCATGGAGTCAAATCAAATGAAGACTAGTTGTACTGGTTTCACAAGTGGACTCTGCTAGATATGTGAACACAACCCGCGGATGAGGACATACGCATTTGTTATTTAAGAATTCAGAACCCCATTCCCACTTTGACTTTCACGGATAGGGACCTCGATAGAGTCCGAGCGCTGCACAACAACGCCTTGGTCATCTCTGTTTCCATCACAAAGTGGGAAGTGAAGAGAGCTCTATTGGACACAGGAAGCTCGCTTAACGTTCTGTTCTACAACGCTTTTTGTAGCATGGACCTCAAGGAGGAAAACCTAACGCTTTCAGAGCACCCGTTGATCGGGTTCAGCGGGGAGAAATGCTTCCCCATTGGAAGGATAAGGTTATCTACGGTGGTCGGAGAACCGTGGCTCAGGAAAGTCCTATTTCTGGACTTCATGGTGGTAAACACACCGTCATCCTACAATCTCATCCTGGGAAGACCTTGGCTCCACCAGATGGAAGCAGTGGTCTCCACCCTTCACCATTGTGTTAAGTATACTACTAACCACTCCGAAGGAACAATAAGTGGAGACCTACCTACGACACGAGGCTGGCATTACACTGCACTGAAACAGATAGAGTGCTCCCAGATTTAGCTACATTATCTAGAACAACCTGACCTAGTGCAAGGCCAAAAGACGGTAGAAAAATCTTTTTCGAGCGGTACAGGAGCAATAAGTTCTTCCGCCCCACGAGTCGAAAAGGCCATGGAAAGCGGGAACACATCCCCTTGGCATTCCGTTGACGCGGAGATTCGTCCCTCTGCAAGGTTTACTCTTCAGTAACCTATGTAACGCCTTGATAGTCTTCTAAATGATCCGCGAGAGCAACCTGAATTCACTTCACGGCAGAGATCAATGTTTCTTCGTCAACAATTAGTTTGCTTTAAGTTCTTAGTTTCCCTTTCCATAGTCAATATTGAGTTTTAGTTCGAGACTTATGTGATTTTCAATCATTTTAGAAATAAAGGAAGAATTACAAAAAAAAACTCTATTGATTATTGGAAAGATGTAACAACAAGCATCTTGAGGCAGATACGAATGACTACATACTACGAATGCCCTAAGGCGGATACAAAAGACTACATACTGCAGGCATCTGATCAACATTGAGTAAGGACTCGCTTAAGCTGTCACACCACTTAAGCAATACGAACAGTCCGGGGCAAGCTGGCCACAAACAAAAAATGCTCCATCGAAAACCACCATCTGATATGGTATGCGGGGGTACAAAATCGACAACCGGGAGTCCCGCGACAAGCCACTGCCATATACGACCAACTCACATGCTCGATCCGTCGGAACGGTGAACCGGGGACAAGTATCAGGTCGACACAGTGAGGGTGCACTTTCCAGTTGCGGGGATGACAGGGACATCCGAGAGTCAATGGTCCAATCCATTGACCATGTCCAACTCTTCTTCATCTCGAGATCCCAAATTCCAGCGCAAAGCGGGACAATGGGGTTAATAGAGAAGTGATGGAGGCTGCGACCACATAGTTGGATGCAGATGTTATATCTGAGATCAAACATTCAGGAACAATGATAAGGCACCTGCACATAAAGGACAAACTCTTCCTTTGGGAGAGAATCCTCACCACTTCTCCGTGGTATGAGAAGAAATTATGAGACGTCAGCGGTTCAACTACGTGCCCACCCATATCAGGTGACCACGCATAACAACAAATATCTCTATGCTTGATCAACGCAAATGTTAGAGCATTCGGTGACTCAAGAGACAGAGATTCAACTTCAGCCTTTGGAAAACCCAAAACATCTTCTTCAAGCAAGGACATTACAAAAGATAAGCTCTGCGAAAGATAGTGCCTACAACGATTGGAAAACACGATTATATAGACATGATGGTTCACCAAGCGAGCACTCAAGCATTAACTGCCAAGCATTGAATACCATACGGGAAATTGGAAGACGATGGTTCCAAAGGAAATTGCACAGACCGCGTCAATCAATTAATGGCGGTGCAGACAACCCTATTAATTGAAGGGGAGTAACGGATACTCAACTATCACCACATAATCTACGCCGCACGCACAATGCACTGTGCCCTAGCTCTTCCTTTACGGGCCCATGGATTCGGTCTATTACTCAAACAATATTTTGTCACATGCTTAGCACGAGCACAAGAAATCCTAGTCAACCCTGACATACGAATCCTAGTCAAAACAGCGGACGCGAACAAGAATCTAGCTGAATCAACGTCTTCAAACTCAAACGGACTGACATTCTAATGTTAAGCAAAGGCCACTTGTGCCGATACAAAGATCGTACGATCAATGCCCAGATAAAAGCTACTTAGGATGCCAACCCGAGCTTACGACGCCTGACTCGACACTAATACTCTGACATGCAAGCTCGGCCATCACAACTCGCTGACAACAACATCTACAACCGACCGGTCAGACAAGCAATGTAACCCTCAAACAACTTACCTCGGGGACAGGGCATGACTCGGATGAATCAACCCCCAGCTAAACTGTTCGTAACATGCCCACTATAGAACATGACTACATCGTTATGACCCTGAGTCATTCACAACACAAGCGGTCAAGCTCTTTACTGTAGACAGACCAGCCAACATCCTATTGATTCAACCAGCCTATGCCAAAGCAAAACGACACGGTGAAACGAAAAAATGCAATAGAGACAACAAGTACGAAACGGATAAAACTGTTTTCATTAATGGTCAAAGACAAAAAGAGTATAAGCACACAAAGTTCATTCCTTAGCAAGAGAGGGTACATAAATGGAAGAAGGAACAGGAGTTGCGTCCACACACGCCGCAACCTAGACATTAGGGCTCAAACTGTCTTCCTCGCTCGATGACGTCGAGGTAATAGAAAGGTCCACATACAACATCTTCTTATAATGGCTGAGATCCCACTCCGGATGCTCCTTTTTCATCAACGCCAACAACTCCAGCCATCCATGTACAACCAGCAGAACTCACATTTTCTTTGTTCCTGGAGAAGCTCCTCCTCCCGCACCTTTGCATCAACAAGTTCACGCTCCAGTAGTTCCAACTCGCCAGTCAGCGCGTCGACTTGAGACTGCTCTTCACGGCACCAAGTTCATGCCACCTCAATTCGAGCCGGTCCAAAGCCTTCCTCGCTTCTCGAGCATAGAACTCCACATCGAATTCCAACTATTGCTTCTCAGCAGCCAAGTCAGCTTCCTTCAAAGCACTCTATTCAGCGAAAGACAACAGTTTAGAACTTGCCTTAGCCGCAACTTCCTGCGCAACCTCGACTTCTCCGCGGATACGACTCAACTCCTGCTTAAGTCAGTCCCTTTCGATCACCACTTCTGTCAGATTACGCCCAAGGTCCTCTAGACGAGCCCTCTGAGCCTCAGCGGCCACGGTTGACCAATCCAACCGCTTCTCTTCGGCCTGCTTCTTAAGGCGCTTAATTTTATGGAGCGCATCAAAATAATACATATGCATATGCGAGAAGACTCCAAGGTGTATACTCTCTCATGAGCCGCCTCAACTTTCGTCCAGCAACAATCGTGTGGCTCAAATAAGACATACCCATCATAAGGTACTTCAAGCCTTTATCCATACACCCTTCCAACTAATCCTCCTCGGGTTTTGGAGTGTGATACCAGCTGTGACGCCTGCTTATATGTTTTCTCGAAGCATACTCTACGACCACCTCTTGGTGCCAGACATGTGAACTTAGCTTCACCAAATCCGGTGCAAACAGGCTTATCCGTGCGTTTGGATAAAGTTTTCCCTGATCGAAAACTATGTCGGCACCGCCTTTCACGTTAGCCACCGTCCTCAAGCTCTACTATGTGGCCTTTCCATTGTCAACAACAACAACCCCTTTTGTGAGTGATGGCTCAATGGGATCCGAAGGGAGAGAAGGCAACGAAGGCCTAGAGCGAGACGATGAGCAATGCAGACTGCAAGAGACACGGCCGGTATCGCGATCACTATCAGGCAAAAAAACTATGGGGCAATCAGATTCTACCACCTCAAGCAAATCCTCACATGAGTCTTTTGTCAGAGCAGCCCCACGCGAAACTGCCATCGCAACCCGTAACAGAGGTTATTCAAAACCTTGACCTGTGCGCCACTAAGGTTTGACCTATCTACGACTCCTGCCAATCGCAGGTAATCCTTCTCCAAGCCGGAAACATCAATTTCCGCTTCAACAAGCCTGGTAGACTCGCGCTCCCCCTTCACTGCAGCTGGTCGTACCGAAGGCAACCCAGTTTTGATGGAGACCTCTTCCTCACGAAGGAGGCAAGAGTCTCAGACGACTCCTCAGCATTAGACAAAATAAGAGCTTTGGCCTCAGTAGCCTTCATATTCCTGGAAGGGGCCCCATCTTCCAACTTAATGTACAACTCTTGATATAGAGTGGGGGTGTCGCACCAGTTGTCCCACAACCCACTACGGATGAAGTTGGAAACCCTTATGACATCGGCGACCTTTCTT
This sequence comes from Berberis vulgaris, assembly GCA_963556465.1. Lineage (NCBI taxonomy): Eukaryota > Viridiplantae > Streptophyta > Magnoliopsida > Ranunculales > Berberidaceae > Berberis > Berberis vulgaris. The sequence continues at coordinate 16,335,473 of OY747124.1, forward strand.
TTTGGCATGACGCAAAACTTCTCCATGGTGTTTTGCTTCTCTAAGGTAAGAGGAGTAGTAGGAAACATTTCTGCAGAAAATGCAAGCGATGGTTAATCGACCCACTGTCAAGCCTATCAAAGTCACAAGAAAAGAGATGAACTTACGAAACAGCCTAAACTGTCGCTCAAGCGGAAGACCCTTGCATTGAAAATACTTTGAATTCGCAGGGGCCAAGAAGCAGTACGTCTACCAAAACTTGAAATCATCAGGCATCTTAACGAAGCAATTCGGCGACTTCATCTTACAAACAACATTACTCTTTAGCCGAGGAGAGATCAACAACTGAATCACTCGCGGAGTCCCACTAACACCGACCTCCTTTGCACTGAGTAGAATCATAAGGATGATCCTATATCCATTGGGCCCCAACTGAGCCGGAGGAATCCCTAAAAAGTCCAAGAACTCCCAGATCACAGCCAGAACCGAAAAATGCATTCCAGTTTGAAGCATCCCGTGGTGTAAACAGATAAAACCAGTCGGAGGTGACATTGGCGTCTGGTCACCGTTAGAAAATACAACGGCAGGTCCTCAGGGACACCAAACTTTGTACTGATTTCGGCGAGGCCAGGTCCCGACAATAACTTGTCTTTGAAAAACTCCAGGCCCTCAGCCAAGACAACGTCATCAAGAAGGTTTTCTTGAGCCATGAAGAAGATGAACAATCTTTTCTAATCAGAGCGATAGCTTCGAAAGCAAGGAAAGAAGAAAACCAGACTCTACACAGCGGATGACCTAAATAGAGGTTGCCTTCCCGCCTCTTTTTCACTGAACCAACGCACGCTCAATTAATGCAGCGCGCGGCTTAAGCAACGATTCAGACTCAGTCATGAGCGGTGCATCCCTTCAAGTGAAGACTTAGCAAACCGATGTGATGGCCCACTAACTTAAGGGGAGTAGCTGATGATACATAAAAATGGCCACACCTTGGAGCTGTACACGTAGCCCAACACTAATCCAGCCCAAGCGGTTCTAAGCTCGCCCATGTGCAGTCCGTTAGGCAGACTCGAACTCTCACAACATGCTAGACCCACATGTCTCACAACCATCCTCAATACCTGTAAGCCCTTTTCAGGCAAGTATCTCGAGGATCAGCTTCGGACGAGCAACTACAGCTGCTCTCTACTTCCAACTTGGAAGCAAACCCTAGAGTATCTTCCTCACAGGGAAACTCCCTTCTACATATTTCTCTTGGATTGGAAACTATCTCCCACGTATCTTGGAACATAGAGCTAACAGGGAACTTCCTTCCTACAACACGACTCCTAATTCGAGAGGGATTTCCACAAAGATTTTCTTCCTAAACTACGCCTATGATGGCCTGGTAGAACCAGGACTCATTGCACTATAAACAAGACATGAAGTTTGTAAGCTAAGGTACGCTACAAATTTCCTGTTACAACATTACACCTTCCTCAGAGCCCTGTATGACTTTAGCATCTGAGTGCCATCAGCCACCCCACGGTGGTCTATGGATCACGTGCGTTACTTGTGTAGGTCAGCAAGACTAGGTCAAAAAGGGAGCGAAAAAAAACTGAATCATTGACCTATTGATCTTCTCAGTCTAGTCTGAATAAAGATCAAAATGGCAAGTACAAAAATTACAGCACAAACATGAGATAAGGGAAGTGCAATTCTCATCGATAAAAATTATTCTAAAAAAATTGCTTATGGGGCAGAATCAAAATTAGGAGCATCAGACAAAGTAGCGTTAGTGGAAGTCTCCAGAACATCGGGATTGTTGGCTAACTCTATCACATTTGGGTTAGTTTCAGGGCTGAGAAAATGAAGATTCATCCGCTTCTTCAAAGTGAGCAAAGACTTACTATCTGGAAGAAAAAAAGGTCCAAGTACTAACCATCCAGCTCAATAAAGTCCAGTAGCTCTTGCTTCCCTACGATGACCTTACTGAATTGAACAGTATTAGCAGCCTCAAAGAGCTATTTCTTTCGAGCTTCTCACTGCGCCTTCAAGTGGCTAGCTCCTTGTTTGCCTAGCCAGACTGCTTTCAAAATCTGCCATCCTACGATTAGCATTAGCTCAGCTTGCATGCTCAGAGTCCAGTTTCCAAATAAGTTGGAGCATCTGCACCTAAGATGCCTATGATAATCAACCTCATCGCATTCGCTTTCCAGAGTAACCTGAGCATCGACAGCAACCTTTAAAGTGAACTCTAGGCGGTCAACCATTATGGTCTACTTAGCCACCGACCTATCCCGACTCTTTTGAACTGCTTTCAACTCTGGATTCAAAGCGGACTGGGCGACCATTGCCTCGCTCAAATTATCTTATACTCTTTTCAACTGAGCCTCCAAGTCTGACCGAGCATCCAATGCCTTGCTCAGATTTTCCTGGGCCTCACACAGTTGGGTTCACAGTTTGGGCTGGGCAACCAATTGTTTCCAGATAATCTACCTTGAAGAAAGTGTCTGAGAGCTTTAGTTGATGCTCAGCAAAAACCCTCTCTAAGGAGCAAACTTTGTCTCATGTAGTCTCCACTTCATTTCCCACCTTCCCGACACAACTCAAGTGGGTCATACCTTGATCGAAAGACACATACGGAGTTATGAACGACAAGTATGGTAGGAAACAAAATAGAAGTTAGACTAAAAGACAATTTTTAACTTACCAACATCAGGTGCTTTTGTCCCTGATCAGGGTGATCCCTCACAGTTATCTTCTCCAGTGGTGCTCGGTCGACCAGCCAAGAGAACCAGTTCTTCATGTGTTGAATAAAACTAGTTCTATGATCCACTTGTGGTGCCACATATGCTTGCCACTAGAGCTAAGGTGGATAGCGTCCGGAGCACGAAAGTAAACTTGGGCGTCAGCATGGAGAACCTTGGGGTCAGCGATCAGTTCCACTCCCTTAACAACGCCTAGAGAGAGGAAACTCAATGACTTTTCCCTTGTCAGCAGTGAAAGGCGGGAGCAATCGAACGAGGCAAGCCTTGAGAGTTCGAAAAAAAAGATGGGGACCTGGGCAATAACTCAGACCGCTGATCAACCCTAAGCACCAAAGATGATGAGCTCGACCCTCCTTACAGACCTCAAGATCCTCAGATAGATCACGAACAACACCCTCTAGGGAAGGATGCTCTACTCCTGCATTGGCAGAAGCTTTCAGTGTAGCATGAAGAAGTTGGTCCGAAGAAATATTGGCTTGCTACGTACTCATTTGGCAGGGTTTATTTATTCCAGTAAGGCGATAAAACTCATTTTCCATGATGGTCAACAGAGCATGAGGAGTGGGAAGTGGGAACTCATATTCAAGAACCTGCCGAAGATGACTGTCAGACTTAGTCGTTACCTCCTTACTCGTTTGGTTGGGAACTACAACCAAGGCATGATCCACAAGCTCCCTCTTCGGAGCGGTCAGCAAAGCAGAGTAAACAACCTGGAAAGTTTTGACCTTGGTCTTTTTGGGCTTATGGAATGAAGAAAGCAGCCCCACCAAAACCTTTCTCTTCGACAGGCTTGGCATCTGAGGCACCTTCCTTTTCTGAACTTTGATGCTCGGACATTGGCCCCTGAAGAAGAACCAACTGGGGCAGTCAAAGTTTGGCCCACACTACCAGTCTCACTGAAAAACAAGCCGCTCCGCTTGATGTTTTCTAAATTGAGAACGTCCAAAATAGACATATGTGGCAGAACAAGGAAGTCAACCTTCGTCTTCTCCTCTTCAGGAGAAAAGATAACGAGGTCATGCTCCCTGATTGTGAATAATTGACAGGTCAGACAACAATAGACACTATATTAAAAGCAAAAGTGAAAGGAATACATGGAAATTACTGAGGTCACTGAAGTTGCGGATGATCAACTAACCACCATAAGTGAAGTACTCGGACTTCAAAGAAGTAGTACTTCTGACAATTCTTGAAGTCGTCTGGAAGACCATCCAGAAAAGAGGGCTTCCTCAGCCAGCAAACCCCATGATGTTTCATCGTGATGGAAGTCAGTGAATGCAACAGCCTCGTTGACAGATAAATCCCAACATCCTTTGCCATGATTAGAGTGGCAATCAGAATCCTCCACTCGTTTGGGGTCATTTGAGCCGGGGCAATACCTTGGTATGATAGAAAATGCCAAATGGCTTCAGGGATGGCGAAGTGCAAACCAGATATGAACATGGCTTTATATAGGCAGACATACCCCTTCCTCAGGCAAGTTTGAGACTCACATTTTGCAGGAGCGACAACCTCAAATCACTAGGAATTTGAAACCGTCTGAAGAGATCGACCAAGTCCACCTCCATCATCAGCGACTCCCTAAAGAAGTCCAGGGAAGCTGCATGTCGCTCGGGGGAAAATGAATTCGTATAGACATGATGGGAGAAGATGAAGATTTGTACTTGATTTGACTGGAATGTTTGAAAATAAAGAACAACAAAAAGCTCTAGTTAGTAAAATGATCAAACTCCCCTAGAAAAAGCTTATATAGGCTTGACACATGGGAGAAGTAATCACCCAACTGCTGCATAAGCATTAACTGTAGCGCATAAGCCAAAAATGTGCCAAAATATGCCATCATGGCATCGCACAGTCCCCACACACAAGTTAGTGGCTCTATACGGAACCCCATTAACTAGGGGGAGTAACTGATGGAACATCAAAACAATCACCCAACCTCAGCCAGTCACGTGGCGCAGGCCAACTCGAATGCAAAAATACCCTAGTCTGGTATTTGACAGGCCCAAGCGAGGTCCAACCAAGTCCAGGTTAATTAATATTTAGCCCATAAGTCAGGCGACCAAGCCCAGATTACACGAGCCCAATATGTGTAAATCTTGGAGTTTGACCCAGGACTTGAATGAAGACCTCTAAACTATAACAAGCCCAAGGTCCATTTGCACAACTCTTGGTCCAATCAAGTATTGGGTCCCAAAGAGAGCCAAGTGCCAAGAGAGACTCAGTCATGGACGAGTAAGATTCTAAGTGAGATTTCCCTCCTCCATCACGCTCTCAATGGTAGAGTCAATAATTGAGTGAAACACTTACTATACAAGTGAACAAAACGAATGAGAAAAGGTACACACTTGCAACCCTAATTCTAGTAGTCTATCTTCATCCTTGTTCAAGCACCTAAGTACCTTTGGCCACCACAACGGTGGTCTTTGATTCACAGATGTTCGTATTTGTAGGTCAAAAATCAACAGGGATGGATTTTGACGCATCACATGTTGAGATAGGAAGACAAATGAGAGACTCTTATCTTTTTTTTTTTTTTTTTTTTTCGAAAAACGAATGAGATTTAGGTGAATATGACGAAGGAAAAAATGAAGAAAGTTTGGGTTCTTCAAGAAGATGAACTACTCAATGGTGAGAGAGGAAAATGATTCATTGGAAGGAGATGGTAATAAGGGAAGATGAATTAATAGACTCTCTAACTTCATTGTTTTTCAACAGATGAACGAGATGGTAGGTAAATAAGATGATGCGAAAAACAAATGGAGTTTGAGTTCTTCAAGATTATGAGCAATGAACGAGATGGTGAGGGAGGAAGATGAGAGAGAAATATGCGGGTGAAAGAGAGTTTTAGGTCGAGTGAGTTGAGTTGTTGACAAAGCTTGATTGTGTGGGGTACGTATGCGTCGATAAATCAAGAGTTGAGTGGTGCCTTTAACGCCTACTTTGCAAAAATGGACTGGGTACATAGGTCCTTCATCCAACTTCCAATCATCCTAAAAATGTCAATCTAAAGTTAATACAAATCTTCTTAGTCAACAATGGTTGAATCTCTTTTAGGTATTGGGTCAAGATAAACTCCGAGTATATAGTGTATCACCTTATTTAAACCATAAATAGAAAATTGTGCTATTATAGGAATCTGAGTTCCATACTAAAGTTATTTATGAAGTCAAGCATGTCATTCAAGGATACCCCTATTTATTGTTTACATATAGTTTAGTATAATAAAAAGTTATTTTGATTTTGGGGTTCATTTAGTTTATCGTAATTTACTTTGGGGTCTATTTTGAAAACTATTTCAGTATGGGTCCAACATGGTATAACCAATCTAGACGACTGTCAAAAAAATTGTAATGTGACAACATTACCCTTGATCAAATCAATGGTTTGGATTTAATTTTAAAAATAAATCAATTTCAATGAGACTCGAGAAACCTCATGATGAAAATGTATTTCTAGACAAAATTAATGGTGATGATTAAAAAAAATATTCTTTTCCAATGGTTCCATCCTACCCTCCACGTCCCTGCAACTCAGCACCCCACTCCTCCATCTTTTCAAACCCATGACCCTACCACCAGATCGACCAAAATAAGGACACGACCACCTCGCTACAGCCACCTCCAATACCACCATTGCCCTCACCCCAAATCCTTTCTTAAACCACAACCACTGCCACCCTTTCTTGGCTCTATTGACAATCAAACCCATTTGCCACTAGTCCTACACACACCTTCTCTTCCAATCCAAGCTAATATCATCAACCCAAACTTAATCGAAGTCATTTTGATCACCCAATTTGATCCCCTTCAAATTGATTTCATTGATTGCTATGCAGAGAGAGAGGAGAGGAGAAGCAAATAACAACACATTGGGAACACGAGACCCTTCTCAATCTCCACCATCAATTCAAAAAGGAAGAAATGTCTCATCAAAGTTCTAGCTTTACCTTGAAATTATTCAGGTAAACTCTGCCCCATCCATCCAATTAACCTCCTTTTTAACATCCACTTATATCTTCTTCTTATTCTTTTGTATATGATCTTTGTGTGCTTGTTTGATTGATAATCCAAAAGGGACATGGTTGTTTTGGAGGTGGTTGTGGGAAGGTCGCTAGTTTGACAAGATGAGGGAATAACAATGTTGAGTTGTGGGGATGGGGAGTGTGGGACGGGATTAGAGAAGGAAGAAGACTTCTTTTTTTGGTTACCTTTTGATGATACATCAAATAAGACTATCATCTTGACCATACACGTGGCAGAGATCACCTATCATGAGGACCAAGTATTCTAAGTCTGGGCCGACTCAGAAAACCCAAAAAGGGCCCGTAAAAACAAATCATAATCAGAGGCCCAAATCCATGCTCAACAAAGCTCTCCCTTAAAGAGGAGGAACGTTATAAAGAGAAAGAGTCGTGGAGGGAGTTACTCCCCCAAAGACTTATCTTCATAAAGGAGGAGACTGTTACAGAGAACGTCTCCCCTCGTTGATCCTCACATGCTTAAGTCACACGGAGAATTAATAACGACCACTATATAAGGTAAAGAGAACATTCAACAAAGGTATGCAATTTTAACTGGGTTCTATCCAGATTAATCTCCATTTCCAATAGAGTTACTGACTTAAGCATTGGAGTACCTTCGACCATCAAATAGGTGGCCTTTGGGAATCTAACCTTTGTTTTGCAGGTCAGATTTACAAGACCAGATTTGGACGCATCAGTTTGGCACCGTTTGTTGGGAACGATAGTTTCTTTTCAAGAAGAAAGTTTGTAGTTGGAAACTTCCTTAGTTCTAATCAGCGATAAAATTGGAACAAATCGAACACTCTATAGACCCCCAACCTAGCAACAATCAAGGCAAACTTCCATCGGCGAATCTGAATTACCGATAGTGCGTGCTTCAAACCTAGCGACAACCAGGTTAATTGTGCTAGGTAACACAATATTGCAAGATAGAATGGTAGCCCAATCATCCCAGACATCTGGCAGCACTTTTGCAGATCCCCGCATGGATCAACGCCTGGCCCATATGAGTCATCTGACTAAAGTGATAGACAAACTCACTCAGGAGCGTGCTCAAATTGTTGACCATGTCCAAACACCACCACAACCGAACTCTGCCAACCACTTCCGAGAAAACAATGAAGTTCCTTTACAACTTCTATGAGTGAATCTCAAAGGCAACAAACCACAAGAAGATGGCCGCCAGAGCGATGGGATCCCTACACAAGTTCCATTCAGGATTGGAGTCATAGATCCCAATGTATAGTACGAATTGGCCAGACCGCCATTCTCTGACGCACTCATGAGAACTCCTCTACCAAAGAAGTTCACTCCCCAAAGTTCGAAGCGTCTGATGGCACTACCGATTCAACAAACCATTTGTGACACTTCCACCAAATGATGGCCTTGAAAGAAAGCACAAAGTCTATTATGTGTCGAACCTTTCCAACCAGTCTCACATCTATGACAATGAGCTAGTTAAACAGTCTACCGCAAGGTCGATAAACTCCTTCAAAGCATTAGCCACTACTTTCATTACGAGATTCATCGGCAGCCAGCAGATGAGAAAGGGTCCACACTACTTGCTGCACATCAGGCAAAAACCAGAGGAAACCGTCAGAGAGTACGCTACTCGTTTCACTAACGAGTTAACTACGATTGACGGATGCAGTGATGACATGGCCATAGCCACCTTCACTTCTAGATTGAAAAGGGGACCATTCTCTAAACCTAGACCCCCTAAAGAACATGATGACTCTATTGAAGACTGCCCAAAAATACACCACTCTCGAGGAGATGGTGGCTGCTAAAAAGAACAACGAATCTGAAAAGAGACATGTTTCAGCTAGTCGGGAGAGAAGGGAAGAAAGACGAAGAAATGACAGGCCTCGGAAGGAAAATGGAAAGTTGAAAAGACATCGAACCAGTGGCAGGTCCGAGTTCAACAAACAAGAATTTGGAAAAATTCAACCCGAAAGATCTAGATATGAACGATCGACAAATACAAGCAACATGATATACAAACCATTCACGACTTTGAAAACAAGCCGAGCTGAGGTCCTGGAGACCATGGCGAAATGGGAGGATGTTAAATGGCCACCCAAAATGAGAAGAGATCCAGGCGGTGAAATAAAAGCAAACTATTGCTCTTTCCATGAGAACTACGGGCACGACACCGAGGACTGCTACAACTTGAAGGACGAAATTGAACACCATATCTAAAAAGGACGACTTAGAGAGTTCATCAGGTGGGAAGAGTCCAAAGGGAAAGAGAAAACAGACGCTACTACCAGATCAAATGAGCAAACAAGGGAACTGATATACATCTTGCATGAAGTAAATGGAGAGAAGGAGTTATCCAATCGATCTTATAAGCAATCAATCAGGGATTTACGAACAAGGATCCAATATCCAGAGCCTTTCTTACAACACTTCAGAATGACACAACGAACTTTGACATTCTCCAACGAGGATGCGAAGGGAGTTCATTTCCCTCATAACGACACTCTGGTAAATTTAGTACTGATAGCCAAGTGGGAGATCAAAAGAGTACTGGTCGACACGGGTAGCTCGGTCAACCTTCTGTACTTAACATCGTTCCACAAGATGCAATTCACTGAAGAAATGCTCTTTGCCAATGATCAACCAATGGTGGGTTTCAACAAAGAACAATGTCGTCCACTCGGAATGATCCAATTACCAGTCAAAACGGGAAAATCGGATAGACAACGAGTCTTGCTGACGGATTTCCATGTTATCGATGCCCCATCTGCATACAACATGTTTCCCGGACGTTCTTGGATACACGAGATGGGTGCAGTGTCCTCCACCATGCATCAATGCCTGAAGTACCATACCGATGACGGCGTCGGGATAAACAAAGGAAACCAGTCAGCTGCACGTGAATGCCACTATGCATCAATGAAAGCTCCGCACAGATAACAATCACTGGAATGACCAGAGAAGCCGCTGCAGGGACCTGGTAGAATGGACCCCGATCCCCAGGCGACAATATGGCTTCAACCAGTCCAAGAGATCGGCCAAATACTGGACAACCAGAAGAAGAAAGAACAATAGTCTACTTGGACGATGGAGAGGGAGACAAAACAGTTCGGATAGGCACGGAATTTTATCCATCATTGCCATGAAGCTGATCCAACTGTTGAAAGATAACCAGGACATTTTTGCCTAGAAAATGAAAGACATGGTGGGAATCGGCCCCTCTGTCATTACTTATAGATTGCAAGTCAATCGGACAAGAAGTTAGTCTTATAGAAAAGAAGGCCAGTTGCCCCATAACTCAACCAAAAAATAAACGAGGAAGTACATCGTCTGATAACTTCATGGTTGATCAAAGAATGTCATTACCCGGACTGGCTAGCTAACACAGTCTTGGTGAAGAAGAAGAAGAACGACAAGTTGAGAGAATGTGTAGATTACACTGTTCTTAATAAAGCTTGCCCGAAAGACAATTTCCTACTCCCTCATATAGATCAAATAATGGATGCCATTGCCGAACACAAACTCTTGAGCTTCTTGGATGCATACTCTGGTTACAACCAGATACAGATGCATCTGCCCGACCAAGAAAATACGTCTTTCATAACATAAAAAGGTACATACTATTACCGAGTGACACCGTTCGGACTGAAGAATGTAGGAGATACGTACCGATGTCTTGTCAACAGAATGTTCAAAGACCAAATAGGGAAGACAATGGAGGTGTACATTGATAATATGTTGGTCAAGAGCTTACACAGAGCAGACCATATCAATGACCTCAAACATGCCTTCTTCAAGCTCCGAAGATACAAAATGAGGCTAAATCCAGAGAAGTGTACATTTGAAGTAGAATCAGAGAAGTTCCTCGGATAGATGGTCAATAAAAAAGAAATTGAATCTGATCCAAAATAGATACAAGCACTTATCAACATGCAGTCGCCAACTAACATAAAGGGTGTGCAGAGCCTCAACGACAGAATAACAGCTTTGAACAGATTAATTTCCAAGTCATCACACAAATGTCTATCTTTATTCAAAATCTTGAAAGGAAATAAGATGTTCAAGTGGAATGGGGAATGCAAAAAAGCTTTTCAAAGCCTGAAGGCATACATGGGAAGCACTGAACTGTTGTTGAAACCAAGCACATGAGAAACACTATATTTATACTTGTCAGTATCCGAACATACGGTCAACTCAACATCAATACGAAAGGATAAGGGCGAACAAAAGCCAGTGTACTATGTTGGAAAAACACTTGTAGATGCAGAGATTAACTACCCGGCTTTGGAGAAACTGGCATTCGCCCTGATCGTATCTTCAAGAAAGCTACGACCATATTTCCAAGCTCACCCCATCATTGTCATGACCGAACAACCACTTCGATCTGTACTGCAAAAACAAAAACTATCCGAAAGGAGGGTGAAATGGGCGATAGAGTTCATGTAGTTTGACATCAACTACCTCCTAAAACCGCAATAAAAGCTCAAGCATTAGCGAACTTCATCACTGAATACATAGGCAACAACAAACGCCAACCAGATAGCAATCACGAAGATGAACAAAACAAATTCACGAATGGATCCTTCACTGTGACGGAGCGTCCCACAAGTCGGGAAGCGGAGCTGGCATAATCATATACAACTCGAAAAGTGTGACATTGGGAAAATGCAATAAAGTTCAGTTTCAAAGCCTCAAACAATGAAACCGAGTACGCAACAGTGATAGTTGGGTTGCAGTTGGCCAAACACTTGGGAATAAATGAAATCAACGTCTTTACTGACTCCAAATTGGTGGTCAATCAGTTGAACGGCGAATTCCAAGTCAAAGATGCCTGGATGAAAGTCTAACACCAAAAAACTACCAAGTTGATGGAAAGTTTCCAAGCTACAACCATTTAGCGATGTGCAAGAGCAGAGAGTGAAAGAGCTGATGAACTAGCTAAGGAAACATCACGAGTTGAAGAAAATGATAATCCGCTCGTCACAATACAGGAAAGTTCCATACTGAAAAATCAAGTGCAAGAAGTAGGTGTAATGGGTCGGGAAAACAACTGGACGACTCAAATCCAAACATATATAATGAATGAAGAACTTCCAACGAAGATGGAGGCTCGAAAACAGTGAAACCGAGCAGCTGGTACACAGTGATTAATGACAGACTCTATAGAAGATCTGCCACAAGACTATTGCTAAAATGCCTCTCACCCGACGATGCTGACTATGTTCTGAGAGATTCACCATGGTATATGTGAAAATCATCCAAGAGGAATAACACTAGCCCATAAAGTTCTAACATTGGGATACTATTGCCCAACAATGCAAGCAGGTGCAAATAAGCTCGTTCGTGCTTGTGATAAATGCCAAAAATTCTCCCCATATACTCACATGCTAGGCCAAAATCTAATCTCAATGAGCAGTCCGTGGCCATTCGCACAATGGAGGATGGACATCATAGGACTGCTTTCAATGTCCAACAGAAATAAATTTCTCATCGTAGCAGTGGATTACATCACTAAATGGGTAGAAGTGGAGCCGTTAGCAAAGATAGGAGAAACTCAAATTGAAAATTTTCTCTGGAAAGATATAAAATGCAGATTTGGAGTCCCAAGAGTAATTGTCACAAACAACAGAAATAGGAAAAAAGGTTAAGAAGTTGTGGCGAAAACTTGAGCATCCAACAACACTTATCAGCACCCGCTCATCCACAAGCAAATGGACAAGCCATGGTCACCAACAGAACAATCCCAGAGGTGATCAAAAGGAAGCTCGAAGTATTGAAAAGAATGTGGGTGTTCGAATTACCAGGCATCCTTTGAACTTACAGAACTATAAAAATAACTTTGACAAGAGAAACCTCGTTTTCCCTCGCATACAGATCTGAAGCAATGGTACCAATAGAATTTGGTATGCCAACATTCAGAACCGAAGAGTTCTGAACATAGGATAACAACAAAGCACCGAGGGTCGGATTGGATCTCCTCGAAGAGAAACGAGAAAAGGCTTTGATCAAAACAACAACCTACCAACAACGGATGGCTAGCTACTATAACAAAAAAGTAAACCCTCACACGTTCAATGTCGGCGTTTGGGTACTTCGGAAATTTCAACTCAACACAAAGGAACCAGGCGCGGGCAAACTGAATCCGAATTGGGCTATACAAAGTGGTAAAAATCAACAGACCGGGAACATACTGGTTGGAGAATATAAAGGGTGAACAACTACCACGACCATGGAATGTAGAGCATTTGAAAAACTATTATCAATAAAACTTCCTAGTTTATACGATTCATCTCGCGTTCAAGCGATAAAACTCAGTCAGAACGTCAAAGTCAGACTAAGATTTCACTCAAAAAATTACATAGCACGACTAATGTATTGGGCTACGAGTAAAATTAAAATATATGTATCAGGACAAACAAGTCGGACATACACATAAAACTTCTGGCCTGATCAACCTTGAAGTAGACTTATAAGTACCTGGACATATAAGCCAGACTTATCTATGAATTTTTTTGGTCGACTAAAATGTACGACCTCAAAGAACGTTTGAAAATCAAGACATAAAAGGCCAAATTTATTAAAAAGCTTCTAAACGACTAATATGTCGAACCACGAAGCACACTCATAAAAATTCGAACAATACAGTCATAATTCAATTAGGAATGTCAAAAGCAAAAACAACCAAGTCTAATAAGTTAGATGAAAAGACATACTGAGTACAAATGACAAATCCCCACCAACAGGATCACTCCGGAAATCCGGAACGGATTCCACTTCATCTTTGAAGACTTGGTCAGCAAAACAACGATACATCGATAAATCCAAACCTTGCGATTCCATAAAATCAAGAAAGTCACGATGACCATCAACAACTCTTTTCTAGTCCACTGCTTCTGCAATCTTCAATCTATCAGTGACTGTTGAAAACTCATCCCTAGTCGACATAAATTCGTCTTCAACAGCGGTAAGCCTATATAGAAAATGCAGATTTCTCAATATCAAGTTCAACAGTCAACTGAACAATTCGTTTTGCAGAAGCCTTTAGGCTGGCATAGTGCTCAACTAGCGGAACACGTGTCTTCATCACGACCAATTATTTCTCTAGATAGTTCCTTATCCACAACATTCAACTGAGTACGAAGTTTACTCAACTCTGTCTTGGAAGCTTCAAGTTCAGAAACGGAGTTATTTTGAACAACCTCGACTTCCTTCAGCGAAGCTCGAGCAGTTACAACAACCTTATTATGCTCCCTACATAGCGCTCTCAGCAGATCAAATTTACGAAGGACGTGAGAAAGAACCAAAGCCTGCCCCGCCATCTTTCGTTCGACAAATGCTACCTGATCACATGCGACCTTATAATCTGACCCCATTACATCAGCGTAAGTGAGGTGATTCATCCCCTCCATAATTTGCCTCATACCTTCATAAAGGTGACTACCAGGCGGATACACAGGCATCAAAGCTCTCAACTAACGCCTATGCCATTCGACAATAAGATTATGTGCGCTGTCTTGCACGTTAATTTCGGGAAACTAGTTGAACTTTCTGTACGGTTTGATATGAATCTCCTCGGAGTTAGGCTCCCTCCAACCCACTCGTGGATGAAGAATAGAGGGATCAGTAAGAACCTAAACTCAGCCCCCAGAAGTCGAATGCACAGTTGGAACGACCCTCTTCTTAGCAACAGTAGTAGGACGGGCAGAAGAAGGAGAAACGGGCAACTCCAAAGTACCAGCGACAGTGGAAGAAATATGAGACTTAACACTCCAACCACGAGCAACGACCTGGTCGTCCAACGAGGGATCAAACTCGAAATCAGCCAAGGTCTTTGTACTGTTCAGATTATTAGACAGCTCGACACCAAGCTGAAACATCTTATTGTTGAGAACACGTGGATCATCATTAGACAGCTTGGCAAAATTGGGCACGCCATATGAAGAAACGAGGCTCTTCTCACGATTATCCAAAACACGTGACACCTCCTTTTTGCTTCTCTCAAAAGTTTGATTTATCTCCTCAGTCTCTCGAGCAGCAGGGTCAACAACTTCACCACCACCCTTTCCTGAAGATATCGGATGAGGAGGAGCCCTAGTAGTATCATGAACCGAACTGGCAAGTCATTTTTTCTCCGGGACATGGCCATGACTAATCGCCAATAGCTTAGATGGACTAGCTAGCCTAGGAATTTTCTTATTTCTGATGCTTGAGCCAGCATTAACAACGTCTCCAGCAACAACAGGAGCATCGAGATCCGTAAGCTTCTTAACGAAGCTCACTTCCTTATCAATGCTCACATCACCAACACCAGTCAGAGGAGTACGCTCCTACCCTTTGTTAGAAACAACGACATTGCCGACACATGCAATGGTAATCTTGGAAGTTCGAGCTACAGTAAGCGTTGCACGATCTGCCTCACTCATAGTGTATAAGCCACTGTGATTGATAACATCCGTAACAAGGAAAACCTCTACTGTGGCCTGGGGTAGCTTATTAAATCGATCCCGAAACTCTTGCTCTTCCACAAACAATGACAGTTCATTCCTCTTGGTTTTCAGAATGACCGCATAATATATTGATTGCGTAATTTGAAATAACCAGAAGTGATGGATGAGAAAAACCAGAACCTTGACCAGCCCCTATACCCATCCTTAAGATTCTTAAAACATGAAGGATAGTAGAGATAGCAAGTGTAGTTATTATTTACATTAAAACCCCACCACGGAATGCAAAACCCTGATAGGAACCCAGATAGAATGGCCCTCGCCAAGGTTGAAATCATCACCTTCCAGCCATTAAACCCATTTGAGCAGAAGTGATGCCCAAAAAATCTAGATACTCCTAAAAGATCTCTGGGGCCGGAAGCCTAAGACTTGTCTTAAACATGCCAGGGTACAATGTAATGTAGCTAGGCCTCGGATGACAAAGATTGTCATCATCCCCAAGCAAGATGATCTCGAGGTCAACTGGTAATGAATAGTCGTAGCGAACACCATCTAGAGTCACTTGCATCGTCCGCTTAGGTGAAAAGAAAGCCTCACAAGTACCAAGCGCATCACCACTTAGAATCCTGAAGCCAAACATTGTGACGAGACGAAAATGAAAGAGAGAAAAATCAAAGCCTGGGAATGAAGAAAACGTAAACAAAGAAATACACAACATTCACCTCCCCTTTTATAGGGTTGAGCAACGAAATGACCGCTTATTGGAAGATGTGCGAGATACAATGGCTACACGAAATCCCAAAAATTGTGCCAAAACGAACAGGTGGAAGAGACATCGGAGAAACAAACATAACAACAGCTGTTAACGACATTAAATGAGCTACAATGATGAAATCAAAAATCCAACCGTCATAGAGTTAGTGACCACGTCAGCATAGCCACTAACTAAAGGGGGAGTAGTTGATGATACATCAAATAAGACTATCATCACGACCATACATGTGGAAGAGATCACCTATCACGAGGACCAAGTATTCCAAGTCCGGGATGACTCACAAAGCCCAAAAAGGGCGGATCTAGTCATTAAAGCCCACAAAGGGCTCGTAAGAAAAAATCATAGTCAGAGGCCCAAATCCATGCCCAACAAAGCTTTCCCTTAAAGAGGAGGAACGTTACAAAGAAAATGAGTTGTGGAGGGAGTTACTCCCCCAAGGATGTATCTTCATAAAGGAGGAGACAGTCACAAAAACGTCTTTCCTTGTTGAGCCTCACATGCTTAAGTCACGCAGAGAATTAATAACGAACACTATATAAGGTAAATGGAACATTCGATAAAGGTATGCAATTTTAACTGAGTTCTGTCTAGATTAATCTCCATCTCTAACAAAGCTACTGACTTAAGCATCGAAGTGCCTTCAGCCACTAAACAGGTGGTCTTTGACAATCTAACCTTTGTTTTGTAGGTCGGATTTACAGGAGACCATATTTGAATGCATCACCTTTAATTTTGTCTCAAAATAAGTTTTCATTTCGAGGTTTTTCCGTGTCCATTGAGATCGCATCGAGTTTCTTTTATTAAATCCAAACCTTTCATTTTATCAAGGACAAGATAGTCACATTACAAAATTTTTGTAAGGTAGCTTGGTTTATTATGCCATTGCAGACCCAGAATGAAATAAGTTTCAAATTGAACACCAAAGTCAATTATGATAAACCAAATGGACCCAAAACCAAAATAGAACGAATTCCGTCGGTAGAGCTTGTATGACCACGACTGCTCCTGAAAGGAAATGAATGGAAAAAACAGCATGTCATATCAATGAAGATACGGGTGTGAAATCTAGAAAAGCAGGTTAAGGTTCGTATTTTCATGCATTCAAAGCAAGAGAATACAAGTAGCTACGGGATTTAACTACTCCAATGGGGGATACCATTTTGTGCAATCTCTATCCCTTTTAATGGAAGGATTCCCTATGATCATGGCTTGACGTACAAGCAGCAAATTCTTAAAGTCTTCTCTCTTATGGTACCTGCTACAAATGCCTATACCGCCAAATGTTACTCAGCTTTGGGGCGACAATGTTGATGTGGTTGCGAATCCCAAACATACCAATGCATGGGCCTGCAGTGCCTGTTTATGTTGTTGAACCAAAACCCATGACCTCGCAAGGTACTTTGTATTTTTACAGGCTATCCCTGAGATTATCGGGAAACGATTTGAACTCTTAGAAAATGTGGCTCAAAAGGCCAAAATTTTGGGGCCATTGCAAGTCAATTAGCTCAAATTTGAAGGGGCCCGGTTCACCAAACTGCCTGCTTATTTTTTTAAGGTTAGTCCAACCATTTACAAGCCATCTTAAAGCAGTGCCTCCATTTTTACCTACCCAATGTTGGTTTCCATAGTATTACTCAGTTTTCAACTTCTCATACTGTGGATGCTACACGCTAGTGTCGTTTGCACTATCCAGTCTATCCTCTGAAGGTAATCGAACAAGGTTCATTGAAACCAATAGATCGGCTGAAGGTCATCAATACGTACTAGCCCCAGAGGGTAAGTCATATTACTACACCAAATTAGGATTTTTGTAACAACCCCCAAAACAGTAACACTTTTGAGCTATAACAATCCACAAAGCAATTTTGCACATTTTCACAAACAAAGTGATACTACAATTGTATCACCATGAATAGTATGGTTCTACAAGTGATATTGTTCATGACGATCTAATTTATTGTATCACTTTTTCTATGTAATTGTTTTTTTATTTTTTTACTAAATTTAGTTTTGACTTGAAATTGTTTAGTGAATTGTAATAGCTTAAGTGTTACTGTTTTGGGAGTTGTTACAAATATATGCCAATTTGGTATAGTGTATGGAGTATATATGCTTAGGTAAATGTTAAAAGTACATGAAATTTTGCAACAATAAGCTTGTTTCCATGGCTATAATATCTACAATACAATACAGTATATGAGAAAATTCCAAAATAAAGGGAAAACTTGAATTCAAATTCACATTCATTCAAATCAAGGCTAGGTAGTTCAACATCTCTTTATGGCCTACGCCAGGGCTGTTACCAGGAGAAGTAGGTCTCAAAGCATCTATACTAACATCAATACCTTCACAATTGAAAGATTTTCTTGATTTAACATGCTTGGCAACCTTCCTATATATGTTGTCGAAGATCTCTAGAAACACCAGCAACCACCGGTGAACCTACTTTCTTTCTATGCACTGGAACACCGGTAAGTCTTCTAAGGTTAGTATAATAATGAAGAGAGATGGAAAGCGGACAGTTTACAAAGAGAAACATGACTATAGCAAAAAATATATTTTTGTCCATAGTTGTAGAAAACTAAAAGTATGAGCTGATGAAGATGATGAACTACTAGTTCACTTACTGGTACTATAGATAGTGTGCATGAAGGTAGAAAGAAATTAAATGATTCCTAGGTGCAGTTCGAAAAGCCAGTCAAGGTAGAAGTCTTGAAAACGATCAAGCTCCTAGGTCCAGTGATCAAAAGATACACTTAGAATTATAAATTTAACAATAAGAATGGTTATGAATTTTTTTTTTAATTAAAGCAGAGCGAGCATTGAAGCTTAGACAGCGCATGCTACAACTTGCAAGTTTTTCTTAATCAAGCCCACAGGGTCTTGTCTCACATACGACGTCTGAATCCCTTCTTTTTAAATGATGAGCAACTTGAGAAACCTAGAACGCCTTTCCAGAGCTTTTGATCATTAACCTAATAACTTAATTAATATCTAAACAAAGGTCTAAGTGGAGTTGAATTTAGTGTTATTTGTCGTTAATCTACCCTTAGTAAATGATCATCCTTTCAATATGCACGTAGGCCGTCCAGGAAATAATTGGAGCAACCTTTTAAGCATTTAAATACTTCTATTAATTCTTAATTCTGGCTCTAGTTACAGCTTTTGGATTCCACAACCAAACCTGAGGGAAGGAAGAAAAATAATAAGATATTTTGCAAGGGAATCACTGTTGGAAAAGAACAATTGAAACTCTACAAAAGGTGCTCTTTTTTATTTTTTATTTATTTTGGTGGGGTGATATTTTCTGCATCTAAGTCTGCGAGTTCCCATTGATCAAACTAAAAAATAGACCTAAATTTTGAATATTAGCTATGGATGCCATGTATTTGCAACCTAGAGTTCCAAACTGCATTTTGAGCAATCAAACTTGGATGCGATACTAATACAATTTATGGATTTGCAGTATATATACATTGGTGTAATTACTTGTTGTACCGATAAAATTAATGTGTAATTACTTGTTGTACTAATGAAACTAAAGTTAAGAGATTAATTTCTCTTTTCACTTAATTTTTCTTTTATTTTGAAGAAATATGTACTGTTTAAACCTGCAAAAGCATGCAGAACATTCATGTTCATTAAACTTTGTGTGCTTATACTTTGATTTTTATATCTGTTCTTCTAAAATTTGTCCTTGTGCAAATCTGTTTTTCTTTTTTTAGTTCATTCTGCTTATGATCTGTATCAAGAGGAGGTTGGTTAGTTCAGAGAGGTAGAATATTTATATGGAGGCTATTAATTAGACGATTTATGTGAAGGTTATTAATACCCATTGATATACGTACATAGAGAAGACTACTTCATAAACATGTATGTACAGAAATGGGACAACAACGTTGCTAACTTATTACCAGATATGTTCAAACAAATTCAATCAAATAGTTGTGAATTCAATTGTTAACTGAATGTCCAACACCAGGACTGTGACCAGGCGTCGTCGGTCGAAACTCGTCAGCATGTTCAACCATACTCACTTTTTCATGTTGCATGTCGCTTGCATGTTTGCTTGATCTCTTCGTTGCTCTCAGGGTGTTATAGCATTTCTTGCATCCCTTCGCATGTCTGTTCTTCAAATGCCTTCCTTCAGCATGGAAAACTTCATTGGAGAAAATCAGTACAAGGACAATGACACAAGTGCATAAGAACTTGATCTGAGCCATATTGAGTATAGTAGCTAGACAAAGAATAAGCTAAACAGTACTCTGTTTGATTGAGTACTTAAGAAGGATACTTCACAGTTCACAGTCCCTTCTCTGCTCCAGTATTTATGGTGTTAAGAAAGTGACATCTGACGGGTCCAAACCATTTGGTAAAGATACCCCAATGTACCATGCGATGTGTATAAAAAACCTAGGCAAAGAGAATTTGGACGGTTTACTGATTGTCTACATGCCTCGTACAATTGTCATCGGCCCTTGTTTTTTATTATAGCTTTTCATTTACCTAACTAACATTAGTGCAAATTTCCATGACCTCCCTAACCACTTGCGTTTGACCTTGTAAGACCTAATTAACACATTAAGATTGCTTGCGTAAGTTACATTTAGAGAGCAAATGGTCATCTTATATTCCTAACATTATTTTACTCTGCTACCTTTCTTTGTATATTTTTTTTTCAGTAGATCCTGAACCATTTAGGCAGGATGAAATTTAACTGTTATACTATCTGCGGCAAGTCTTACCCTCTGGTGATGAGTAAAATTGTTATCCATTCCTATGATCTGGAAGATCGTACGTTTATAGTGGGTCGGTCAAAGTTTGAGATGCATAAGATTGCAATTATCCTTGAGTTGAGGGAGTTGACCTCTAAATAAATTCAAAGGGCACCTATGGTTTAAGGGACTGTCTTTGCTAAGGGATTTTAATATAGCAACAGACACATAGTACTATCTCTTCAAATATTTTTCATTTTTGGAAGATGGGTTGCAAGAGCAAGTTGATCTTTGCACCTCCCCACTATTCATCACATGGACCTCCCACTACCCATATAACTATTTGGTTGGCCTTGATGAGCTTACTATTTGTTTAGACCTCAATAAGCGTATCTTTACAACCAGTGAAGCAGCCCACCCTTCTGGAATCCCATCAACCCAATAAAGAAGGAAAAAATGTACAAAGAAAAGAAAAGCTAAAGATTCCCTTGCAGTTACTGGAAAGAAAGTCCCATAGCCTGGGGAATGAATAGGGGTTTTAGTTTACAAAAACCCCACTTTTTCAAGGCAAATTCATATCTAGTTTCTTATATTCTCTTATTCAATGTGATCTCTTTGAAGCCTACTTTGGTTGTATATGGTGCAAATGGGGTTTGGTTTTGAAGATTTTTTTGGTCTGTTAACTTTAAGAGATTTTGAGAATCACAATTTATTGATGGTGGTGATTAGTTTATCATCGACTATAGTTCATATATGCATATACAACCTGTGGGGTCTTTAATAAAGTCACTGCCAAGATAATCAACCATAGATTGTTGCAACAATAGTGCATAAAAACAGTATCTTTTGTAGCAGAGAACTTGATAAAATTATTCTAAATAATGGTGCAGGAGGATCAACACTGGATTGCAGGTCTGTGGTCTTCATCGTCTTACAATGGGAATCCCAATCTTTGTTGTTGTCATTTGTCTGGGGGATGGAATGAAGTTAAAGATCCTTTGTGTTTAACCAACAACATGAAGAATATTGGAATATTTCCAGAATCATTTTGGAAAAGGTTGCCTCAGTAACTCTTTTGATCTTTGATATTTAAGACAATATTGAGTTTTATGTTTTTAGTATATAAAAATTGCGCACCAATGCTAGTTAATTAATAACCACATGCCAAAGTTTCAATTTCACCATTAGAACTGAATACTACATTTGATATACTTAATTTGTAGTTTAAAGAAGTGTAGGAATAATTGTGAAAGTACTAAAACATGTTCTTTTTCACTGTCAAAACGATATTGATCTCTAGGGTTGCATTGAGATTTTTGTTATTACTTAATGCTTCAAAACTTGTATTATCACACATTCTTAAACACCACTAAGGATTTGAATCGAGGTCTTTTTAGCTAGGGAAGCAGGGGAGGCGGTCTGCATAGCACTACTCAGTATAAAAATAGGTAACCTAATAAACACACGTGAAATTGCACGTGCATTCCCCACCAATACTCCATAGAAATTCTCGAAATTGGGAGTATGTATTTCATGAAAGCTGATGGTGAATGGAGTCAGGTAGAATCCAAGTGCAGTAAAGATATTCTGTAGACAAAGCTTGGTTGGGCTCCTCTGAGTCGCGGAAGCATTTTTTTTCTAGTTCTTTTTCTATTAATGTGTCAGACAAGACAAGCTGTATTTTGCTATATAAAACCTTGCAGCAGAAGTGCCTTGTCTTCCACTTTTCCCTAATAAGGTCTCTATTAAAAGTCTCACTATCACTCAAGAATTTGTCTAATTGTAGGTTCTTAATTTAAAACAAAAAATGATTTCAATCACTTTCTTCTTAATTTTTTCCTGAAATTTTAAACATCTTTGCTAGGTAATAGTCAAGGTGGTTGCCACCTAATTAATCACCCATTCCCCTGTTTTTTGAAAAACCAACACCTTGAAATTTGGTTTTGTTAACCTTGTGAGTCCATTGGGTCTCACTAACCCTATGTAAATCAGTAGATTTACAAAATGTAAAATTTCAATACTTAGTTGATTCATTCCTGAATGCAAATAAGGTCCAGAATGAGGGTGAGCAAGAGACCCTGCCAGTGAGCCTGCAGGGTTAATTAGCAAACTTGCACATATGAGAGGGATGTACATGTAGTAGAAAATCATTGAAGGGGTGCTCGTTTGCTGGTTGAGTTTTATAGGTAACTTAAAAAATACATCATTTACCTATACAGTGTTTGTAAACTTGCTGTGAGTATTTTTTTTCTCAAGGGAAAAACGGAAACAAAAGGTGCAGTTTCTGCTGGTGAAATCGGCAGTAAATTTTTTGTGCAAGTACGTAATTTAATTTGTAATGTTCTGGCAAACAAGCATGCGCCCTTAATAATCTTTTTTCTTGCTCAATCTAGTCATAGTATATGGATATTTCATTTCTCAGATTGCAAGTTCAAAACAAGCATGCAGTAATTAAGAGATCTGTACTCCATGAAAACTCAAGGTGCTTGAATATATATAATTACTTCACATGTGAAACAATGACTTACCTTCACATACATACTCAAAGTTGTACAACTAACCAAAGAATTAATACACAGTGAGTGAAACATTCCTTCAGTTTTGTATTGAATGACCTATACCAGGGCTATGACCTGGTGTCGTAGGTCGAAAAGCTTCTACAAATCCGTCCATGGTATGCAATTTACTAGCTTGGGCTCGTGTCTCTTGTTTTGATTTTATTGCATTTTTTGCTTCAGAACTAGAACATTTCAGAGATGTTTTCTTCTTTGACTTCAAATGCCTTCCTTCAACAGAGAGAACTTCATGACTGACAATAAGTACAAGAAGTAAGATACAAGCACTAGTTATGTTCATGTTCTTTGCCATTACTATGGAGATGCAAAGAAAAACTTAGTATACCGTTGAGATACAGAGAAAGACAGAGCTTAGAGAAAGATAATGAGCTAATAGGTTGAAGAAATGGGATACTGATACCCTGTTCTCATCGATCCATGGGTATTTAAGGTGATTAAAAAATACTTAAGGTGCGCAAAAGTTTGAAAGGGTAGCATGTGAGGTCCCTAACCATTGGAAGATTCCGTGCACTTTAGTACTCTTTTAAGGCTTTCACCTACAAGGAATTTTTGTATTAGCTTACCTTGCAATAGAGTATGTAAACAATTCTGCATGTTCCATGCATGTAAACCTTTCTTTTCTTAAACCCCTTGTTTCACCAAATTATTACCAAGATAATATCACAGCCATCCATTTTTCGAATGATCATAGGAGCTTTTGTCGACATCTAGTACACCTCTTGAAGAGCTCAAAGGGCGTGGTTGGTTTAATTAGGGTTTCCAGGTAGGTATGTTGCATGGTAGTAGTATTGAAGTCATTTTTGCTTGAAAACAAAGTCTCTGGAGAACACAAGTTGGTCCTTTCTGTTCACATGTAGCAAAAAGGCAGGGGAGGATTCTTATGTTTTCCTAACTAAGCCTATAATATATATACATATATATATATATATATATATATATATATATATATATATATATATATATATATCTAATTGAATGGTCCCTGTTAGAGCACCTTTTGGCATAAACAAAAACAACTTTTTCTAAACCAAAGCCCCCAACTGGGTAAAACCCATTTCTTATTACCTGTTTCAACTAGCTAAAAGCATGAGATTCCATTGTAGTCATGAAGGTCATGCATGAAGTCTTCATTGGGCAAGCCTACCTGCAAGTGAGTGTTTTATTACGATTTGGTTAGGTATATATTTGCAGAGAATTTAAGGCATATGTAGTGCACTTGTAATCTTACCTCGTTAAATTCTCAGGTTTTCTGTCTAGATATTGTATGGATATCATATTATTTGGGGAGAGGGAGAAACAAAAGAATTTGCTAATGCATTCCTATAGAAATGGAAATATTGGATGATAATTTTCAATCGGATTACTTTCTTTTTATCTGTTTTCTTTCCTTTCCGCGTATAGTTGTCTCTGATGTA
This sequence comes from Berberis vulgaris, assembly GCA_963556465.1. Classification (NCBI taxonomy): domain Eukaryota; kingdom Viridiplantae; phylum Streptophyta; class Magnoliopsida; order Ranunculales; family Berberidaceae; genus Berberis; species Berberis vulgaris. Next base: position 16,360,130 of record OY747124.1, read on the forward strand.
AAAACTGACTGAGTAATTCAGTAATTGATATTTGGTAGATTAAGGGGGAAACAGAAAAATCACATTGATCGATTATTTCTACAAACTTTGGGGCTTCTAAAAGCACTTGCCTTTTGGATGCTTATGAATTGTGGGGAGGCATATGCATGGGATGGCATGTTGTAAGTGATGCTAACACAAACTGACCTAGTCATGCATGCAAGTTCATGTTCCTAATGGTAGAGGATGCCCGACCTAGCTACCCCACTCTGCCATCCTTACATGCATTGGAGGCAATTGATGGACATGGAAAAGCATGGTGCCATTGTTAGATACAGGCAACCAACAAGATGAAGAGGACATGAGGCAGGGGATTGGGCATTATTGTTGAAAATTAAACTTGACATTATTAAGGAATTTGAAGGGGCTACATTTATCCAAATTTAGGTTATAATATATCAAAGGAAAGCTCTGTCTGTCTAGTTTTCAAAGCTTCAAACGGTGCATCAATTGGATTTGTATTGAGAAAGGTATGACTAATTTACTACTGACTGTTCAGTGGTAACCGAAAACTGTGAAAATGTGTCTTTTTGATTTGTAAAAGTGTGATTGATGAAAAAGTGTCTCTTGAGTGTTCTTTTGAGTAGTATATATAGCCATGTACTCTAAGTTATGTTTGAATATAATAAAACAATCCAACTGAGTTGTGAAGTCCTCTTCTATTCCTTTCTTACTTGTGTTTTTGTTTTAATCTTGTTCCAACAAAGTGGTATCAGAGCTTGGTGCTAGAGAATGACTTCTAAAGGAGCCAATCTTTCTTTCCAATACCCACATCTCACCAAACTCAATTATGAGAATTGGGCAATTCGGATGAAGGTTATTCTTGGTTCCCAATGACAATGGGACATTGTTGAGAAAGGTTATGTAGAACCTCAAAATGAAGAGACTTTGAATCAAAGTCAAAAGGAAGCCTTGGAGAAAGAAAGGAAGAAAGATTAATGTGCGCTTACAGTAATCCATTAAGGATTATATGATGACATGTTCGAGAAGGTTGCCAATGAAACAAACTCCAAGCAAGTATGAGATACTCTTCGGAATTTCGTCATGGGAGTTGAAAAAGTGTGGCTTCAAACTCTAAGGGCTGAGTTTGAATTTCTTTTGATGAAAGAGAAAGAATCCATTTCAGATTACTTCACAAGAGTCTTGGTGGCGGTAAATCAAATGAAGAGGCTTGGAGAAAATTAGAAGATATTCGTGTTGTTGAGAAGATTTATCGTTCTCTTAACTTCAAATTCAATCATGTGGTGGTAGCCATTGAAGAGTCCAAAGATTTGGGTGCCATGTCAATCGACGAATTAAATGGATCCTTACGGGATTATGAAGAATTAATGAACCGAGACAAACAAAAACAAGTGGAGCAAGCACTGCAAGCAAAACTTTCATTGAAGGCTAAAGGAAAAACTTATGAAAATGGTGGAAGAGGCCGAGGTCGAGGCCGTGGTCATGGAAAAGGACGAGATGATCACAATTCTTCTTACGAGGGAAGATATCAAAATTCTTCAAGAGGTTGTGGAAGAGGAAGAAGAAGAGGCAACTATGAAAGATATAATGAAGTACAGAATGACACAAGTCAAATTTAGTGTTATTCTTGTGGAAGATATAGACACTATTTTTTGGAATGTTAAACCAATAACGTAGAAGCGAAGACAAAGCTCATCATGCACAAGGAAGATGTGGATGAACCCGCATTATTCCTTACGCATAAGGAAGAAGCCCGTGGCGATAAAAGTTTGTGGTACCTAGACAATGGAGCTAGCATCCACATGATGGGCAACCACAACAAATTTGTGGAACTTGACACCAAAGTGACAGACAATGTGCGCTTTGGTGATGAGTCGAAGGTGGAGATTAAAGACAAAGGCACAATTTTGTTCGAGACAAAAAATTAATGAGAGCCGTAAAATTATAACTAATGTTTATTACATTTCTTAAAATGGAAAATAATATTTTGAGTATTGGGCAACTTGTGTAGAGTGGTTGGAAAATAAACATGGAAGATTGCTTTCATGGGCTTAGAGATAAAAAAAAGGGAATCTTATTGCTAAGGTTTCTTTGACAAGAAATCACATGTTCGTATTGGATATAAAGACCATAGGAGCCATGTGTTTGAAGATGTGTGTTAAAGATTCATCATTGAGTTGGTACATGAGATATGGGCATCTAAATTTTGGAGGGCTTAAAGACTTGGGAGAAAAGAAGATGGTGAAAGGTATTCCAACAATTGATCACCCTAATCAATTATGTGAAGCTTGTTTACTTGACAAACATTCAAGAAAGAGTTTTCCCAAGTAATCCAACTCAATAGCCACCGAGCCACTTCAACTTATTCATGCGGATATTTGTGGTCCAACAATTATTATATGAGCTAGACTTCTAGAGGGACATTTGTTTATTAATGTTTGCTATTTGAAAGTATAGAGACCTTCTCAACCAAATTAATATCTAAAAATTAGCCCGAGCATATGCAATAAGCACTGACAAATGATTCATTCTTCTTAATTACTTCTACAATTGGCATAATAAAGAGGAGATTTTGAGCAAGAGTTGCAGAAGGGTGATAAGAGGACGCCATACCCAGTCCATGTCTGCAGAAGGGTGTTGCAAATCATAATGCAAAATGGAAATAAGATTTTCGGAATCTCCCAATAAAAACATGTTTTCCACTTCCGTGCTTGGATAAAAAGAAGAGCCGCCTCAGCTGGAAGACATTCAACCATAATACTATCAGTAACCTTTCCTTCAATAGAGCCTTCCACTTGAGCAAGGAACTAGCCTTGGAGATTGACCGCGGGAACACCAATTGCACCTTGTTGAAATGTGGTAAAGAAGCTAGCATCATAAGAAACAAAACTGTATCCGGATCCTGGTGGAGATGAATAGGTATGAGATGAAGGGATCTAGAATTTAAAGGGTGATTTTTGGCTGTTTGGATTTGAACATGAAGAAGTTGAATCCTGGTGGCGGCTAACTTAGTAAGAGGACCTTAATAGGAGAGCCAACCCGACTCAAAAAGGGTGTACAAGTCGCATATCATATTGCACTTGTATTTTCACTCGTATCCCCCTCGACTAGAAATTAAAATGAAAAAGTGGAGGGTGAAAACTTTTTATTTTGCCCCATATCCCTCGGCAAACTTAAGACAGGGGCAAACATCAGCTTAAATTTAGGAGTTATTTCTCCCTCATCCAATGGTAGAAAAATCCTTTTAAATTTGTTCTAAGGGAAGCTTTTTTACAACTTCACATTAGCGCTTAACCAGCCAATCAAAACAGCATACTCTACAAAGTAATGTCGACAAAGAAGAAACTCTGAAACAAAAAAAAAAGGGATCGGATCAGCATCAACAGTTCCCAAATCACAATTTTTATATGTTCGTGAATTATAGGTTTTCTTTTTTGAGTTTCAAGAATCTCAACGGTGGTTTTCTGTTCCAGTTTTGGAAGTTCAACATCAATTTTAGGCTTGTTTTTGGGGTTTCATCAGTTCTTGATTGCAGATAATTCTTGAATTGAAAACTGTAGGTTTGAATGGATATTTTGTGTTCTGATTTTGTTTTTGGACTTTAAAGTGTTGGAAAAACAATGTTTTGGTTAATGTTTGAAGTTTCCTTTGGTGAACTTGCACATGACGTGTTTGCGGAAATTTCCGTGTGTTGTTCTATGGATCTCAAGTTTTATAAGAAATCTCCAAGTTCCAAAAAACACTTTTGAATTGATCAACCCAATCTCTGTTATTATTATATGCTTAATCATTCAAACCTGAAATTCATATCATGTTACTGATTTCATGTGGACATTTATTCATAATTAGGTGCAATAGCGAATACAAAGCTAAACATATTACAAAAATTCAGTAATGTTCATTGTACAAATTCTGTGAGTAAATTGATGAATTTATTGATGTTGATTCATATTTAGGGCCTTAAGTGATAACTTTCCCATGCGTCTCTCCTTAATGCACTCATGGACATCAATGACAGAATTGAACAACTTAATCAAGCTTATCAAAGTATTGTAATGTGAGCCCCAACATGTATCACCGGCTCGTTTAAGATTTGATCATTGATTTTAACCACTTTCACTTGCGAGTTCACCACTATCAAGTGCTTTTAGAGTGTTAACAGATTGTGCCTCTAAAGGAATGTCATGACGATTACATGAGCCATCACATTTAGTGTAACTCAGTTTTATGTTCCACAAGCGACGACATGACCAGATGACATTTATACATGTTGTAGACGAACTTACATTAGTTTGTTTGGACGGAGCAGGGGCAAGAGTTAAAAATGAGAGCCATTTATTTGAACAGGAGCCAAATTGCAGACAAAAGAGGGCAAAAAAAAAAGAGTCATAGATAATTTAATTCTTAAAATAAATAGATAAGTATGATTAAAATAAAGTTTCAAATGTAGTACAAGAAAAACATACTTAATGAGTCAATGTTAATGCACATTTGATTTTGGTAGAAGCTCTCTGCTAGTTTTCATGTTCTGGTAATGTTGCATAATTACCTCATCATCGACGCCATTAAATATATCTTTATCAATATATGTAATCAAACTATCTGCCGTCCATTGATCTCCCATCTGATTACGTAATCAATTCTTGACAATCTTTATAGCAGAAAAAGCTCTCTCGACACTAGCAGTTGCAATTGGTAATATTAAAGCTAAAATTATAAGGTTATAAATCAAAGAATACAAAATGTCCTTATTTGTCCTTACCATCATCTCAACAAGATTGCTAATTGCTGTCAATTTCAAGAATTCACTATTCGACCTCACATTAATGATTAATGTTTTCAACTGATTATCAAGAGCATCAAGTTGTACTACTTCTGAGAAATCATTTAGATAAACTGAACAAAACAAATCAGTTTTCCCTTATCAAAATCCGAGAAGGAATCATTTGGATTCAAGCACGAAAGACATAAAAGTAACTCAGTATTCTTTTAATTGAAATGGTTGTTAAGATCTTTAAGTTGCAAATCAATAACAACATTAAATAATTGAACCCGATAATGATGCATGTTTGTCACCTTTTCAACATCACGTCGTGATCGTTCCCGAGAAGCATAAAATTCATCTAGGTTAAGCATTTATGTATCATCACTACACCACAAATGTTTATTCATAGTGTTTCAAAAACGCTATTGTAGGATACCATAGCATTTTAGTAAACGTTGTGCCTGCTGGAGCTATAATAGATACATGGTTATAATAGATACATGGTTATTTCTGAAACGCTATTGTTTATCTTTTAATAGCGTTTATGAAACGTTATTTTTTATCTTTTAATAGCATTTTAAAAATGCTATGGTTAATCCTATAATAGCGTTTAAAAAGTGTTATTGTTTAGCTTGTCACATCACTTAAAAAACGCTATTGTCTAGTTATCAATAACGTTTCTGAAACGCTATTGTCTTCCCTCACGTAGCATTTAACAAAAGCTATTATATTAGTTTCTATAGCGTTTCTTAAAGCCCATTTTTTATAGCACTCATCAAGTGCTATCAAATGAATTTTTATAACATTGATTTGTTTAACCATAGAAGATAATATTATGTAAAGCATCCAAATGATCCAAAAATAGATACTAATCAATCATCTCATAAACATACGAACTACCATCGCAATTTGAATACAATACAATAAAAATATTATCTCAATGACAACATTTGTCTCAAAAGTACTACACTATATCTCAATGAACATTTGTCTCAACTAACATATTGTAACTTCTCAATAAGAAGACAACGCTTAACTCACAACACAATATCCTCATTAGCAAGGTAGCTATGGTAGCTGAAAACAAACAACAACAACAGTTCACATAGTTCTGGTCCTGCACTCCAATTCGCCAAGCTTTTAATCCGCAATGGTGTGCATGTTACCATTACCACAAGTTTATCAGCTCACCGGCGTATTTTATCCAACAACACCACCACAAGAGTACTAGTTACCTCTGTATTGAAGTGTGAAGATGCTAATGGATCCAAGTATTCATTGAAGGTCTTTTTGTAGAACTCATTGTAATCCTCTGTAGGGACTTCCCTAAGGCTGCGAAGCTGAACACAAAACACACATAATGAGTCCCCTGAAACACAAATGAGAAAAATGTTTTACACTGGTATATTAACAATATACAAATGTAAATCAATATAAATGCTCACCCAAATGGGTTTGGTCTCACACTACACCAAAAATACCCATTAGCAACGGTTTTGAACCGTGGGGGTAACCCATTGTCACGGCTTAGAGCCGTGGGCTGTAGAGGCGTCGCTAAATCCCCAGTAACGGCTAAAAACCGTGGCAAAACATATTAGCAACGATTTTATGCTTGAGGACGGTTGATGATTTAGCCACGGTTATAAACCATTGCAAAAATGTTAGCCACGGTTTTAAGCCGTGGCCAGGAATAGCCACGGCTTAAAACCGTGGCAAGTCTTAGCCACGGTTCTAAGCCGTTGCAATATTTTTAGCCACGTTTTAAGCCGTGGCCAGTCCTAGCCACGGTTATAAGCCGTGGCAAATCATGGCCACGGTTATTAGCCGTTGCAATAATGTTAGCCACGGTTTTAAGCCGTGGCAAGTACTGGTCACGATTTTTTTTTCTTTTCCTGGTCACGGTGTTAAGCCAATGCAGTTCTACTGACAACGATGCAATACAAGCAATGAAGAGAAATTACAGACTGAAGAACTTGTAATTGTAATTCTGGATTGATGACAGTAAATGGAATGGATTGTATTCAATAAGAAAGCTAATTCGAGATAGCTAATCTCCTGTAGAGCAAATGCTCAAGTGTACAATTTTCTTACAAATCAAATGAATCCCTTTTTCTCTCTTATGCTCTCTCATTTATAGTACTACATTTATTGACAGCTAATTGACAACTAATCTAACAGAAATCCTTCCTAAACAACATTACATGTAACAACATAGCACTCTGCAACATATAGCAACCTGCTCCCTTTAGTAACAGCACTTGTGTTAGCAGCCTGCATTCCATTCAGCAACAACAACATTAGGTGATCTAAGCATTTTCAATTACAAAATATACTTATTGCAATTTTCATGTTGATATCTTACCTTCTGCCAACTGGAGATCTGAGCATTAGGTGATCTGTTGGTGGTTATGTGGCCAATGCCAGCGCTCCAAGAGTATCCATGATGAGATTGACCCAAAGAAGCTGCAGAAAGAAACAGTTCAGACGAAAATCAAACAAAGAGAAATTATGGTACAAGAAGCCATGAGACATACCTGCACTGCATTCAAGGGAACATTCCCGAAATAAATTGCAGCCACAACATTTATTACAAGAGTTGCAACATTAACTGTGAGCTGAAACTGTGATGCAACATTAACTGTGAGCTGCAACATTACAAGAGCTGCAACATTAACCGGATGTTCTATTCTTGAGCTCATCGGAGAGAACACCCACTACATCACTTCCTATCATTGTTTTTATTGGCATTATGGAAAGACAAATAGGCATATTAGTGTGTATGTGTGTGCTTGTGAAGACTGCGGAAACCATAACCATAATGGAGTTCACTGACACATAAAAACTACTTCTTAAATTACTTGTTAGCCTTCCTTGTGACGCACCCTCTAGAATTGGAGGTGTTATAACATGCTGAAGAGTATATCATAACCATTTTGTTGATCTTAAGCTTCATTTTCAACAGTGATAACATGGAAGTATGCATTTTAAACTTAGACATGACAAAAGTTACCCGGAGAAGGCATTGATCACTACACGGGTCCTTGTTCTCTTCAAGTCCACACCAGCTTGATTGCTTTTCACTCTGTAAGAGAAGAACTTGATTACATGAAAAACTGGAGATACATGAAAACTCAAAGAATAAACAAAACAATAAGAATCGAAGATAAGATAATTAAGTCAACAAAAAGCGGCATATAATTCAGTTAATGACATAACTTGAATATAAATGGATGCAGGTAAAAGCATATAAAAAAAAAGTTTTCATCGCCATGTTAAAGGCTTGTTATGCTATCAAAGCCCAATTGTTGAAAACAAATGTAACACAAGGAAGTATAATGAGCACTCGAAAGCTAATAGTATGCATTAAACAATACCTTCTCCCCAATAGCATCTTGAATAACACTCATGTGATTAGTCATACCAGCAATTGATGAAGAAAGTACCTTGATCACAAGCCTTGCCTACTCCTGGATTTCAGTTAGATGCTTCTAAAGTACTGAATCAGCATAATCAACAAATTGATAAGTTTAACCAGTCACAGCTTATGTGGCCCCATGCAGCAGCGACAAACTCTTATTAATCTACAGCTGCAACAACAACAACGACAGCAGAAAAAACAACAACAACATCAACATCAACAGCAACAGCAACAGCAACAGCAACAGCAACAGCAACAGCAACAGCAACAGCAACAACAACAGCAACAGGAGAAAGGATCCTGTTGGTTGTATTTTGGTAATTGGTTGTATAAGAAAAGAAGTCAGAGTTTGGGAATTGGTTGTATAAGAAAAGAAGTCAAGAAAGGAGAAAGGATAGATAGAGCTTACCACTTTTCTTGTATTCATCATTTCCAAACTTAACTCCTTGTAGCACAATTGCCTCTTCTAGCTCCCCAAAATCAAAAGCTGCAGATCCTTGTTGATGACTGATTTAAAAAATAACCAAAACCCATTAAAGATATGATCTCAATCTAGTGAATTAATCAAGGACATTAACACAAAATAGAGAAAAACTTCATTACATAACCAGCAGGGAATGACTAGAATAAAGTTAATACTTGCATACCTGACCTGCTCCAATATCAAAATAAGTTCCAAAACCCTCCCTGCTGTATCAACAAGCTACATAACCACAAACAAATTTACCTTCTTCACTAATTTTGCAGTAAGCCATTTAGCAGCTGGTGATGATGGGGCTTGTAACACTGCATCATATCAACCAGTTCAGACCTAAGTCATAGTAAGAGCGAAGGAAAAATATGCAACCTCTTTCAAAGAATACACAAGACAGGGAGGTACAACTAGATTCTTCAACTTCGTACCTGTAAAGTATATCCAAGTCGGCAGCCAGCAACAAATAGAAAATGTAATTAAAATAATTTTGAAATGGAGCTAACTGTCTGTTTTAAGCAGAAATCGCATGGGAAGCTTCTCCAATGTAGTTGAAAAGATAATATCCTTTTATGCAAGGGAGATCAACCCTTTATAGCATTGGTTTCCCATTCTCTTTATTTGTTTTGTTCTCTAAAACATTACTCAGAAAAGATAATATCCTTTTATGCAAGGGAGATCAACCCTTTATAGCATTGGTTTCCCATTCTCTTTATTTGTTTTGTTCTCTAAAACATTACTCAGAAATTTCGTTCATGCATCCATATGTAAATGGTAAAACCAGTATTCTAAAACGAGTAAGAGGTTAACTGGAAGGACATCCAAACAAGAAACAAAAATTTGACTGCAGATTTAAATCTAATCAGACAGCAGCTGCTAAATGAATCAGTAAATGAATCTAAACAACCACGGCCATATGCACTAAAGCAAGAGCGAAGGAAAAATATGCAACCTCAATAGTAAGATTTACCTATAAGTTGCATTTTTATGTTAGTTTAGAAAACACAAACCACAGAAAGAAAGTATAGTTTATGTTAATTACCTGGAACCAGTTTGGGTTTTCAGGGCTTTGTTGAGCGGCAAGAACTTCTACAAATCCTTCGTTCTTGTATCCTCCCATGTTGCTAGCGTATGCCCTTGAAAGATGACGATTAAGAGATGCAGAATTGAATTGCGTAAGGACATAGATCTTTGAAACATTACTGTTCAAACAGTTGCTCACGGGAATATCAATCAGCCTATAGTTTGCTCCCAAAGGAACAGCGGGCTTTGCTCTCTTCTTGGTGAGAGGGTATAGACGAGTACCAGCTCCACCTCCCAATATAATTCCTAGAACACTCTGCAGCAAATTACATAGACCAAATTCAGTTCACTGCACACCATAAACCACCCTATACTCATGACTTAAACTTAAACAGACATTGCAGATACTGAAAGTAAGCCAACAACACAAGTAGCACAAAGTGCAAGGGCAACATGTTAGAGAATGGTTATGAAATGCAGCTGCTCGTCTTCATCTGTTCATGGTTATGCTCAAACATAACAAAAGAAAACTAGCTTATATGATCTCTATTTAAACATAACAAAAGAAAAGATGTTTACACTATAAGTACAAAAAAATAAAATAAAGAACAGATTCAAACTAGCTTATATGATCTCTATTTAAACATATTTTTTTAGCTTATATGACATAACAAGAATTATTTGCTTGCTTTATTTGCTTCCTTGCATAAAATTTAAAAGAAAAGGAACCAAAGAAACAAGAAGCTAGTAAGAGCTGCTTGCTACAGCAAGCAAGCTGATCAAGTTAGACTACCACGTTTAATTACATGAATAGAAACTTAAGTACCATCATAATTAGTAGAAAATTAAATAAGGAGAAGATGATCATAAATGATGGAAAATTATCTTCTCCTAGATCAATTTATTGGGTTACCATAGGGAGGTGCATCAACTCCTCCAAGCAATTCACCACCAGAGGCCGCAGCATAGACATCAGATGGATCAATAACTGGAGATGAAGAAGAAGGCGCATTTCTTCCATTGACATTGACACCACCATTACCACCTCCTCCCAAATGCAAATCAGATATATTTGGAAACCCTTCTCTCCCTTCAATCCCTTTATCATAAAGAAAACCTTTAAACACATGCCCACCAATCTTCACTACTGCTTGGTATGCATACTCATCTTCTCCATCATCAATGGCTGTCACTCGCACACACTTGAACACTGCCGGTGCTCGCACTTGCCTTGGCAATGTCTCTTTAAAACTTGCATCTGTACATACAAAACAAACATCCATAAGATCACAAAAGAGAGAAAACCATTCAACGTGTATATACATATGAAAAAATATGAACAAGAGAATATAGTACATCCCATTGTTCAACTTGTCCTGATCCATAGATCATAACAAGAAAATCCATTAAAACTTCTTTCATGTATACATTTATAACAAGAGAAACCCATTTCAACTTCTATTGATATACAAGACTTGCATCAAAAGAGAAATCTATTTCAACTTCTTCTGACCCTATAAGACTACATCAAAAGAGAAACCCATTTCAACTTCTTGTGAACTATAGTACTAATTTGGATTTTTCATGTATAAGATGTGAACAACAACAGAAAACACTCATTTGAACTTCTAGAATAGGGTGCCTTGGCTTCCCCATACAGAAAACCAAAAACAAACTGACAAAATCCTCTTTCTACTCTAGGACCTCCAAATCACACCCTAGAATAGGGTGCCTATTAAGGTGTTTGGACCCTAATTGCTCCTTATTATAAAGCAAAATTATACTCAAATATGAGGATTGAGCAAATTCTGCACATTGTGTGGCCAGTCATGCTGCAGACTTGGCATTATTTCTGTTAATCAATCACAATTAGATGTATAAGTCCTGCATTTTAGTTTCAAGCCAAAATAACAAAAACATCTATAGGTCCTGCTTAAATGTTCAGGTTCATTAGAAAAATTTTGATCAGTAAAACAAGAATACTCTTGTACAAGAATACTCAGATACCTACATGAACACAAGCAGTACACTTCAAATCCATACTCTGCGAGAATCAATAACATAAGAAAAACTTCAATCACATTAGTTGCAGAGATATTATCACTGTTTTAATTTCTTTTTGGTTGTTTCTCAATTCTCCATGCATGCATGCACAGTTTCTGAATAACTACTAGAATTTGTTTCAGCCATTTTGGTTTTTTCCCAATACTGGAAAGTGGATTTTCCATGATATTCTGAAGCACCAAATGTCAGATTTTCCATGTGTCTTCAGTTTTATTATGCTAACCTGATTGTGTAGATAATATCCATCTCTGTAACACCCCCTGGTATAAAAAATATAGAACTAGTAAGTAATAAAGAAAAAGGAAATAACTTTTGCAATACTACGTGACTGGATATAGACATAATATAAAAGAAAAAATCCAAAATCATGCGATTGAGAATGTATGAGTTTTAACAAATCGGAAAATTGTAGTTACTGGTATTTTAATAAGTACTTGATCTTATAATCCTCAAGAAGCACACATAAACCATTGGACCCTTGAAATAAGTTTATGCATCTTTATAATGAATCCAACAACAATATTTCCAAACTTTGATTTTCAATATTCAGATTTTTTTCATTTTAGTATCAGCATTTACTAAATCCTTTAGTATCACCTATGTTAAGGCTTCATTTTTAGTGCTTCGAACATACATGTTCTAAACTCCACTCACCTACCCATGAGTCTGGACCAAGTACGTCATGTAGACTGAAAAGCCAATCAACATTGTCCATGGCAACAAACCACTTTATCTTGCCTTCAAGCTTTTAGAATAGATGGCAATTTAACAAAATTTGATTTGTTTGAATACTATTTTCTCTAGCTATTATATTAATTCAGCCTTATACTATAATTTCAGTAAAAATGATATTATAATACATTATGAACGCTAGAAGACCTTTTATACTTTTCATGCATAAAGAAGAAGAAAAGCTTGATGTTACAAAGTGTTTGATATGATCAGCATATATTTCCCATGCCATCAATCACTTTTCATGCACCAAAGATGTTGCGATTCCAAAGATTGAAGGAAAATATTTTCCTATCATCCAATCTGACAAGTTACGATTTATGTTTTTATCATTCTATTTCCAAAAGCTGAAATTTCAATTAAGAAATAAGGTTTTGCGACTCACTTGAACCCTAGCTCTTTGAAGCTCTTGTTCAAGCTCAGTGAGCTTGATCCTACTTGACTCAAGCTGCTGCACATAAGCCTGACAAAGAAAAAAAAATAAAAAAAAATACTCAATCAATAAATGTTGATCAGAGAATCACAAACAGTAGTAGAGTGTTGTACAACAACAAACAATTAATGGTTTATCATTGACGACTAGTCTACAAATGAACCTTCTTTCCGAGTCTGCTTAGCAAGCCTTCTCAATGTCTGTTGAAAACATAAATGCAACGTCAAATGATGTCTACAACAAAATCTGCAAAGTTTGAACACTATCTGTCTCATAAATGAGTGATCACGATGGAGATAATAATCAAAGTACAACATACCTTGGGGACTGGTGTCTTGGGTCCTTCATGTTCACATCTTGATGTTGGCCCCTTTATGTTGCCTTCTCTCTACCAACAACAACCCCACCAAACTCAAATATTAGAAAATGATAGAAAATGGGATTTTGTTGCAGAAAAAAGTGGGTTTAAGTAGTTTATACTTTATACCTTGACTACTTTAGATTGTTCTTGATGAGGTTCGATGCAGCCTTGTTTCTTGTGCTATTTGCCATCTCCATGGATGGTTCTGAGGTCTTCTTCAAACCACTACTTGCCGGAGAGCACATACAACCACCACTAGATGTCGCCGGTTATTGCAAAATGCAAAGTAACTCAGCCAAACTCAAAATCCAAAAGTTTTTAGAGAGGCAATTTTGCAACCATTTGGCTTAAAAAAAACAATGAATGCAGTGCAATATAACTCACCAGTTTGCATGCAGGATAACGTTGATCATTGACTGGTTGATCAATAAGAGAATGCAACTTCTGCTTAATGTCTAGAATTGTCTCTGTTGGATCAGGTTGCACAAAATAGGTAGTCTTATCGCTCTTGACACGATACATAGCCTACAGTACAGATACAAGTTCATCAACTCGAACTCCATAGTCATAGGTTAGTTGATCCTTCTCCACTAACAAGTATTTCTTTCATCCCTTGATAACTTTTTGTTTTACTTTGACAGTAATAATCAAACAGCCCATTGTAGCAACATAAGCACATATCTTCATTTTAATTTTTTTTTTTAAAAACCCACCAAAGATGGGTGGTTTTCCCTTTTAAGGTGCTTCAATGATTGTTTCTTGTATTTATTTACATTTTACACATTAAAATAAAAAAAATTTAGACAACTTTGATTGTGAATGATTCTAGATGCTCTAATAAATCTATTACATTTTAAAACCTCTATAAAATTAGAGGGGGAGGGGGGAGATCAGCAAATTGAACTGAATCGGAAGGACAAACATATACATTGTAGCAGCCAACTACTTTATCTTCCAATAGGTCTTAATTAGATGCAGCAGTAACATTATTCACATAAAACTACAACATAAAATGCAATAATCCTCAATCTAATAGTAAGAGAAGGGATCCAACTATGCACCTTTTCTAACAGTAGCTTTTTCTGAGACCTAAGTCCACAAAGAACTGAAGAAAGCTCTTTCCCAAGGAGATGAAGGCGGGAGCTTATCTGATTTTTTTTCTATCTCTTTATCGTTAACTTTCTCTTGGTCACAAGAGTTTAGGTCAGTCCCATTTCTAATTTCACTTGCAGCCTTAGCTACCATCTCATCGTCAGTAGAAACATATTTTATAATTTCATCAGTTGATACTCATAGTGATCATGAAAAACAGTAAAGTAAAACAAAAGATATGAAAGAACATAGACGCCATCCAAAACTATTATTGGATACCTTCAAATTTCCTTTTTGAGGCCGCCCGCTGATAGCTAAATGCCCTCCATGTATTAGGTTTCAAAGACATTGCACCAGAGTCATCTAGAAATTCCACACTGGAGCTTTCTGACATCGATGGTTGGCTTATTTCATTCTCACGAACTGTATTTGAGAGAAATCAATATAACACGCCGGGTCAGAGAATCCCAACTTGAGGAAAGAACCTCAAACATAACAAAAGAAAACTGACACAAAGATCTCAACCCCTAACTTGAAATAAAAACTAGATGTATATGCCAGCCCAAATATGTCTCAGACATTAATTGAATACAGATCCAACATATGTTCAAAGTGGAAAATAACTTAGGAAGAACAAGACCAATCACCAAACATATCTACTTGTTTCAAGAAATTATTGAATGTAATAAGATGATTATCAAAAGAATAAAAGTGAAAGAGAATCAATGGGACAGCCTGAATCAATGGGACAGACTGGATGGATCAAATTTTATAACCTTAGTGGACTCAAAGATTACAGAAATAGTTACATATGCAATTATGATAATGTTTCACTCGCTGAAGTTCTCAAAATCTTGAAGAACTATAGAGCAAAATGCAGCTACTTCTCTCTGAGTGTAACTCATCTTGGTTGTCACTACTTCGTTTCTCTCTCAAACTAACACCAAAGGATTGATTTCGTTCTTTCTCCAGCCGTCTCAAGATACCTTCAATTCCTGCCTCTTCTTCACTCTCCTTCCATCTGGAAGAAAGAAAGAAAATGAATAGTTCAGCATTTTGAGAAAACTATTACTGAAATAGATAAGATTTAAATAATCAAATGTGTATTATAGGCAACATTACCTGCCCAGCGATGAAGGCACTGAAGAAGAAACACCAAAACTTTCATAGTCAACATTCCCCAAAGAACCATTTATACCACCATCAAATCTCCCTTGATGGATTCTACTATCAGTACTCAGAAACCCATCGTCAAGTTCCTTTAGAAATCCTAAATTCAACTCCAAAGCTTGAATGCCATCTTCTTTAATGGTCTGTTCCACATCCAAATCCCACCCAGATGAAAGCCATCCACCTTGTTTCATAATTCTATCCACTAAATCCATCCTTCCCCCTTCAATCAAATCCTTATTGCTCGGGAAAACGCTGGGTTTCTTAGAATTCTGCATGAACTCCAAAATTTACGCTTCTAAAGCAGAATCCCCTTCACCCTCCCAACCCTGGCCTCTCTGAGACAAACCAGAACAAGAACTTCTATCAAACAAAAGAACTGAACTCCCAAAACTCAGCTTCTCAAACCCAAACGAAACTGTATCTTTAGGAACAACAAATTTTAGGGTTTGAAACAAAAAAGTGCAGAGTTGGGGGGAGATGGAGCGGGAACCCAAATTTTTTTCGCCCGCGAGAAATCGAATCGACTTGGCAACGGTTTTAAGCTGTTGGCCATCATAGCCATGGTTTTTAGCCTTGGCAAACAAACCAACGATTTAGAACCGTGGCCAAGCCTTTTTTTAGCCACGATTTTAGGCCGTTGGCCATTATAGCTACGGTTTTTGGCCGTGGCAAATAAACCAACGGTTTAGAGCCGTGGCCACCTCCGTGTAGCTAAATAGGCCTTTTGGTGTAGTGTCATTAGCAAGCTCCCAGTCCCAGTACTTCTCAACTACTGTCTTAGTTTTTTTTTTTTTTTTTTTTTTTCTGCTTCAAGCAAAAAAACCTGCCAAGAGTTAATCCAAATTGTTGCATGCTAACACTAATCAAAGGATAGTGGAAAATAATTGGAAACACGAAAGCTACCTCTGTCTTTCCCTCTTCTCCATCCTTTTTCACTTTTGCTGGATCTTCATCAACCTCAACCTGTAATACATTCTATTAGAACAAAGCCAAAACTTGTGCACAACAAAGGCAAATGAAAATATCAAATTGCTTTTCCTACAACTAATTTAAGGGGGAAAAAATAACACCAAGAGTATATACCTCCTTTGTGTATCCCTTCTCTTGCCAGGTATATATAGGGAAAGAAACAAACTGTGAATAGTTCTTCAAAAGATTTTGTATCCTTTCGGGATGGGCAAATCCTTTGTCATCTTGCTGAATTAAACATAAATAAAGTATTAGCATTAACAAGATAGTTGGATGTCAGGGGACAAGGCAACCGGCCACAACACAAGAAACACTGCTAGCTGACCTTAAGATGTAATGTAAGTCTGGTTCCTCTAGGAAGAAGCTTTTCAGGGTCTGTCTCCTCTCTAATAGTATAGGAGCTGGCATCTGCCTGTCCTTCCCAAACATATTGCTTATCCGATTTGGGGCTTTTGGTTGAAACAACAACCTAACAATTAGTTTCAAATTACCAATGATAAGCATCACAGTCAACCAACGAAAGGATAAACCAAGAAGTTAAATTTAACAAATACCCGATCGGAAACCAAGAATGCAGAATGAAACCCCATGCCGAATTGACCTATTAATTTGTTGTCGCCGCCAGAATCTTTACTATCCTGTGAATGCATCTAAAGTGTTAGTTACACAACGTTGAATCCACTGTGTCAGGAGAGAGAGAGATGTAGGTTAATTCATACCATCACTGCCTTCAAGAATTTAGCAGTTCCACTCTGTGCAATAGTTCCAAGACAGTCAATGAGTTCTTGCCTGGTCATCCCAATGCCTGAATCACTGCACAAGACAAAAAAGAGCAGCTTTTAGGATAACAAACTCCATTTGCACTATTCAGGACAGTTCAGTTATATTGTAACTCGAGAAACTTACGTGATAGTAATGATTCCATTATCTTTGTCTGACTGGACACGGATGTCAAGATCCTCAGCATCCTTCATTAGCCCAGGTTCTGTAACACTCATAAATTGTAGCTTGTCCAAAGCAACACTTGCATTATTGAAGTACAATGTTCATCAAACATTAGACATGAAAACACAACAACGGTTATCCAAAACATTACGAATGAAAGTTGAATACCAGGAGTCCATCAAACTAGATTTCATTTTATATAAACCTTACTTTGTAACTATGCTATCAGTACCAATGCCTAGATCTTGACTCACACTTATGGAACACGCGAGTGCATTTTTTATACAAACTTGGCTCACACCTTATATCCAACTTCAGGTTGCTCAATAAGAATATAGTTCGCGCACTCAAGATGTTCCAACTCATTTCTAACACACGATGTTTTTGTGATCCATCCAAATTTTCTCCACAATGGAAGCTCATCATATACAATATGAGGAAGTACATAAGACAAGATAACCCTCGCGGATTTAAAAAATCACAATAGGTTTCAACACTAAAAATGACTAATAAGTTCAAAACATAAAGGCTCAACTTTTCTAGAACAACATCTACTGATCACGAATAGTGATGGAATAGTTGAGAGGAAAAATTACCTAATGAGCTCTCGAAGGAAAACTTCTTTGTTGATGTACAAGCTATGCACAATGAGGTCCATTAGATGGCTAACCTGACCAAAGATAGAAGATGTGTCATATCAATTTACCCCACATCACAAAGTATCAGAGGAAAATATTCTGTGTGCACCAAACACATTGCAGAGATATACTTTTGCTTGATACTCATACTTCTTAGTTGGGGGGTCAGATGAATCCTTGAGTGCCAGAGGCATTATGTTTGCTTGCTACACATAATACAATCTGCTTGACAACTCAGACAAGTTGATATCAGGCTGCACAGCCTATGCAAAATCGAGAAATAATTAGTTGAGTAACAACAAAACTAATTTCAGATCAGTCATGGCAACATAAAAAAAAGTCATAATCATCAATATGAAATTTGGAATATTATGTGTTTCATAAAAAAAAAAGTCATAAAAAAAGCCTTTGGTTGGTAACATGAATCAGTTCTCTATCTCAAAGAAATTTGGAGTCTCTAAGCCCAACTTGATGAGTATGACAGTCAAGTTGCCTAATGTAATCTACGACCCAAACCAGATAAATAGATATGTATTTTCCAAAAAAAGAAGTATGAAATAAAACTTTTTGAAAATTTGATGTTTATATTGCCTTAAATTATTTTATATTTTAAACAATCAGAACAAATTACTTCAGTCCAAATTCTGGACAAAACAACTGCATCAATATACTACCAGTATCACTACTAAACCATATCCCAAAGATTAAAAAAAAAAGTCTCAAATAAAAGTAAAAGAATATGGAGTTTAACCTTCACATTGATGTATTGGATGTCCTCCACTCGAAACTCTGCAAGATTATTCTGCTTTTCTCGTTCAAGGACAACAAGAATATTGTTGGCCAAAACATGTTCCTTGTTTTGACTACAAATTACCGTTAAATAAATATCTCTATCAGTAAGATATGTCTTGGGGGGGGGGGGGGGGGGGGGGGGGGGGGGCTGACCCAAATAAGAATACATGTAGAAAGAAGATTGAGAACTAACTCGAACAACATGAATAACTCCCTACAACAAGCACATTTTTCTATCTTATAAATTTTATAAGAAAAAATTATTAACAATATGACTAAATAATTGAAAAGACAAATTCAAACTTCAACCACACGACACCATTAATTGATGAGAAAAATAGCATGTGTTTAACAAGCTTTATGCTAATACAAGACGATCCAACAGTCCCTAGTAGGTCTCCTAACAAGTGTGTTGTTGTTTCCACAATACCTTCAGAGCTACATTATATGTGCAGACCATCACCGCTGAAGGAAACCCTGGATTAGTTATCTTTTGCTCAAACTAATAGAACATATCATTGTACATTCCACTCAGTCTAGAACACCGCTCAGCTGTATCTTAAAATTTCATTGGGTAATGTAACATTCTTATAGATCAATCCCACATAAAAAACATAACAGAAGTGTCTCAATTTTTTTGTGGTTATAAGTTAATAATCAACTACTGAATTTGTTACCAATCATAACTAAAAATAAAAAACTACAAAAGGACATTAGCACAATTAAAACAGATCATACTATCTTGAGTTTCCACGAAGAGAACAAAGCACCTGCATCAATCAAATTCAAAATACTAAACAACCAAAAACATTCACCTCGCTGCGAAGATAACCTTTAATTTAGCTTCTTAAACATGTATGTCTTTAACCAATATGAGAAAGAACTCTTCACCTTGCTGCTCCTAAGCGGGTCAGACCTGCCATATTTCAGATCCCCCTAACTCTCATAAGTATAGAAGAAGAAAGTATACATAAAACAAGTATTAGCAGCATACCTCTCATAACTTGTCGCTGGAAACTAACAAGGCCTCGGTTATCCAACCCAGTTGTTCTGCTCATCACATCGGCAGGCTTTATATCTTGTCCAAGCAAGCTGTCTCTGTTAGCAAAGTTGGACATGTTCAGTGTCCAAGCCATTTGACTGGCTTTCGATCTCAAAGTTGCAAGCACGCCATCTCCTTGTATGTTTTGCATTACAGATAATTTTAATGACAAAAAAAACAAACATTAGCTTCAAGAGAGGAGTGTTGAAAATTCAAAGAGTAATCTTTGTTAAGGAGTGATTTAATCAAAAGTGTTATTTTCTTCAAAACATATGGCGTGTAAACACGTAAAACTAATGACACATGTTGATTAATTTCTCAAGGTGCCATGTGAAAAACCTTTTCTTTGTGCCTAATAATAGATTAGAATTATAAACATACAGCCAAATGACAACACTAGAAGAAAGAGCATGAAAATGGTATCTTAGTATTTTACACTATATGCTCAACGACTATCGAAAATTTTTAACATGCATCGGCTTCATCACCTCCCTTTGGAGTGGATGCTGCTTCTTTTGTTTTTGTTTAAACCTCAGGCTCTTTAGTATCATCTTCCTATTCCACTGTTTCACTGTCGCATCAGGGCTAACATTCAGGTTTGCTTTTACTGAATTGTAAATACTTGATACAAAAATAAACATGAAATTGGCCACAATAAAGACACGCAGACACAAATATTTTTTTGTTGAACGGTGGATAATGGGTTCAATACCAAGACCCCCATCAAACCCCACCATTGGACACTCTCAAACATGCAAACTAAGATGAAAAAAAAAACTCTCGATCTGATAAAAAACAAACAATCAAGATGAAAAGTTGGATGAATCAACCAAACATGAAACAGAGAAATCAGAAGAAAATAGACACAACCATTTTTTCACAAACCAAGACATTGACGCGATTTCAAACATTAAGTGTGTATTAAGGAAGAAGAAAACAAAACGCAAATTAGAAGCATATCATGCAAGAAAGACTCACAGGATTCAAGTGAATGAATGGAAACAGTTCCAAAACCGAATCCTTCTTAATTACACCAATTTGATCTTCTTCTAAAAATGAAGATTCCAGATCAAAACCTAATATATATTCTAAAAATGCAGATCCCAAATTAAATTAAAAATATATATGTGAGTAATAAGTCACAATACTTACAGGCAACTAGAAGCATATCATCATGAACGCAAATTGCACCCAAGATGATTAAAACAAGACTAAATTCAGGGAATATGTAAGCATTGTTTGATTGAAGTAACAATATGGAAAAAGGGAAGTATCAATATATAGGTCAGTCTTTGAATCACAATCTTGGTTGTAAGAAGAAATATCCACTTAAAATATAAACCGTTTAAAGGGAAGTATCAATATATTTTTTGTATGTTATTATTTTTTATTAAAAAGTTATTCATTTAATCATAGATGTATAGGATTCACTTAACAATATCCACAATAGAGTTAAGTTTTTTTTTTAATTTCAAATATCTTTCATTTAAATAATAGTCAATGTGGTCTAGGAATCCAAACTAAAAGTTGGACAAACTTGAGACACAAACTCAAAGCTATTATAAATTATGGGACCCAAAAGAAAATGAATCATTTTTCCCTTTTTTCACTACAACAAAAATGAACATTAATAGCTTTTGAGAATAGCGGTTTTTACCAAACAGCTATAAAATTCTATTGAAACAGTAAAACAGCTATCAATATCCAATTTTTGTGCGCTAAATGAAATGTGATGAAGGCGCGGGATTGATTTCGCTGGGCGCCAACTATCCCGCGCAAATCGAAAGAAAAAACTAAAAGCTAACAAAGAAGAGGGAAGCAAGGAAGAAGAATCCCGCTCGATCTGTCTCCCTCTCCCTCTGCATTCTGCTCTCCCTCTGCATTCAGCTCACCCTCTCCGATCGTTCTCCCTCTCCCTCTCCGATCGCTCTCCCTCTCCCTCTCCGTTCTGCTGTCCCTCTCCGATCGCTCTCCCTCTCCGTTCTGTTTCTCCCTCTCGAACGTGTTGTACTCATCGCCGTACTAGCTGTCGCTCTCCGTTTCAGGTTGGTATCTGATTCTCAACACACTCACTCTCTCCTGCTTTGCTTTCACCGCAAACCCTAACGATTTTTAATTTGTATCATTTTTTGTATCAGTTTATGAAGTGATTTATATCAGTTCATGAAGTAATTGTGGAAGTGTTTGGAAGGCTTTGAAGGATCAGTATTTGTATCAGTTTTGGTTGATTGAAGGATCAATTTTTCAGATAGGTAATTCTCGAATTGAAATTTTTTCCCTTTCCTCTTTGATTTCCTTATTAGAGTATTAATTTGGTTGAGTTGTGTAGTTCTTCATTTTGAGTAAAATTCCTGCATTTTTCTTGAAATTTCTTAGGGTTATATGTTTCTTTCTCATTCTGATTGAGAGTATAATTGTTGGGTGCATTTTCATGTGGAGCAAGCTATTTATCAATCCTACCCAACCTCTGCAAGCTATTTTCCTCTGGTTGTGCTCATTTTGATTTGTCAGATGATTTTTTTTTTAATGAAAAATTGATTTAGAGACTATCTTCCTCTCAATAGACCATAGCTTCTCTCAAACGAAGTGAGTCCCAAATGTTTTTGTTGGACCTGTATGGTTTGATCAGTAGGATGATAAGCTTTGAGCTGGTGTTTTTCAGGCGGGCCTTTTGCAAGTGCAGGACTATGGAATTAGTGTAATTAGTGGTTGTAAGCTTAAGAATGTAAAAAGTATCTAGATTAAGCACTATTTTTCAGTCTCGTGTCTCAAGAGGGGCCATGAACTTGGACGCGAGCCTTCCTCTTCTTGTTTCTGTTTAATAGTAATATATAGATATCTTATTATTATTATCACAAAAAGAAAACATTGTTTGTGAGTGAGGCTGTCAAATGGATCAATTTTCCAATTTAGCTTTACCTTTTATTGTTAGTTTAGAGTTCTTGTTCGTAATAATACCATTTTAAAGTTTCTAACCATGTACACCATTTAGGAGAAAACATGAGTAATTCCTCATAAACACGTAATTCTTACTTTTATACAAGTACATACCCTGCAACGCTTTAGGGAGTAAGGTCTTAATATCATACATATCGACTAAATCAGCAGAATGATTCCAACTTTAGACTCCTTTAGTGATCAGGACCTACATTTTACATTCTCTCTTTGCATGAACCTCATGAGCATGTTTGTTGTTGCAACCAAAAGGGCTGCAGAAGGCCACTAAAAAAAGCTTTAAAATCCAAAGTTCCTATCTCTTTTTTCATCTCCACCATTAAAGTTAAAATTCCTCCAAGCAAGAAAGAGCAAAACCTTCATCCTCCCAATTCTCATCTTTGGCTTTCTTAGGGGTTTCAACTCATAGGATTCAAAAATTTACTTATAAAGAGCATTTTAATCAGAGAAAGTAAGGTGGGGAAGATGAGGAATAATTCTGTAAAAATAGTATTTTTGAGAACAAAGTAGCCGATGGGGGCATCTTCTTTTGGTCCATGCGTTTTACTGTCATGCGTCTCACGTGTGATCTTTACATTTTAAAAATTATTCAACTTTTGCTTAACTTCTTGTTTTTATGTCATTTTTACCGCTTAAAAGTTGCTTGCTCATCAACCCAAACTTGTGTTCATATTGCTCAGTGTATCAAAATCAAATATAACATTGGTTAATCCTGACAAAGTGTGATTATGGAGATAAGAATGAGTGCGAATGTGACAGCGCGGAGGTAATGAGCTCAAGACATTGAGGATCAAGACACATTATGAGTAATTGCTTTGCAATTTCAATATATTTTTTTTCTTTTGTTAATTAGTATGGACATTGAGTACTCGCTAATCTAGTGGTCTTTTCTAGGGTTACTCATAACTTTGAAAAACTGAGGCCAGGCAGAGTAACTTTGCAAATCAATAATATTATTGAGTTAAATAAACGAACCACGGAAATCTGGTTGTATGATTTGGTATGATCAATTGATACCTATCCAAATTGCATAGGAACCATGAAGCTCTGGCAATCTGACACGTGTATATGCTTCCCCATCGTAAATAGCTTTTAATCTGTGTGCCGGTGATATCCGTAAATTAGCCTTTTCTTTTTTATCAAGAATTTGTTTGGCATGTCTCATCCAATCATGGCTACTACACTCTAGATTTCTAGTATTAGAGCTTTAATTCATTTTTGTAATACGAGGAAAACAGTTCCAAGGGTCTACCTGTCATTGATCCCGACTAAATATGCCCTCTCACACACTATGCTAAAAATAACTTTCTTGCTTGAAAGAACAATTACAGTGACAAGCATTTGTAACTTTGTAAGGGAAACTACCATCATGCAGCAGATACATTTCACCAACCCCGATATTATCTGCTTCAGTATTTTCATCCTAGTGTTTACAAGAATCAATATACAAGTTAGAATCCTTAAGAGAAGATGTTACAGTGGGAATGTAAGGGTTAAACATTATTTAGGCCCGTACTAGATTCTGGTTCGCTTAGATTGGGTGTACTTCTGTTAGAGATCCTCTTGGTAGGAACTAATGGATTGTTTTCCTCCTCATCAAGAGCCACTGTTCTGTCAAAGTCATCACCCTTGAATACGGGATGAACATAAGCGTCCTGGAGATAGTTTTTCAAATTCAAGTTTGGCTAAGTTGCTCGCTCCAATGTGTCCTTCACCATTGCTTCCTGTGATTATAACCATATAAGAACCATTCACTGACTACTTCTAATGACCACACAAATGTGCCATCAATCGAAACATGGTAGTGCATGGACAATGACAAGGATTTGCTACTAACCTGCAGAGGAAACTTCACGAATGCTGATTCAAACTGGCCTTTGCATAATCTATGGAACCAGATGGTCAAGACAGGAAGTACAATGAGCAATGGTGTTGAATACTTGGCACTTTTTGTAGTCATCAACCCCAGCAGGAGAAGTTGTGCTATAATCATCCCAATAATTACTCGTCGATGCACATCTGGCCAGAATGAAGCTCCACTCTCATATTTTTGGTCATACACATTAATTATCTAGCAAAAAACAAAAGAAAAATGTTTGAAGTAGTGTGATGGGAGCTCTAGCTGAACTTAAAAGAGGATAAACTAGAAGCATTGGCATGTAAAGCATTATACAAGTAATTCTTGATATTTCACTAGCAATCATGATGTAGTTGGTTAACACTAAAGTTGGTTTTTTTTCAAGATGTTGATGTAAAATAAGTAATTGAAAGAAGAAATAAGCTCACAGCCTAGCATACCTGATGCCGGAAAACCAAATAAGCCAAACCAAAGAAGACAACAATGAAAGGGAGAAGGAAGGGTGTGACACAAGAATAGGTAAGCCCAAGCAAGAAATATAACTGTATACGAGGTTCCATAGTAGCAAAACCAATGCTCCCAGGATTAGTTGAAGATACGGAACGAGAGTGATCGAAATCTCAGTGTAGAACTAGGGACCATATATAAGATATAAATAAAAGAAGTTTGGCCTACAAAAGATATAGATAATGCGAGGGGAGATTTCAATTTTGTAAGCAAGTGATGGTCTGGTTAGGTGAAAAGGCCAAAATTTATCCAATTTGAACCCCTTCATCACATTTATGTTGTAGCATTGTGTGATTTTAATTTTTGTGTTTACGTTTAACATTTATGCTGCCAGTTTGTAATGCTTTCAGAACGGATATGAATATGTATTTAGTATGACATTGGACTTCCATTCAAGTACTGCTTATATATATATATATATATGAAACTTTCAATTACCCCATGAAGATTTAAGTAGTTATTTGTTTGAATTTTAGAATTTGTTGGGCTGAGTACTACAAGAAAATATGATGCTGGATAAAGGTTGGGTGGGTCTGCACAGGTACAAATTTAGTTGTGCGTAGTTAGATATTTATTATAGAATTAGAAATGTCTGAGGTCTTAGAGCAATATATTTTTCTTGTCTTTTTTGTCATAGAGCTGATCCTGAGTACGAGAAAGGAGCATGGAATTTTGTGAAAATGGTTACAAACAACTTGGGAAATCCTAAAATGATATTATGCCCTTGCGTAGATTGTCGCAATCTAGAGCATCAATGTGGCAGTACTGTTGTTGAACATTTGGTTATAAGGGGAATGGATGCGAAGTACAAACAAAGTAAAGATTGGTATGAGCATGGGGAGAAGATAATTATGAATGGTGATTTTATTCCTGAAAAAATGTGGAACGACGAGACATATAACTTATATAGAGCTGCCCACTTTTTTGATGAAGAATATTTGAAGCCTACTGAGTTGGTTAATGAAGACTACATTGAGCCTACTAAATCCATAAATGCTGATGATTTTATAGAAAAACTAAAAGATGCAGAAACCCCTTTGTACCCGAACTGTTCAAATTACAACAAGCTATCAGCCATTGTAGCTTTATATCGACTTAAAACTCAAAGTGGATGGTCCAATAAAAGTTTTAGTGAGCTTCTTGAGATATTGGCAGACATGCTTCCACAAGACAATGTACTTTTGAAGTCATTTTACTCGGTTAAAAAGTTTCTCAAGTCATTTGAGATTAGTTATGAAAAGATTCATGCCTGTGAGAATGATTGCAGTCTATTTAGAAAAGAGTACAAAGACTTGGACAATTGTCCTAAATGTGGTGCTTCAAGATGGAAGAAAAATAAGAGGACCAAAGAGATTAGAAAAGGTATTCCAGTTAAAGTTTTGAGGTACTTTCCTATAATTTCAAGATTCAAAAGGATGTTTAGGTCTGAAAAAATGGCTGCAGATTTAAGGTGGCATTTCAATAATAAAAGCACAGATGGAAAAATGCGGCACCCTGTTGATTCTGTAACATGGGAATTGGTTAATGATAAATGGGAATCATTTGCAGCTGATCCACGCAATCTCAGACTTGGTCTTTCTACTGATGGTTTTAATCCTTTTTCCATGTTAAGCTCTAAATACAGTTGTTGGCCAGTGATGCTAGTTAACTACAATTTGCCTCCTGCGTTGTGCATGAAGAAAGAGAATATCAAGTTAACGCTATTGATTCCGGGTCCAAAGCAACCTGGAAATGACATAGACGTGTACTTACAGCCACTTATAGAAGACTTGCAACATTTGTGGCACAATGGAGTGGAGGCATATGATGCGTTTGGTGAAAATATTTTTAATCTCAAAGCACTTTTGCTATGGACCATAAGTGATTTTCCAGCATATGGAAACCTCGCTGGATGTTGTACAAAAGGTAAAAAGGCATGTCCTATTTGTGGCAAAAATACGCACTACAGATGGTTAACGCACAGTAAGAAATTTGCATACATGGGTCATAGAAAATTTCTGTCACCCACACATGAATATCGAGGAAAGAAGGCTTGGTTTGATAACAATGTGGAACATGGAAGGAAGCCTAGAATCTTGTCTGGTCGGAACATTTCTATTGCTCTTAAGAATTTTCCAAATGATTTTGGAAAATGTCATAAGAAAAAAAGAAAGAGAAATGATAATGCTAAAGATGTTGATGCTGATGATAATGGTGATGACGATGTTGATGGCAATGACGATGATGATGATCATGATGAGCTATCAAGGTGGAAGAAAAGGTCAATCTTTTTCGATTTACCATATTGGGAGGTTAGTTTTTAGGTCTTTAATCGCTTAGTTTTTTTTATATTCACTAATGGTCTAAAAAAATAAGTATTAATGGTTACGTTCATGTTTCTGTAGGAACTTCCATTACGTCATAATTTAGACGTAATGCATGTCGAAAAAAATGTTTGTGAAAGCATTATAGGCACAATGTTGCATTGTGGAAAGTCAAAAGATGGGGTTAATGCTCGTAAGGACTTACATGATATGCAAATACGGAAGGACCTGCATCCACAACCTCATGGAAGCAGAATATACCTTCCACCTGCTCCATGGACATTTTCAAGGTCTGAAAAGAAGAAATTTTGCAAGAGATTATATGACTTCAAGGGAGCTGATGGCTATTGTTCAAACATTGGGCGATGTGTATCTTGTGAGGAATGCAAGGTCATTGGCCTGAAGTCACATGATTATCACGTTCTAATGCAACAGTTGTTGCCGGTTGCTTTACGAGGATTACTTCCAAAAGGGCCTAGAAATGCAGTACTTCGGTTATGTGCATTCTTCAATAGGTTGTGTCAGCGTGTTATAGATAGAGAGAAATTAGAAATATTGGAGGAAGACGTCATTGAAACTGTATGCATGCTTGAAAGGTTTTTTCCACCTTCTTTTTTTGATATTATGGTACACTTAATGGTTCATCTAGGAAGAGAAGCTAGATTATGTGGACCTGTTCATTTTCGTTGGATGTATCCCTTTGAGAGGTAAGGAATCATTCCTTTTTTTTTTAAGTCCGAATAGTTCTGTTTGCACCTTAATATATTGAATAACTTATAAGTTATTTATGTACAGATATATGAAAACGCTGAAAGATTACGTTAGGAATCCTGCACGGCCAGAGGGGTGTATCGCCGAATCATATCTTGCAGAAGAGTGCATAAGTTTTTGTAGCGAATTTTTGAAAAATACAATACAAGTGGAGGAAAAAGAAGTTCGCAATACTGATTTTGCAAATGAAGTTATTTTGGAAGGCCGTCCAATTTCTAGAGCCACATCGATCACACTAACCGATAGAGAAAAAAAACTTGCACATCAAGTTGTGTTGATGAATACAGCGGTGGTGGATACATATTTAGAGTAATTAAAATGAAATTCACAGATCTTAGATCTCTATCGGTACACCATAACCATTTTACTTATTCAGTTTTCTCTCCTACTAGCATGCACTTGGAGGTTTTACAAGAATCAAACAAACGTCTTACACGCGATGCAACCTTACTTTGGAATAAACATACTGAAAAATTTGCAGAATGGATAAAAAATAAGGTGAGCTTAAATCTTCCAAGTTTTTATTACCTTAGTTTGTGTTTAATTTTATAACTACTTACTTTTTATCTCTTAATTTCATTTCTATACTTCAACAGATTCCTATTGATTCAAAAGATGACTCGGACACATTGAAATGGATTGCATATGGTCCACGGAATAGTGCATTGTCTTTTTCTGGGTATATTATCAATGGGCAACGTTTTCACACAAAAGATGTCGACCGGGAAACCCAAAATAGTGGGATTATGTATGAGGCAACCAGCATGTGTAGGGCAAGCGCAAAAGATACTGCACAAGTGTTTGATTGGGTTACTTACTATGGAGTATTGACGGATATAATATTACTAGACTATCATGTATTCTACGTTCCGGTATTTAGGTGTCATTGGGCAAACAAAGGTAATGGTGTTAAAGTTGAAGATGGATTAACCCTCGTGAACCTCCATCAAAGTCAAGTATCATTTGCAAGAGATCCATATATTTTAGCATCTCAAGCAAAACAAGTCTTTTATTCAAGAGAAGATGATTCTTCTAATTGGTATGTTGTAATGAAAGCACCACCAAGAGGTTTCCATGAGTTAGAGGCCGATGACGAAAGTGCAGAAGGTTCAATACCACTAGAAGTTGACATGGACATTGAGGAGTCTAGTGGTGAAGTTAGATATGTGAGGGAGAATTGTGAGGGCATATTTGTGTAATTAATGTTCTTAACCTTCATCTTTATTGTGAGGGCATATTTGTGTAATATATGGTCTTAACCTTCATCTTTATTTAGCTTGTGTTTTGGCTGCTTATCAAAAGTCTATTTGTTTTTATATATTATTTACACACATATTTCGTATGTTGTCTATTCAGTTTTGTTTTCATTATATGATTAAGCTTATAAATGCATTACATATACTGAAATGATCAACTTTTTTGTCTTAGACAGGTGAACAACAATGGTTGATGAAGCCAAAAAGAACGACCTATCTCACAAAAGGAAACGTACTTTGATACCCAGAAAAACATCCAAGGTCTTAGAAGGAACGGATAAGAATGTCTCAAAAGGTCCAGAAGCATGTCAACAAACTTTGACCCAACAACATGAGAGTCATGAACCTAATCTCCAACATATACAACCATCGGCGTCCAAAGAAGTGGTCGAAAAAAATGCACAAGAGTTAATTGTAGACCCGATGGGAGTTAAGAAACCTAGGGGTTCAACCAAAATGAGAGATATTGCTGTAGAGGCGGCAAGTCGAGTTCATGTTGAATTTACAGATAAAGGTGATCCATGTGGAGCGGGGTCAATTAGTTTGTCTTCTTTTTTAGGTCCACTTGTACGAGAGCACGTACCTGTAACATTATGCGATTGGAGAAAGCTTGGTAATGACGTAAAAGTAATCTTGTGGAGATCAATTCAGGTATTATGAACTCTTACAATTCAATGAAATGTACATTTAAGTATACACAAGTTGTGATAGAACTCTTACAGTAAAATTACCAGTATTGAGTTACTTAGTGATAATTTTATATAAACTCCAGGCAAGATTCGATTTGGACACAGAATGGCAAAAGGCTATCGTATTTAAATCGATGGGATGTATATGGAGGGCCTCAAAATCACGGTTAGTCAGCCAAATAAAAGAAGCAGCTAATGAAGAAGAAAGACTTGCGCTTCAGCCTAAAAACATTCAAAGTAGAGCAGAGTGGATAAAGCTCATCAAGACAAAAACTAGTCCATCATTTAAGGTATGTTTTAAAACTAGTTGTAATATTATATTATATGGTAAATCATTATAATTCAGTTAAAATCATGCTAAAGTAATACAATTTCAGGCTGTAAGTGATAAGTATAAAGCAATGAGGCGTAAGCAAATCCCACACACATGCAGCCGAAAAGGATTGGCTCGATTAGCAGAAGATATGGTGATACTCTTTTCATATTCATATGCATTCTTATGTTGTGTCAAAATATTGTTTAGGTCCAATTACTAATTTTTCAAGACCTTATATCAATTTTTTTTTTCTGATAGAAAAAGAATAGTACCGAGCCATCTTCTGTTTCTAGGGTTCAAGTGTGGATTAAGTCGCGCACCAAAAAAGACGGTAAACCAGTAAATACAGGAGTTTCCGAAACCATTGTGAGTGAAATGTCATTTGTAATTTTGCATTATGTGTAATTTTGTATAGTTTCTGAAACCATACACTATGATATGATATGTGTTGAATTATATAGGAGAAGCTAATCGAAGCCGAAAGTGCATCTAACTCGACAACAAATGTAACTGATGATGCTCTTTCCAAAGTCTTAGGAAATGAACATCCTGGACGACTAAGAGGAATGGGAAGAGGAGTGACCATCAGCAAATTGACATTCCTTCAAACTAAGGACAAACATGCGACGGAGATGCAAGAGCAACAAACTGTCATGCACGAGAAAATCCAACATTTGGAGAAATTGGTCAACACATTATTGAAAAACAAGGCAAGTTTGATACATGTTGTGATCATTTATTAATTAAAATTTCTGCTTAGTCGTTGATTTTTTTTTATTTTTAATTATTTGATGTGTTGTTAGATCGAGCAAAGTGGAGAAGAAGACAAAACATCTCCAGTGGTACGACAATTATTTTAAAAATTGTCGCATTAAGCTTCAATCTAAACTTGCTTCAATTCTAATATTTTAATTGATTAATTGCAGAGTGTCAACACGAAGTCACTAGAGAAATGCCAGTTGTTAGATTGGAGTGGAACAAAGGAAATTGTTGCGGAAGGACATGTGATATCAAGGGATCCTAATGTGGAGGTCAATAAAATTCCTATGGGTCCTAGTGCAATCAAAGTCCGTGTTGATATCCCAACTAAACCGGATGCTTTCCTATGGAGGCCTACATCTAGTATGACTTGTATAGAACAAGCTCAAGGTAAATCGATAGCATGGCCTGCCGATAGAGTTATTTTGCAACCTGATCAAGATTCAGTTCAACAAGATAATATTGATGCGCCTTTGGTAAGATAAGTATTGATTGCTTTGGTATTTATACAATGTATTTGTGTACTTTAAATAGTTGTATTATTGTGTATATGATTCCTGTTTTTATACATTCTTTCTTTACAGAGCAACGACAACAATTCAACGAACAAGTGCTCATTGTTTGATTGGAGTGGAAAAGATGAAATAGTGGCAGAAGGACGTTGGCATTCGAGTGATCCAAAAACACTGATCAATGATATTCCTCTTGGACCTAATGCCATGAGTGTTTGGGTAGATATGTCAAAAAACCCTGACGCATTTTTATGGAGGCCTACATCTAGTATGACATTCATTAAAGATGTGGTTGGTTCTACTATAGCTTGGCCGGCAGACAAAGTTGTTTTAGAAAAAGTACCTGAAAATCAGGAAGTCGAAAATGCATCATATCGTTTGGTAAGTTAAATGTGATTTACATACACTAATGCATAATTGAAGTAAATATATATCTATTAGTAAAGTGATTACTCAGTTTAATGTATTTGTTCTGTTTGACTTGTTGTTAGAGTGTGAACATGGGCTCAAAGAAAAACTGCAAGTTGTTGGATGTTACTGGTTCGGGACAAGTAGTTGCTGAAGGACGTTGGGTTTCAAGTGATCCAAATCAGGTAGTTCATCACGTTCCCTTGGGTCCTAATGCTATTAAAGTTTGGGTAGATAGTCCAAAAGTTCCTACTGCATCTCTTTGGAAGCCTACATCTGAGCTGGAATTTATTGAAGATGCCATCGGTACTACAGTAGCATGGCCAGCAGACAAAGTTGTTATGATTTAGAGATTCGGTAAGCATTGATAGAGAATTGTAATATATATTAGAATGCATGAATGAATATCTCTCTTGGTCTTGAATTCCTGAATATATGCTTGAACTACTACCACTTTTGTAGATCAACTTGTATTCATTGCATATGTACGTATGTTATATGAATGTTAATGTTGAAATGTTATTTTGTAATGTTGTTACCGTTGTTGTTAATGATGCACATGTAATGTTGTTGTTAATGCTGTAATGTTGTTGCGTAATGTTGTAATGTTGTTGTTGCGTAATGTTGTAGAATACTATTAAATGTTAGTTTATGTATTGCATAATAAGATGTTTCACTGCTTCAAATGTCAATTGATTTTGCATTATAGGGAGTTGTATTCATCTACATAGTTTTTAGGGAGTTTTGAGAGATAGATATGAGGAGATTGGTTGGAATAATATGAGGAGATTTCTCCAAAATGTTTAGAGTGTTTTATTAAGCGCTTAGCTTCAACATTCATGATGAGAGAGACAAATTGCAAAAGGAAATCAGGACACCATCTGAAGATTGGAGACAAATCAGCAGTTGGAATCACAGGTTCAATTTTGCTATAGAGATTTTTTTACCTTTTAAATGCATTTGGTCATTTTGACAATGATTAGTCTTGTTGTTCAAGTACTTACAATTGGGTATGCGTGCATGGGTATGTAGCTGCTGACTATGCTTGCATGGTTATGTTCAAGCCTTTCTACCTCAGCTTCAATTTGAGTATGAAATTCGGGACTAAATCAACTAATGATCGGAGGCAGGTATTGAGGTATGCTTCAAATTTAGTATAAATGCAGCTCCGGAGTCGGGTATTGAGGTATGGTTTATGTTAGAATGTCAGGTAAGATTCTTAATGCAAACCATTTTTTTATTCCTCTGTATCATACTTGAACCTGTCAAACTGACTTCATTTCTCCGAGTAGTTATTCATGATTTAGGCCTTTCTCAAGGCGTGGAATTGCTGAGTGTAGATAAGGTACCAGAATGGTGTTATGGATTAGTGTTTGTGCATATTTGATCTTCTTTACTTTGAGGTATTTTGATTCAATCTTTGGTATGGGGTTCCTTTGCAAGTTCTAATTTTGATGCCCTTTCAATTATTTTCTCTTTAACTTCATGAATATTAAGATCTTGTGAGGTTTACTAGTTTTGTTTCAGCTCAGATTTCACATTTTTTATATTAAGCTGGATACCACTTAATATTTTTAAGCTCTTCTTGTGCTCTTTTGTGACTGCCTATGAGGTGCTCTGACTGAGAGTTCAAGTCTGATGCTGCTCTGTGACTGCCTATGAGGTGCTCTAAACCTATGTACGACCTTTGATCGCCCGATGATAGCTGTCTGGCAGTAATAGCTGTTGTTCCTGCTGCTGCTGCTCTGTTGATGTGGCTTCTATCTGACCTTTTAGTTGTTTTTGTAATGCTTCTGTCTGGCTGTAAATTCTTTTATAGCTTAGTTTAAAATTTTGAGTGATTTCTCTCATCCTCAAATAATGATAGAAATTGGTCTAAGAAGTTAATTAACATTCAGCTTGATTTCTACTCTTTGCAGGGTGTCTTTTGGAGAAACTGGTGTAGGTGCTGTTTCACAGCAGCTTTATTCGTCACTTACGAGCATCCAAATGGGCCTTGCAGAGGACAAACAGGTTGGAAAAAAAAAATTTTATTTCAATTTATGTTAGCAGGTCCTTAGAAATTGCTAGTCTTGTGTTTCTAACCCAATGCCTTGAACATATGGTGGCATGCACCTATCTAGGAACTGTTTGTCATTTTCTGTTATTGTACAAAAACATGTCTGTATATATCCTTTTCTTCTTTATGAATGGCTGTTCGCATTTTCGTTTTTTACTTGGACATGAAAACAAAAGAGAGAGCATTCCCTTATTTCATTGGATAAAAGTGTTGATAACATGGAGGATCACACAAGATTCCCTTGTTTTCTCACAGCCATGATTACTAAAAAACCATTGATCAGTTGAATATGCTTTCACATCTTGGCAACCATTATTTCCTTTCCTTGACTCTCAAGGATTGTCTTTCAGGATATAGTCCCCAAATATCCAACAACATGTGAAGTAGAGTGGGTTGATGCAGAAGATCCACTCTTTCTGCTGACTAACATCCTTACATGCAGGGTGTTCTGCATACAAAATTGGAGTTTCCTTTGTTTCTTTTCTGTTTTTTGAATACTAACATCCTTACATGCAGGGTGTTCTGCATACAACTGGGGGATACATGGTATACACTGCAACTACATTCAAATATGCCTTTGACTATAAACCGTCAGATATATACTGGTATATTTCCAATTCTGGCCATATGTACTGAATGTTGAGCATAGATTTCAGAACTCCCTTTCTGCAATCGGATTCATTAGGAGCTTGCAATATATTCTTTTTTCAGGTGTACTGCTGATTGTGGTTGGATTACTGGACATAGCTATGTTACTTACGGTCCATTATTGAATGGAGCTTCTGTTGTAATTTTCGAAGGGGTAACTTAATAAAATTTCCAATCCGTGATCTCATTTTCATTTACTCATTCCTACCTAATTATTTTTTGTCTGTAACTGGTTGATTTTTATTCTCTACAGCAAAAGAACAAGTGGTTTTGACATGGCACCACCGGGTGCTTCCGCTGTTCCTGGTGCACCTGTTCCAGGTATGTTTGCACTTCCTGTGGTGGTTGATGTAATTCTTTTTTCTTCCCTGTTCCCTTAAGAGGCTGGACGATACCTCTCATCTCGTTGGGTGTAATTTATAGTAATGTGCCTAGTTGCCAACAACTGTAACATTTGTAGGTTATAGTTTAATGTTCTCTTTTTATTAGAGTTCTTTTGTTTAATTTAGTTGTTCTTATACTGAAACTGAGTACCATTGTCGTGTTGTTGGCTGTTGTGTGTTGTGCTTTTTTCTGTTTTTTGTTATCATTTGGTAAGAAGGCAATATTGGGGCTACATGACCCACTGTGCTAGCCATGGGCGTGTCCACGGTAGATTTTGTGTTCAACGAGGAACCAAGGCACCGATTCGTGGGATCTTGTTCACCTTCAACCGGCAACTTGTGCCATTTTGGTAGACTTACCACTTACGGATATTCTTCAGCATCTGCAAGGATGAATTGTATTTCTTACTTTATATTCTGAATGACATCTAGAAAATGTATGCAAGCATAAAAAAACCTAAGTGAGGTCTATCTGGCGTGTTGATTCATTTGTAAGATCAGAAATTTGATATATTTGTTTTGTTGTTTGCTAATTATGCAGGGCAATTGCCAGGAGCTCCTCAAGCAATGTCAGGGATGTTCACAAACATGTTTCCATTTGGAAACACACAGGTATCTATGTTCAGTTAGCTTTTTCACTTTATGTGCACTAATATACCTATCATTTGTATTTACATTTTTATTTTTTTCTTGTATTTATTTAATTCAGGGGACCATCTATCTTAGCTACTTTTGTAGCTGTCTATGCACTTTTTGGGCCAACATTCCCTGGAATTTATGACAAAGAAAGAGGGGTTTACACTCTATTCTATCCGGTACATTAGTTGAACATGGATCATGCACTAAAATATTTTTCTACATTTACCCTTTTCCTCGTTATGTTTTTCTTACTCTAGATGGGTTTATTTTTGTTTTTTCAAGGGATTGTCCTTTGCTTTTCCTGTTCCTGGTCGGTATATGGACTGCTGTGATGATGGAGAGGGTATGCAGCTTGTCCATTTCATGGTTGATTGACCTTGAACATCTGCTTTAATATACACCTAGTATTTGAAGACCCTAGATAGAGGGGCAAATTTTATAATAACAATGATGATTTTCTTATTTTGGTCTCATTTGTGACAGCAGAGTAGAAGCCCAGATGATGGTGAATTGCCAGCCGAGAAAGTTGTGAAGCTGGAAAATAATTTCTTGAAGGAGAATGTTGAAGCTCCAAAATTTGAATCTTCGACAGAAAGAGGTATAAAACCCGAGGTAGTCTTATCTTCAATGGATGGAAAGGGTACACAATCCAAAAACGATGAACCTGTTCTACTGCAGAATGATTCAAATTCAACAACGTCAAGTAGTTTGTTGGTGCCGGGTAGACCTGTAATCAAGAAGTATAGATGTAATATGCCACCAAAATCAGTAATGTCGATATCTGAGATGAACAGATTGCTGATCCGAAGGAGAGGCTCTTATCATCTTCTGGTAAAGAAAACAAATTTCTTGATAGTTATTTGTATTATTGTTGAAGGAATTGAAGGCACACACTTAATTCAAGTTCTTTACTATTGAGTTATAGAAACCACAGTGGCCTTCTGTACGCGACTGGGAACTTTTATCTGCAAAATTACAGATCTTGAATGCTCCGGTTATAAGGAATGACCGAGAACTATATGCTCCGCTCTTCCGAAATTTTTCTATGTTTAAAAGGTATGTGCTTTAAAGTGCATAATCTAGAGTCAAATTACACTGCAATGGTAGGCTTCATTGTTTGCTACCCTTTTAAAAGAAATGGAAAGAATGTGAACTGTGATCATACAGTGAATTCTTTTTTCGGCATCAGAGTGTAAAATTGCAAAAGATTTCATTCTAATTCTTGTCATATGATAACACTGACGGGAGCTATGAGCTAATGGAACGCATACTCAAAGTCTACGTTTATGAAGAAGGAGAAAAACCCATTTTCCATAATGCAGAACTCAAAGGAATCTATGCCTCTGAGGGGTGGTTCATGAAACTAATGGAGGGAAATCAGAAGTTTGTTGTAAAAGACCCAAGAAAGGCTCACCTTTTTTACATGCCTTTCAGTACAAGAATGTTGGAGTATTCCTTGTATGTGCGTAATTCACACAACCGGACAAATCTAGCACTGTATTTGAAGAACTACACAAACACGATTGCTGCAAAGTACTCTTTCTGGAATCGAACCAGTGGAACAGATCATTTTTTTGTTGCTTGCCATGACTGGGTATGTTTTCTAGAATTCACAACTAATTTTCTCTGCCTATAGTCATTTTAGAAGCTACCTCTGTCAAAATAGGTATATGTGCCAATTTCACTTATCATCATATTTCAATAGCACAAGTTATACAATTGGTTCTGATAAAGAGAACTTCCAAGGTAATTTATTTATCCAATTCGTTACCTTGTATTTACAAATGTCATGATGAAATGTTTAACAGCTCATGTTCACTCCATATATAGGTTTAACGGGCTTGACTTTCTGGTGAAAATGAGAGGGAAGTATGTGATGTTTGTTGGTGACTCCGTTGGCTCTACACGCTGCTCTAAGATGCAAAAACAATTATCAGCAGTCAGGAAATTGAAACCACAACACCTGCAGTTTCCTATGAGTTCACCACAAGTTTTCTGAAGGTTGCAGTAGCTGCATATAGTTGCACTCGAAATTCTGTTTTTGCATCCATTTAAGAGCATCTAGTTACTCAACTCACCTACAATAAAGCTGGATGAGGATTCTTAGCATCCATTAAAGTTGGTGTGTTTCAATCCATAACAGGCTACAAGACATGCTCGTAGAGTTAATGTTGGTGGCCTTCCTCCATTGGCAAATGAGCAGGTTTTGTTTGATATTTTCCCCTTCCCTCTCTTCTTCCCAATTGTGTGAAATAGATTCATGATCATGGCATGATAAATGATTTCCATTTTTGTCGGGCGGAAATGTTATATGCAGTTGTGTTTAGAACATTTCAAGTGTTGCATAGAAATGTTTTGTTAGATTGTAGACTCCTTCGTAATTGAAAATTCAATTAGGTTCTTTTTTTTTAAAAAATAATTCTATTGATTAATACAGTAAAACCTCGATAATTTAATACCCTATAAACTAATAACCTAGGTTAAACACTATTTTTGTCCGATCTCGACTCAAGTATAACGTGCTAAATTAATGATTAGCTAAATTTATAACATGATACATTATACAAAATTCTTATAGGTCCATATAATATATAAATTCTTATTTGCTTATGCATTTATTTTTATTTTTCAGGTCAGAACTATGAGAAGGTATGTCAGATTTGCCACATTACACTTAATAAAAGTGCTATATTTGGTGATAATGGAGCTATATGTACAGGGGGTGTGAGGATAGGTATGTATAAGATTCTGTCAGTGTTTGCTTGTTGAAATTCAATATCTTCATGGGTTATCAATCAGCTTCATACGTAATTTCACCAGGTACTCCTGCTATGACATCTCGAGGATGCATAGAGGCCGACTTATAAATAGGTGCATCTGTCCTCACCATGGCTCCTGTTTTCCTGTGCGGCTCTGGATGAATTTGCTGGGTCGTGACAGACCCTGGAACAGCTGTGAGTGTAGGAAACACAATAAGTCATAATGCATGGCATATACCCGCAGAGTGTAGGAAACACAATAACTGAAATAGCCAGCAACTTGGAAGATGTAGAAATTGATGATAGTAGACAGGATGTTATAGTGTGGTGCTGGAAATGATGGCCACTTCCAGCTGAAAGCAACTTACAAAGGTATAAGAAAGAGAAGCAGGAAAGTAGAATGGGCTGCATTGATTTGGTACAAGGGCAGCAAACCCCGACACGGCTTTATAACTTGGCTTCTAGTGCATGGGGCATTGAAAACATTGAGTAACCTGAAGAAATGGTGAATTGCTCAGCAAGACATTTGTCCACTGTGTAATCTGGTAAGTGAGACTGATAGGCATATATTCTTTGAATGCAATTATTCAAAGTATGTATGGAGCAAGATGTTGTAGGTCTTGTGCTATTCGAGACAAATTACAGGCTGGGAAGAGGAGTTGCAGTGGTGTGATCAGCATTTCAGTGGGAATAGCAGCACTTCTCAGATTAAAAAGGTCACGCACAATGCGACAGTTTATTGCCTATGGTCTGAAAGGAGCAATAGGCTATATGCTCAGCAATATTGTACAGATTTTGAACTGGTAAAATGAATCTACTAAGATATCAGGCTGAAATTTAGCATTGAAAATCTTGTCATTGAAGATAATGCAGCTATTTGGAAGATGGAACCCGGATGCACTAAACAGCATACAGGCTCCTATCAAGTGCAGTTGGAGGAAGCCTTCAATAGGGTGGCACAAGCTGAATTCAGATGGTTCTCTACGAGGAGTCAGGGGTGGGCAAACACACTTGACTCACATCCTAGCTGAGGAAGAGGAGGACAACAACAAAAGTGAAATCCAGGTGCAAATCAATTTGTTGATTCATTACTGCTGATGCATCAAACACACCTGTCATTCATGGTGCAAATCAATTTGTTGATTATGTTGATTCACTTTAGAAGCATCTAACTGAAATCCAGGAGTAGGCAAGTGTTGTGTTGAATATTTTGCAGTAGTTAGTCTCCCCTTCCTGTTTTCGAGAGAATATTATTGTGCACCATGAATGGTTTTGTATTGGTACATTTTCAAGCTATTATTCAAATTTGTTGTCAATAAAATGTATTCCATAATCTTGTGTCTTGATCTACTTTCCTTTTCAAGTTTCCAGATTACGGTGAACTGGCTCTACTACAAGAAAAATGTTGATTAATAGCTTTTCAAAACGCTATAATATTAGTCTACAATATCATTTTTAAAGGATATAAACATACTGTAGCATTTCAAAACCGCTATGGTATAGTATATAAGAACGTTTTATAGCAGTTTTAAAACGCTATGGTAGACTATAAATAGCGGTTTTCAAACGCCATAGTAGGCTATTCCATAGCAGGTTTATAGACTGCCATAGCGTTTTTAAACTGCTATGTATAGTCTACCATAGCAGTTTTAAAACGCCATAGTAGACTATTCAATAGCAATTTTATAGGCTGCCATAGCATTTTTAAACTGCTATGTATAGTCTACCATAGCGGTTTTAAAACGCTATAGTAGAGTATTCAATAGCGGTTTTTAGTCTTCGATAGCGTTTTTTCACTGCTATGCATAGTTTACTATAGCGGTTTTCAAACGCTATAGTAGAGTATTCCATAGATGTTTTTGCAGTCTTCGATAGCGTATTTAAACCGCTATGTATTGTCTACGATAGCGTTTTTTAACTGCTATAAAGAGTCTACCTACGATAGCGGTTTAAAAACGCTATGATAGCCCGTGTTTCTTTTATAGCTTTGGCTGTCATAGCGGTTACTAAACCGCTATAGTAGGATACCATAGCGGTTTTGAAACGCTATTGATGATACTTTTTCTTGTAGTGTTTTGTGGTGCTAAATCCAAAATTGTCAAAAATTCGTTATATCTTCTATTTGTTTCCATAAGATTATAGTTTCAAAGTGTTGGTATGCATTTTAATTTCCTGATAAGACTCAAATTTATTGATGTTGCCAGACTCACCAAAAAATATATATTGGCTCAACCAAATTAATATCTAACAATTGGCCCAAGCATATGCAATAAGCATTGACAAATGATTCATTCTTCGTAATTACTTGTATTATTGGCATAATAAAGAGGAGATTTTTTAGAGGGAGATGTAGCTTCAGTCACTCTAGCTCTTTCCTTAAAAGACCATTAAAGAGAGTTTTTGTCTTCACAAAGCAGATAGATATTAATAGTTTTGCATAAGAGGTTTTTCAATGCACAAGTCACATATTATATTGCACATGTTTTTTCACTCTTGTCTCCATCGACTCACAATGAATAAGGTGTTATTTTCTAAACTCTGGAATGAGGGAGAAAACTTTTTATTTTGCCCCATCGCTCGGTAGACTTAAGACAGGGGTAAATATCATCTTGAATTTAGGAGTTATTGCTCCCTCATCCAACAATAGAAAATGTTGGAACCAGATTGAAACAAAACACACAAGTAAGAAAGGAATAGAAGACGACTTCACAACTCAATTGGATTTTTATTTATTGAAACATAACTTAGAGTACATGGCTATATATACTACTCAAAAGAACACTCTAGGGACATCTTTTCATAAATCACACTTTTACAAATCATCGATCCATGGGATACTGATACCCTGTTCTCGTCGATCCATGGGTATTTAAGGTGATTAGAAAATACTTAAGGTGCGCAAAAGTTTGAAAGGGTAGCAAGTGAGGTCCCTAACCATTGGAAGATTCCGTGCACTTTAGTACTCTTTTAAGGCTTTCACCTACAAGGAATTTTTGTATTAGCTTACCTTGCAATAGAGTCTGTAAACAATTCTGCATGTTCCATGCATGTAAACCTTTCTTTTCTTAAACCCCTTGTTTCACCAAATTATTACCAAGATAATATCACAGCCATCCATTTTTTTAACGATCATAGGAGCTTTTGTCGAAGAGTCAGATGAAGACGATGAACCAACAGTTCCACTCAATGAAGACGACTGCTATGACATCTTCTCTCCACTTGATTGATGGACCCACCGTCCACACCATCAGAGGCAGTATCTGCCAGCAAACATTACAAAACAAGATACTTTCAGTCCCGACATCATCTTTTCTTTTTCAAAGGCATCCACGTGAAACCACTGTTCATCCACTACAAAAGCAGCTACAGTCGAAGCATCTTCCACAGTACCTGCCGACAGTCAAAAGCAAATAATTTCGCCTTATCACAAAGGACAAGTTGTCCACCTACCTTATCTTTCCAGCGAGGCTTATCTTCGTTTAGGATCCACCCTATTTAAGCAAGTAGTTTTCTAAGTTTAGGGTAAGCGAGTTTTCAGTAAGCTTTTATCATGTAAGCTTTTATCTTTACTTCTTGTACATTTCAATAAATAAATTTTATCTTTCATATATTTTCTATCTTTCAATAAACTATTTAGCTTGATCTTACAGTTAATCTCCAAGTGTAAACCAAGAAATTGGCTTGAGGCTGTATCGATCTCTAAGATAGTTTAGGGAAATTCTTGTATTGTACTTTATATTTTGTAATTCATCTCTAATTTGATTTCTACATCTCTATTTTACATATATCTAATCTATCTTACCTTTGTTAGCAATCCTTGGTAGAAATTGGTATCAGAGCCATGTCTCTTTTTCTTCGGGGGGAAAATGTTGGTGTGTCCTAGGTACTGTTGGTCAGCCGTTGATAGCGTTGGTAAGCCGGTAAAGTATGTTGGCCAGCCGGTAAAGTATGTTGGCCAGCCGTTAAGAGCCATGTGTAAGTCGCCATGTTGAGTGCAGTGTTTACGGGTTAGGTGGTCCCATACTAGTGTTCCAGCTGTAGGTGGTCCGAGTACAATGTTCCCAATTCTAGAGCCCCAAAGATTTTGAAAAATGTCTTTGCTTTTAAAATTTACTAGAGCTTCTAGCTCTAGGTCAGGACATATTCCAGATGGTGTAAACCACATGGAATGTAGAATTTCAGAAGTTGAAAAGAATTTACAAAAATGGTCAATACCAGAAATTCCTTACAAAAACATTTATAATGTTTCAAAATCTCTGTTTTCTCAAAAAACAGAAGATCTGATTGATATGGTTGAACAAACTATATTTTTTGATGGATCTATGGATTCAAAACAGCTTTTCTCAAATGAAACTTTGGAATACCTTCAAAGTCATGAATACAAATATATCCATATTGGATTGATTCAAATAGGGGTTAAACCCTTAACAAGAACAAGATTAGACACCTGTGCTTTAATCGCTCTACGCGATTGTCGGCACAATAGGTTCGATGACTCGCTCTTAGGAATTGTAGAGTCAACTCTTGCTATGGGTCCAATCTATTTTGATTGTTACCCCAATTTCTCAGTATCTCTTACGGATCCACATATCCTGGAGACACTGACTCTCAATATCCAGAC
Organism: Berberis vulgaris; assembly: GCA_963556465.1. Lineage (NCBI taxonomy): Eukaryota > Viridiplantae > Streptophyta > Magnoliopsida > Ranunculales > Berberidaceae > Berberis > Berberis vulgaris. The sequence goes on from OY747124.1 coordinate 16,403,492, forward strand.
ATCTAGATACGACATGCTTCCTGGATCAAAACCATTGGCTTTGATCTACAAGATAACCTACAAAGCCATGAAGACTCAATTGTGTCCTAAGGCACTGATGGAGTCTGCAAAAGGATACACCATCCTTTTCCAAGCGAACAAAGAAAAAACAAGTGTTATTGTCCCAAAGACAATTCACTGGAATCAAATCACCCTTCCAGTCACTTGGCAAGTAACAACCGAACTCAGAAGACCTGTTCCCAGTCGATTGAGTCAGATCTTAACTCTTGAAGACAGAATGGTTGAATTACAATTCTCTGAGTCCAGAAAGACAAGTTTAAAGTTGTCTGACTCAGGGAGAAGATCAACATCTTCTTTCAAAACAGCACCTTCACAAATCCCAAGGACTCAGACACCTCCTGATGTCCTTCCCCACTTAGATCTTGCTAGTCTTAGAAATAATCCACAATTTCCTCAGATCCCGCAACCAATCTACAATCCTGAGTCTCCTACTCAGTCTGAGATGGAAGATCATCCTTCTTCTCATCCACAATTGAATGTTTTACAAACAGAGTTTATCCTTAATAAAGAATGGATCAAACAAGACTTTGTTAAACCTTCCAATAACCAAAGACGAGAACAATTGTATGCACAAACCACAGAAAAACAAAAAATCGAATTAGGAAAACCGTTTTATGCATGTTGTGAAGAAATGCAAGAAAATTTACCCTTTTTAGATTGGTATTTTTCTGATTATCTTCCTAGCATAAATGTTATCAAAACTAATTCAAAATTCTGGCATACAACTGAAACAAATTCAGCCAAAGAATCCATCTTACCACCTTTAGAAGAAATTAAATTTTCAACTTTAGGATGTGATGTTTTGGCTTCACCATTCAAAGATCCTCAGATCGACAATACATTTAAAGGTCTTGGAAAGATTACTCAACAGAGTAATTACACCAATATCTTGCTGCATGAGATTGGCCCATACCCAATTAGCTCAAAAGCAAGCCCTTAATGTTACAAAACCAGCAACGTATTTTACACCTACGTTTGTTGATCAAAATGTGTTAACCACACCAAATCAGTTAATTAAAGAAATTGATTTTAAATTAGTTGCTCTTAATTTAAAATCTACTCTTCAAATCAATACATTGTCTTCCCAGGCAATAAATTCTGACAGTGATTTTGATCTGATGACTGAATTGGATCGTTTAAATTACATCCATTATCAAGTCAATCCTGTTAAGTTTGCTAAATCTTATGGGAAACATCAAAATCCTTTGCCAACAACTAGGAATTTTTATCCAAGACCATCCCTTCCCGATATGCAATATGAAGTAAAATCTCTTCAAGTCTACGGATCATTTTCTACAGGTAACCTCTATACTTGGAAGTAGACGGTTTAACTAAAGAAAATATTATTGAGTTAACCCAGGAAATGGTTATGATGGTTTTGGCTCATCGTAGCGAATGAAAGAATGATAGGACGATTGCATCTCTTATCATTGCTGGATTTTCTAGACTACTCAAAGGATGGTGGGATAACTACCTAACAACTGGTGAGCAACAATCAATTTTTAATGCAGTAAAAATTGATTTATTAGGAAATCCTATAAAAACAGAACAAGGTTCAGAGATCCCTGATTCAGTTCATACTCTAATCTTCTGTATTCTTAAACATTTTGTGGGTGATCCTAGTGAATTCCAAAACAAATCCAAAGATCTGTTGATGATCCACAAATGTCCGACTTTGAGCCACTTTCGGTGGTACAAAGATATCTTCCTTAAAAAGGTTATGTTTCAGTCTGATGCGAATAACCCTTTTTGGAAAAGAAAGTTCATTTCTGGTCTTCCTCCAATATTTGCTGAAACTGTTAGAGAAAAATTACAAGATATCTACAATGAAGACATTCCCTATGAACGTCTCACATTTGGAGATATTATAGGTTTCATTAACAAATGTGCTTTGCATATTTGTAATGATCTAAGACTTAAAACCCAATTAAAGAAACAAAATATCAATGGCCCAAAATAATTAGGCGATTTCTATCAACAATATGGCTATGATGATTTTAAACTCCCACATCAAAGCCTTCTCAATCAAAGCTCATATATAGGTCCCATCCTGCTAGACAGTTTAAGTCCAAAAAACCTTATGGACCTAAGCATCTTCAGCCCAAGGACTATAATCAATATTATAGTCAACCCAAGAAACATGGTACGCATAAACTCAAGCCTTCCAAACCATTCAAAAAGTATCCAGCCCATACATATTCAAAGCCCGTTTGCTTTAAATGTGGTCGTCCTGGTCACTATGCAAAGAATTGCATAACAGCCCAAAAGATTCAAGAGATCCAAGCTCCTGAAGATATCAAAAATATGTTCTTACAAGTTTTGATGAATTCTGAATCAGATAATTCAGACGAAGATCTTCAAATTTTCAATTTGAATTATCTTCTGATTCTGATCATTCAAAAAAAGTCAGTGATGGTGAATGCACAGAGGCATGCCATTGTCATAACCTTCAAAGCATCAATATGCTTTCAAAAACAAAGGAATCCAGTATTCTTTTAGATTTTGTTGATCGTATTGAAGATCCTAAACTTATAACATAATATCTTCAACACATCAAAACAAACTTAACTACAAAACCAACCCCAGAGGTCATAAATCCATTTTATGATTACAAAGCAATTATTGATAAGTTTAGAAGATCTACTTCTTCTATCCTTGTCAATTTATCTGATCTTCAGCAAGAAGTGAATCATATCAAAAAAGATATAATGATTTTAAAACAAAATCATTTTCTCCTTGATCTTCGTATCAATGGAATACAAAATACATCTTTAACTGATATTCCCTCTTCTTCTGAAACCCCAGTAGAGATTACTCCTCCTCTTTTTCTTAATGAAATCAACAAAGTTACTCATCAGCGATGGTTTTGCCAAGTAAACCTTGTTATCAATAAAGATATTACTATCCCATGTAAAGCTCTTATTGATTCTGGTGCTGATCTTAACTGTGTTGTTGAAGGATTAATACCTACCAAATATTTTGAACTGACAAAACAAAAATTGTATACAACCACCAATTCCAAGCTGGCTATACAATATAAGTTAACAAATGCTCATATCTGCCAAGATAAAGTCTGTATCAAACAAGATTTTTTGCTTGTTCAAAACATGGTCCAGAAGATGATTCTTGGAACACCATTTTTTGCTACAATTTATCCGTTTTCTGTTACAGCATCGGGTATTAAAACCCAAATTCTTGGAACAGATGTTGAATTTCCTTTTCTTTACAAACCTGAAATTATAGAAATTAACAATATCATAAATGATACTTGTTTTCTTAATTTCATTTCCCAAAAACAACAACATTTGCAATCCCTCAAAGCAGACATTGCAATCAGACGCATTGATCAGCAAGTTCATGACCCTAAACTCCAAACTCAAATTGTTCAATATCAAGAACATTTGACAAAGGAATTATGTTATGAACTTCCAAATGGTTTTTGGCACCGCCATCAACATGTTGTTCGTCTTCCTTATGAACCCACTTTCAAAGACTCAATGATTCCAACTAAAGCTTGACCAATTCAAATGAATTCAGAGCTCATGGAACATTGTAAAAAAGAAATCAAAGACTTGCTTTCAAAAAAACTTATTAGGCATTCAAAATCTCCCTGGAGTTGTGCAGCCTTTTATGTTAACAAAGCAGCTGAATTAGAGAGAGAAAGTCTTCGCCTTGTTATCAATTATAAGCCCTTAAATCAGGCTTTGCAATGGATTAGGTATCCTATTCCCAACAAGAGAGATATTCTTAAGCGATTACACTCAACATGTGTGTTTTCTAAGTTTGATCTCAAATCTGGATTCTGGCAAATTCAGATCCATCCCTTTGATCGTTACAAAACAGCGTTTAATGTCCCATTTTGTCATTTCAAATGAAATGTTATGCCCTTTGGTCTCAAAAAGCTCCCAATGAGTTTCAGAATATCATGAATGATATACTCTCCCCATTTTCAGCCTTTACAATCGTGTATATCGATGATATACTTGTTTTCTCAGAATCAATTCCAGCTCATTGGAAACATTTGTATCAATTTGAAAGAATTATCAAAGAAAATGGATTTAGTTCTTTCTCCATCAAAAATCAATCTTTTTCAAACCAATGTTCGATTTCTTGGACATAAGATTTTTCATGGGACTCTCACACCCATATCTAGAGCAATTGATTTTGCAAACAAATTTCCTGATGAGTTAAAAGATAAAAACCAATTACAGCGGTTTTTAGGATCTCTTAACTATGTTGCGGATTTTTACAAAGGCCTTCGGATTTTATTAAAACCCTTGTTTGCCAGACTTAAGAAAAACCCAGGCCCATGGACTGAAGCCCATTCCCAAGTTGTCCGTCAAGTCAAGTCCAGAGTCAAACATCTTCCTTGTCTAGGGATTTCCAACCCAGAAGCTTTCAAAATTGTAGAAACAGATGCGTCCAATTTAGGACACGATGGTATTCTCAAATAGCGTTTTTCTGATTCTACTTCTATCCAATTGGTCTGATACCATTCTGGTATTTGGAACTCTGTCCAATTCAATTATTCCACAGTAAAGAAAGTGGTTTTGTCAATTGTCTTATATATCATGAAATTTCAAGATGATTTAATAAACCAAATTTTTTTATTACAAGTTGATTGCCAATCTTCCAAAGAGATTTTAACTAAAGATGTTTTAAATCTCGTTTCCAAACAGATTTTTGCCAAGTGGCAAGGTCTTCTTTCAGCCTTTGATTTTGAAATTAAATTTATAAAAGGAGCAGATAATTCTCTTGCAGATTTTCTAACAAGAGAGTTCCTGCAAAGATGAGTTCTTCTAACTCATCTTCCTCTCGCCCTCCTCCTTTTTCAAAATCCAAATCAAAGTCCCAATATGCTAGGGCGCCTTTTGCCTCAAAGCATCAAGCACCTCTTTCTTATGCTCTTTCTCTTTCACAAAAGTTCACCCCGTTGAACCAAGAAGAAGCAACTAGTTCTACCATGACAAGTTTTACAAAGCCGCAAACTTCGACACCTAACCCATACATTCCTAAAGCATGCCTTGATTATATCACTATGATCGAGCCCTCCATGTATGTTTTAGTCAAAGAGTCGCAGGTCATTGCCAAGAATCTGTTTCCTCAACAACAACAGTTTGAAGAAGCAGACAGTACAAAATCACAAGAGTTCTATGAGTTCATTCTCGTAGATTCTGACTCTGTGATCATCACTCATCATCATGATAAAGACAACCAAGAAAGGATCACACACTCCAAGTGTCAGATCCTCAAAGTGCTCTCTGAAGCTGATTGGCATCAGCTCCCTCACTACCACAAGAAGTTCTCAGTGAACTATGTTCCCCAGACTTACAATTATATTGACTACAAGTTCGCCTGGTCAAGAGCCTTCTACCTACAATCGCAGAATTGTGGCCATTCATGGTTCTTTCTATTCTGCCAAAAGTTCAAACACAAATCTGTCTCTCTTTGGTTCCAACATATTTGGTGGAGTCATTTTGGTTCGATTCAAGACATTCTTCCCCCTGCTGTTCAAGAAGGATGGAAGATTTTTCAAGAAAAGTACCAACCTCCAATTCCTGTTACAGAACAGGTTTTGTCACTTTGGTTCTTCATCAGATTTGGTTTATCATGGATCTTATGTTGGGACTATACCTGCTCAGCCTTATGTAAACCTTATCAATCCAAGAATGCTCCAATGTGGTTCTGCCTCCGTTTCAAAGTCAAGTGGTGGGCACAGTTTGACCACTCCAGAGTTACCAAAAAAGCAGTTTTCCGCTTCTTCTCTGGCAAAGATCATTTTCCTCCTCCACAGGTGAATCCCATTGAACCTTTCTCGAATGCTAAGCTTCTTTGTCAACATATCAGGAAGCAGCTTCGAGGAAAACCCACAAAAGCTCAACTTTTTGAGACATTAAATTGAATGGTCCCTGTTAGAGCACCTTTTGGCATAAACAAAAAAAACTTTTTCTAAACCAAAGCCCCCAACTGGGTAAAACCCATTTCTTATTACCTGTTTCAACTAGCTAAAAGCATGAGATTCCATTGCAGTCATAAAGGTCATGCATGAAGTCTTCATTGGGCATGCCTACCTGCAAGTGGGTGTTTTATTACGATTTGGTTAGGTATATATTTGCAGAGAATTTAAGGCATATGTAGTGCACTTGTAATCTTACCTCGTCAAATTCTCAGGTTTTCTCTCTAGATATTGTATGGATATCATATTATTTGGGGAGAGGGAGAAATAAAAGATTTTGCTAATGCATTCCTATAGAAATGGAAATATTGGATGATAATTTTCAATCACATTTCTTTCTTTTTATCTGTTTTCTTTCCTTTCCGTGTATAGTTTTATCTGATGTAAAAACTGACGGAGTAATTTCGTAATTGATATTTGGTAGATTAAGAGGGAAACCGAAAAATCACATTGATCGATCATTTATACAAACTTTGGGGCTTCTAAAAGCACTTTCCTTTTGGATGCTTATGAATTGTGGGGAGGCATATGCATGGGATGGCATGTTGTAAGTGATGCTAACACAAACTGACCTAGTCATGCATGCAAGTTCATGTTCCTAATGGTAGAGGATGCCCGACCTAGCTACCCCACGCTTCCATCCTTACATGCATTAGAGGCAATTGATGGACATGGAAAAGCATAGTGCCATTGTTAGATACAGGCAACCAACAAGATGAAGAGGACATGAGGCAGGGGATTGGGCATTATTGTAGAAAATTAAACTTGAAATTATTAAGGAATTTGACGGGGCTACAACTATCCGAATTTAGTTTATAATATAGCAAAGGAAAACTCTGCATGTCTAGTTTCCAAAGCTTCAAAAGGTGTATCAATTGGATTTGTATTGAGAAAGTTATGACTAATTTACTAGTGACTATTCCATGGGAATCAAAAACTGTGAAAAGGTGTCTCTAGAGTGTTCTTTTGAGTAGTATATATATCCATGTACTCTAAGTTATGTTTGAATATAATAAAACAATCCACTTGAGTTGTGATGTCCTCTTTTATTCCTTTCTTACTTGTGTTTTTGTTTCAATCTTATTCCAACAAAGTGGTATCAGAGCTTGGTACTAGATAATGACTTCTAAAGGAGCCGATCTTTCTTTCCAATACCCACATCTCACCAAACTAAATTATAAGAATTGGGCAATTCGGATGAAGGTTATTCTTGGTTGCCAATGACTATAGGACATTGTTGAGAATGGTTATGTAGAACCTAAAAATGAGGAGACTTTGAATCAAAGTCAAAAGGAAGCCTTGGAGAAAGAACGGAAGAAAGATCAATGTGTGCTTACCGTCGTCCATCAAGGATTAGATGATGACAAGTTCGAGAAGGTTGCCAATGAAACAAACTCCAAGCAAGCATGAAATACTCTTCGAAATTCCGTCATGGGAGTTGAAAAGGTGAAGAAAGTGCGTCTTTAAATTCATAGGGCTGAGTTTGAATCTCTTTTGATGAAAGAGAATGAATCCATTTCGGTTTACTTCACAAGAGTCTTGGCGGTGGTGAATCAAATAAAGAGATTTGGAGAAAAATTAGAAAATACTCGTGTTGGTGAGAATAATCTTCGTTTTCTCAACTTCAAATTCAATCATGTGGTGGTAGCCATTGAAGAGTCCAAAGATTTGGATGCCATGTCCATCGGCGAATTAAATGGATCCTTACGGGTTCATGAAGAAAAAATGAACCGAGGCAAACAAGAACAAGTGGAGCAAGCACTGCAAGCAAAACTTTCATTGAAAGCCAAAGGAAAAACTTATGAAAATGGTGGAAAAGGCCGAGGACGTGGTCATGGAAAAATATGAGATGATAACAATCTTTCGTACGAGGGAAGATATCAAAATTCTTCAAGAGGTCGTGGAAGAGGAAGAAGAAGAGGCAACTATGAAAGATACAATGAGGTAAATAATGACACAAGTCAAATTGAATGTTATTCTTGTGGAAGATATGGACACTATTCTTGGGAATGTCAAGCCAAGAACGTAGAAGCGGAGACAATGCTCATCATGCACAAGGAAGATGTGGAAGAACCCGCATTATTCCTTGCGCATAAGGAAGAAGCCTGTGGCGATAAAAGTTTGTGGTACCTAGACAATGGAGCTAGCAACCACATGACGGGTGATCGCAACAAATTTGTGGAACTTGACACCAAAGTGACAGACAATGTGCACTTTGGTGATGAGTCGAAGGTGGAGATTAAAGACTGGCACAATTTTGTTTGAGACAAAGAATGAGAGCCATAAATTTCTACCTTATGTTTATTACATTCCTAAAGTGGAAAATAATATTGAGTATTGTGCAACTTATGGAGAGTGGTTGCAAAATAAACATGGAAGATTGCTTTCTTTGACTTAGAAATAAATAAGGGAATCTTATTGCTAAGGTTTCTATGACAAGGAATCGCATGTTCGTATTGGATATAAAGACCATAGGAGCCATGTGTTAAAGATTCATCATGGATTTGGCACATGAGATATGGGCATCTAAATTTTGGAGGGCTTAAAGACTTGGGAGCAAAGAAGATGTTGAAAGGTATTCCTACAATTGATCACCTTGATCAATTATGTGAAGCTTGTTTACTTGGCAAACATTCAAGAAAGAGTTTTCCCAAGCAATCCAACTCAAGAGCCACTGAGCCACTTCAACTTATTCATGCGGATGTTTGTGGTCAAATAAAGCCTTCAACTGTTGGTAAAAGTTCTTACTTCTTGTTTTTTATTGATGATAATTCAAGAAAAACATGGGTTTACTTCTTGAAGCAAAAGAGTGAGGCTTTTGAGGCATTAAAAAAATTCACAGCTTTTGTTGAAAAAGAAAGTGGCTACGAAATCAAATATCTAAGAACTGATAGAGGTGGAGAGTTCACTTCCAACGGAATCAAGGCCTTTTGTGAGACACATGGAATTCGTTGTCCCATGACCGTTCCTAGATCGCCACAACAAAATGGAGACTTCGAAAGAAAGAACAGAACAATCCTCAATATGGCAAAAACTACGTTGAAAAGCAAGTCGATGCCAAAAGAGTTATGGGCCAAAGCAGTTGCGTGTGCAATTTATCTCTCTAATCGTTCACCTACCAAAAGTTTGAAGGATGTGACGCCCCAAGCATGGAGTGGATGGAAACTAAATGTGTCACACTTGAGAGTCTTTGGGTCTATTGCCTATGTTCAAGTTTCGGAGCAAGAAAGATCAAAGCTTGATGATAGGAGCAAAAAAGTTGTGTTTATTGGCTACGATGAGAACTGAAAAGGATACAAGTTCTTCAATCTAAGCAACAACAAAGTCATGATTCGCAAAGATGTTGAATTTGAAGAAGATGCAACATGGGATTGGAGTACACAAGATGAAACGACTTATGATTTTCTCTCTTACTTTTATGAAAAACTCTAATACAAGAACCCCAAGGTGAAATGATACCTCCAACAACACCAACATCATCATCCTCTTTTTCATCTAGCTCAAGTGAAGGCCCTCGGAGACATCGAAGCATCATGGATCTCTATGAAGAAACTGAAAGGCTAGAAAATGAAAATTTATTTTGCTTGTTCTCTCATTTGAGTTTTGAAGAAGCTGTGAAAGATGAGAAATGGATACAAGCCATGGATGAGAAAATTCAAGCCACCGAGAAGAACAACACTTGGGAGCTTGCATTACTTCCAAGTGGTCATCAAGCTATTGGAGTCAAATGGGTGTATAAAATAAAGAAGAACTCAAAGGTGAAGTAGAGAGATATAAGGCGAGACTCGTTGCAAAGGGATACAAGCAAAAACAAGGCATTGACTATGATAAGGTCTTTGCTCCCGTTGCCCATTCGGAAACAATCCGGTTGTTACTATCGCTTGCAGCACAGAACTAATGGAAGATCCATCAAATGGATGTCAAGTCCGCCTTCTTAAATGGTCGCCTTGAAGAAGATGTTTATATTGAACAACCTTCAGGTTTAGTTATTAAAGGTTCCGAGGACAAAGTGTTGAGGTTAAAAAAGGCTTTACATGAATTAAAGCATGCTTCAAGAGCCTGAAATAACCATCTTGATAAGTATTTTCAAAATAATGGTTTCACTAGATGTGTTCACGAATATGCACTCTATGTGAAAAAGGAAAATGATGATTTGTTATTTGTTTGTGTCTATGTGGATGATTTTATATTCACAGGAAACAATCAATAATGTTTGAAGATTTTAAGAAGGCTATGGCTCAAGAGTTTGAGATGAGTGATACGGGACTAATTTCTTATTATTTGGGAATTGAAGTTAAGCAAATGGAGGACGAGATTTTTATCTCGCAAGAAACTTATGCAAAACAAGTGTTAAAGAAGTTTAACATGCTGGATTGCAATCTTGTCAACACGCCCATGGAATGTGGAGTTACACTTTCGAGAAAGGAGGAAGGACTAAAAAAGGTGGATCCAACATTATTCAAAAGCCTTGTGGGAAGCTTAATGTATTTAACTTGTACCAGACTTGACAATTTATTTTTAGTTGGACTTGTGAGTTGCTTTATTGAAAATCCGTCAGAGATACAAATGAAGGTAGTCAAGAGAATTCTTCGTTATCTTAAAGGTACTGTTGACTATGGAATTTTTTATTCAGCTTCAAATGAGTTCAAATTGATGGGATATTGTGATAGTGGTTATGTTGGAGACATTGATGATAAAAAGAATACTACTGGTTTTTTTATTTTTATTTTTGGAAAATAATGCAATTTCTTGGTGTTCTAAAAAACAACCCATAGTCACTCTTCCAACATGTGAAGCTGAGTATGTTGCTATTACTGCTTGTGCTTGTCATGCAATTTGGTTGAAGATATTGTTGAAAATACTTTATTTTGAGCAAAGTGAAGCTACCCAGATCATGATGGACAACAAATCAGCCATTGCGTTAGCAAAGAACTCGGTGTTCCATGATCAAAGTAAGCATATTGAGACAAAATATCATTTTATTCGACAATGCATTGAAAACATGCACGTAGAGGTAGAGTATGTGAAATCACTTGATCAAGTTGCTAATATTTTCACAAAGCCTCTCCAATATAATACTTTTCAGAAGTTGAGAATAATGATTGGTGTTGGAAAGATGTCAAGTTTAAGAGGGAGTTTTGAAAATTAAACTTGATATTATTAAGGAATTTGAAGGGGCTACAATTATCCTAATTTAGCTTATAATATATCAAAGGAAAGCTATGCCTGTCTAGTTTCCAAAGCTTCAAACAGTGCATCAATTGAATTTGTATTGAAAAAGTTATGACTAATTTACTAGATATTGTTCAGTGGTAACCGAAAATTTGTGAAAAAGGTGTCTTTTTTATTTGTAAAAGTGTGATTGATGAAAAAGTGTCTCTAGAGTGTTCTTTTGAGTAGTAAAGTCCTCTTCTATATATAGCCATGTATTCTAAGTTATGTTTGAATATAATAAAACAATCCAATTGAGTTGTGAAGTCATCTTCTTTTCCTTTCTTACTTGTGTTTTTATTTCAATCTTGTTCCAACAATTATGACATGAGCTAGACTTCTAGAGGGACATTTGTTTATTAATGTTTGCTATTTGAAAGTATAGAGACCTTCTCAACCAAATTAATATCTACAAAATAAGCCCAAGCATATGCAATAAGCACTGACAAATGATTCATTCTTCTTAATTACTTCTATAATTTGCATAATAAATAGGACATTTTGAGCAGGAGATGCAGATTCAATCACTCTAGCTCTTTTCATGGAAGATCATTGAAGAAAGTTTTCTTGTTTTCATCTCACAAAGTAGATAGATATTATTTTATTTTTTTTATAAATGCATATTGCATATATTAAGAATATCGGTTACAGTACTGATGTTATGCCATAGTGGCTAGTTCGTGAGCCTCATAATTGAGATCATTACTGATAAATTTACAGAACCAAAGGGGATAAATAGTAAGTAGTCGTCATATGCGACTGATAAGGGGAGCCATACCCAGTCCATGTCTGCAGAAGGGTGTTGCAAATCATAATGCAAAATGGAAATAAGATTTTCGGAATCTCCCAACAAAAAATCTGTTCTCCCCTTCCGTGCTTGGAAAAAAAAAATTGTCGCCTCAGCTGCATGACATTCAACCATCATACTGTCAATAACCTTTCCTTCAATAGGGCTTGTCACTTGAGCAAGGAGTTCACTTTGGAGATTGACCACGGGTTCACCAATTGCACCTTGTTGAGATGAGGTAAAGAAGCTAGCATCATACGAAACAAAATTGTATCCGAATCCTGGTGGAGAGGAATAGGTATGAGATGAAGGGATCTAGAATTTAAAGGGCGATTTTTGGCTGTTTGGATTTGAACATGAAGAAGTTGAATCCTGGTGGTGGCTAACTTAGTAAGAAGACCATAATAGGAGAGCCGATCCGACTCAATGAGGGTGTACAAGTTGCATATCATATTGCACGTTTATTTTCACTATTATCTCACTCGACTAGAAGTTAAAATGAAAAAGTGGAGGGTGAAAACTTTTTATTTTGCCCCATATCCCTTAGCAAACTTAAGACGGGCAAACTTAAGCTTAAATTTAGGAGTTATTTCTTTCTCATCCAACAGTAGAAAAATCCTTTTAAATTGGCTCTAACGAAACCTTTTTTACAAGTTCACCTTGGCGCTTAACCAGTCAGTCAAAAGGGCGTACTCTACAAAGTAATGTCGACGAAGAAGAAACACTGAACAAAAAAAGGATCAGATCAGCATCAACAGTTCTTAAATCGCATATTTTATAAGTTCGTGAATTATAGGTTTTCTTTTTCGAGTTTCAAGAATCTCAATTGTTGTTTTCTGTTCCAGTTTTGGAATTTCGACATCGATTTTAGACTTGTTTTTGGGGTTTCATCAGTTCTTGATCGCTGATAATTCTTGAATTGAAAACTGTAGGTTTGAATGGATATTTTGTGTTCTGATTTTGTTTTTGGACTTTCAAGTGTTGGAAAAACAATGTTTTGGTGAATGTTTGTATAGGTTTGAAGTTTCCTTTTGTGAACTTGCACATGACGTGTTTGAAGAAATTTCTGTGTGTTGTTCTATGGATCTCAAGTTCTCTAAGAGATCTCCAAGTTCCAAAATACATATTTGAATTGATCAACCCAATCTCTGTTATTATTATATGCTTAATCATTCAAACCTGAAATTCATATCACGTTACTGATTTCATGTGGACATTTATTGATAATTAGTTGCGATAGCGAATACAAAGCGAAACATATTACAAAATTTCAGTAATGCTCATTATACAAATTCAGTGAGTAAATTAATGAATATATTGATGTTGAAAATTTCAGTAATGTTCATTGTACAAATTCTGTGAGTAAATTGATGAATTTATTGATGTTGATTCATATTTAGGGCATTGATAACTTTCCCATGCGTCTCTCCCATATGGCCAATATATATAGTTTATTTTACTTTTTTTCCCTTAAAAAACTTTGCTACAAAATATAATCTTATGTACACTGATTTAATTATTAGCTTGAAATGTCTTCTTATATGCAGGTCCAGTTTCTCATACATAACGTCGTCAAATTTAATGTCTGTGAAAAGCAGGTTTAATTCGTAACAACTTCTTTTCTATTTTTTATTGTCATTTATATAACTTTCATCTGCCCCAATTTATATCCATTTTCATTATTATAATATGTGTAGAAAGTCTTGCCTTTGAATCTCAAAACTTGCCTTTGCTTTCTGGTATCTTGATATATAATATTTGTTGCCCTTGCTACAATCCCAGTTATGGGTCTCCTATGACCTTGGTGTTGTGCTTAAACTTGTTTAATGAGTTTGAGAGGGAACTAGCTTGTTTTAGCATGGTTGGGTCATTCAAAAAATTTTATTATTAGGTGAGGAATACAACAATTTGAAATGTGGCTGCCACATGCAGATACCAGATACTTTGAATAATATCCAGTGAAATGCCATTTCTTCATTTTGTGTTTTTACCGTGTTCTATTAATATGTAAATGACATGGTTAAATGAAGCCTACAACATTCTTGAATACAAATAGAAATCGAGATGTGTGTTGGCAATAATTAACTTGGATTAGATGTGACAAACTATGATCTTAATTGACTTGGCCAATGTTTTACACTTTCACAAGCTGTACACTTGCATGGATGCATTCTGAGGTCCAACACTTGTTTTATTACTTTCACACACTTGTTTAACGCATCTTTAGGATCCTAGATGTACTTTATTAGAATTCATTGTTGTGTTCAATGAGACTACAGAGTTACTTGTTACAATTCCAGTGAAGAGTTTCTCTTATTTGTGAGTAGAATTTGACCATCCATATTCATTATTTGTGTGAATATCCAAACACTCAACGATCCTTAACACTATATTTTAAACGATAGAAGTCTAGGACAATTCCTTATAATAAACAACAAAATGCTCATTTTCACATAATCTGTGTGCCATTGGAGAGGATTTGAGAGACTCCTATCTATTTATCAAATCATGAAAAAACTAACTTAAGTGAAGGGAACTGAACTTTAATATACTTCATTTTAGCTGAATTGCTGGATCTGTGATGTTACGAAGGCATGTACGAGGGTATATGCTTAGTACATGTTGATGCAAAGTTGGATCTCTAGAACATTGGTAACACATGCATGAGGGTAAATGCTTTGTGCAATAAATGTTGGGGCTCTATATTATTGGTAAGGCATGCATGACAACATGGGTATATGCATACTGCTTAGTAGAATTTTTATAGAATTTTTAATTTTATTTTTTTAAAGGATTGCTTAGTAGATGTTGGTGCCCAAATAATGGTTAAAAAATAAGATATAAAGAGGAGAAGGGTTACTACCTTTATTAGTTAACGATCAAGTTCGTTTGATGTGTATATGATGTGAATTCCTTGTCGATGAACCTAAACCCTATATTTCGCCAAAGGTGTACCAGCTGAATTGGTAGAGGTGTGGCGGTTTGAATAACACATCACGGGTTCGAATTCGGCCATTGGCAAGGGGCAGGGAGGGTTAAGAGTAAAAATAATAATAATTATATTTCGACATTCCTAAATTGTTGGGCATAAATGTAACTGTATTTTTTTATTAAATTAATTTATTATTTAATGGCGGATAGAATCACAAGTTCGGGGTTCAAACCCTGCAGTTGGCATTTGGTTGGGAGGGGTTAAAAAAAAGAAGTTGACAAAGAAACGACTTAAATACTTCCTAGCAGCCAACTTATTTTCAAAGCATAAAACTCTCCACTCTTTAAAGAGCATGATGTGAAAGTAAGGTAGTTAGGTCGTAGACCAAGAAAGAAAAGAAAAATCTGATATTCACATCTTCGTTAGGGCATGACATATACATCTTAAAACCTCACCTTATTCATAGTTTCTTTATACCTCTATTGTAGATGTATAGTAAAAGTGGAAGGTAGTTAGCTACTACCCTTTGCTAATTTGCATTGCTGAATCACGCATCCTAATTATTTGTCATTTATGTCAAATTTATTACTTGCTTATTATTTAATAGTAAACTTTTTCTATTGAAGTGTATGGATCAAGCTCATTCATGTCATACATTAACAGCCATTTCCTGGGATTAAAAACTGTTACTCTTCATTGATTAAATTGGGAGACTTTAATTTATAACAGCATTACTGAGATTTGAGAGAATGGAGGTTATATCTTAATACAAGATTTAGTTTTGGATAAAATGCCCAATACCAGGACTATGACCAGGAGTCGTACACTACTACAAATATAGGCTTGCATAGCGCTTAAAAATAGGCTTAGATAGCGCTTTTTAGCGCTATCTAAGCTACCGCTATGGTAGCTTAGATAGCGCTCAAAAAAGCGCTATGCAAGACGCGTACTTGAATAGCGCTTCGCTTAGATAGCGCTATTTAAGCGTTGATTTTTTTTTTAATTAACTTCAATAGAGCTTTAGAAAGCGCTATGTAAGCGCTAATTTTTTTTTTAAAATTAGCTTGAATAGCGCTTTGATGAGCGCTATTTAATTTTGTTGATTTTTTTTTAATTAGCTTCATTTCTGTGAATTTTTTTTTATTAACTACCACAGCGCTTTTTTATGCGCTATTTAATTTAAATGAATTTTTTAAATTAGATTTGTTTATCTGCTAAGATAGCGCGTAAATACCAATACCGATTTTCTGGGCTAAATATAATATTTAATATAATAATGACAACGTTCAATTAATCAATAAAGACACAACATGATAACTAACTGTTTCTCATTCATTCAAAATATAATTTAAGCATTCATACAAAATTGTTAATATGCTATTATATATATTTGTTCGTAGCACAATACTAATAAATATCTTAAACTACAGGCATAATTAAAATGTTTTGCTTCAGCTTTCCATTTTCTCCTTGAGAAATCGGTTGTACAAGTATCCTGACCAATTGATTACGAAATTCTCCATACGGACTCCATACGGTAATTCCAGCTGATCTACAGACTGCAACGGATTCCTTGACGCCCGGACGAAGAGGATCCTTGATACCCACATGGAGCTGTTTTAAGAGATGAACATGATGTAGTCATAACAGCATGTGCAGGATCATCGCCTGGACACTCTGTAATTATGCACGAACTGCCCTTAATCTGATGGAAAAAACATTGTATTAATAAGGCTATTTTTAGCACTGACTCAGCATATGCCCTGTCCATTCTCACAAAGAATGAAGCTACTCCATGGGAGGCTATTGCTTTTGCAATATATTTGACATTGCAAAGTAATATGACATGTACATAAACATAGATACCAAGGGAGAGAAAAAAAGAGGGAGTAACTAATCTACATTAATGTCGTACCAGAACATAAAAGAAGAGAACACCACTGCAGCATTGATCATCCAATGTTTTAGTCTCTCAGAGTGACCCTGGAATTGAGCAAAAACAATAATCAAAAGACACCTATCAGCTTTTCTACCACATCTTGTTCTTGTGTATACTCGATAAAAATAAGAACGTAATTGCACGGACGTGTATGCCCAACTTTACGTTACTAATAATTTTAAGTACCTAACAAATGCCCATGACATTGCAACTAAATGTGGACCAATAAAGTGCACAGCAGCCATTAGGACTATCCAAATAGGTGCTTACTCATGGCACAAAACTTCAATTGGTGACACAACACAAATCCTTGAAACACATTGAAGTTAAATGTTTTGTAAGACAAATTGGGTTCACCATCTCAGAAACACTGTAATAGACCATCTAGGTTCAGAATATTATACTTCATGACGTTGAGTTTGTAGATTATAAAGAATGGAGATAAGCTTGAATGAAATCTTGAGCAATGAAAGATTCAAAACTCAATAAGATACTCTCCTTTTCTTTTTTGTTTTTGGTATACTTACCAAAGGTTGAGATTGGTAAAGTGCCCGCAGAAGCTAACCAATAGTTGCATCTCTTTCGGTCTATTACCATTTAGTACTCACAGTTTCACGACATCCACATTAGGCTTGCTTCTTAGCACATTTTTAATCATGCTGCAAAGTTTCTCCTATACCATAGTTTATTGAAGCTTAGTGAAGAAAATAAGAAGTTTAGAAACATAAATGCCAAGAAAGTGCATAAACTCTGACAAAGATAGTATGTGATACTCATGAAACAGAATAATTTATTCAGCCAATGATGGTAATACAGAGTATACATTGAGGGCTAAAATACAATCTCTCTAAAAAGATGGATACTATTTTTACAGAGATCTGGGAGCAGAATAATGCAATAGCAGGAAAACACAATATTACCTGGCCAATAACCAACACTACATTAGCATCAAACGTATCAATGGCGTGAAGAAGCAGCTGCACCAAAACTTCAGAGCATTAATTGGCATCCCACATGTAACCAAATTCAATTGAAAAATATCCAACTCCTTTAATTACACAAATTAAACTACAATTACCTCATAACCAACGTCTTCTATCCATCCCATGGTATTTATCACCATTCCTGCAGCTCGTGCTTCAGGATTGCCAGCAAACTGTCTCTCTAGAGTTTGAGCAAGCTCTTTCACGAGTACTTTGTATAGCTCTGAATTGACACTGCAAAACTACTAATTAAGTAACCCTGAAAATCCTTTTCATTTCTATTGGTAGGCATTAGTACTATTGAAGATACTAGTAGAGATAATCAAAACATTGGTGGCCAGAAAAAATTTCTGAATTCAAATTATTCAGGAAGCATGCAGTGTTCTCATGCTGTGATTGACAGAATCATGCTACCTATACTTGTGGTTCACCAATTTAAAGTTTCTATGTAAACTTCCCTAGTTTTACTCGTAAAAAGAATATCCAAATCCAAGAAAAAGAGGGGCAAAAAAATTAGTTGTGTCTCAGTTTTTGCTTGAAATTCAGAAATTATCACATATGGCTACATGACCTTAAGAGGTCGGTTTGACTGTTTTCTTCTCTGCCTTTTAAGTTCTCTTTCATCCTAATTCAAAAAAATGAGATGCATCAGAAAAGTTTTGATATAACATAACCAAACGTACAGGTGTATCCAAGCCTAGCATGTACATCATCACTAAGTAGATAGCAGGGCAAAAACACTATAATTAAAATTTTCAGAGATCTTCTAGGCATGCCCCTAAGCAATACAATAAAGAAAAAAATCATCAAACACTCAAAAAGCAAACAAGACTATGCTATAATAGTAACATATAAAGATCTTTATCCATTGTGTTAGTTGGATTTTGTCTCTCACAATTACCTACTAAAAGCTCAAATAACCATCAAGTACATTTCCAGTAAGGTGAAATTCAGCTTCCCACACCAAGAAACAGCACTGAAAATTACACATGTAACCTTTCAGTCACCAACTCACATAACGAAAATAGCCAACAATTCCTAAATGGATTTTAGATTGAATAAATAAATAATGAAAAAAATAGTCTGATTAAAGCTTGGGGCATTAGCAGAAAACCCCAACTCTGTCTACAATTCCAACGGAGCACCAAATTGAGGTCAAAATTAGCTTTTAAGTAAATAAAAACTAGCTTTAACTTTAACTCAGTAAGAGCTAGTGTATATATACATCCACATCTATCCACATCTATACACATCAATTATCATCCACTGAGGCTTCTGAATGAAAAAAAGAGCGTTTTGCATGATAATTGAAGTTGCATCTATACATATAGTCTACCGTCTCTTTTACTTTTCTCCTTGCCCAAGTTTTCTCTGTTATAGAATTTCATAGTTTCATATAATGTTTCTTTTGCTTACTTGCTTAAATGCATTAGTATCAAACCTCCCAGAAAGATGAGAAAAAATAATATGCACCTGTCCCGCAGTTCTATTCAAGGCCCAGTTGAAAGCAGGTTGGTCATTGGCTTTCTTTTGCTTGGACCATGGTTGAACTTGGAGTTCTTCAATCCACGTCTTCATAACTTTTTTAGCTCCACTGGTGGGCCGTAGGAAAATCATGCAGCTACAGATATAGGTGCGACCCTTTTTCCCTGGAGCTGGCAAGGCCGAAGAGTGGTTCAATGGTTTCACCTGCTCATTTCATTGGAAGGAAAGATGGAAATAAATAACACGACAAGAACTGGAAGCACTGTGAAGTCCTAGCATTAATACACATCGGACCTTTCTAAATCTATCAAAATGAAAAAAATAACAAAATGATATCCAGATTAACCACTTGATTAGCTATGGCTATAATGGACAAAATTTAGATATGTTTTAATTAATTTTTATAATTTTTTTTCCAAAAGAAAAAAATTTATGCTAAACAATATATATCGGGAAGTCTATATTGATAATCATTCACTGGGATTGATTTTGGCTAAGGATATTTCAACATTTCCTACCAAATGTCAGGTCAGAGCTGCTTGAATGCATAATACTTCTATCAGGAAGGGTAAAGCTGAATGTCAGACTGATATGGCCACTGAGCAACGGGGGCATACATCATTTTTTTGATTCTAAGGTTAGCTAAGACAGTGAGGCTTGAATGACAATCCAGGGGAGATACAAGATGAACCCACTTCGTTATATGATGCCTGAATCTGTCAGGACAGCAAATTTCAGAGTTCAATTCTTGCTTCTTGAACTCTCGATGACTTGTCCCTCCAATGCCAACGAGCTATAGGCTTGTGTGCTGGATGCCACATCCTATATGTATAGGCCTTGGCTGCACAGACACAGAGAACAAACGTAATTGCTTCAACATGACCAGACCAAAGTCTAAGATCCCTGGAATCAAAACCGTCCATCCTGAGGCACCCCCTTAGATCGTTATGGTGTTTCAACAACCTCTTAAGTGGCCATGTGCATCAGGATTGTTAACTTTTAGTCCTGTACAGTATAGCTCAGTTCATATTTCTTTTGACAAGTCACGCAGGTTAATTCAAAACAATATTTCTAGACTATAGCTAGCAATACAGTATTATCTAATTGGGAGTCTTTTTTGCGAAGTAGCTAATGTTTCATCATTCTGTTGTTTGTTATTAGCTCTTTCTTTTGTTTCTTTCCAGGTTTTCTCGATCTCCTCGCTCCTTTGTGTTCTTTTGGGATCTCTTTTCAATATATTTAGTGTTCCATTGAAAATAAATTTCTAAAACTTCATACCTGAACTGATAGACTCACAAACTTATCAAATATGGAAATCTTTCTTGATTTAACATAAAACTCATTTTCATCATTGCATGTACAACTTTCCATCTGATACTTGACAAAAAAACAACATTAACTAAATTAAACTGACATACCGCAGCCATATCATCAGTGAAATATACATCATGATGCCCTTTCAGATATGCTAGTGGATCGGCCAACCAGACCATATCAACATCATTGTACATAACATTATAACCAAGCTCCAGAATCTGCAGTAAGTGGCGAGGTCTGCGGGATGTAAAATTGAAAAATCCCTGCAAAACAAGATATATCAGGAGAGGTTCAAGAGTTCCACCTATAGGTAAGTTGAATCAGTACATACTCTTCTCATGAAAGTTTCAAACAACATTATAACTTGAGATGCAGACTCAATTTTGAAATGCAAACCCCATGCAAGTATTGTGTGTAATTTGCAAGCAATTGAGATTTGTATAAAAATAATGACATGGAGTCGACACATAACCCTCAACAGCAATATATTCTACTTGGTCTTAGTGATGTGAAAGAAGAAACAGTATTAAAAAATCTTTTGCAATGAACACCACAACCATCTACATCTATATATTCTCATTGGTCTTATGTGAAGAAGTACAGAATTTTGTTCCAGAAAATTTAAGAACATAGATCCATAAAGAAACAAAATTCAAAACTCTTTTATTTAAGCAACCATACTCCCCAAATAATGGACCAATCTTCATATCTCAAGCTTGTGAAGTTGATTAGTTTTATTTAGGTTGCCTGATTGATGTTATGCTATTCAGAGCAGCTTTCTTATATTTGATCAATTCGTTGAGATAAACTAGTTATTGCTTAACCAGATATATAGAATAAGTATGATCAATATACTGAAAAAACACACAACGCCTTATTCATGCAATATCTATTGACCTAACTTTTGAATCAACCCACAATCCTTATAGCAGTAGATAATTAGCAAAAGTGGCAACTGAAATTGCACAACCTAATATAAGGTAAACAAACTGAACTCCACATGTGGTAGTAACATCTGCATAAAATGTCTAAAGTAACACACATAACAAACTTTTCAATAACAGCAAGCTATCAATTTTCAGCTCTTGCACCATATGAATCTGCAATTAAAGTCACCTATGTCTAACTGCTACAAGATACGACCTTGTTGAACAGTCAAGTTTTTCATAATTACTGCTGTAAACTAATTAACATCTACTAGACAATTTCCTTCTACAGACATTATCTTCATTGTTCAATTGTGGATATCCTCTATTCTACAAAGATATGCTCTATTACAGAGCATTCAATCTCATAATGCACATGGATAGTAAAATGCACTTAAGATTGCCATTGATCTGCAATATGGATAGTAAAATGCACTTAAGATTGCCATTGATCTGCAAATATGGCATGCGCTGCAAATATGGAGAAAACTAAAAACCCCAAACCCAAAATTTTAGAGATCTTGATTGAGTGAAGAGCTCGATTGGGGGAAAAGGGAACTCTCTGTTTGTTGTATTTATAGAGAGGAAAAACAAGAGAAAATAGAATTCCCTACCTAACAGTAGCATAAAAATCCCTAATTCAAACAAATAATTCTAGCAAATAATTCTAGCATACTGCATTGTCAACCAATTCAAAACCCAATATGCAATAAACCCTAACAATATCAAAGATATAAACTTTTCAACAAATCATCCAAGAAAACAAATGCCTTAAGCTAATCAGACGATCTTGAGAGTGCAAAGAGTAATAGTTGACCTAATTCAACTTGGAATCGATTCGTTGTTGTGAATTATCAATAGAGATAGATGAAATTACTTGACTAAAAAGTTTTCGATCTTGAGAGATGAAAAACTGACGATCAATTGGAGAAAGAAAGAGAGGAGCACCACAGAAAGACAGCAACAACACTCCGTCGAGAAAGAGCCAAAGCTCGAAAGCGAGAGAGAGTGAGAGCGGTGGAGTGAGGGAGGCAGGGAGAGCAATGGAGAGAGTGAGAGCAATGGAGATAGGGAGCAGGGCGAGAGAGAGGGAGGGAGAGCTACGCACAGAGGGGGAACGAGAGAGAGAAGGAGGCGTTGTTCTCCCCTTCTAGGTTAGATCGAGCCGGCTTTTAAAAATTTGGGTGAAATAAAGCGCTATCCTAAATGTAAGTAATATAGCGGTTTGGAAGCGCTATGCAAGCACTTTAAAAGCGCTATGGTAACTTTGGTAACGTTTTTTCTCATAGCGTTTTTTAAAGCGCTATCTAAGACATAACTAAGATAGCGCTTAACTGAAAAAAATATTTAAAAGCGCTATTGTAGTGTTTTTTTTTTTTTTTTTTTTTTTTTTTTTTTTTTTTTTTTTTAAGACAAATAAGCGCTATCCTAGTGCCCACTTGGATAGCTCTTTAAAAAAGCGCTATCTAAGTGGCGTTACCTAAGCTAATATTTGTAGTAGTGGTAGGCCGATAGTCTTCTACGACATGACTGGGAGTTGGAGGAGGTGACAGAGAATCTGGAACAGGACCTTGAGTCGGGGGTCTAGAATCTTCAACATGTCCTGGAGCTATTGCTTGAACTTCATCAACATAAGCTGGCAGAGAAGTGTGTTTACTGTGTGAGTCACTCTTAAGCTCACCAACTTTTCCAGCTTCTACTACATATTTGTCACTCTTAACTTTGCTATCCGTTAGTTTCAATGGCCTTCCCTCAGCAAAGCCATTGTTATGAGAAACTAACACGATAAGAAGCAAGACACAAGTAGCAATGAAGTTGGTTGTGTCCATAGCTACAAGGATCAATAGGTTAAGCAAACCTATGATATATGAAAGAGGAGAGAACTATAAGGAAATGAGATACTCCAAATGATCAAGGTATTTGGATATTTATAAGCATGAAAAGAATGTAGCCTGTGGTCCTAAGTTGTTGGGAAGATTTCATAAAGTAACCTAAGTATTAGAGTAATGAATACTGTAAAGAAACACAAGATGGACGGTGAGTTGTCTAGGGCTAGCTGCAAGAGTTTTCCAAAACTCTGCAACTGCAAATCAAAACTTCATTCCCTAATTCTGAGTATAACATAAATCTTAAAATTTAAATAAAAATAGTGAAAAAAATTGATTAATAGGAGCCAAACTCCTAGAATGTTTTGCCCACCGAGTTAGAGATTTGATTGTGCTGTCACCCACCTAGAGCCAATCTGCGTCATTAATCCTTGTTCCATTTGCATGCCCCATGCAAACATGTAAAAATACAGAATCAAAATGTAGACACGCATCTGTTACGAATTCTAGTAAATAATGTATTTATTGTCACCGCCATTTCATCTGACCTTTGACTCGATCCATGTATTGAAGGCTGCTTTACTAACATCAATTAAATTATTCAAAGCGTGGTTAATTACTCTAATTTTTTAATCAGCAACTTGTTTAAAAAATCTTGGGGCTCCCAAGCACTATCACATGTCCTTGGAAAAGCTATGGGAGATTCCTTGATCCTTTATCCCCCGCTATACACAAATTTTACAGTTTCCACCAGACAATACCAACTTTCCAACCAGACTCTTGAAGACAAGTGAACCCTAGCCGCTAAATGATAAATATACTTTCTTGGTAAACCAACCCTATAAAAGATGCCCTGTACCTTAAGTTTTAGAGTAATGGAAATGGTACTGTAGGCCTTGTTAAACTTTCATCCCATGTTGTAATTAATCTTGAATGGTCATTGGAGATTAGTGTTCTGTAAATCTGTAGTCATCATGTGATCTAGATATATGGGTTGATGGTCTACTCAGATGGCCACTACATGACCATGTTATCACTTGCTACTTATAGCATCCCAAGTGACCAAAGTTTTGGGAGCCCAAGTAATGTATTTGATTTGAGCTTTTTCAAGATCCATTTATTAATTTGGTTCCTTTTGATTTGAGTGTTTTTGTCTAGCACTTTTTTAGGGTGTAGAAGAAAGAAAAAGGAAAAGAAATCTGCTAAGATTCTTGAAGGCACTTCAAGCTTATATGTTTCTTATATATCTGAATTGAGCTATATGGCACTATACTATATCAGTACAGTCTACATTTTGATATTAGATGCATTTGGTAATGAAAAATCATGGAAGAGGTGAAGAAGAAACGTGTTTGCAAAATATTTCTGTCGATACATAGTTTGAAAGAAATACAAAGAGAGTGAAAAACATGGGTGGGCAAGAATTAAATACAGAGTGAAAACATCTTCCATGGCAGAAAACCATTCTCTGGGAGAGATGCAAAAAATCCCTTGTTTTGAACATTTGCTTCGTATCCCAGATAAGCAGTCAATAAAAACATTAATACCCCATCCTCAAAGCAAAATCAGTTTTGGAATAGTTTGAATGGAAACTCGGCAGACCTTAGTATAATTCTTTTTAGATAGTTTTGTTCATGATCACATTTAGTGTAACTCAGTTTCATGTTCCACAAACCACGACAGGACCTGATGACATTTATACATGTTGTAGACGAACTTATATTGGTTTGTTTGGAAGGAGAAGGGGCAAGAGTTAAAAATGAGAGCCATTAATTTGAACAGGAGCTAGATTGCAGACAAAGGAGGGCAAAAAAAAATGAATCATAGATAATTTAATTCTTAAAATAAATAGATAAGTATGATTAAAATAAAGTTTCTAATGTAGTACAAGAAAAACATGCTTAATGAGTCAATGTTTGGTAGAAGCTCTCTGCGAGTTTTCATGTTCTGGTAATGTTGCATAATTACCTCATCATCGTTGCCATTAAATATATCTTTATCAACATATGTAATCAAACTATCTGCCATGCATTGATCTCCCATTTTTGACAATCTTTATAGTAGAAAAAGTTCTCTCGACACTAGCAGTTGTCATTGGTAATATTAAAGCTAAAATTATAAGGCTATAAATCAAGGAATACAAAATGTTCTTCTTTGTCCTTCCATCATCTCAACAAGATTGCTAATTGCTGTCAATTTCAAGAATTCATTATTCGACTTCACATCAATGATAAATGTCTTCAACTGATTATCAAGAGCATCGAGTTGTACTACTTCTGAGAAATCATTTAGATAAACTGAACAAAACAAATCAGTTTTCCCTTATAAAAATCCAAGAAAGAATAATTTAGATTCAAGCACAAAAGACATAAAAATAACTCAGTATTCTCTTAATTGAAATGGTTGTTAAGCTCTTTAAGTTGCAAATCATTAACAACATTAAATAATTGAACCCGATAATGATGCATGTTTGTCACCTTTTAAACATCACGTCGTGATCGTTCCCGAGAAACATAAAATTCATCTAGGTTAAGCATTTATATATCATGATTGTTACAAAATAAGGAAACTTCATTTAGCAAATTGTTTCATCCTTCATCTCACTTCAACTGTAGGCATTTCTTAGCTACTTTGATCAAATTCATGACATTCACAATATCTTGATCATTTTTTTGCAATGCTTATGACAATTCATAAGTAATTCTGAATGTAATTTTCATTAATTGAAGTTCAAATGCAATATCAAAATATTGTATTGAATATAATAAAGTGCATTTTTCAGCTCTTAATTTGTTCTGATTTTGAGGTTGATCTCCTTAATGCACTCAAGGACATCAATGATAGAATTAAACAACTTAATCAAGCTTATCAAAGTATTGTAATTTGAGCCCCAACATGTATCACCGAGTCGCTTAAGATTTGATTGTTGATTTTGACCACTTTCACTTGCGAGTTCACCACTATCAAGTACTTTTAGAGTGTTAACAAATTGTGCCTCTAAAGGAATGTCATGACGCTTACATGAGCCTCCATATTCAGAACATTTTTTTTGATAACCAGACCTTTATTACTTAATCAAAAGATTTTACATCGTCGGGGGTACATTATGACTTTATTCGAAAAAAGAAAATCATAAAATCTAAAGTCTATACCTAAATCACCAAAAACCTAGGGACTATTCCTAAATCAGCAAAACAAAATACTAAAGGAAAACAAAAGGGTTAGCTCTCATAATAAGGGCCAAATCCTGAGAAACCAAGGGCTAGACCTAGTTCACCAAAACAAAACATCAAAAAAATGAGGGCCAAATCCTTAGAAACCAAGGCCTAGACCTAATTCACACCTAGGGGCTTGACCTAATTCACCAAAACAAAACATCAAGAGAAACTAGGAACCGAGGGTAGGGCTGAACAAAAAAATCGATCAAACAGATCGAACCGATCTAAACCGAACCAATCGGTTCGGATCGGTTTCGGTTTTAAAAAATTCAAAACCGAAGTGGTCGGTTCGATTTTTGGTTTCTATGTGATTTTAACCGACCAAACCGAACCGACCGAATATATATAATAAATAATATATATTTTATATATAAATAATACAATATGTTTAAAATAGTCGGTCGGTTCGGTTTTATTTCGGTTTTGGTTCGATTTTAGTCGGTTCGGTTACGGTTTGCATAAATTAGAATCAATTTGGTTTCGGATCGGTTTTGTTAATGGTCAGTTCGGTTTTGGTTTGAAAATTTTAAAACCGACCTAAGTCGGTTCGTTTCACGGTTTAGGTGAAAAACCGAACCGTCGGTTCGGTTTTCAGCCCTAACCGAGGGCTAGCCCTAGTTAACTAAAAGAACTAAAGGGCCAAATCCACAAAATCAAAGCAGAAACCCTTAATAAAAAGGGCCTTCCCTCTAAACCTCCAAGATAATTAGAAATCAAAGAATTCCAAGAAAACATCTCCATGTTCTTGCAAGCATCCAAATCTCAATGTCCATTACCACCACCATATAAAATCCTCTAACATTCACATCTACAAGAACTTGCTGCTACCGTTATTATGTCTCAAAACCTGCAAATGCATAGATATTCTTGACAACAAATATACAGTCCAAGCAGCCACCGAAAGACATACCACAACCATCACCCTAGCCAGCAGCAAATTGCCAGTTCTTCGATTGCCAGACGGAAGAAAACTCTGCATCATTTTCGAATATACGCAGTATGGGACTTATCTAAACGAATCAGCCCCAAATTCTAGACAGGAGATTCAAACTATTGTATTCCGCAAACCTTTTCTCCCACTGCGCCTTTGTTGCCAAAGCATCCGCCATTGAATTCGCCTCTCTAAATATGTGTCTACAAAGATAATTTCCCCCCTTCTAATGTTATCAATCTCCCTCCAAATATTTTCAAAAAACCAAGGAATCTTGTTCTCCCCATGAAACCATCTTTTAACTAGATCTGAATCAGTTTGCAACACACTTTCATGATGTGACGCCTATTACATAGCTTTAAGCCCTCCAAAATTGTCAAAACTTTAGCCCTATTATTGGTTCCTTTCCCGAAAAAGCCTTGAAGAGTAACTACACAATCCTCATTCTCGTCTCTGATAACCACCCCTCCTGAAGCCCCTTTTTTCTCCGAATACCCATCTACATTCATAACAAAGAAGTCGGCAAGCAAAAAATCCCAATACACTATTTTACTCTCCTTTCTAGTCACCAATTTAATTGTTAAACCCAAAGCGATCAACAAACAATTATTGACACTTTATTTCTTAGGCATGTAAACTATACTAAACAGTCAAAGCCACCTACAGACTAAATCACCAAATGAGCATTTAGCTTAGCCTCCTCATAAACACATTTTCATCGTTATTTCCCACAAAATGAACATAGATGTGATATAATACAACATCCCAACCAAAGATACCTCATTCGCTATTCGAAACCAAACTGTTAACAATGTTTCTATTTTGGTATATCTCTTCACATATTCTTAAAAAGATTCTTGAACATAGAAGGGCTCGGAATATAAGTTTCCACACAAAAACAAAAATTCTTGAATGCAAACAAGGTGCCAAATATTCTTAAAAAGATGCACTTCTTCTTTCTTTTCCACTAGCATATGATAAGTTGCGCGTTAAGAAAACATATCGTCCGGGCTAGGTTTCCAAACAAAAACATCATCACTAAAAATCCTTCCTCACAACCTCCCCTCACAAAGCTTATTGGCTTCCTCCTTCAACACTATCCCGAGCATCTCAAAACCGTCCTCCTTCATTTCTCGGAGTGAAGGCCAAACATCCTGATCCGTAATAGAAACAAGTTTCGAAAAAACAGTGGATAAATTCCAATTCTCCTCAAAGAAGCTCTCCTTTTTTTTTTTGGAAAGCGAGCTGGGTTTTTATAGGATCCCATAACCTATCAAAAATGTGTGACCTACAGGTCAACACCATAAGAAAGTAACCATGTCGCCGGTGGGTCTCGAACCTAGGACATGGAGGATAAACCCACATCCCTAACCACTCGACCATAACACCATTAACAAAGACAACTCTTTCACTTTCAAAATAAGCTCTCCTTACCTCTACCTGTCAGCCAAATCGAATTCTCCAAGAGAATATTTCTCACTTTCAAAAGCTCTTTCATCAATGGAGAAGCATTATGTTTCACTATATGCTTGCTCAATGGAACACCTGATTTCAAATATTCCAATCTCATGAAGGAAGACCATAATGAATTAGAATTGATTAAATTTCACAAAGCTTTAATACGAAAAGCTTTTACTGTTGCTTCAAAGCGGTTTACTGTTGCTAAGTATCAAAAAAGCGTAGCTAAAATGAATCAACAACAACTCAACGACCGTGGCAATACCGTACCTATTTGAATCATCGCTCCAACATAACAACAACGGTATAATATTCCGTAGCTAATTGGCAATGGCTAAAAACCGTCGCTAAGTTGCAAAAATTCCGTCGCTAAACAAATTTGAATTACAAGGTTTGATTTGAGACAATAGCAATGACGACGGCTTTTAAAATATATGAGACGGCTAAGGCTGTCGTAAATTGACAAAATAAAGACGATTTTTGTCGTGGCTACTTAGCGACGACTTCAAACCGTTGCTAAGTTGCAAGTTCTGAGAACAAAACAGAGATTGCATTTGCCGTGGCTATTTGACGATGACTTCAAACCGTTGCTAAGTTGCAACTTCTGAGACGGCTGCAGCTGTATCAAATTGACAAAATAGAGACAGCATTTACCGCGGCTATCTTGCAACAATTTCTGACCGTCGCTAAGTCGGCCAAAATAGAGACGGCATTCGCCGTTGCTAACACTAACTTGTTGTAGTTAAAAAGATTACTAATGAAAATTCATTTTTTTATAATGAAATTAGTTCTTTCTATTAATTTTCAGATTTCTCATTGCCTTTTTTTTGTCATTAAGAAGAAACATTTCAAATCTGAACACAATTATATTAATTTTCAACGTAAATGATGACTAATACACTAACCTTATTCGTATAATCAATAACTTGGCCATCGCAAAAAATACAATCTCAAACAACTTTATACTCTATCAACCTCAAATTGAAATTATATATATATATATGATTCAGGGGATACTTAGGTGTAGCGCCCATAGAGGACAAAATTAGAGAAATACGTTTAACTTGATTTGGTCATGTGCGAAGGAGACCAAGCACGACGCCAATTAGAAAATGTCTAGATTGACAAGTTAATGGAGGGTGTAGATGGTGGGGATGACCGTTGAAAACTTGGATGAAGGCGGTGAATGAAGATATCATTGACTGCATTGCTTGGAGAACCAAAATCCATGTAACCGACCCCGAAAATATCGGGAATGGGCTTTGATGATGATGATGATGATATGATTCAGGGGGCTACATAAGCAGAAAACTTACATGGATTAACAATCAAGGACAAACTAAAACTGACCAATTTTGAATCAAGGTTTAATAAAGAAACAACAAAAAAGGATTTTGGAAAGACAAATTCGGAGTGTCAATGCCTTTTCAATCTTAATAAACTTTTCTCCCCGTCCAAATTCAAAGCGTCTGCAAGTTTCATAGAAATCAAACAATCTTTTGGCCTGCAGAAAAATGAAGGCACTTCATCAGTTAAAAGAACGCTGAAACTAGTTAGAAAGAGTAAAAAAAATGATTGGAAGGCGGTAAGAATATCAAAAAGGATATGGGTAAGATGCAAGAGATGATCCAAAAAAAAAAAAAAATCTAAATCATTCTCATACTTGCAAGTGGCTTTTAACATGGGCAATGTTAAGTCCTCTCACTTTCATTAGTTGAAGGACTAATTTGGGAGTTGCTTCTGCAACAATCAAAGTAAAAAAAAATGATAAAGAGTTAGTAATCCTATTCATCCTTTATTCTCTACCATTAGTACACGACTGATACTAATCTCAGATGAGCAAACAAGTTCGAACAGTAAAGAGTAGATAGAGTACTAGGAAAACATCAGTGATCAGTGAAAATGAGATATTCATTATACCATAGTAGCTATTTAAGATGCATGGATTTCCAAAGCCTTTATCAGCCTTCAGAATCTCTGCTCGGGCTGCTAATAAGCCATAGTGCAAGTAACTGCAACAACAAAATAACCGTGTTAGCTGATACAATTCATTGGTGACTATATAGCATAATATACTTCATAACCAGAGTTTAACCCAAGATTTCCTAGGTTTCTTAAGACCATAAACAAATCAGGATAAAGAAAAACATGTGCACGTAAAGGTAATATTTGGTTCCCTTGAGAACTAGCTCTTTGAACATATGTATCTTCTCCATCTGATATTTGTGGAGCCTTTGCAGCATCCTCTTCTGAAAATGTAGGCTCTGCAGTTTGTATTAAACTATCGATCACAAAACTTACTCTGTTTCTTTTTCTTTTTTCTCCCTCAGTTAAAACAAGATCCTGGCCTGTTGAACTGATTCATAGTCTCTCCAACCAAATATTAAAATAAAAATTGAATGTAAGCACTGTTACATATTATCAACAATCAACACAAAAAATTTAAGCCACATGCTTATATGCACTGCTCGAACATGACATAGAATATGGTCCTAAAAGTCAGCTCTCAAACCGGTAATCCTAAACGTCCATATGGAAGGAAGGCACATATAACTCTTGAGAGCTTTAACGTTTGACAAAACAAATACATTTGACTTGATGGTTAGGAATTTAGGATAATCAAGTCAAGTTGAACTTCTGGGGAAGGGTTTTCACATATCAAAGTGAAAAGCATGTTGAGGTTCAGCCCATTATGGTGGATCCAACTTTGGTAAGTAATCAAACATAATTTCAAGTTTGGTTGAATAAGGAAAAAAAGTTTTCAATAAGAAACAAAAACAAAAATAAATAGAAACAAAGTTTTATTTGAGGCGGTGTTAATTAAATAGAAACAAAGTTTTATTTGAATATAAAAAGTTATATTTGAATATAGAAACAAAGTTTTATTTGGCAGCTGGTTAATTAAATAGAAACAAGGTTCTATTTGGGTGGCTGCAAATAAGTATAAATAGGTGTATAATACAGAGTTAAATGACATAGTGTTTTTAGAGAAGCTGTTGCGTGGATAAGCAACAGAGAACATAGTATTCTCTTTGGTGTTTGGTGCGGCTATGTGTGCGTGGACGATGACTTTGTGTCTGATTCTTTGGGCGTGATTTTTTGCAACAAAGTGTGACGCGTGGCTGCGATATCGACTTAGTTTTGTCGATTGATTTGGTAGAAGAAGTTGAAGAAGCTTTTGGGTTACTTTTTTGTGAGGTAACCCGTGTTATTTATTTCTTGTATTACTCAAGCTTTGGGCAAAAAACTTGAGAAGTTATTGTATTTCTTCTTATTTGATTAGTGGATTCTCTCGGATTTGCCCCGTGGTTTTTCCCTTCACATTGAAGGGTTTTCCACGTAAATCTTGGTGTCTCGTTTATTATTGCTTTAGATTATTTCCTTGGTATTGTTTTATTGGTATTTGTCCCAACAAAGTGGTATCAGAGCAATTGTTGGGAGATTGTCAATTAAGAAAATTGACATGAAAAATAACAACAATACAAGGATGATTAGCCTTAATGGCTCAATCTATGTTATTTGGAAAGCCAAGATGGAAGACATATTATAATGTAAGGATTTGTACCATCCAATTGAGGGAGATGCAGCTAAATCCAAGGATATGTCAGAAGAAGAGTGGAAGAAATTAAACAGAAAGGCTATTGGTCACATCAGGCAATGGTTAGATGATTCGGTATTTCATCATGTGTCAGCTGAGACGTCTGCACATGCTCTTTGGACCAAACTCTAGAATTTATATGAAAGGAAAATCGCTGTAAACATGGCCTTCTTGATCAGGAAGATAGTGAACTTGAAATTCAAGGAAGTTAGTTCTATTGCTGAGCACTTGAATGAGGTGCAAAGTGTGGTAAATCAGTTGTCCAACATGAAGATAGTGTTAGATGATGAAATGCAAACACTATTACTTCTTAGCTCATTAACAGATAGTTGGGAAACACTGGTGGTGTCGGTTAGTAATTCAGCACCGAATGGACAGCTTACCATGGAGTTGGTTACCGGTAATTTATTTAATGAAGAGACTAGAAGGAAGTTTGCCGGTACTAATCATTCCCAAACACTTGTGACTGAAAACAGGGGGGAGAAAAATATAAGAAATATCATGGTTATGATAAGAACCGTGATAAGTCAAGAGGGAGATCAAAGTCAAGAGATAGAAGTTTTAAGTGTCATTATTGTGGTAAACCAGGTCATTTCAGAAAACAATGTTATAGTAACAAAAGAGATTTGAAAGAGGAAAAAGTGAAGAATGGTGATAGTAAAGAAGCTACAGCTGCTGTTACCGATGAACCCGTGCCTCTTTTGTATGGCGAAGGTGCATGTTTGCATGTTGCAAATGAAGAAAGCGAATGGATTATTGACACTAGTGCATCTTATCATGCAACCCCAAGGAAAGACTATTTCACTACTTATAGAGCATGAGATTTTGGCAGTGTGAATATGGGAAACACTAGCAACTCTAAAATAGTGGGAATAGGTGATGTGTGTGTCCAGACTAATACGGGGTGCACATTGACTTTGAAAGATGTACGTCATGTTCCTGATCTTCGTCTGAACCTGATTTCTAGACTTGTTTTGGATAAACAAGGGTATATTAATTATTTTGGTAATGGCGCATGGAAGCTTACCGAAGGTTCACTTGTTGTGGCAAAGGGTAAGGCATGTTGCACACTATACAAGACTCAGATGAAATTGCGTAAGACTGGTTTGAATGCAGCTGAAGATGGTTCTTCTACAAACTTGTTGCATAGGCGACTTGCACACATGAGTGAGAAAGGTATGCAATTCTTAGAAAAGAAGAAATTAATTCCCTCCTTGAAAGGTACTGATCTTAACCCATGTGATTATTTTTTATTTGGTAAACATCATAGAGTTGCATTTCGTAGATCATCAAAAAGAAAATATGGCTTGTTGGATTTGGTTTACACTAATGTTTGTGGTCCTATTGAAGTAGATTCTCTTGGTGGCAGTAGATATTTCTTGACATTTATTGATGATGCATCAAGAAAGGTGTGGATATATTTTCTCAGATCTAAGGACCAAGTTTTTCAGCAATTCCAGCAGTTTCATGCTAAGGTTGAAAGAGAAACAAGTAGAGTTTTGAAGTGCTTCCGCAGTGATAATGGTGGCGAGTACAAATCAAAAGAATTTAAAGCTTATTGTAGTAAGCTTGGTATACGGCATGAAAAGACAAATCCTGGTACTCCACAACATAATGGGGTAGCAGAAAGAATGAACCAGACTATTGTAGAAAAGGTGAGATGCATGCTTCGCATGGCTAAATTACCAAAAGAGTTCTGGTCTGAAGCTGCTAGTACAACTTGTTATCTCATCAACAGGTCTCCTTCATTTCCTTTAGATGGTGACATTCCAGAAAGAGTGTGGAGAGGGAAAGATAGTTCATACTCTCATCTGAAGGTATTTGGCTATAAAGCATTTGTTCATGTACCGAAGGAGAAGAGATTAAAGCTTGATGAGAAGGCATCTCCATGTATTTTCATTGGTTATGGAGATGAGCAGTTTGGCCTAAGATTATGGGATCCTGAGAATAAGAAAATTATTAGAAGCAGAGATGTGGTATTTTATGAAGATCATACCATTACAGATTTTGAGATAATTGAAAAGCCCAAGCAGATAAATAATGAGGTAGCAGATCTTACACCACTTCCTCCTTCTTTGTCGCATGTTGAAAATGGGAGAGATGCCAGATGATATAGTTGGTGACCATATGCTAGAAAATGAAGTTGTTAATGATGATCATGTAGAAATAGATGAGACTGCGCATGAAGAGCAACCCCTTCAGCAAGAAATAATAGAGCCTCAATTAAGAAGGTCGACCAGAGAGCGCCAACCTTCAAAAAGGTACCTGTAGCACCCCGTGTACTAATTTTTTATTTTTATTTTTGTGTGATTGTCTTCATTAAGTTATGGGCATACGTATGAGCTATTTGTTTGTCCATGTGATGTGTAGTTTGTTTATTTAAGAATTAATTTCCTACTTACCTTCCTCTACCGAATCTCGGGACGAGATTCTTTTGAGTTGTATTTATTGTAATACCCGCCTAATTAAATAAATATAAAATTTCTTATTTATTAATTGGGGCATATATTGTAATCTCATTTATTGGGAAAAAGATTTGTTTTGTTTGCCATGGCTAAATAGGATAAAGTGTGTGTGTATTTAGCCAAAATAAAATAAAATTGTAAACCCTAATGTTGATGGGTTGTTACTCAATTGTATTTGGGCTTGATTTTGGGCTTTTATTTAACTAATGATTAGGGTTTTATTTTGTGAAAGAGGGTGGGTGCATTCGAAAGTTTAGTGGGGGCGAATAGCCACCCATCTTATAAAGAGAAAAAAAAAACCCTCTTTTCTTTTCTTCCTCCTTCCTTCTTCTTTTCTCCTTCTTCCTTCATCTTTTCCTCCCTATGTGTTTTTCTCCTCATCCGGCGAGCACGGTGGTGTGGGAATCAAATCGGAGAGTCTTTGAACCCTTACAAACTTTGCAACTTCTTCTCTGGTTGCGATTGACTAAGAGTTGGCTGCCTTCTCTTTGTTAGCTGCTCTTCGTGGAAGACTCTGCTGTTGATTTATGAAGAAGAAAGGAGCTCGGTTGGAATCTCACTCTTGTTGGCTGCGTGAAAAGAGCCTTGAAAAGAGGAGAAGGAAGTAGCTGAGAGAAACTGAATTGGTGAGTTTTCTCATTCAATCCCCCTAGATTTGTTTCTTAATCATTTATTATTGATTTGTCCTCTCGATCCAGATCTGTCCATTTAAATGGGTTGAGCCTTTGTTTTATCCTCTAATGCACGTTGTTTTTATATGATATCGATTGATTGTGAGATTGCTATTTCGCGATCCATTTATTTTGTTTCGCAAATCAGTTGAGATCTCTATCTGTTTCAATTTTGGTAAGGATTTCAAATGCATGTTTATGTGAAGAAATTTTCACTTGTTCTTTTACACTTCATCAATGTCTAGTTTGGAGGAAATAGAGTAGCGTTTGGGCTCTGTGATAGATAGTTATGCGTTTTTTTTTTTTGGTTTGCTGTTATTCTGTTGCTTGCAGCATATCTGCTAGTTAGATTTGCTCGTGAGTTTATTATTCTCTATTGAATCTTTTGGATCAATGCTATATGTCCAAGATATCCCTTGCTTAGATGTAGGAACTGGTCATTGGCCAGTCTTTATAAATGTGTATTCAACCAAACTAGTTAGTGTCTTAGGATTCAAAGTATCATTTAGCTTTCAAAATGTCATTTGAAATTTGTGAGTATATCAATCAGTGAGTACAAACCTTATGATGTTTGATTTTGTGTGAGAAATGTGTGTTCTTTTTCTCATTGTATATGTCCCTGAAGCAAACCTTTTGGCTCCCATCTTAAGACTGTTGTATGGCGATCTTCATGAAAACTCTGGTATTTGTTGCAGTTTTGATATGAAAAGGACAACTCTGTGCAAATTTCTTAAAGTACTCCATCTTTTGCAAACGTATTTTGACATGATTAGAACAAGTCATAATGTCTTATAGTCTGTGTGCTTGGGACATACTACAAGCAGTCCAAGTGATTTTACTAATGATCTTGTAATTCATTCACTGCTAGTATGATGTCAATGGATTGGGTTTGAGTTCAGCCAAATTTTTGCAAATACTGACCCTATACCCTGGTATTGATGCATGAAATGTGTTAGTTTTTGATATGCTATAAGAGCAGCCTTGATACGGGCTTAGGTGATGCAAATTTATCATAATGGGTATCTTGTTTTTGGTTGAAAAAGGTATTCATGTGAAGATGATAAATTGACAGGTTCCAACCAAATGCAACCTATGTTATGTTCATTTGGTGTGTTCAAGGGTTGGTTGGTTAATTTATGCAGTTTTTATGGTGGATGTCGCTAATATGTAATTAGGGCTATTGGGAGTAGTTTGTATAATGTTTTCTAAACCAATGTGTTACTTTTATTATGCACATAAGTGCATGTGGATTTTTCACAGTGGGGACCTTAGTTTGTAAATGGCAAACATGCAATTTTGGTGAATGGTATTGGAAATCCCATATCTCTTTATTGTATGGAAATACTCAAAGGAGTTATTTGGTGCTAACTAGGAATTTGTGGATGTTTTCAAACAACTTAAGTTATGTGTATTGTACTGGGATTTGGATGGTTGCTTTGGTGTAAGTTAGTGTTCACCCATGATTGTCATGCACTTTCATGTGTTATGTGTTGAAATTGTCTTTTCAGAGATTGCATGTAGTGGCTTTGTTGGATTCCGCATTTGAGATACTTTCTGCCAAACTAGGATGTATGTGTTTATTCAAAAAAATCACATTCATATGGAGAGTACTATGTGTAGTAGTGTTTGATTTTGCACTATGGTTTGTTTCGTTTTGATGTCTCGTTGATTCTATTGATGTAAGACCATTTAAGATTAATGGTGTTCCTCTGTATGTATGCATCTTGAAATGGTTATGTTCTTCCAAAGGAAGGGGTGGATTTCATTATGAATGAAAAAATGTCACTTGATCACCGTGTTATTATAAAACATGATTTATGAATATGCTATGCTTCCCCGAAAGAACGGTGGATACTGTGGTTGATTTACTTATGGTTGACAAAGTGTCACCATAAAAGAGTTTTGAGTTTTAGTTGATATTTTTTTATGCTCTTTTCCACAACTCCGAAGAAAAAAAAATGTGAAAAGAAAAGAAATTTTTTTGTATACAGACTTGCTTGTATACGTGTTATATTATTATGGGTATGCAGACTTGCTTGCATATCGGTGCACCGTTCCATGTGAGTTCGGTTGTACGTGTAGATTTAGGAAGAATGCTTGCCTGGATCGAACTTCGGATGAGATGACATGTTCCTCGATGTGGCACCCAACTTGGAACATGTATGCTCCGAGTGGTTTCGAAGGCAAGGGAGGCACACTTGGGTGAGGTGTGTTCGGCACAAGGAGGATAGTGCGATTGTGGAAAAGAAGCGAGATTTCTTTTTTGTATATGTGCATGATTACCTTAAAGGAAGAAACTAAATGCTCATTCAATCATTAAATGAGAACTACATGTCTTCCTAAAGGTAGAAAATGTGTTTGGTTAATATTTCAATAATAGTCTAATATGATTATGATTTTTATTGTTGTTGCATTTATGAGGATTGATAACTCATAAATTTATTTGTTTGTTTCTAACCGTTTTGTGCAGGATGGTAAGTCTACTAACAATTTCTGCAGGTCAGACTTGCCATAGTCAACCCCTATAGGGTAAGTATAAGTAAATGCATTTTTACTTAGTTGGGATGATGATATGCTGGCCTCGATGAGGAACTAAATTCTTGGAACTGTGTTTCTTGCATTACACTTTTGCCTCGTTGAGAAATTACCTGATGTGTGGTTGTTTATTGTTTTTGTTTATTTTGATGTTGTCATGCGCGGATTTATTGATTTTGGGATGAAAATTTCTCACACCAGCTTTATTGCTGACCCAAGTGAGTTTTTGCTTCTTGGGTACATTCCTTTGGGAATGTAGCCAATTAGCTTTTCAGGTTTAGAGATTTTGAGCTGCGTTACTGGAGTTCCGCTAGTGAGCTAGCAACGTCAGTCCTCTCCGGGTTAGATTTTTATTTGTTTCAGTAACTAAATCATGTTTAGTTGTTGCTGTTATTTGTTTATGTTGTTATTTGAATTTTCACGTCGCGAGTTTTTGGGGAAACGGATAATCCTACGTGGATTTTGGGATTTTCGTTTTCTTCGAAAATCGGGGCGTGACAATACCCCAATGATGATTATGTGTTCCTTATAGAAGAAGGTGAATCCGAAAATTTTCAAGAAGTACTAGATCATAAAGATAAAGATAGTTGGATGAAAGCTATGCAAGAAGAGATGAGTTCCTTGAATAAGAATGGTACTTATGATTTAGTTGAGATTCCAAAAGGTAGAAACCTTTGAAGAACAAATGGGTGTACAAATTGAAAAAGAATGGTGATGGAAAGAATGTGAAGCACAAAGCTCGGTTAGTGGTAAAAGACTTTGCGCAAAAGAAGGGGATAGATTTTGATGAGATATTCTCAACCGTGGTGAAGATGACAAAAGTAGTTCCAAAAGGAAGACATGAGTTCTTTAGAGAACTCATTGGAATGGCCTAATACGATTAGGCGGAGATTCTTCCCTAATGGTCTGGAGGGGGAGATTTGTTGAGGTCCAGTCCATTAGGGTGGATCCAACTTTGGTAAGTAATCAAACATAATTTCAAGTTTGGTTGAATAAGGAAAAAATGTTTTCAATAAGAAACAAAAATAGAAATAAATAGAAACAAAGTTTTATTTGAGGCGGTGTTAATTAAATAGAAACAAAGTTCTATTTGAATATAGAAACAAAGTTATATTTGGTAGCTGGTTAATTAAATAGAAACAAGGTTCTATTTGGGTGGCTGCAAACAAGTATAAATAAGTGCATAATACAAAGTTTTATTACATAGTGTTTTCAAAGAAGCTATTGCGTGAATAAGCAACAGAGTGTTGGGATAAAGTTGGCTTGAATAGTCCCACATCAAGTAAGGTGGAGTTGTCACTAAGGTTTATAAGGGAGTGGTCCATTCTCTAATAGTAACGAGGCATTTTAAGATAAAAGCCCCACACCCATGGCTCGGATGGTAGGCCCAAGTTGCGGTGTTTAAGTTGGGAACAATATTGTTGCTATATATAGTGGATCTAGGTGCGCGCACGCTTTCAGGGCGCACCAACAAGTGGTATCAGAGCTGATGGTTCGGCGGGGACTTGGCAAGTGGTGCAAGGCAGCACATTATTCAAGGAATTCGACACGAGATAGCGAGTCAGGTAGAGCATCGCATGTGCACGGTCCGAGGTAGAGGTGCAGGCATCACATTGTTCTGAGGATCAGACGCGAGGTAGCGAGCCAGGTAGAACGTCGCATGTGCGCGGTCAGCCAGATGAATGGATCCATATTAGGTTCCAGATCCTTGCCAAGAGAATGTATCCTACAAGTCCGGACGAGGTGGAGTTAGTGCGATGGTTGTGATTAAGGTGTAGCAAATAACGCCGGGATAAGGTGGAGCCAATAACCCCGGGATAGCAGCCCATACACCGAGTGCAACCCACAGGATCGTCGTCGCACATGAGACCCGAGGAGGAGGTGTACTTCAAGATGTTGCAGACTAGTGGATGGATTGTAGGATGTGTGACGATTTGCGCCAAAGGTGGAGATTGTTGGGATGAAGTTGGCTTGAATAGTCCCACATCAAGTAAGGTGGAGTTGTCACTAAGAGTTATAAGGGAGTGGTCCACTCCCTAATCGTAACGAGACATTTTAAGATAAAAACCCCACACACATGGCCCGGATGGTAGGCCCAAGTTGCGGTGTCTAAGTTGGGACAATATCGTTGCTATGTATAGTGGACCTAGGTGCGCGCACGCGCTCAGCGCACGCCAACATAGAGAACATAGTATTCTCTTTGGTGTTTGGTGCGGTTGTGTGCGCGTGGACGGTGACTTTGTGTCTGATTCTTTGGGCGTGATTTTGTGCGACAAGTGTGACGCGTGGCTGCGATATCGACTTAGTTTTGTCGATTGATTTGGTAGAAGAAGTTGAAGGAGATTTTGTGTTAATTTGTTGTGAGGTAACCCGTGTTATTTACTCATTGTATTACTCAAGCTTTGGGCAAAAAACTTGAGAAGTTATTGTATTTCTTCTTATTTGATTAGTGGATTCTCTCGGATTTGCCCCGTGATTTTTCCCTTCACATTGAAGGGTTTTCCACATAAATCTTGGTATCTCGTTTATTATTGCTTTAGATTATTTCCTTGGTATTATTTTATTGGTATTTATCTCAACAAAGCATGCATTTTAGTGTTATTAAATACTGCACTCCTATCACTTGAAATGAAACTTCTGGTTATATTGGAATGAATCCATCATAGCAACTTAAGGGGTTTCTATTTTTGCGTCTTTGATTTTTGTGAAATATAGCACATTTTAACAAAAAAACGAAAACCTCGGACTATGTTATCTCTTAAGAAAGATATTTCAACATCTTCAATTATACTAAACCCTTTCTTGTCCACTACAACATAATTATGCCACCAGCACTACCAAATGCTAAATTGTCTCAACATTGATGATTACTCTAACCAATGGATAAACACTCATAATAGATCAAAAGCAAATAATTTGAAAATCACCTTAATTGATGTCGCCAAAACAGGAACAAGATGACTCTGTGTATTCACCTTAAATCCCTCGTTAACACCCCTATATATTAATAAAAAGGCAAATATTCCTCATTAGCCCTTTTAACACTACTATAATCATAAATGAGAAGCTAACATCGACAAGGAAGAAAAATGCTAAGACGTGTTTGTCTGCACCACTTGTAAGAGCCTCCATAATTGTTTTGCGTTGATTACAACTGCAACTTAGCACCAATTAAGCTGCAGTGTCCTTTATATAAAGAGATTTGTTAAGAACTAGAAATTTGGACGAGTGAGAAAAAGGTTTCTCTTCCCATAAAAA
Source organism: Berberis vulgaris (assembly GCA_963556465.1). Lineage (NCBI taxonomy): Eukaryota > Viridiplantae > Streptophyta > Magnoliopsida > Ranunculales > Berberidaceae > Berberis > Berberis vulgaris. The sequence continues at coordinate 16,445,048 of OY747124.1, forward strand.
CACAAATTGTAAGCTAATAAAAAAATTAACAAATAAAGGTCCAACTTTTGTTTGCTCAATGAACAATTAATTTTAAATAAAAAAACTCTTCTGAAACCAAGAAACTTATCTACTTTAGCAATGCCAAATTGCCAATGCAGGGTATTTCTTTCTAAGTTTCAAATCAAGCACCAAGGGTGTGCTCCAGTTGGGTCGCCAGTCGCTCCTTATAAGCAGTGGACACCTATAAAATGTGCTATAAGTAGTGGTTCTTTTTGTTATCTAAACCTTAGGGGTGGTGCTTATTGCCATAAGTGCCAATGCAAGCACTTGACAAGCTACATATAAATGAAAAACAAACACACCAAGAAGAATAAACCACAAACAAAAACAATCAACCTACTTTCCCAATATGTAAAGTCACATTTGATTTCCAATTTTACCTATCCAAATGAATAGCAAGAGTAGGAACGCGCATTATGGGCTCCTCTATCCTGACCAACCGATGCGAATAAACAACAGAATCACCTTCTTTTTTTCTTTTTTTGGAAGGCGAGCGGGGTTTTTATAGGATCCCAGAACCCATTAAAGACCAGAACTAATCAACACACCATAAACTGATAAAGATGCCGCAAGATGGGTTCGAACCCATGACCAAGTGGTACCATCCGCCAAGCTCTAACCGTTGAGCTGTCATGCCATTGGCAATAGAATCACCTTTCTTTTCCTTTATCATCAATCGACCCGCAACAGTCAAGTCTCGATGAAACCACGTGTGCCACAACCCATGGAGGTGACCACCTCCATATGTTTGACAGCCAACCTCCAAAAATCCTCCCTTAACAACCTAATAAAGCAACCAAATTCAAATTAAACCTTGACAAATGTTGCATAACGAAATGTCAATTTATTTACGAATGTTGTATGAATGAAAATCACCAAAACTGAACGCTTTTTTTTAAAACCTTGGAAGCAGGTTTAAGCTTGAGGCAGAGACTATCAGTGTGCGCACCGACAATATGGAATTCGTTTTTCAGTAACATATCTAATGAAGAAGAAATCAACAAAAAAATGAACAATTAGTATCAGAAAAATGATAACGAAACAAACAATGATTTGAATTGAATGAGAAGAAAGTGAAGGTACTTGTTTCCAATGGCGAAAGCGACGATTGTAGAGTAATTTCTAGTGAAGAAATATTTCTTGTCGACTTGAAGCTTCCAATCCTCTCGTTCGGAGATTTGCTCGAACCCTGCATTGTTCAACCGTTTCTTCGATTCATCTAAACAACATACATGAAGAGAGCGAGAGAGCGTGTGTGAAAGAAAGAACACAAATGAAACCCTAGAAAGAAAGTTTTGAAACTGTGATCGATTTAGTGTTTGAGATTTGGAAGGAAGTGCTAAATGAGATAGATTTCGAACCAAGATGGAGAGAAGAAGAAAGTGATAGGATCCGATACCGGAAGCTAATATAATCGATCTTTTGATTGGAGATCGAACCACCTATTGATCTTTTGATTGGAGATCAGCCACCAAAGTTTAGAAAAGTTATTTGATTGATTGAACTTTGATTACAACTCGATAGACTATATAGATAATTCTACGTCCTAGATTCCTAACCAAACTCATCTTAATATAGAAGTTCAACTAAATTAGGACTTCACCTAAACAAGACTTCTTACTAAAATAGGACTTGTTACCAATAAGGTAACGTACCGGAGCTGGGTTCCTAACATCCCGGGCCCCTTGAAACACGGCTTGTCCTCAAGCCTGAAAACTAGGAAACCAATGACGAATATCTTCATGGTCTTCCCATGTAGCCTCTTCAACTGGGTGATCTTTCCATTTGATAAGCCAGCGAGTAACAGCTCGATTGTGACGGTTGATGAGGCCTCGGTCAAGTAACTGTTCAGGAATCCACTCATCAACATCGGGACGAGTAGGAAGACTGGTTGAGACAATATTACCCGTACCCAATTTTTTCTTTAAGGCGGAGACATGAAACACCGGGTGAATGCGGCAACCTGCAGGAAGGTCTAATTTATAAGCAACTGAATTGGTCCTTTCAATGATGCGAAAAGGTCCATGAAATTGCGGAGAAAGCTTGGAGTACTACTGAGAGGAGACAGTGGATTGTCGGTAAGGCTGTATTCGCAGAAATACCCAATCGTTAAGATCAAAGTGTCGTTCCGTTCGTTTGCCATCGGCATAAAGCTTCATCCGAGCTTGGGCAGCAACCAGGTTATCTTTTAAAACTTGGAGAGTATGATCACGGTTACACAATGCGATGTCGACGGCATGCACAACAGTAGAACCAGGGATATAGGCTGAAATGGATGGAGGTGGTCGACTATAAACTGCTTGAAAAGGTGTCATTTTAATAGCAGAATGGTAGGTGGTATTGTACCACCATTCAGCCCAAGGTAGGCATAGCACCCAACTGGAAGGATGGTGTCCTGCAAAGCAGCGTAGATAACATTCCAGTGTGCGATTCGTGACCTCTGTTTGACCGTCGGATTGAGGATGATATGCGCAGCTGCGACACAATTGTGTCCCTTGTATTTCAAAAAATGACTCCACGAAGTTACCAATGAAGATGGGGTCGTGATCACTAATAATTGAGCGTGACATGCCATGGAGTCGGACAATATCTTGGATAAAGGTCTCGGTGACTGATGAAGTTGTGTACGGGTGAGCTAAGGCGCTGAAGTGTGCATATTTAGATAGCCGATCCACAACGACGAGGATCACTGTCTTCCCCTGCGAAATGGGCAGGACATCAATGAAATCTATTGAGAGGTCGAGCCAAACATCCTCAGGTATAGGTAGAGGACTAAGCAGGCCAGGCGGGGAGATAGCCTCAGCCTTGTTGCGCTGGCAAACATCGCAATGGGCAATAAATGTTTTGATCGCACCCTTCATTCCAGGCCAATAGAAATTATGTTGGAGCCGCTTATAAGTACGCAGGAATCCAGAATGACCCTCTGTTGGCGACGAATGGAACTCATGCAAAAGCTTAACACACCACGGTGAAGAAGGAGCGATGACAATACGACCTTTATATCGGAGGATCCCCTGTTCGTAAGAGTTATGCTTTCGGGCCGAATGATCTTGTGACACAACAGTAATAATGGAACTCATAGCTTAATCAGCATGGCACTCTCGACATATCTCCGAGAGACTGTCAAAGGTTGGGGATGTTATGGCGAGCAAAGAGCCAGTGTGAGGTACCCGTGAAAGAGCATCAGCGACCTGATTACTAGAGCCAGAGCGGTGTAAGATTTCGTAATCATATCCCAACAGTTTGGTAACCCATTTCTGTTGTTCAAGAGAAGAGAGTCACTGTTCCAGAAAAATTTTGAGACTGCGATGATCAATGTAAATCTTGAAATGTCGACCCAAGAGATAGGGTCCCCATTTTTGAACTGCTGCGGCGATGGCTAGCATCTCCTTATCATAAACTGAGAGGTGCAAGTGCTTGCCTGAAATAGCCTTGCTGAAATAAGCGATGGGACGTCCTCGCTGCATAAGAACGACACCAATGCCATGACCAGAAGCATCGCTTTCAATGCAGAATGGTAGTGCGAAGTCAGGGAGGGCGAGCACCGGAGTGGCAGTCAATGCTGCTTTCAACCTGGTGAAGGCCAAAGTAGCATCCTCAGTCCACTTAAAAGAATCTTTCTTGAGAAGTTGAGTCAGTGGAGCGCTGATTTTTCCGTAATCTCTGACGAATTTGCGGTAGTATCCGGTTAAGCCTAAGAAACCGTGAAGATCCTTTATAGAAGATGGAAGAGGCCAATTTGTCACCGAAACAATTTTGTCGTTATCAACAGATACTCCCTCAGCCGAAATGATGTGCCCAATCTAAGCAATGGAAGATTGGGCAAAGGAGCACTTAGACTCCTTAACAAATAGATTGTTGGCGCGCAGTATTCCCAGAACCACTGACAAGTGAGAAGGTGATCGTCATTATTAGCACTGTAGATCAGAATATCGTCGAAGAACACCAAAACAAACCTGCGGAGAAAAGGGCGAAATAGATCATTCATTAAACTCTGAAAAGTGGTCGGGGCATTGGATAGGCCGAACGACATCACCAAGAACTCATAGTGGCCATCATGAGTATGAAACGCTGTTTTGGAAATATCCTCGTCATGTACTCTGATTTGATGATAGCCAGAACGAAGGTCGAGTTTAGAAAAATGGTCGCGCCTTGTAGTTCATCGAGTAACTCATCCACGACTGGTATAGGAAAGCGATCCTTGATAGTGATTTTATTAAGTGCGCGATATTCTATACACATGTGCCAGGAGCCATCTTTCTTTTTCATGAGTAACACTGGAGAAGAGAACGGGCTCAGACTTGGTCGTATAAAACCAGCATCCCGAAGCTCGTGAACCACTTTTTCAATTTCTGCTTTCTGAAAATGGGGGTAACGGTATGGACGAACATTAACCGGGGCAGCGCCTGGCAGGAATGGTATGCGATGATCATGCTCCCGTGGAGGAGGAAGCGACTGAGGAAGTCCAAATACATCAGAGATTTTGGAAAGAAGTTGCGTGACAGCGAAATGGTCTTGTTCGCTGCTCCGAAACAGTGACTTGGTCAGGTTCCCCTGGGCTACTCGCTGTGCACAAACAACAACGTTGGCTAGTTGTCCCTGTTGGACGTCGAGGTCCCTTATGTGGAAAAGGATGCCCTGTTGTTCTTGACGTAATGTGCGAGTCATCTTCTCGCTGTTCATAAACATAACCATAGGAGAATTGTTGCCCACCAACGTATAAACACGATCGGCGACAGTGAATTGCATGGCCAACTTACTGAAGTCCCAAACAATGCGACCCAATGTGCGAAGCCACTGAGTACCCAATACCATATCGCAACCTGTGATAGCAAGAAGGGAGAAGTCAACACAGAGCTCGTAACCCTGAATAGTCATCGCGAGATTCTGACAAGAACCGCGACTAGACAAATAGCTACCATCAGCGATCATGACTCTAAAATCCTTGGAGTATGCAATTGGAATACCACATTGCTTAGCCACACTTGGATGGAGAAAATTGTGCGTAGAGCCAGAGTCGATGAGGACTGAAATCTGGTGATGCTTCAAGCTACCAGTGACTCGCATGGTTTCTGGCCTAGTCGATCCTATAAGAGCATGGCAGGAAATCTCCATCGCAGGGCCGACATCCGAAAGAGCGATGCTGTCATCCGGAGAATATTCATTGAGGGCAACATCCAGTAACATCAATTGCGGTTTAAGACAGCGATGACCTAGTTTGAAGGTTTCGTCGCAGTTGAAACATAAAGCTTTCTCGCGTCGTTCTCGTTGTTTGGCCCAAGTTAGCCGCTTCATGCCAGCAGGCAAGGCGGGAGTAGGGACAGGGGTCCTAAAATTAGGTTGAGGAGCCACAGGACGCGAAGGCTATTTGTAGAACCCTTTTGACGAGGAATAGGCTGTGGTCGCAGTGATAGCGTCCTCCTGGCATAACGCTAAATCAAAAGCTTGGGTCATGCTTGCAGGTTTAAGCAAGCGCACGCCCGACTGAATATCAGCACGTAATCCTGAGAGGAACATACTGACTTGATGAGGTTCGAGCAATCCCGGAACCAAATTGATGAGATTCTCAAAGGCTGTAATAAACTCACGAACCGTCCCTGTTTGGGTTAATTTCGAAAGAGAGCTGCACGGATCAATATGTTTGCGCGAACCAAACCTGGAACAGATCGCCTTGGAGAATTGTTCCCAGGAGAGTTCGCCGATGGATTGTCGAATCCAGCGATACCAAGCGATTGCGTCGCCTTTAAGGTGAATCACAACCAATGTGACCTTCTGATTTCCGACGACCTGGTTAAGCTCAAAAAACTGTTCGGCTTGGAAAAGCCAACCCTCGGGATCGCCGCCCTCAAATTTAGGGAAATCAATACGAAGGGATCTTCCATGTAAATTGGTGCCTAGCGGATGGGTTTGGTGAGTAGGTTCTGATCGTGGGGACCCAGTGGAATGGAGAGATTGAAGAGTTTGTAATATTTGGGCATTGGTCTATAACTGAGCTTGGCGATCTTGGAGGTGGGTGTTGATATGCGAAGGCATTGCTCCCAATTGGGCGTTAAGGGCAGCAACCTGTTCTTCGAGGTCTTTGATAGTCATAGTGTAGGGATGGGCGGGATTGAAGAGAAATTTGAAGGGATGGGTAGGGCAGAACCGATGCTCTGATACCAGATGATAGTATCCGATACCGGAAGCTAATATAATCGATCTTTTGATTGGAGATCGAACCACCTATTGATCTTTTGATTGGAGATCAGCCACCAAAGTTTAGAAAAGTTATTTGATTGATTGAACTTTGATTACAACTCGATAGTCTATATAGATAATTCTACATCCTAGATTCCTAACCAAACTCATCTTAATATAGAAGTTCAACTAAATTAGGACTTCACCTACTGACTTACCTAAACAGGACTTCTTACTAAAATAGGACTTGTTACCAACAGGGTAACGTACTGGAGCTGGGTTCCTAACAGAAAGGGTAGAGAGGTTAGACAGAGAGACGAAGATGAGCGAACAAATCGAACCCACAGAGTGAGTGTTTGATGAAAAGCCGAAGAGAAGACATAAATTTGGTCGGAAGGAGAGATAGAGAGACGAAGATTTCTCATTGCGTCTTCCCTTTCCCCTGTGTGGTCTCTCTCTCCCTCGATCTCTCTCTGTATCTCAGTTTCTCCTTTGACCCCAAATCTCTCTGCATTTGGGTGAGATAATATTTTTTTTTTTCAAAAAAATTCATTGGGGACGACTTATACCGTAGCAACCAGTTTTTATTTGTAAAACTTAGCAACAACTAATATGTCGTCCCAAATGTTTGAATTAGCTATGGTTTTTCTGAATTTAGCCACGGTTTTCCCGTCACAAGCACAATTTTTGTAGTGGGGATCGCTTATACCGTAGCAACCAGTTTTTGTTTCTAAAACTTAGCGACAGCTAATATGCTGTCGCAAATGTTTTAAATAGCTACGGTTTATTCTGAATTTAGCCACGGTTTTCCCGTCACAAGCACATTTTTTATGTAGTGGGGACGGCTTATACCGTAGCAACCAGTTTTTATTTGTAAAACTTAGCGACAACTAATATGCAGTCGCAAATGCTTTAATTAGTTACGGTTTGTTCTGAATTTAGCCACGATTTTCTGGTCACAAGCACAGTTTTTATGATTATGGTGTTGGTCAGCTACCAAAAGAATTAGTGACGGTATTTTGTCGTCGCAAATCTTTTAATTAGAGATGGAATCAGACTACCGTCTCTAATATTTGTAGCTATTAAGCATTTTTTTGTAGTGGCTCCTTCCTCCAAAGGACGACAATTGTTACCCCAGGACACCCATTTTTTTTTTTTTTTTTTTTCATTTTTCCCATTCACAATCTCCCCAAAAGAAATCTGCCATTACTTTTTGAATTTTGTCTAAGATATTCTGCAGTACACACATAGCATTCAATGTAAAAAAGTGATTTAATGAGCCATTCGCAGTTTCACAGTCTAAATTAGTTCATACTTACATACATGCATGGCTTAATCTTTGAGACAAACATATGACTACTGGCAGTATCAACCAGGTAGCATTCCTTGTGACACTGGCAACAAATTGGAACTTAATCAAGGCATGCTCAAAGGAATTCCATAATGTGCACAATCGTCCATTTTGTCCAACAACAAATAAAGATGTGGTCAAGACGACCTAATCTCAAATGTGCGTTCTGCCTCCCCAAGCACATGCATGACTGGTGACATACAATCTCAACAAAATTGAGGAGATTGTTATTACCATCCATGCAAGAAGTTCAACACTCGTTCGCACCCGCCAAAAGAGAGACAATTACTTTTGGATCGAGCGGACAACTACCATTTCACAAGGTAACCAACTGCGAGCAATTGCTCTAGAAGGCGGATGCCAAACACAACAAAAGGCAAGGCAGAGCACCATACTAGCGTTCTGGATGGACTAAGAAGCATAATCACCAAGAGAAGAAAGGCAGGCACAAAGAAATTTTGCAAACTAGTGTATGAAAATGCAAATGCACCACAATGGCACGCACACAGTCACTCCAAAAAACTTGCTAGCATGAATAAAAGTATGTATGGAATAACACCTGAGCAGGGACATGTTGGGGCTGGAATACCAACACTCATGCTCAAATTCAAGTAGCGCTATGTCCTATTTCCTCAGCTAACTAGTTCGGCCATAAAACGAAACCTCCATCGTTGCTTTTGATATATGATAAAAAGTGAATCCAACGCCATTTTGCTTTCCCTTCATTCCAACCAATGATCTGCCACCACCTGTCACCACATCGCCCTCCACCAAGGATTGTGATTTCTCGAAATATGTCAAAATTTCATGAAATATTTCTTTTTTTTCGAGTTACTAAAATTTATCTTGAAATTTGAATATTTTATTTCTTTCATTAGGTCAATCTCAATTTTCGTACATTTTAACCAGTAAAAACCTTAATTTAGTATTCAATTTTTGTTATATAAGTGATTCTTATGCCATCTGTAGTTTGTATTACATATATGAGTCTTGTGGGAGTTTCTAAGCAGTATGTAAAAGTTTAAAATGCTTAAATTATATTTATGATTTAAAAATTACAACCGAAATTTTTACTTTTTTCTATACACAACTAAATATTTCACAAAATATTTCTTAAAATCAACTTACCGAAATTACCTCAAAAAACGAAGTCACAATCCTTGCCCTCCTCTGATCAACGATTTTCCATATGTCGCCCTACACAAATCTGCTACTACCTCCCGTCCTCGTCGTCCTTCTCCTCTATGCCACCATCTCGCCCTGCCCTCCTCCCTATTACCACATATATGTCACCACCACCACTTCCCTCTCCCTCCTCCATTTTGGTTGTTGGCTAGGGTTTCCCAAGTCCTTTATGTTGGTTGTTGGCTAGGGTTAAAGTGAGAGTAGGAATAAGGAGAAGTGAGGAGGTAACAAAATTTTTTGTATGTTATTATTTTTTTTATAAAATTTATTCATTTAATCATAGATGTATAGGATTCACTTAACAATATCCATAACAAAGTTAAGTTTATTTTTTATTTTTAAATATCTTTCATTTAAATAATAGTCAATGTGGTCTAGGAATATCCAAACTAAAAATTGGACAAACTTGAGACACAAACTCAAAGCTATTATAAATTATAGGACCAAAAAGAAAATTAATCATTTTTCCCTTCTTTTCTGGTGCTAAATCGAAACTTGTCAAAAATTTGTTATATCTTTTATTTATTTCCTTAAGATTATAGTTTCAAAGTGTTGGATTGCATTTTTGGTTCCTGATGGGACTCAAATTTATTGATGTTGCCAGACTATTTTTAAGAATTAGGTGTGTTCATTACCAAAAATAAAATTAGGATGACAAGAATGGATTTGTATTTATTTAACATGAATCAAACTAATCAAATCTTAGTTGTCGATGCTATTTTTTTCCAAATTTTTGTTTGTTCAACATCAACATAATAACCATGACTGAAATACAAAAAAATAGAAATTCCTAGCTCAAAACTTATTAATCATGGGATGGCATGCTGAAGCCATGCTAACACAAACTGACCTAGTTTATTAACTTGATGAAGAGGACATGAGGCAGAGGGTTGGGCATTACTACATGAGCTAGACTTCTAGAGGGACAATGAGTGGAGTGTTATTTTCTAAACTTTGGAATGAGGGTGAAATTTTTTTATTTTGTCCCATCCCTCGGCAAACTTAAGACAGGGGTAAACATCATCTTGAATTTAGGAGTTATTGCTCCCTCATCCAACGGTAGAAAATGTTGGAACAAGATTGAAACTAAACACAAAAGTAAGAAAGGAATAGAATTGGGCTTCACAACTCAATTGGATTTTATTTATTGAAACATAACTTAGAGTACATGGCTATATATAATACTCAAAAGAACACTCTAGAGACACCTTTTCATCAATCACACTTTTACAAATCAAAAGACATATTTTCACAGTTTTCGGTTACCACTGAACAGTCAATAGTAAATTGGCCATAACTCTCTCAATACAAATCCAATTGATGCACCGTTTGAAGCTTTTGAAACTAGACAAATAGAGCTTTCATTTGATATATTATAAGCTAAATTCGAATAACTGTAGCCTCTTCAAATTCTGATCGAAATCTGCCTTAATAATGTCAAGTTTAATTTTCTACATTCCCTCTTAAACTTGACATCTTTCCAACACCAATCATCATTCTCAACTTCTAAAAAATATTATATTTGAGAGGCTTTGTGAAAATGTCAGCAACTTAATCAAGTGATTTTACATATCCACCTCTACGTGAATTTTTTCAATGCATTGTCGAATAAAATGATATTTTGTCTCAATATGCTTGCTTCGATCATGAAACACCGGGTTCTTTGCTAACGCAATGGCTGATTTGTTGTCCATCATGATTTTGGTAGCTTCACTTTTCTCAAAATAAAGTTGTTTCAACAATATCTTCAACCAAATTGCATGACAAGCACAAGCAGTAGCAGTAACATACTCAGCTTCACATGTTGAAAGAGTTACTATGGGTTGCTTTTAAGAACACCAAGAAATTGCATTATTTCCCAAAAAGAAAAGAAATTCAGTAGTACTCTTTCTATCATCAATGTCTATAGCACAATCACTATCGCAATATCCCATCAATTTAAACTCATTTGAAGCTGAATAAAACACTCCATAATCAACAGTACCTTTAAGATAACAAAGAATTCTCTTGACTGCCTTCATGTGTATCTCTGACGGATTTTCAATAAAGTGATTCACAAGTCCAACTGGAAATAAAATGTCATGTCGGGTACAAGTTAAATACCTTAAGCTTCCCACGAGGCTTCTGAATAATGTTGGATCAAACTTTTCTAGCCCTTCCTCATTTCTCGAAAGTTTAACTCCACATTCCATGGGTGTGTTGACAGGATTGCAATCCAACAACTTATTGTGAGATAAAAATCCCATCCTCCATTTGCTTAACTTCAATTCCCAAATAATAGAACATTAGTCCCATATCACTCATCTCAAACTCTTGAGCCATAGCCTTCTTAAAATCTTCAAAAATTATTTGATTGTTACCTGTGAATATAAGATCATCCACATAGAAACAAACAAATAACAAATCTTCAGTTACCTTTTTTCACATATTCGTGACACATCTAGTGAAACCATTATCTTGAAAATACTTATCAAGATGGCTATTCCAGGCTCTTGGAGCTTCCTATAATCCATATAAAGTCTTTTTTTAACCTCAACACCTTGTCCTCAGAACCTTCAATAACAAAACCTGAAGATTGTTCAACATAAACTTCTTTTTCGACCGTTCAAGAAGGTGGACTTGACATCCATTTGATGGATCTTCCATTGGTTCTGTGCTGCAAGCGATAGTAACAACCAAATTGTCTCCAAACGGGCAACAGGAGCAAAGTGCTCATCATAGTCAATGCCTTGTTTTTGCTTGTAGCCTTTTGCAATGAGTCTCGCCTTATATCTTTCTACTTCACCCTTGGAGTTCTTTATTTTATACACCCATTTGACTCCAATAGCTTGATGACCACTTGGAAATGATGCAAACTCCCAAGTGTTGTTCTTCTCAATGGCTTGAATTTCATCCTCTATGGCTTGTATCCATTTATCATCTTTCAATGCTCCTTCAAAACCCAAATTTTCATCATTAGAGAACAAGCAAAATAAACTCTCATCTTCTAGCCTTTCAGTTTTTTCATAGAGATTCATGATGCTTCGATGTCTCCGAGGGCCTTCACTTGAGCTAGATGAAGGAGAAGATGATGATGTTGGTGTTGTTGGAGGTTTCATTTCTCCTTGGGGTTTTTGTATTAGAGTTTCTTTTTCATCAAAGTAAGGGAGAAAATCATAAATTGCTTCATCTTGTGTACTCCAATCCCATGTTGCATCTTCTTCAAATTCAACATCTCAGCTAATCATGACTTTGTTGTTGCTTGGATTGAAGAACTTGTATCCTTTTGAAATCTTGTCGTAGCCAATAAACACAACCTTGTAGCTCCTATCAACAAGTTTTGATCTTTCTTGCTCCGAAACTTGAACATAGGCAATAGACCCAAAGACTCTCAAGTGTGACACATTTGGGTTCCATCCACTCCATGCTTCTTGGGGCGACACGTCCTTCAAACTTTTTGTATGTGAACGGTTAGAGAAATAAACTGCACATGCAACTACTTCGGCTTAGAACTCTTTTGGCATCGACTTGCTTTTCAACATGGCTCTTGCCATATTGAGGATTGTTCGGTTTTTCATTTCGACGACTCCATTTTGTTGTGGCGATCTAGGAATGGTCATGGGACGGCAAATTTCATGCGTCTCACAAAAGACCTTGAATTCGTTGGAAGTAAACTCTCCACCTCTATCGGTTCTCAGAGGATTTGATTTCGTAGCCACTTTTTTTTTCAACAAGAGCTTTGAACCTTTTAAATGTCGTAAAAGCCTAACTCTTTTGCTTCAAGAAGTAAACCCATGTTTTTTTTTGAATAATCATCAATAAAAAGCAAGAAGTAAGAGCTTTTACCAAGAGTTGAAGCATTTATTGGACCACAAACATCCGCATGAATAAGTTGAAGTGACTCGGTGGCTCTAGCACGTAAAAGACTTCAACACTGTTTCACGCAGATCCATGCGCAAACTACTATTCAGCCAGTAAGTCATGCGCCTAGGCCCAAGACACGCCAGCCCCAAAGGCATGGGTCTTAGGGCTTGGGCCAGCACAATAAGGCTCAAGCAACGAATCTCAGAGTTGTCACAGGTTCGAGATCCACTTGCACAAAATTAGCTTTGATGTAGTCGATTTCTGCTCTCCTTCCTCGCTGCTTACCTAGACATGCACAGGTAGAAAAACATGAGCCAAGAACCACCGTGTGGTGGCGGATAGCACTCAGTGCTAAAGTATAAGGCTTAAAACTGTAAACTAGGTAATATTGTGTACCACTAGTTCATTGACCTTATCTCCCTAGGGAAAGAGTCCTCGTACGGATAGGCATTTGGTGGCGTAGTTTAGGAAAAGTGATCTTGCTATGGAGATCATTTCCTGATTAGGAGTTGTCCATGTGGGATAGTTTCCCTACACGAATCGTGCTCCTAGATCTGCGAGAGAGGTTTCCCTTTCTGAGTGTTGTCCATGCAAGGAAGTTTCCTTGCCCGGCTTATATTATAATATATGTTTCCTAGTCGAATCTAATGGGTTGTTGGCCTGTCTGCCTTGGGTAGATCTCTCATATACTTGCCTTAGAGGTCTTACGAGTATTTGGCCTTATCGTGTGACGTGTGGGCTTACTAGCTCATTGCAACTCAGACCCGACTGTGTGGATTCGTCCAATGATGGGCTTGCTGGTAATTGGGTGTTGCTGGATTGAGTGTGCAGTTGGGCCTGCTTCATTCTGTTCATGAGATTATCATGACAAGTGTACGGTGCTGTATTATCAGCTAGTCCCCCCGAGTTAGTGGGCCATCTTATAGGTCCACTAGGTCATTTCATGAAGCAGCTGTGCAGTCATGATGATTGAGTCTGAGTGATTTCCTCGAGCGGCAAATTGCATTAATTAGGTGTGCGTCAGCTTGAAAGCGGGAAAGGCGAAAGCTCAGTTTTCCATATAGATCTCCTGCCTGTGGAGTATAACTCATTTACTCGATTTTGCTTAGTTGTATTGTCTGTTGTGCTTTTGACTTTGTTCAACCTTCGTATTTGAAAGCTTGTACTTTCTTTCATGGCCGGCCAGGACCAGCTTTCTGATAAAATGTTCACCAAGGGCCATAAGTTTTTTAGGAGAGATTGCTCCATGAATCCGATATGGAAGTCATCCGTAAGACATTCAAATTTTTTTGATGATCTGGTGCTCTGCACTCTAGGCGTCGATCTAACCCCATTGTACCCTCTTGAGGGGTTTATCTATTTTCACTGAGGTATGCTGCAATCGGGTGTCCACTTTCCTATTATTAAAGAGATATGGGAGTTCCTGGTGTACATTGGCATTTCACCCGCTCAACTTGTGTCGAACGGGTATAGGAATTTGATCGCCATTCAAATTAGGGCTAAGGACGCCGGTGTTCGAGTGTCTTCAAGGGCGATGCAATTTCTCACTTCTCCTCGGATAAACGAGCACGCTGTGTGTGTTCTGACGTTGCTGGACTACTTCGGCAAACTACCTGATGATTTTAAATCATGGCAGAAGTACTATTTCATGGCTCCTGCGGACTCCCCGTACTTTGAGCTTGCTAGTCGTCCTGTCGAGCGTGAATTTAGACCATTGAGTAAGTTGATTCCTTCTCCGGTCATGTTTGTGTCAACTGCACATTTGTCTGACCTGTTATGATTTTTGTAGGAAAATTCTCTACTTCGAATATTTCTACTGAAGATAAAACAACTGTAGATGCATTTCGCGACATGCCTCGTCTGGAGGTGGAGGATGTAGTCAAGCTTTCTAATGTTGAGCGCAGCGGTCTGTGGGCTTATTGGCACGTGGCTCCCACTATGTATCGGGTAAAGAAGCCAAAGCCTAAAGGCGCATTTGTTTTGCAAAAGAGGAAGGTTCCCAAGATCAAAGTTCCAAGCCCTTGAAGGAGGGCAAAAATAGATGAGGTGCTTCTTTTTTCTGTGCATCAGAAGCGATCTCATTTTTTGTCTAGGTCCGTTCGCAAGCATCTGGCGTTGTTCGAAAACGTGATGCTGTCGGACAAGAGCCTGGTGAGACTGCTGTTTCTAAGGGTCGTGATGCTCAAGTCATGGCATGTCTCTCTTCCTGAACTGGAGAGAAAATATCTACAAATGGTTTGCGTGAAGGATGTTATCAAACTAAGTACCAAGCAGGTGGAGTTTATGAATTAGATGTTGTTGCAGGTGGGCATGGAAGCTTCGAATGGTTGTCTTTTTTCAATAAAGGACTACGAGTTCCGCCTATCTCTGGATCATGAACCTGTTAAAGAGTAGTTTGATCTTTGGCGTCATGGTGAAGGTTTTCCTTCTTGTCGCCCATACGGTGCTCCATCTCGCTCCCGTCCTCATATTCAACTGACGACGGGTCCAAAGAATAATTTGTTTCCTTCTTCACTCTCAATTGAAGTTGGACCGGCACGTGAGAGAGAGTCGGTTGTTGCGAGAAAAGGGAAAGTTGTTGATGAGGGCCCTAATGCATTGAAGATGGCTAAGGGCAGTGCTAGAGTGATTCTGACTCCGAATGATCTTCATCCAGATGTTCGGATCAGTCTGTTTGCTCCAAATGTAAAAAAAATGAGCAACCAACCTTAGCATCAAGAGGTTGACATTTCTTATGCTGGGAGGAAGCATATCAGTAGGTGGAAGGACTAGCTAGCAAACTATGTCATAAAATTATAGGATTCTCCTCTCCGGTGGTTGAAACTCCACAAAGCAGAGCCAGTGAGAGAGATGCTAGGAGAGCGTTTGGATAAAGGGCAGAAACACCTTGTGATGGGGATGTTATATCTGAATCAAGTGGCCGCGTCTAGAATTGAAGTCGAGGTCGCTCGTGAGATGGTGTATACCATGGAGTGAGTCTTCGCAAACTTGCAGAAGTCCTACTCTGATCCTCTTCATGAGATTGAGTCATTGAGGAAACAACTCAAAGTTTTCTTAGATACTGGAGCGGAGTCTAGATTCATTGGGTCGGAGGCTCAAAAGGCTCACTTGGAAGCGCTTGAGTCCAATTTGGTGGGGGCAGTGTCCTCTAGGGATCGATTCAAGAATGAACTGAACCTTGTCCGTCATGACTTGCAGCTTGTCTGTCATGACTTGCAGCTTGCCCGTGAATTTGTGGATGGGTTGTAGGCTGAGCTGCAGGTTCTACCTGCTGAGCGGAATAAGAAGGAGTTCGAGTGGACTATCCGATGTCAGCAGTTGGAGGCTAATGCTAAGTTTCATGCTGAGAGTGCGCGCAGACCACTGTAGAGCAATTCCAATTGGCGTAGAGTGAGCTGAATATCGCCAATGATAAGCTTGGATACTGAGCAATCCAAGACTAAAATTATGTCGAGCGAGTTGGAGCAATTGAAACAGGAACTCGCTGAGTCAAGAGGGTGCAAAGAGAGCTTCTGAAGACCCAAGGCACATTTGAATTCAACTGAGTCGTGCATGGAAGGCTGGAGCTGTTGCATCTGATGAAGAAGGAGCACCCCGACTGGGATCTCTCATATTATAAAGATATTGCATATGTAAAGTTTAGAGCGACCTCCGATTCGTGTGAAGGAGAAGGTGGCCCTTATGAGGGGGTCAAGAGGTAGCACTTACAGATGTGTATCCTGTTTCTTCCCCTACTAAGTGTAGTTCTATTGTATATGACTCTCCTCCTGATGAGGGGTGAATCATGTACTCAAGTTTGCAAATGAATAATATTTTGCATTTTTTTGTCTTCCTTTGCTTTTCCTACTAGCTTGAACCTGCTTTATCTTATTTCAACATTAATTTTTAGACAAAGAACTTTGTTGGGCTAGGAAGCTCTGTTTGATTCGCTGTTGGGAGCTCTGACTTCTTGTGCTGCAGTTGTTTGTGCAGTTCTTGTCAGACTCGTTTTTAGATATTGGGGAGTGTAATACACCCTCTGTCTAGCGGCTTGGCTGTCTGTTGGACCTGTAGTTGTTGTTGC
Organism: Berberis vulgaris; assembly: GCA_963556465.1. Taxonomy (NCBI): domain Eukaryota; kingdom Viridiplantae; phylum Streptophyta; class Magnoliopsida; order Ranunculales; family Berberidaceae; genus Berberis; species Berberis vulgaris. The sequence continues at coordinate 16,461,709 of OY747124.1, forward strand.
TGTTATAAGCGTATCAATCTGACTATGGTCTCAGCGCTTGCACCCTTGTGTAGATGTTTGGACAGTAGTCTTTGCGAATCGTCTGGATGGAGTTTTCATAATTTTGACTGGACTTTTGACACGACTTTATTTGCTATTCGTAGAATAGGCTCATGTGGAACGGGGGTTGTTATCGCCAATTATATCTGACTAAACTAGGGTCAGGTTTCGACGACCATGGTAATCGCTGGGAAGCAGTCTTCACTAGGCTACATGAGCACTGACTAATCTCCCACTTTCCAACTCATCTTGATCCGTTCGTGGTGGACTAGGAATTGGAGCGAGCCAACAGTTATCATCGTCAATCGTTCTGACTATACTTTTGGCGGGGGTTCGGCGATCACTGTCTGTAATTGGCCAATGATCCTTGGAAAGCCGTCTTCACCAGGCTACATGAGTACTGACTAAGCTCCCACTTTCTAGGCCATCTGAATCCGTGCACAACGAACTAGGCTTCGAGCAGACCAAAACCATTGTCATCAGTGGCCACTAACTAAGTTTTGGTCAGGGTTCGGCGATCACTATCTATGTACGAGTAGCAAGCCATCTTAATCTGGCGTCGAGAGCGCTGACTAGATTCCCACTTTGTAGGCCGTCAAAATTCGTTATTTGCAAGCTAGGCTTCAAGCAGATCAGAAGCTATCGTCGACGATCATCACCGACTAAGCTTTAGGCGGGTTCGGTCTTTATTGCCCATGTTTGGACAATGATCCCTGGCAAGCCATCTCGATCATGCGTCAGAGCGCTGCCTAAGCTGCCACTTACTAAACCGTTGACACCCATTTAATTTAACGGACTGGGTGTTAGAGCGTACCAAAAGCTGTTGTCATAGGTCGAAACAAACTAAGCTTTGGTTAGAATGAGATTCTGGGCGAGTAAGTCTGACATACTTAGCTAGCATTTAAAATCCTGGGCGCGTTAATTTGACTTGGGGGTCCTCACTTACTTAACTCGCCTGGCGGTCTAATTCCAGTGTCGGGTCGATTGATCAGACTAATAATAGATTGACCGACTATAATGAACAGTAGCGGAATAATAGTGAGGCATCTTGGGTTTAATAATAATACTTTGTAGGCTCACTTCCTATTTTGTGGGCGCTCAGGGCTTTGCTATTTGTTCTTTTGAGTGTGCTGGGCCGGACCTGGTAGGACATAAGTTTAGGCCCATTAAATGAAAGGCGCAATTAGAAAAATCTTTATGGATCAGTGTGCCAAGGATACAGTGCATTCTTCGAGACGGTTCAGTATTGATTACTCCCCCTAGTTAATGGGTCTACCTGCAAGGTCATTAATTTGAAAGATGTTGACTTGTGCAGTTGCTATTGGAACCGTCATTTTCCCGATTTCTCGTACGACATTTAATACTGAAGTAACTGCTTCTTGACGCCTCCTCATAAACCATTTTGACGATATATGGACTGGCTATTCTGCGTTCAAGCAGTGCAATGAAAATAGTAGAGCATGTTAATCAAATGCATATTACCAGAGAGTTTGCTTTGGGTTTTTCAAAGGTTAAAGGAAGATCTCGCTCACTAGAGTCTTCGAATGTCTGACATTTGTGCTGATGAGTCTTGATAAGACTTGTTATTACGTTGTGCCACCTAGTTTGGGTGGGCATTGGATGGATTTCATGAGATCTTGTAATATCTGCTTTTATTTCAAAGAAGAATTATGGACTTCCTCTCGGGGGTCAGGTATGTCTTCAATCCTCTAGTGCTCAAGCACTCTCCCATCTGTGTACTATTATCGAGGGTTGGTTCTCATAGCTAGTTTATGGTTGATGAGAGCATTGGTGGTCGTGACTCTCATCCCTGGGTGGCACCTCTACCTCAGCTCAGGCAGTACGCACTTGAGAGGCATTTTCATTTGGCAACATTGTGAAACCTTGACGATTCCATCGCTTCGGGAAGTTCTTGGCAGCTTTTTGTCGCTTCCTTCTATTCCTCTTCATGAAGCAAATTGGTGGAGCGAAGAACTGAGGGAGTGTTCGTGAACCTCTTTGTGTATTTTGCTTGGCACATCTGAATCGTCTTCCTCGGGTAATTTGATGGAGCAATTTTGCTTGGCACATCTGAATTGTCATCTGTCATAGACGTTTTACTCTTTCCACCTTCTGGATTAGCGAATCAGAGTCTCTACCCTTGTTTCAATGGATAGATGCTTGCATCAGACTTAGATACTTGTAGTGTATAAATTGATGTACTAGTCGGTCTGTAGGCTTTGTAATAACTCTCATTGCAACCAATAAAATATGCTTAATTTCTAGAATGTGTCATGTACGAACAACTCTTCTACATTGAAATGAAAAACTGAAAAAAAAAAAGAAACAAAATCAAAATCAAAGCAACAAATAATTTAACTCAGAGCGTAGACTGAGCTAATCCGGCTCTGAAGGAGGCACAAATGGTCTTGGCTCGGATTGCGCGGTCTCTCTAGCAATTTTTTAAAACTAACGAAGTTACTGAATAGTGGACTTCGTGCTGGTGGGCAGTTCCTTGCTTATTAACAACTCTTGGAGTTGGTGCCCATTTGCTGAAGTATTGTTACTTAGCTATTTGTTAGTCTGGATTGCCTTGCTAGCTTTGACTTCTAGATCTCCGTATAGCTACTTCTTGGTTATTTGGGCTCCTCCGCCCTCATAGAGTAATCCACCTCTTTTGTCTAGGCCCGATGCCTAACATGTTGGTTTTGTAGGCTCGAGCTATAACTGGCAACAATTCAGCTACTTTAGGGCTGCATAATGGCAGTTTCTTGCTGCTGGTTGATCTTCTTGGATATTCCCTTGGGCATGGTTGGCTGTATATTTATGCATTGGTGCAAGGTGGATACCATTGCTTCCATATGATGTAGCCAAGGCCTTCCTAGAATGATGTTGTAGGTGGACGAGACATCAACTACCATGAACTCTTGGATATGGTACTTCCATAGTTGTGGCTATCTTGCCACCATCATTAGATTGATCATCCCAATGGGAAACATTTTTCTCCGTTGAATCCGACAATAGGGTGGTTGGCAGGTTCAGGTACTTCTCTTATAGCTACATGTTGCGGAATGCACTGAGGAACAAAACATTTAGTGAGCTTCCAGTGTCCACCAAAGCTCTTTTTACCGCCCACTTAGCGATAAGGACGGAGATGACAAGAGTGTCATTGTGAAGAGAATGTACCCCCTGGAGATCCCTATCCGTAAACGTTAGTGATGGGATCGAGCTGTGAATTCGTGCGTGCTGCACTTGTCGATCCTCATAATGAGATGGTCTCCGCATCTCGGTCAGTGTCCTTTTGCGAGAACTGTTTGATTGCTCTCCCTCGGTTTAGACCCCATGGAGGACGTAAATGACAACAGGAACTTTCTTTTCAATCTCCTTAACAGTGTCCGCTCTTTCCTTTGCTCGGCCATGCCTAATGTCCGTGCCTAGGAACTCCTTGAGTTTGCCTTTCCTTATCCAGTACTCGACTTCTCCTCTGAGGTTTCTGCAATCCTCAGTATCATGTTCCCTTTCCTTGTGGTAGACATAGAATTTGTTGTTGTCGCACCTAGCAGGGTCTCCTCGCTGCTTAGGCAGCCACTTCAGCTCTTCCCAATCCTTAATGGAATCATGAATGTCGGACAGACTGGTGTTAAGAGGGGTGACGGATTTGGACTCAGACAAAATTTGAGGTATTGTCTTGCCTGGGGCAGCCTAAGTTGGTCTTGTTGTCTGTGTGCTTCCACTTGTTACTATCATCATCCTTTTTTTCCCTTATTTCCTATCTTTCGGGATAGAGGGTTTATTCTCAGCCTCCATCGCCCTATTGTCGGCCAGCATTTCATCCAGAGTGATGTATTTCTGGGCATCTCTGAGCAATTCTATCATATTGGCTAGGGGTTCAGGGTGAGAAAGTTATAAAGTTTGCCTCCTCTCAGACCCGAAGTGAAAGTCGCGATGGCGGTGTCATCACTACATCCATCGATGAGTGTCTACTCATCATTAAAATGATTGACGTACTCCCTCAATGTTTCGTTCTGTTTTTGCTTTAGGGTCAGCAGATAATGCGGGTCCTTCCTGAACCGTTTGCAGCCCACGAAGCTTGTAAGATTGCCAATGCCAACATCTGGAATGAATCAATGGATTACGAATGAAGGTTGTGGAACCACATTAGTGCTTTTACATCTTCAAGCGTGCAGGGAATGATCGACATATTATTGCATTAGACCCTTCTTTTAGTGTCATAACGTGCTAGAAGTGGCGTAGGTGATCGGTCGAGTCTCATGTCCTGTCGTAAAACTCCAACTTCTGTAGGGTATATTTCTTGGGCAGTGGTTCGTCGATGATATTGTCCATGAACGGAGAGACCATGGGACTGAACAACACATCTAGGTTTATGGCCCCATTGCAAAGGGGGTTGTGCGAGACGTGCCTGTCAGCTCTGGGAGTTGGGTCTCTATTGGTCATCCCTCCACTTCTCATCCATTGAGAAGTTGTTGGGGCTGTGCGGCTCTCCTGAACATGCTTTCTGGAACTTTATGGGGAACAAGCCATTTGTTTCTCATGGTCTCCCTGTGCAGGTGGAGGATTCCGCTGTTTAAGAGCCTCCAGTGTCTCGGCGATCTGATGCATCTGTGTTGAGAGTAGGTCCACCCTTGGGTGTGCTGCAGCAACCACCAGTGCAGTGGTCTAGGAGGTTCCTCTTGTGGTGGTGGTGGAACTGATGACGGTCTGCCGGTTTGAGCATTCAAAGGCTCGGCAACATCTCCATTGTTGCGAGACCTTGTCGTCACCATCTCACTGATTCTCTAGAAAATGTGGAACTACAGTTTTTTCTGAGGAATTTTGTCGTTCCCCCACGGACGGCGCCAAACTGACGTAGTCGATTTCTGCTCTCTTTCTTTACTGCTTATCTAGACCTGCATAAGTAGAAAATGGAGCCAAGAATGTGGTGACCAATGACACTCCCATGCTTAAGTTAGTTAAGTCTTAGGAGAGGCTTACGACTGTAAACTGGGTTATATTGCGTGCATTTAGTTCATTGACCTTATCTCCATTTTATAGTGAAGGAGTCCTCGTACGGCTAGGCCTTTAATGGCATAGTTTAGGGAAAGTGATATTGTTGTGGAGATCCTTTTCTGATTTGGAGTTGTCCATGTGGGATAGTTTCCCTACATGACTTGTGCTCCTATATTTGTGGGAGAGGTTTTCATTTCTTAGTGTTTTTCATGCAAGTAAGTTTCCTTGCCCGACTTTGACTCTAATATATATTTCCTAAGTCGCTGGCCTGCCTATCTTGGGTAGATTTCTCTGATATTTTCCTTAGCAGTCTTACGAGTACTGGGAGGGATCACTCGCTAAAAGAATTGGTGAAATGAGGAAGAAAGGTATGCATACACAAAATAATTTACATACATTCTTAACTCTTCCATGAATCGATATCTGACTTAAGCATTGGAGTGCCTTCGGCCACCACAACGGTAGTCTCTGGCTTAACCACTGCTCATTTTCACAGGTTTGATATCATTGGGATCAATGATGAAAGATCTGAACGCATCAATTTGGGACCGTCTATGGGGAAGACAATAAAAGGTTTCCTTGAAACGAACATACAAAATTCTTTCTTGTTGAACAAAGCATCAAGAAATTGTCACCAGCATCAGATCTTGAGCCGAGACAAAGCTCTGGCAAGTGAAGCCTAGCCACCGGGTCGATCCGATCGAAGGGGTTGAACGATCATACGACCCCGTCGCAGAGGCGACCCTGGCTACCCTGACATGAGGCTGATCTTGCTCTACCTAGACCACTTAGTAGGTGTGGTGGAAAGGATGACTAGAGAGCGACAATAGTGATCTAGGGCTAATTCCCAACAACTTGTAAAAGGTTGTGCTGACCTGATTCCATAGCCTCCAACCCAAGTCCATCCGGTCATTCCAGGACCAAGCGAAGGCATTCATCACCAGATTCATTAGGAGCCAGTGAATCAAAAAGGAGCCTCATTACCTACTAAGCCTCAGGAAGAAGCTGGGCGAAACCCTCAGGGAGTACATCACTTGTTTCAATAACGAGCTGACCATGATCGACGGATGCATTGATGACACATTAGTCACTGCTTTCATCTTCAGCCTCCAAGGAGGTCAGTTTAACAACTACATCACCTTGGAGCCCCAAGAGAATATGTTAGAAATGTTGGCTGCTAGGAAGGAAGTGAGCCAAAACACTCCTCTAGAGCAAAGGACAATGATGAAAAGTGGGACAGTTCCAAGCAAAAACGGAGCGAGAACAAAGGTGGACTCAGCCAGGCAAAGTTTTTCAAGCCCAGCGACTCTAGATACCCCTGTTACACCCTGTACAACTCCAGTCTGCTTGCCATTGTGTCCACCATGGAAAGGTGTTTGGTTCCCACACAAAGACACCCTAGTAATCTTAGTCGGGATAGCGAACTGGGAAGTAAGAAGATCATCGGCGGACAGAGGCAGCTTCATCAACACACTATTCCTAGACGCATTCCTGAAAATGCAACTAATAGGAGGATAATTGACACCTTCAAATCAAGCCATGTTTGGCTTCAACAGAGAGAAATGCTACCCGGTCAGTAAAATCACACTACCGGTAGTCGCAGGGAGCCAATCCTACAGAGGATCCTGAGACGCTTACTACGAATACAACGTAATCTTGGGCCCACATTGGTTACTCTACTAGGATGCAGTCGGCTCCACCTTGCATTAGTGCCTCAAGTACCCTTCTAATGGCAAGGTAGGGACAATCAGAGAAGACCAGACTATCGCTCTAGAATATCAGGCAGGCGACCGGATAATGGAGCACAGCGGTCCGACCAACAGGATCTGGACGAGAAAACTCCATATGAAGATAATGAGGACCCACCTCCACCTTCAAACTCGAACTTCCATTCAGACCAAGGGGGAGGCCAAATTCTAGGCAGCTAGAGGAAGAAGCCGTAACAATATACCTTGACAGCCCAGCTAACATAAAAGCAATCCAGATAGGCGCAGAATAGCTAGTAGCGATCTTAAAAGAGAACCATGACGTATTCGCCAGGACAATGAAAAACATGGTTGGGATCGATCACACAGGACTGGCATTCAATCCTGACTTGAAGCCAGTCCAACATAAAAAAAATGCCAATAGTGCCAAAGCACAACAAGGTATCAATGAAAAAGTGCAAAGACCTAAACCCCGAGATAATAAGGGAGTCTCGCTACCTGAAATGGTTGGCGAATACAGTCCTAGTGAGAAAGAAGAATGGGAAGTGGAAAATCTGCATGAACTACACCAACCTCAACAAAGCTTGCCCAAAAGATAACTTTCCACTGCCTCGGATAGACCAGATCATGGATCCGACATTTGGACACATCATGCTCACTTTCATGGAGGCATACTCATGTTACAATCAGATCAGTATGCACCTGCCGGATCAAGAGAAAAACTTCATAATAATAGACAAATGCACATACTGCTATTGCGTAATGCCTTTCAAACAGAAGAACGCGGGGGCAGCATACTAGCGCCTGGTAAACCGAATGTTCAAAGGACAAATTGGAAAGACATAGGAATTTACATCGACGACATGTTGGTAAAAAACCTCCACAGTCCAGACCACCCGGCAGACTTCCAATGAGCATTCTCTCAGCTGAGGAAGTACCAAATGAAGCTCAACCCGCAGAAATCCAATTTTGGGGTGCAATCAGGGAAACTCTTGGGCTACATAGTCAACAAAAGAGGGATAGAGGCCAATCTAAAGTAAATTCTGGCTCTTCTTGACATGAGACCACCCACAAACATTAGAAAATTCAGAGCCTGACTGGGAGGGTGGTAGCCCTATATAGGTTCATCTCTATATCTTCAGACATATGTTTCCACTTTCTTAAAATCCTAAAGTGGAACAAAGAATTTCAATGGAGAGAATAGTGTGAACATGCCTTCCAAGACCTGAAGGCGTACATGGGAAGCACATAGCTGCTCTCAAAACCTACTCCGGGTGAGACACTCTAACTACATCTCTCACTCTTAGAGCATGATGTCAATTCAGCTCATGTTCGGGAAGAGAAAGGAAAAAATAAGCATGTTTACTACATCACCAAAACATTTCGATAGGGCGGAGGCTAACTACCTTAATCCGGAAAAACTGGCCTTAGCGCTGAAGACTTCCTCCAAAAAACTAAGACCCTACTTTCAAGCTTACTCGATAACAGTCCTGACTAAGTACCCACTCCGACCGATGTTGCACAAGCCAAAGCTATTAAGAAGAATGGTCAAATGGTCAATGAAGCTGGGACAGTTTGAACTCCATTACACTCTATGAGCAACCATCAAGGCACAAGCACTAGCAGACTTCTTCACTGAGTTCACTGGGACAGGAGAACCGAGACTTAAAAACCTAAAAGGAGTCGAGAACCCCGAGTGACCCACACAGAAATAGATTTTACGATACGACGGGTCATCGAACGTGAAGGGCTGCAGAGTGGGGATCATCTTATACACCCTTGAAAAGGTCACCCTAAAAAAGGTTATCAAATTCGATTTCCATGCTTCAAACAACAAAGCGGAATACAAAGCCCTCATAACCGGGATAAAACTAGCCAGAGGAATCAGAGTAGAAGAACTCCTGGTGTTTAGCGAGTCCCAACTGGTGGTCAATAAGGTGAACGGTGAATTCGATGTTAAAGAACCCTGAATGATTGGTTACTGTGAGAAAGCAATCAACACCAAATATATTTCAAGTTGATACTTTTCCGCCGCTACTCCAGAGCAAACAACAAGGAAATCGACGACCTGGCCGGAAAGGCTCGTCCACACAGAACAACTCTGACACGCACATAGAGTTCCATCAAAAGTTGGCCCTATAATAAGAAGGCCTCCATGAATCATTTTTCACTAATATGGAATAACTAGATGAGCCCTTGATCAACTACATAAAATACGGAGCCCTTCAGCAGATAAGCTAGAGGGCTGCAAGCTAAAAAACAGAGCGGTACGGTACACTCTCCTCAACAACAGGTTGTACTTTAGATCAACGAATGGCCCTCTACTCAGATGCTTGATCCTCATGGATGCAAACCAAGTCCTCCTCGAAATCCATGAAGGAGTCTACAGAAACCATCCGGGAGGCCAAAGACTTAGTCAACAAGTGCGATAAGTGTCAAAAGTACACCTAGTTCCAATAACCAGCCCGTGGCCTTTCTCCCAGTGGGGGATGGACATCATGGACTTGTTCTCCATCTCCAAAAGAAGAAAGTTCCTCCTTATGGCGGTCGAGTACTTCACCAAATTGGTGAAAGTGCAGACCCTCTCTAAAATAGGAGAGAATTAGATCAAGAACTTTTTTTGGAAGTCTATCGTCTGCAGGTTCGGAATACTGAAAAACATGGTTAGTGATAACGAGACCCAGTTCGAGGGAGGGAAAGTCAAGCCACTTTGCACCCAACTGGGCATTAACCATCATTTTTCCGCATCGAGTCACCCCCAATCCAATGGACAAACAGAAGTCAACAACCAAACTATCCTGGAAGCAATCAAGAGAAAACTCGAAGCAGCTTAGGGGCTATGGGTGTTTGAGCTTTTAGTCATCCTTTGGCCATACCACACTACAAAAAGGACTCCGACCGAATAGACACCATTCGCACTGGCCTATGGGTTTGAGGCAATGGTTCCAGTGGAACTTGTAATGCCTACGTTCAGAATGGAGGAGTTTAAAATGGATGACAATGATGAAGCCCTAAGAGTCGGCTTAGACTTACTCGAAGATCGAAGAGATGGAGCTTTCGTTAGAATTGCATACTATCAACAAAATATGACCCAACATTACAATAAAAGGGTCAAACCTCAAGAATTCAAAGTCGGCAATTGGGTACTGAGGAAAGCCCAGTCAAACACAAGAGACAAAAAATAAGTCAAGCTAAGCCCAAACTGGGAAGGTCCCTATCAGATGACAACGATCAAAAAGATAGGAACCTACTGACTAGATAACCTAGATGGAAAGCGTCTGAAAAGACCGTGGAATGTAGAGCACTTGAAGAAGTATTATCAGCAAAGGTATTTTCTTTAAAGATTCACATTTCATATAACTCCATACCCAAAAACAGGCCTAGTACGACTTTCGAACAATGATGGCACCCATGCGGACCAAACCCAGTTCATGGACAGTTCACTACAAGCATGCGAGTCTCGTCCATAACGACTTACTGCTGCGAAGATAGCCTAGTCCAACTTCAGATACCACAATGGCACAACTGCGGAGTGGACTTAGACTACGGAAAGTCCACTACAAGTGGGCAAGTTCATTCCCTGGACGACTCACCGCTCCAAATGGAGCCCGGTCCGATTACGGGGACCATATTGACGCACAAGCAGCCCAGCCTAATCCTTTTCATGATGACTGCAGCTTGCATCATAAGTGACCTAGTCTACCTCAGGAAGCAAGTTACTCAAGTGCGAACCAAACCCAATCCACAAATAATCCGCAAGTAGGCGAGTCTAGTCCTTGAGTGGCTCACCGCTCCAAAAGGAACCCGGTCTGACTATGAGGACCACAATTGCGCACAAGCGGCCAAGCCTAGTCCTTTTCGAGATGATGATAGCTTGTCGTATATGTGACCTAGTCTGCCTCAGGAACCAAGGAACTCAACAGCGCAGACCAGACCAAGCCCATGAACAGTCCACCGCAAGTGGACGAATCCAGTCCCCAGACCACTCACCATTCCAAAAGAAACCCAGACCGACTACAAGGACCACAATGGCGCACAAGCGGCCAAGCCTAGTCCTTTTTAGGATTAAAACAACTTGTCGCATAACTGACCTAGTCTGCCTCAGGAACCAAAAAACTCTAGCACGGACCGAACCCATTCCACGGACAGTCCATCCCCAGGACGGTTCATCGTTTTAAAAGGAACCTGGTCAAACTCTGGGGACCACAATGGCGCACAACTTTTCAAGACGATGACAACTTTTCATATAAGTGACCTACTCCACCTCTGAAACCAAGGAACTCCAACACGGATTAGACCCAGTCCACAGACAATCCACCACAAGCGGGTGAGTCTAGTCCCCGGACGACTCACAGCTCCAAAAGGAACCTGGTCCCACTTAGGGGACCACAATGGCGCATAAGTGGTCAAATGTAGTCCTTATGAGGATGACGATAGCTTGTCTCATAAGTGACCTAGTCTACCTTAGGAACCAAGGAACTCTAGCACAGACTAAACCCAGTGCATGGATAGTTCACCGCGAGTGGGCGAGTCTAGTCCACGGATAGCTCACCGCTCCAGAGATAGCCTAGTCCTCCTCAGGAACTAAGACAACACACATTCAAACGAGCCCAGTCCATGGACGACTCAACGCATCTAATCGTTCCAATCCATAAGGACCAAGGCAAGGCCCTGACCACCAAGATTCAACTAAATAATGAGTCAGAGTGTAAATTGGAGTCTAGTCCTAAGAAGATCATTTGATTTATCTATCACTCTAGTACTATAGAGAGCTAAGTAGCAGTACTTCGACAGGCTTGTGCCTACTCAAAAAGCGGGCAACCCACAAGACACGACTTGCTTACATGAAGATCACTTTTCAGTGACTTCGCCATCATTGGCGAGTCATGTTATTTCGTCAAAAGAACTACACAAGCTGAGTCAGGACCACACACGTCTCCTTCACAACCAAATTAGCCCAGTCCCTGCACAAAGTAAAATTGGCTCATATTTTTTAATAGTAAAGAAGATTTGTTCGCACAAACCAATATGATCCACAATCATTCAGAGCATACAAGAAAATCAAATTTAGAAAATTAGACTTTATTGATTGTCAAAAAGTTGTTACAAGGCTTGACCTACTGGCCAATACAAAAGTTTACACACTACCAACATCTAAGCTTGGTGCAAAGCAAGGTGCGAGTAAGGATCCATTGGAGCACACGTCAAGACTTTGCTCCTCCAATCTGCCTTCTGAGGAGGATTTGGAAGTGTAAGTAAAATGATCCAAAGTTGGCTACTGGATTAATCCCTCAAAAAAGGGATGCTGGGGGTGATGAAAAGTCAGCTCCCCAAGGACGCAGGCTACGCCAACCGAAGCTCCCTTCGCCAATCTGTATTTCGACTAGGGAATCATGAATAAAGCCTATGAAGGAGCAGTAGGAACAACCATCCAGAGTTGGTTGCAGGTATTATTCCGTAACTGGATGCAGGAAGACGTCGTGGGAGCACCAAAAGATGGAAGACAAACTTGGCCCCTAAGGGGAAGTTTATACTTCTTCTTCGCAACGTTAGAAGAAATTTAAAGGTCCCACAGAACCATTGGAAGCTCACTCAAACCAGGTGGCTTTATCCAATACCGGGCCTTGTTAAGACTCACTGCTACAAATGTTAGAACATTCGGAGACTCCACCAATGGAGATCCCCCTTCGTCCTCAGGAAAGGCCAAAACACATTATATGGAAGGACACATTTGAGAAACATACTCTACAATGCTCATGGAAATGCCTGACCCTATGAGAACCAACTTATATACAAGCACGATGGTTCATAGAAAGAGTTCACCCAGCAATCGCGTCAGCAATAAATGCTACGCAGGGAATAAGGGGTCGATGGTTTCAATTACAACTGCACCAATTCACATTCATCGAATTAATGGAACTGCACGCAACCCCATTAACTGGTGGGAGTAGCTGATGAGACATCAATTAGTCACTCAATCACCGCTGTACAAGTTGCATGGACTAACCCTAGCATGTAACACACTTCAGTGAAGTCCCACGCGGACCCATGCACAAACTAATGTTCAACCCTTAAGTCAGGCGCCTAGGCCCAAGACACGCCAGCCGCAGAGGCACGAGTCTTAGGGCTTGACCTAGGACAATAAGGCCCAGACAACGAATCTCAAAGTTGTCACAGACCCGAGATCCACTCGCACGAAATCAACTCTAGCCCAATCAGCATTGGGTCCTAAACAAAGCCAAATGGCGAAGAACTCAGTAATGCACAAGTAAGATCTTATGCGAGATCTGACTTAAGCATCACTATAAGAATCAATGAAAGGAGGAAGAAAGGTACGCATACACACTGCAATTTACATACAGTCTCCACTCTTCCTTGAATAGATATCTGACTTAAGCATCAGAGTGCCTTTGGCCACTACAACGGTTGTCCTTTTCTTAACCGCTAATCATTTTTGCAGGTATGATATCATCGAGATCAACGATAATAGATCTGAATGCATCAAGTTACATCTTCCACAGACCATGATAGGACTTGATGAGATTTATACCGTTGTAGACAAACATGCATTTGTTTGTTTGGATGGATAAGGGGCAAGAGTTAAAAATTAGAGTTGTTTGAAGGGAGATAGGAGGTGAAATTAGTTTTCTCAATACATGGGTAGTCTATGCATTTTGGTGTATCTTTTGTCAAAATATACAAAGAGTTAGCTTTATTAAGTTTCAATCAGTATCAATTGATACTGGCTTGTTTGGAGGCTACTCATATAATGGATGGGTCAGGGTCTATTAAAACCTTGCTTGCATTTTTTCTTTAAAAAAAAAAAAAAAAAAATTGTAGCATTGCCTTTTTGTATTTCAAAATTATTTTTTTTTGCGCGAGCATATGTTATTGTAATTGCTACTTGTATTCTAAAGTGTAAAGTATTTCCACACAAAAGCTTCTCTTGATAGTACAGTGGCTGGACCTAAATCTTTTATTTGACTTGGACTCGACCTAAAAGTAACATAGATCAAGTCCAAGCAATAGTGGGCTTCTTTTTGGACATAGTAATTATGGGCTTATGGGCCACTATTTATTCTTAATCTCATTATTAGAATCTAATCTTACACTAGATTGATATTATGTTAAAGGACTTTAAAAAAATGCCTTTAGCAGTACTCTATAGGGTGGGCACGGGATGGGATGGACCTCATCCCTATCCCATCCCGTTTGTGCGGGTCGAGATAAACTTCATCCCGACTTCGTCCCATCCCAAACGGGTTCGGGACAGGACGGGATGGGATGAACATGTACTAAATTTTGGATTGAAATTTTAACATGCAAGACTGAAAATTTTGGATTTATCAAGCATACAACTCAACTCTACTTAAGTTTCCATGGTGATGGAGTTAAAGGTTTTGGATAGGGATAAATCCATTATTTAGCTAAAATTAATTGCTTCTAAAAGTGAAAAGTCATTGCTTAAAATTACGTAGTTGCTAATGTTTTAGAAGCAAATTCTTCTCCACAATAGCCTTCTAGATATTACCTTTACACTAGCACATGGAATATTTGTGAGAATAAAATAGCCATGTCACAAAATAGTTTTATAGTTTCATACTACATAGTTCATACTAAATGTTAAAGAAATTAGTTCGAGATGGGCGGGATTGAAAATCTCCATCCCAATCTAGATCGGGACGGGATGAGATCGGGATGGGATTGATCAATCCCAATAGGATCCAAAAAAATCGAGACTGAACGAGACGGGATCGCGGGATGGCATCCATACATATAGTCAGTTAATTTATAGTTTAGATGTTGAAGAAGACTTGAAAAGTATTGTTAATAGAGCATATCTAACGCACAATATGTATAAGATATTGTGGGTTCATCTACACATTTTGGACGAAAAACACATTCTAAGTATGGTGTGAAGTTATACATTTGCCACTTGTTCAAAAAGCCTTTGGATCATCGGTTTATTAGCTTTTGGTGGCAATTTAGCAAGTTTTACTTTATGCTCCACCATTTATTAGCTTACTAGCATGGATTAGAATTGATGTGTCGAAATCTTATCTCCTGTAAATTCGACCTGCAAAATAAAGGTTAGATTGCCAAAGACCACCTATTTAGTGGCCGTAGACACTCCGATGTTTAAGTCCGTAAATCTGTTGGATGTGGAGATTAATGTTGCATACCTTAGTCGAGTGTTCCCTTTTACTTATATAGTGGTCGTTAATAATTCTATGCATGACTTAAGCATGTTAGGCTCAACAAGGGGAGACGTTCTCTATAACGATCTCCTCCTTTATAAAAATACATCCTTGGGGGAGTAACTCCTTCCACGACTCTTATTCTCTATAACGTTCCTCTTTTTTAAGGGAGAACTTCATTGGGCTTGAATTTGGGCCTTTGACTATGATTGTTCTTACGGGCCCTTTTTGGCTTTAATGGTTGGATTTGCTTATCTGGATTTTGTCAGTCGGCCCTGACTTGGAATACTTGGTCCTCGTGATAGGTGATCTTTGCTACGTGTGTGGTCGTGATGATAGTCTTATTTGATGTATCATCAGCTACTCCCCATTTGGTTAGTCAGTATGCTGACGTGGCCACTAACTCTACGAAGGTTGGAACTTTGATTTCATCATTGCAGTGCATTTAGTGTCATTAACAGCTTTTGTCGAGATTGTTATTCTGATCTCTCATCTGTCTGTTTGTTTCCACGTGTTTTTTAGGATTTCGTGCAACCATCATGTCTTGTACATCGTGTTATTAGTAATCTCTTCGTTGCTCAGCCCTACAAAAGGGAGCGTGACGGTTGTGTTTTTCTCTTTACGCTATCTTTGAAATTAGAGTTGAATTTTCCTTTTTTCGTCGCTGTCTTCATTGTTCAATTTCTTTTCCATGTCTACTAACAAGATACTAGATGGTGAAGCGCTCAGCGTCTGCGAGGCATTCTTTTTGCCTAAGAAGATGTCACAAGGGACGTTGGAAAATGTTTGTGCAGAGTACTCATTGCCATCTGACCTTGAGATTGTTCTGGCTTAGGCATAACGATAGTCCTTGTCATCCATAGCCTGGCTACATTGCGCTTTATCCGTGTATGTTTCAATCAGGTCTTAAGTTTCCTATTTCTGACCCCTTTGGGCTTTAATGACTGGATCCGCCTTTTTGGGCTATGCGAATTAGCCCTGACTTGAAATACTTGGTCCTAATGACAAGTGATCATTGCCTCATGTGTGGTTGTGATGATAATCTTATTTGATGTATCATCAATAATGAAAGCTAGTGTTCATGAGAAATGAAGGCAACATCTATGCAACAACTATCACTGATGCAGTCGTTTTTCGCTATCTACTCTGACATTGACCTGCAAACCTGCCGACCTGCACAAGGAACGCACGTGAGGCACGGACCACTGTTGTGGTGGCCAATGGCACTCCAACGCTAAAGTCAGACATGGATCTGAGGAAGGTGTAATGTTGTAAACTGGGAATATGTAGCATACCTTAGTTTACGAACCTCATGTCTTATTTATAGTGCTGAAAGCCTGGTTCGACTTGGCCATCTGTGGCATAGTTTAGGAAAGGAGATTTTCGTGGATATCCTTTTCTAATTAGGAGTTGTGTTGTGGAGGAGAATTTCCCTATTAGCCTTGTGCTCCTAGATACGCGAGAGATAATTCCCAGTCAGAGAGTAGTTCGTAGATGGAAGCTTCCATCTGTGACATGTACTCTGGTATTTTCTTCCTAGTTGGAAGCGAAGAGCTGCTATAATTGCCTGCCTAAAGTTGATCCTCGATATACTTGCCTTAACAGGGCTTACGGGTATTGTGGATAGCTGTGAAACGTGTGGGCTTAGCAGACTGTCATGATTTGGGTTCATCTGGCGGACTGCTTGAATGGGCTTGGAACTGCTTGGGCTGGATCATTATTGGGTAGACGTTAGGGCCTATCATTCCTTGAGATCATCATGACACGTGTACAACGTTGCATATTAACATTTGTATATGACAGCAGTTATAACAACATCAGGAAGAAGTTATGGCTAGAACTAGAAATTTTTTAAAGGACCAATAATCTCCCATGGTCAGTACTGGGTGATTTTAATTCGATTATGAATTCTTAGGAAAGAGTAGGTGGAGAGGAGATACGACCAGGATGGCTTATAGACCTTGCTGAATGCATATTGAATACTTGACTGTTTTACTGTCAATATAAGGGATGCTTCCTAACTTGGAGTAATAAGTAGAATGGGGAGAATAGAATCATGTGCACGTTAGACAGGGCAATGATAAATCCGGAATGGCTTCTAGATATGCCTAATTCTGAAGTGGATTTCCTCAACCCAGGTGTATCAGACCATTCACCAGTGATCCTCACAATCTATGTACACACAAATCCAGGTCCTATCCCGTTCAGGTTTTATAATTACTGGGTGCATGAGAAGGATTATATGGAGGTGGTACAGAATGCTTGGGCTCAACCAGTGAGGGTTAATGCAAACTATTGTTTTGTTCAGAAACTAAAAAGAATGAAAGCTCAATTGACAGCATGGAGAAAAAACAGCTTTGTTAATGCTAGTAGTGGAGTCATAACTGCAAAGAAATTCATGGAAGCAACACAAACCTCAATTCAGTTGGACTATCTAAACCCTGGACTAGCAGAGACAGAAAAAGCAGCAGTTAAGCAATATGCAATAGCAGCCCGTAATGCAGAGTTTGAAGTGGTGCAAAAAGCAAAAGCAAAACACATATGCATTTAGGTGATGATAATGTTACTTATTTTCATCACTACTTACGGGAAAGGAGGTCTAAAAATAAAATACTGTCCATTTACAACTCTCAAAATGAGAAACTGGAAGATATGCAAGAAATTGAGAATGAGTGCATCAGGCACTTTGATGGTGTTTTTGCTGGAGAACAAGAATACTATGATACTTCAGTCATTGATACGTTACAAGTTGAAAGAACAATGAATGAGGCAGAGACTATGGAGCTGACCCAGGAAGTGAGCAGGAATGAAATCACAGAATCTTTGGCCTCTATAGGATTAGACAAGGCCCCGGAATCTGATGGTTTTTCATCTTTGTTCTTCAAATCAGCTTGGAGAATTATAGGGAATGACTTCACAAGAGTGGTCCAAAACTTTTTCAGGAGTAAGAAGTTGTTGGGTGAGGTAAATGCAACGTATATTACTTTAATTCCTAAGGTTTCTAATACATCTTATCTGGGTGATTTCAGACCAATTTCTTGTTGCAATGTGCTATACAAATGCATTACTAAGATCCTCACTAATAGGATGAAGAAAGTGGTGCACAGATTGGTTAGCCTGGATCAATCAGCATGCATAAGAGGCAGATATATACATGACAATGTGATGTTGGCTCATGAATTGGTAAAACATTATCATAGAAATAAGGGAGCTCCCAGATGTGCAGCTAAGATTGATCTTAGGAAGGCTTACGATATGATTAGATGGGAAGCAATAGAGCTAGTCATGAGGAAGATGCAATTTCCTGAACAATTCATTGATTGGGTGAAGGCCTGCATTACAACCCCTAGATTATCTATTTCTATCAATGGATCTTCTAAAGGCTTCATCAGGGCCAAAAGAGGCATACGTCAGGGGTGCCCAATGTCCCTTTACTTGTTTGTTCTTGTTATGGAACTTCTGCATCTTATACTGAAAAAGGTGGATGAAGGTGACTATGTTCTGCATCCTAAGTGTAGCAATCCACAGATTACTCATCTATCTATGTTTTGTTGATGACATTATTGCTTTTTTTCATGGGAGCATTAAATCTGCAAAGGCTCTATATAGCGGTCTGAGTCAATTCAAAGAATGCACGGGACTAGCAATAAACTGCTCAAAGAGCAATCTATTTGTTGCAGGGGTACCCAATGAGGAACTTCTACTGATAACCAGGTGTCTTGAATTTAATCTAGAGATGCTTCCTGTGAAGTATTTGGGGTTGCCTTTGATATCCTCTCGTCTGGATTATAACCAATGCATACCACTACTAGACGAAATTCGTAACAGGATCCAATCTTGAAAGAATGGGACATTGTCATATGCAGGAAGAGTAACTTTGATTCAGGCAGTATTGAATAGCCTTCATGTGTACTGGATATCTTGTTTCATGCTACCCTCAAGTGTGAGAGATGATATAACAGGAATGATGAGAAATTTCTTGTGGTCAGGCTCAAATATATACTCTAAGACACCTATGGTCAGTTGGCAATGAGTGTGTAGGCCTTATAATGAGGGAGGCTTGGGTATAAGGTGTATTGAAACATCAAACAAAGCAGCAATGATGTGCCATGTGTGGAATATTGTCTCTAGTAAGGATAACTTATGGGTACACTTGACCAAAGAAAACTTAATCAAAGACAAACACTTCTGGACCATGAACATTTCAACTGAGTCTTCCTGGTGTTGGCGCAACATTCTTAAGTCCAGAACGCAATTCAGCATGCTTATAGTGCACTCAATTGGAGATGGGCAAGATACCTACTTGTGGAAAGACCCTTGCACCCATTGGGTATCCTTATAAACAGGTTCCCCCAGCACTTCACATACAATTCTATGCTTCACCGTAATGCCAAGGTTAGTTCTCTAATCACAGACCATATGTGGAATACAAGATTGAATGAGAGAGCAGATATTGCTGATATTCATGAAGAGCTAGGCTCGGTTGAAACAGATAGTGAATACAAAGATGAAATCACTTGGATGGGGGTAAGGAATGAGAGTTCTCCAATAAAAGTGCTTACCACTCAATGAGACATAGATCACAACCTGTTTCCTGGTCCAAATTGGTGTGGTTCACAGGCAGGATTCCGAGACATAGCTTCATTACTTAGCTTGTATTAAATAAGGCTCTCAATACCCAAGATAAGCTGGAAAAAAGGAGAGTCATAGCTAGCTCTGTATGCTCACTCTGTGGTGATGAACCAGAAAGTGAAGAGCACCTTTTCTTCAAGTGTAGATACTCCTGCTTTGTATGGTCTAGTATTCTGGTGAACCTAGGACACAAACATCAGCCTATGGACTGGATTGCTGAATGGAAATGGTGTGAATCAAAATTCACTGGCAAAGCTCCTAGCACTGTGCTTAAAAAAATAGCTCTTAATGATACTGTCTACCATCTATGGGTAGAAAAAAAAGTTGTAGAGTGTTCCAGTCCAAGTTCAAATCAGCAGTTGAGCTAGTCCCAAAGGTTATTGAAGATGTCAGGTTACGAGTTTCAGTCTTGGATCTTCAGGTAGAAGGCAATGCTGACAATAGATGGCTATTTCACAAATGGAAAATTGGAGCTAACTTCTATATGTGCAATAGCACCTGGCATGCATGGGAGAGGCCTGAACAAGGATGGATCAAAGTGAATATTCATGGCTCTCTAACAGGTACTAGGGGGGTTAGGGTGTTTTGATTAGGGACCATGAAGGCATAGTGGTTGCAGCTGCAGCAGGTGCTCAGAAAGCACAAACAGTTATCTTGCATGAGCTACAGGGGATTGAGATGGGAATCAAGTTAGCTCGCAGACATGGTTTCCAAAGAGTGGAGCTAAGTATGGACTCAAACAATGCTTTCAAGTACATAACCACCACTAAAGCTCCTCCATGGGAAGCTATTCATATTACTAGACGTATCAGGGAGGAAATAAATAAGTTCGTGGAACGCAGGGTAAAGCACGCAGTAAGGGAAAAAAACCAGGTAGCAGATAAACTAGCAAAGCTTCTTCCTAATCATGAGTTTGTGGAGATCATTCCAAGGTCCTTTGCGGAAGACATCCAGAAAATTGTATTTGATGATGCTAGAGGTAGAAAATATTCTAGAATGTAACAAACCTCTTCTTTATTTATTTAAGTGGTCTGAGGATCCCATATAAACCTCCACGCTTGCCTTTCAAAAAAAAAAAAAAAATATATATATATATATATATATATATATATATATAAGATACACCGAGAGCACTTGGCTATGGAATCACCATATCTTGTTCACGAAACCACTCTAAATCGTTTGTAAAGCCTTGTAATCGTTCTAGTCCAGTGTTCCTGAAGTACACATCTGAAGAAAAGTATTCCCAAACAAACAACCAGAATTGTGAGTAACCCCATTGCATTAAGCATTCGTAAAATCTAACCAGCGCGTTAATGAACAATTCAATTATCCAGCTGAACAATGTAAAATTAGTCAAGATAAACAAAGTAACCATAAAATCATCGTGTTCCTTGTCTATAGGTCTTGTGTAAGCTAGGGAAATGAGCTGGTCCCCTTTGATTAATTGACCAAGACTCATCATGATTAAGTATCAGCATTAAACTCAATACCCATATTCTAATTCGAAAAATTAATCTAATTAGTACTTAAAACTCTAGAATTGTTCAGCACATATAGGGAAATGTTTGAAATTTCTACAAAACCTTTGAAATTGTGAAAAAATGAACAATAGCCGAAACGAAAATTTGAGCAAAAAGAGAGAAAACTCACAAGAGACATCATCCGATTTATCAACAATGCCCTCGATGGTTTGGAAGACGAGCTTGCTATCAACCAAGTATTTGAGGAAACCTTCCATGTTAGGCTCCCAAGTCTCTTCTTCTTCATTTCCATTTGATGAAGATTGGGTCTCTTTAGAATCAGAACCTCGAGTAGTTTTGTCGTTGCGAAGCCTCATAGTGACGAACCTCATCTCCTCAACGATGCCTTTGTCTTCCCCTGGGTAGGATTTGCGGTATCTGGTCCTCTTTTTTATCATTGGAGCTGGAGTTTGAGATGTAGTAGTTGTTGATGTTGTTGAGGAGGAATCGTGAGGGGAGCAAGAGAGGGTGAAAGAGTTTTTTTGGGTCTTCTTCTTTGGGGTTGGAGAGAAGAATTTGTAGTTGTTGTGGATGTTGGTGTTTAGTGTGAAGTGAGGAAATGGGAGGAGAGTCTTGTCCACTGCTAGACCTCCAGCTCCAATCACAGAGGTCGAAAACATATTTTCTTCATTTTTGTTTCTTTTCCTCATTCCTTTAGGGTCTCCATTCTTTGTCTCTCCAACCACATTTCCAACATTTCATCATTACTTAAATATATTTTTCCTAATTTTAAAAAAAAATTATTTAAATTTATTTGATTGAAAGAAAGAAGAAATAAAAGTGGCGTTTTTAATATTTATTAGCATTTGGAGATAGAATAGATGCCCCCCAAATATAGGTGAATAAAGAGGAAAAGTTAAAATTAGGGTTTAGATAGAGAATCCCTTGAAATATAGGTGACGAACTTGATCTCCACAACGATGCCTTTCTCTTCCCCTGGGTAGGATTTGCGGTATCTGGTCCTCTTTTTTATCATTGGAGCTGGAGCTGGAGCTGGAGATGTAGTAGTTGTTGATGTTGTTGAGGAGGAATCGTGAGGGGAGCAAGAGAGGGTGAAAGAGTTTTTTTGGGTCTTCTTCTTTGGGGTTGGAGAGAAGAATTTGTAGTTGTTGTAGATGTTGATGTTTAGTGTGAAGTGAGGAAATGGGAGGAGAGTCTTGTCCACTGCTAGACCTCCAGCTCTAATCACAGAGGACGAAAACATCTCTTCTTCATTTTTGTTTTTGTTCCTCCTTCTTCCTTTAGGGTCTCCCTTCTTTGTCGCTCCAACCATATTTCCAACATTTCATCGTTACTTAAATACATTTTTTTTCCTAACTTTAAAAAAAAATTATTTAAATTTATTTGATTGAAAGAAAGAAGAAATAAAAGTGTGTTTCTAATATTTATTAGCATTTGGAGATGAAATAGATGGACCCCAAATATAGGTGAAGAAAGAGGAAAAGTTCAAATGAGGTTTTAGATAGAGAATCCCTTGAAGAAAGGTTTTTCTCACATGAGACATTCAAAATAGATTTTCGGCTATTTTTTGAATCCCTTGGAGATGCTCTTAATCCATAAATTTATAAGACATTATTACTGTTCTTAAACAAATAAAAAACCTACTTTTACACTTTTATAACCAACAAAGACTTTTTAATGATTTTAATCATGATCAATCAATTGATTTCACTAGTTGGGTTAGGTTATATGAGTTGATGATTTTTGGCATTTTATTTTTACAATCACTCTTCAAAACATATTTAATGGAGTCAGAAATATCACATTTTCTGACTATTTTATTATTAAAATTATTATTATTATTATTATTATTATTATTATTATTATTATTATTATTATTATTATTATTATTATTATTATTATTATTATTATTATTATTATTATTATTATTATTATTATTATTATTATTATTATTATTATTGATACATCAAATGAGACTGATGTCACAACCGTACACGTGACAGAGATCATCCATCACGAGAATCAAGTTTCCTAAAACCAGACCAATTTATAAAGCCCAAAAAGTGCGACTCAAATCATAAAAGCCCAAACCGGATCCGCTAGAATAAACCATAATTAAAGGTCCAAATCAAGACCCGATAATGTTCTCCCTTAAAAAGAAGGAACGTTATACAGAAAAAAAGTCATGGAGAGAGTTACACCTCCAAGGACGTATCTTCGTAAAGAAGGAGATCATTACAAAGAACATCTCCTCTCGTTACGCCCCACATGCTTAAGTCGCGTAGGGAATTAACATCGACCATTATATAGTGTAAAGAAAACATTCGACAAAGGTATCAATTTTAACTAAGTTCTGTCCAGATTTATCTCCATTTCCATCTGAGTTACTGACTTGAGCATCGGAGTGTCTTCGGCCACCAAAAAGGTGGTCTTTGACAATTTAACATTTGTTTTGCAGGTCAAACTAACTGGAGAACAGATTTTGGACGCATCAGTTTGGTGTCGCCCAATACGTCAGACCAACGAAATAAAAATTCAGACGAACAAGTCAACCTACTCCAATTTATACCTGATCAGAAAATATAAGTCTAGACGCATAAGTCAACCTACTCCAATTTATCTTAAGGGAGCTCACTACTCTTGACGTTTCCCTGTTGGGGTTCTACTAGGGCTTCATCGCTTCCTTGAGTTTGGTCAGTGAAATTTTGTTGGGGCCGTGCCGGAGTAGGGTCGGCTGGCTGAATGCATTCCAGGGTGATTTTCTCCAGCATCTTTGTCATGTAATTCATCTGGCCATGAGCAAATCCACCTGAGGGTCCGTGGAAGCATTGCCGGATGCTTGGGTTGTCTGGACTACTACGTGTTGTGGATCCACATTCTCAGATGTTATTGATTCGGTGATCCGGGCTGCTTATTCTTCTCTAGTTGTCAGTGATGCATCGATAGGAGAGTTGTCGTGATCATTATTGGATTGAGGATCTGCAGACTGCATTATTTTCTCTGATGGTTTGTTGATCTTTTATCAGATTGTGGTGACCTTTGTTAAAATGTGTTTTGTTTTTAGAAAGGAAATTCGTCGTTCCCCACGGATAGCGCCAAACTAATGTGTCAAAAAATCATCATCGTATGAGTTTGACCTGCAAAACAATCGTTAGACTGCCAAGGACTAACTTTTTTGTGGCTGAAGGCACTTCGATGCTTAAGTCAGTAACTCTATTGGAAGAATGATGTAAATCTTGACAAAACTAGGTGAAAGTTGCATACCTGTGTCAAATATTCTCTTTATCTTTTAAATAGTCGTAGTTAATTCTACGCGTGACTTATGCATGCGTGGTGCAACGGAAGGAGATGTTTCTTGTAACAGTCTTCTCTTTAATGGATATGCATTCCGAGAGGCATAACTCCCAACGTTCCTTTTCTTTATGAGAGAACTCATGTTGGGCTTGGATTTGGGTTCTGATTCGTTCGGGGCATGTTTGTATCTCCTTATTGGTGGACCTTGTCTAGGCCTCTGTAATTAATTTTATTCTTCCTGGGCTTTATGAGTTGGCTCGATAGAGTGAGCGTTGTATACTCGTGATGAATCTATATGCCATGTGTATGGCTGTGATGATCAGTCTATTTTGATGTATCATCAGTGTTCATTAGATAACTCAGAGTACTACATTTTTTATGTTTTGATGGGCTTGAGAATCGGTCTCGGTCGAGCATATAAGTTGGCCAAAAGTCAGGGACACTACCCTGTTATCTTTGTGGGATAGATATGTGCGACTTTAGTAAAATGACCATAACGTGCTCATTTCAAAACATTTTTAAGTGATTCAAATTGTGTTGATTAGATAACTCAGAGTACTACAATTTTCGTGTTTCATGTGCTTGAGAATCGGTCTTAATAGAGCATATAAGTTGAACCAAAGTCAGAGATAGTACCCTATTTTCAGAGACAATGAGGGTGAGAAAGGTGGCGGGGTGGTGGTGGTGCTTGATGGAGAAATGTGACGGTACCGAGAGGGTGAGAAGTAGCGGTGGCAGGGTGGTGGGGATGATGGCAGTATCTGGTGGAAAAGAGATGGAGGGAGGCGAAGAAGGGAAGAGAAGAAGATGAAGATAGGGGAGGAGAAGTTTTTTTTTTCAATTTTGAGTTTTTATTGGTAATGTGGAAAAAGTAGATGTGGGAGAGGAGAAGTTGATATATGGTGTGGGACACTACTTTAGGTGATGTGAAACAATCGCTGCCTAACTCATATTAGACGTATGTTTTTTCTGCTCCCTCGATGGGAATGTAAATTTATTAATAGAAAACTCATTATGGAGGCCCAAAATTAGCTCGATCTGCGTGACAATCCTTATGTAAGATTTCTCCTGGTTAATGCATTAATGTTCTCAATATAGAGGCCCACAAACTTGTACCATTGTTAGAATGTATGGATGTGAGTAATTCTAGCTGGCCTGGGAAACCAGCGAGGCTGCTGCCTGGGAGGGGGTGAATTTACACTTTTGCCCCCTCCTTTTTAAACACTTTTTCTAAAAGTTGTTAAAGAGGGGGGGGCAATAGTGTAACTTCGCCCCTCCCAGGCAGTCAACCTCGCTGGATTTCCCAGGCCATTTAGAATTTTCCGTATGGATGTAGTTTTCGCTTAAACAATGTTGGATTGAAAAGGGATGTTACATGGCCCACAGTACCAAGAGTTCTCTCACAGTCCACGCAATCATCATCTCTGTCTTGTGTTAAGAGCTTTGCTTTCTGAACACTGAAGGTGAGAGTTTTCTGTCCCTTCACAAAATTACCTGCATGCAGAACAAATTTAGCTTTAATACTCAGTAATCTCCATGTAATCAAATGGTTATGACTGATGAATTCAAAATCAAAGTCATTGTGGTGCCTTCCTTTATGCACCAACCAAAAACTCGTTGTAAAAATGGAATCCTCGTTGTTTTCCACCCCATTAAATGATTTCGATACAGATAGATGTACCAATAGATGTCAGGGTTATCGAAATGGCAAGCATTTTATAATCCATGATGGTTATCTGTGCGCCTTCCACGTGTTCTTAACATCCTATGAAACACGTGGTCTAAGCTACAATATTTGCTACAAACTATCTAAAATGTATGAAACAACTAACAGAAATTCTAATTGTCGAGGAAACCAGCGAGGAAAACAGCGAGGGAGGGAGGACCATCCATCCCCTTCGTGATGCATGCAGAAAATGGGAGACACACATCGCGAGGGGAATGGAGAGTCCTCCCATCCCTCGTTGTTTTCAAGAGCCAGTTTCCTCGCCAGTTAGACAAGTTCAACAACTAAACACAAAGAAGCGTACTATCCCTCAATTTCTTTCTTCTAGAATGGATGATTAGTATTGGGGTTTATTTACAATTAGACTTCTATAAGGTAGAGTGTCCTTACATAAGAATGGCCCAAAAATGCATGAGCCAAGCACCATAGAAGAATGTCACCCTAGAACCAATCCTTACCTGCACATCCCAAACCCTCTTGGAAACTCTACGGACTTGGAATGCCAGATTTCAAGCAATCATCTATAAACCCCTTAATCCCTTTTAAATCCCAAAAATGCCTTTCAACACTGGCAAGGGCTTGCAAAAACCTCCTCTGACTTCATTAAATCAAATTAGATGGGTTGTCTGAAAAGGTGCACAAACACAATTAAACCTTCGAAATACAAGCTTCATGAACCGATAAATCCTTAACTAACCTCTCTCCACCAACTAAAAATATACTAACTTGGAAGTTTTTGAGGAAGAAACTAGAAACATATACAAGTAGTGTCAATCCTAAAGTGTTGAATGTCAGAATGCAAAAGCTTTGAACTTGAAGGTAATTGAACAAAATGAGAAGGAAAGATCAGTGACAAATTACGTACCACTGCTTTTCCTTCATTGAAGGCAATTATAATAAAACGCTTCAAGGTGATGAGACCAGTTTTGTAAAACCTCGGCTGTCAACCACAGCTAATTGAAACGAAAACTCAGAAAACAATATGGCGGACTATCTGGCCCAAGAACTTGTATGCCTTTGCCGTCTATCTTATGCATTTATTCTTCTCTTCTTCTGACCAGTGCTATATTGATGAAAATTTCATAAATCCCACAGCATTAACTTGGGGAAAAGAATAACGCAAAAAATAGCATACTAAATTGTTGACGCCGTGCAGAATAGCGATTATTCTGCAGACTAATAGCAACAGATAATTGACAGGGAAGAACACAAGAAGATTACCCAAAAAACACAGAGAAAATAACTCTAATGTTTAATCAAATTACTCAAATCAAAGGTATCTCTAAAATTAGCCCACAAGCCGGGCTTTATAGCTAAAACTCGCGATTATTAGAATTTTACCAAAATTAGAAAAATTCCAATAATCATGCTAAACCAAAATACATAATAAAAGAAACATACTGCTAAAAATCTGGCCCAAATTGGGTTAAGAATCACTTCCTAAACAATAATTGAATATTACTATAAAGGGAAATAAACTGCTAAATTTGTGGATTCGGAAGGGAAAATGGTGGATTTTGGCCTAGAAAATATGTGCAACGAGCATAGCTCATTTACCATGACGTGCGAGTCGAAAATAGCTTTCCGAATTGGGGTCGTTTGCGCGATTCTGATACTCGTAACCAAAGTTATGGCCAAAATACTAAAACGCACCCTAAATTGCTAAATTTGAAATAAATTTATGATTTCCTGCCATTCTTGCGCTGATTTGCTAATTCGAGATATCTTAGTGTTAATAACGTGCTATCTGACAACTCAGCATCATCTTACTCGGATCCTCCTGCATCAATTGTCTAAAGTATTACCTCTCCAAGCATGTTGAGATTCTCTCTTACATCTTTCAACAGTTCTAGTACATCACCATCCCATCTGCAGAACTCCAACTCCCTCCCTCCGAGAAGTTTCTCAGACACCTACCGAAAAATCAAGCACAGAAAAACATTCTTCAAAAAAATTAAAAGAATCAAGTATCAAGGAAATAAGCAATGAAAGTAATATGACAGTCAACAAAACTACAGAGTAAAAATGTTCTGCCATCACGGAAATAAGCCACACTTGAACGAGTAGTTTCTAGTTGACAAGAATGTAGAAAGCAACAAATATTCAGAATAAAAATGTGAAAATAAGCACTCTTAGACTATGAGACATTTAATCGAAGAAGGTGAAAACAAATGGCATAGGGTAAGAGGAAATTATTTGTAAGGGATGTGGATAAATAACAGTTTCCAAAAGAATAGAACACTTCTATACAGTAAAATACTTACCAATGCAGAAACACTTCCGTACATTACAATTTATAAATAAAAAAATGGCAGTTATAAACTTCCTTTGGTTATTAATAGTGTGTACATTTGTTTATGTCAACTTCTTATTTGGTAAGGCTAATGGCGGATGGTATCAGAAATCCATAAGATCTTGTTTGCCCTTAAAAATGTGAAAGAGTGATTATTGAAGCATGTGTATCCACTATAGTTTCTAAATCCATGTCAGTGTATGTATGTTTATGGGATTTTTTTTAATGAGTAGTCATGTAGTTTCCAAGCAATCTTGTCCTTGATTACTATAACTCCATCAAGACTTCATTCCTAAATAAAAGCAAAACTACAAGGAAAGAATTTAAAGGAAGAGAAAAATTACATAAAAGCTATGGAGTCAAAGGCGAGAGGCATGAGACGCCAAAGTCTGCCTTTAGAGCCTTGGCGAGACAAGGCATTGCCACACGGGAGCCTTTTTTAAAGGGTAGAGATTTTAGTGTGCCAGCCCTCATATTGATTAATGTATGGCTTTGCGACACCATGGAGCGAAAAGATTTGAAGAAATAATTGAACATTTAGAACCTAGGCGGAGTTGCATGGGAGCCCCCGACAATATATCAAAGAAGACACTAAAGTTTTGAATGTTGAAGGTAGAGGACTGTTGGTCTATACTAAATTACTGACTTCATCAATCTTACCAAAGATGAAAAAAGCATAATAGCATATAAAACCGTGGGTGGCTAATAGGGAATACCTTCTACCTCTTTTTCTTTCTCTTTAAAAGTAAGCCTTCACATACCTGAAATCTGATAACATAACGGGATGTTGGAATTAAAAGATCAAATATTACTAGCTCAACATAAACACTATTTCAACATGGTAAATCATTTACCAATATATGTCAAAAATTACGATCCAACGTGAAATTTGGTTCGATATTTTTGTAGAAAAACTTGTTTTCAACACTTTAAGTGAAATGCAGATTTGTGAAGTTGACTAGTGAAGTTTGGATGATATACTCTATGTTTCGCAATTCGGCCATATTCAAGACAATACTAAAGAAAATCAATTTCTTGTGGTTAGTGAATTTGAAAAAACACCCAATCAAGCTGTCTCAATGAAAATTTTGTATGCACAACTTCACAATTTTTAAATTTAAAATTTGCATCGCTTTTTTTTAACACATCATTATTTTGTTATATCATATCGGCCAATACTAATTTTTGCGGATGCAGGAGGGTAAACCACAATAGAATTGTTGTGCAAATTCAGTTTACGAGATAAAATCGCATTCAAGGAAGATATAAAGAAAAAAAAATTAGTTTATGTCGACACATTAAAAACTAACTGCTTTTGTGACATTGAGATTGTCGAGTAACCAGAGAACTGTTTGTCTTCACCGTGTCATGAATAAGTGTGTTAAGTTACTTTTGTATTAAATTCCTTGTATTAGTGGTAGAAACTCTCATACCAGCTTTTAGCTGACCCAAGTTGTCTCTATGCTTCTCTAGTACATTCTAGCCAGAGAGCATTTGCAGAAGTGATAGCGATTTGTGTTCTGATATGTCCTCTTGCTTGATCACCAAGGGTGGTCGCTTTATTTATTCTAAGAGCTACGAGATTAGTGATTTTGTCTTATTAAAATTTTTATTTTGTTTAGGTTGGATACCCGAGACATTGTTTATTTTCATTTGGGAGCATTTTATTTACAAGATATTTACTTGTTCTACCAAAGGAGAATTTTGGGGAAATGATTTATGAAATGGTTTATTTTCTTGTGTCATGTGAGAAGTAGGTAACAGATTGCATGATGTTAAATGCTACAAGTCTTAGTATGGGGAAGGTTGAGTATTTTTGAATAATATTTGACTTTCTAAAAAATGAGTTGTGACATTTATACTTGAGATAATACAAGGTTGAAGGTCTTACTCAGTAAATATTATTCCCTAATTGTGTTAAGAAAGAGCTAAAAGCACCGAAATAGGCAAGAAAAAATCAAAATACTTATTTCCTTGTGAATCCATTAAGATATTCTTTAGTGAAACAGATAAACAAAGCACTCTTCAAAAGATGCAAAATGCCAGTTAATACATGTTTGTTATCTAAAAGAGCTAGACGGAGTACGCATTAGAAGATTCTTTCCAACAAAAGGTTCTCTGTGGTTTGAAAGATAATCATGTGCATAATAAAAATAGGAATTCCAAAATCTGTGATTCACCTATTTTGTTATCACTTGACCACCCGATATGTGCGCAAAATATATGTTGTAGAAGTTAGATAGAAATGAAGGGGCACTCTTCTCTGCAAGTTCCTCCAAGTATTTAACATAAGATACACTGGGAGCATTTTGCTTTGGAATCACCATATCTTGTTCACGAAACCACTCTAAATCATTTGTAAGGCCTTGTAATAGTTCTAGTCCAGTGTTCCTGAAGTACACATCTGAAGAAAAGTATTCCCAAACAAACAACTAGAATTGTGAGTTACCCCATTACATTAAGCATTCGTAAAATCTAACCAGCGCGTTTATGAACAATGCAATTATCTAGCTGAACAATGTAAAATTAGTCAAGATAAACAAAATAACCATAAAATCATCACGTTCCTTGTCTATTGGTGTTGTGTAGGCAAGGGAAATGAGCTGGTCCCCTTTGATTAATTGATCAAGACTCATCATGTGATTATCACCATTAAACTCAATACCCGTATTCTAATTCGAAAAAAGTAATCTAATTAGTACTTAAAACTCTTGAAATTGTTCAGCACAGACAAGGAAATGTTTGGAATTTCTACTAAACATTTAAAATTATGAAAAATGATCAATACCCAGAACCTAAATTAGAGCAAAAGGAGAGAAAACTAACAAGAGACATCATCTGATTTATCAACAATGCCCTCAATGGTTTGGAAGACGAGCTTGTCATCAACCAAGTATTTGAGGAAACCTTCCATGTTAGGCTCCCAAGTCTCTTCTTCTTCATCTCCATTTGATGAAGATTGGGTATCTTTAAAATCGGAACCTCGAGTAGTTTTGTCGTTGCGGAGCCTCATAGTGATGAACCTCATCTCCTCAACAATGCCTTTGTCTTAGCCTAAGTAAGATTTGCGGTATCTGGTCCTCTTTTTTATCATTGGAGCTAGAGTTGGAGATGTAGTAGTTGTTGATGTTGTTGAAGAGGAATCGTGAGGGGAGCAAAAGAGGGTGAAATAGTTTTTTGGGGTCTTCTTCTTTAGGGTTGGAAAGAAGAATTTGTAGTTGTTTTGGATGTTGGTGTTTAGTGTGCAGTGAGGAAATGGGAGGAGAGTCTTGTCCACAGCTAGACCTCCAGCTCCAATCACAGAGGATGAAAACATCTCTTCTTCATTTCAGTTTTTGTTCCTCCTTCCTTCTGGGTTTCCCTTCTTTGTCGGTCCAACCACATTTCCAACATTTCATCGTTACTTAAATATATTTTTTCCTTATTTTTAAAATTTTTCATTTAAATTTATTTGATTATTTTTAGTATTAGGGTTTATTGACAATTATACTTCTATAAGGAAGGTAGAGTTCCCTTCATAAGAATGGCCAGAAAATGCATGTGCCAAGCACCATAGAAAAATGACACCCTAGAACCAGTCCTTCCCTCCACATCCCAAACCCTCTTGGAAACTCTACGGACTTGGAATGCCGGATTTCATGCATTCATCTATAAACTCCTTAATTACCTTAAAATCCAAAAAATGCCTTCCAACACTTGCAAGGGCTTGCAAAAACCTCCTCTCACTTCATTAAATCAGATTAGATGGGCTGTCTGAAGAGGTGCACAAACTTCATGAACCGATAAATCCTCAACTAACCTCTCTCCCCCAACTAAAAATATACTAACTTGGAAGTTTTTGAGGAAGAAACTAGAAACATATACAAGTAGTGTCGATCCTAAAGTGTTGAATGTTAGAATGCGAAAGCATTGAACTTGAAGGTAATTGAACAAAAATGGGAAAGAAAGATCAATGACAAATTAGGTACCCACCGCTTGTTCCTTCGTTGAAGGCAATTATAATAAAACGCTTCAAGGTGCTGAGACCAGTTCTGTAAAACCTCGGCAGTCAATCACAGTCAACTGAAACGAAAAACTTCTCAGAAAACAATATGGCGGACTATCTGGCCCAGGAACTTGAATGCCTTTGCCGTCTCTCTTAAGCATTTATTCTTCTCTTCTCGTGACCAGTGCTACATTGATGAAAATTTCAGAAATCCCACGGCATTAACTTGGGGAAAAGAATCACGCAAAATATATCATACTAAATTGTCTAATGTATTACCTCTCCAAGCATGTTGAGATTTTCTCTTACATATTTCAACGGTTCTAGTGCATCACCATCCCATCTGCAGAACTCCAGCTCCCTCCATCCGAGAAGTTTCTCAGACACCTAACGAAAAATCAAACACAGAAAAACATTTATCAAAAAAATTAAAAGAATCAAGTATCAAGGAAATAAGCAATGAAAGTAATATGACAGTCAGCAAAACTATAGAGAAAAAATGTTCTGCCATCACAGAAATAAGCCACTTGAACGGGTAGTTTCTAGTTGACAAGAATGTAGAAAGCAACAAATATTCAAAAGAAAAATGTGAAAAGAAGCACTCTTAGACTATGAGACATTTAATCGAAGAACATGAAAACAAATGGCATAGGGTAAGAGGAAATTATTTGTAAAGGATGAGGATAAACAACAGTTTCCAAAAGAATATAAAACTTTTATACGGTAAAATACTTACCAATACAGAAACACTTCTATACATTACAATTTATATAAAAAAAATGCCAGTTATAAACTTCCTTTTGTTAGTAATAGTGTGTACTTTTGCTTATGTCAACTGCTTATTTTTAAGGCTGATGACGGATGGTATAAAAAATCCATAAGATCTTGTTTGCCCTAAAAATGTGAAAGAGTGATGATTGAAGCATGTGTATACACTAAAGTTTCTAAATCCATGTCAGTGTATGTATGTTTGAGGGATTTTTTTTAATGAGTTGTCATGTAGTTTCCAAGCAATCTTGTCCTTGATTACTATAACTCCACTTAGACTTCATTCCTAACTAAGAACAAAACTACAAGGAAGGCATTTAAAGGAAGAGAAAAATTACATAAAAGCTATGTTGTCATAGACGAGAGGCATGAGACGCCAAAGTCCGCCGTTAGATCCTTGGGGAGACCAGGCGTTGCCACATGGGAGCCTTTTTTAAAGGGTAGAGATTTTAGTGTGGCAGCCCTCATATTGATTAATGTATGGCTTTGCGACGCTATGGAGCAAAACAATTTGAAGAAAAAATAGGACATTTAGAACTTAGGCGGAGTTGCATGGGAGCCCCCAACAATATAGCACGGAAGACACTAAAGTTTTGAATGTTGAAGGTAGAGGACTGTAGGTCTACACTAAATTACTGACTTTATCAATCTTACCAAAGATGAAAAAAGCACAATAGCATATAAAACCGTGGGTGGTGAATAGGAAATACCTTCTACCTCTTTTTCTTTCTCTCTAAAAGTAAGCCTTCACATACATGTAATATGATAACATAACGGGATGTTGGAATTAAAAGATCAACTATTACTAGTTCAACATAAACACTATTTCAACATGGTAAATCATTTACCAATATATGTCACAAATTACAATTCCAATGTGAAATTTGGTTCGATATTTTTGTAGAAAAACTTGTTTTGAACACTTTAAGTGAAATGCATATTTGTGAAGTTGACTTGTGAAGTTTGGAAGATATACTCTATGTTTCGCAATTTGGTCAGATTCAAGACAATACTAAAGAAATTCAATTTCTTGTGGTTAGTGAATTTGGAAAAGCACCCGATCAAGCTGTCTCAATGAAAATTTTGTATGCACAACTTCACAATTTTTAAATTTAAAATTTGCATCGCTTTTTTTTAACACATCATTATTTCGTTATATCATATCGGCCAATACAAATCTTTGCGGATGCAGGAGGGTAAACCACAATAGAATTATTATGCAAATTCAGTTTATGAGATTAAATCGCATCCAAGAAAGATATAAGGAAAAAATTGTTTTTAGTTTATGTTGACACATTAAAAAACTAACTGCTTTTGTGACATTGAGATTGTTGGGTAACCAAAGAACTATCTATCTTCACCGTGTCATGAATAAGTGTGTTAAGTTACCTTTGTGTTAAATTCCTTGTATTAGTGGTAGAAACTTTCATACGAGCTTTTAGCTGAACCAAGTTGTCTCTATGCTTGTCAAGTACATTCTAGCCAGAGAGCATTTGCAGAAGTGATAGCGATTTGGGTTGTCATATGTCCTCTAGCTTGATCACCAAAGGTGGTCGCTTTATTTATTCTAAGAGCTACGAGCTTAGTGATTTTGTCTTACTAAAATTTTTATTTGGTTTAGGATGGATACCCGAGACATTGTTTATTTTCATTTGGGAGCATTTTATTTACAAGATATTTACTTGTTCTACCTAAGGAAAATTTTGGGGAAATGATTTATGAAATGGTTTATTCTCCTATGTCATGTGAGAAGTCGGTAACTGATTGCATGATGTTAAATGCTACAAGTCTTAGTATGGGGAAGGTCGAGTATTTTCGAATAATATTTGACTTTCTAAAAATTGGGGTGTGACATTTATACTTGAGATAAAACAAGGTTGAAGGTCTAACTCAGTAAATATTATTCCCTAATTGTGTTAAGAAAGAGCTAAAAGCACCGGAATAGCCAAGAAAAATTCAAAATACTTATTTCCTTGTGAATCCATTAAGATATTCTTTAGCGAAACAGATAAACAAAGCACTTCAAAAGATGCAAAATGCCAGTTAATACATGTTTGTTATCTAAGAGAGCTAGATGGAGTACGCATTAGAAGATTCTTTCCGACAAAAGGTTCTCTGTGGGTTGAAAGATAATCCAGTGCATAATAAAAATAGGAATCCCAAAATCTATGATTCACCTATTTTGTTATCACTTGACCACCCAATATTTGCGCAAAATATATGTTGTAGGAATTAGATAGAAATGAAGGGGCACTCTTCTCTACAAGTTCCTCCAAGTATGTCACGCCCCGATTTTCGAAGGAAACGAAAATCCCAAAAAGCCACGTAGGATTATTCGTTTCCCCCAAAACTCGAGACGTGAGAATTCAATAATAACAGAAACAAATAGCAGCATCAGCTAAACAGCTAAAACGAATAAAAAGTCTAACCCGGAGAAGACTGGCATGGCTAGCTCACTAGCGGAACTTCAGTAATGCAGCTCAAAATCTCTAAACCTGAAAGACTACTCGGCTACATTCCAAAAGGAATGTACCCAAGAAGCAAAAGCTCACTCGGGTCAGCAATAAAGCTGGTGTGAGAAATCTTCATCCCAAAAATCAATAAACCCGCACATGATAAAAATAAACCAAACAATAAATAATCACACCATCAGGTAGTTCCTCAATGAGGCAATGGTGTTATTATCCTAATAAATAAATATGCATCATTTATCACTAATAAATAAAGTTTATGAGTTATCAATCCTCATAAATGCAACAACACTACAATTCATGATCATATTAGACTATTATTGAAATATTAAACAAATACATTTTTCTACCTTTAGGAAGACGTGTAGTTCTCATTCAATGGTTGAATGAGCATTTAGTTTCTTCCCTCAAGGCTAACCTAGTATAAGCTAAATTAATCTATACACAATTTCATGGCATGCTCAATTCAATGGTTTAATTTAATTATTTATTTTGTTTTCTAATTCTTGGCTCCTTTTTCCACAATCGCACTCTCCTCCTGTGCCGAACACACCTCACCCAAGTGTGCCTCCCTTGCCATCGAAGCCACTCGGAGCGTACATGACCCAAGTGGGGTGCCACCTCGAGTGTCATGTCATCTCACCCGAAGTTCGATCACTGACAAGCATTCTACACGTACAACCGAACTCACATGGAACGGTGCACCGATATGCAAGCAAGTCTGCATACCCATAATAATATCACACGTATACAAGCAAGTCTGTATACAAAATTCTCATTTCTTTTCACATTTTTTTTTTCTCTGGAGTTGTGGAAAAAGAACATTTACCAAGTATTTTATTTGAGTCATTATTTTTCCAAATCAATTAACGTCACATCACATTCCCTTTACAAGAACCATATATACATAAAACATTACCAAGGTGATATTCACAACATGACAAAATCTATTTTGCCATCTCCTTCAGAAAAGAATGAAAAACAAGTGTGTCGCAAGCACAAACATTCTTTTAACATAGTCACATACGCGTGACAAGAAAACAAGTTCCATTACTGGCTATACTTGACTATCCTTATGGAAATCCACCTTTTCTTTTGAAAACCACCTATCATGACCACATCTATTGATTAGACAGTGACAATCAATATAGAACATACACTGTCAACATACATATCCATACCCATACCCATACCCATTTACTGTATGACCTTTGTCCTCTTTACACTGTCCCCACACCAAGTAGTGAGATACTCCTAATGGATATGATTGGTTTGTCAGTTCCACTTACATTCAGTTATCTACTTGGTAAAGGAACTTTTTAGGAGATTTTGACTAGTTCAAGAAAACCCAACAAAGAGAAATTTGTTAAAACTGGAAGTTAGAGTTGTATAACAATGAGGTTCTCTGTGCAAGTCCAAGATAGGGAAAAATCCAAACTACTACACTCCAGTAAAGTTTATAGAGATGCCACAACAGAAATGCACATCAAAATCCAAATCCATCAAATACCATAAGCAACTCACCTAACTAATTGAATCCATTAAAATTTCAAGAAACTAAATGCACAAAGAAACAGATCCAACACATTCATTGTGAACTACTAATCCTATATGGATTGATACAAAAACAAGAAAAACCCGTGGACACAATCCTCCTACAAGTAACTAAATTAAACATCCCTGCATTAGGGTTTCCTTAGTCTTACACAAACCCTACCCGATCACATGCTTTTCTAATGATAATGATGACCTAGAAAAACCCCGAATGCCTTGACAATTGCCTAAAGTCAATGTGAACTACAATGGGTATCCATTCATTCACTCAAATCAATTAATTAAAGTAATCAAACCCCATCAATTTAATCTACTAAGTTAAGGGCAAAATCAGGAAGAAAGAAAATGAGGTTTTAATCAAAGTAGATTAAACACACACATAACTATCAAAACCATCACATAAAACAAACTGAAAGTGATAAAAGAGAACTCACTGAAGATATCGCAAACCGTAAAGGATTTCGCAACGGATCCACGCAATAACCCTTCATAGTCAACGCCATCACCACCATTCAAACAACATTAACACACCACCTCCACCATCACTACGCACTACCACTTCTTCCATTGTCAATCATCAACACCCCCAACACCTAAAGGGTGATCAACACCTCCACAAGTGAACCACCAACAAATTTATTAGATTGCAAGCCTCTCGTGATAGCGTAGGAGTGTACCTCCTTTCCTTGTCTTCATACCCACAACTAATGACATGAATGGCCTCTTTTAGCAGAGATGCAGGGCTTCTGAGGAGTTCTCCAAAATGCTTGTTCGAAATATAAAACCTTTGATCCATCAACCATCTCTGCTGCTGGGCACGTAAGCATTCTCAAATTGAAGAAATTATCAGGATTCCTCGAAGCTTGGTCGCGCAAAAACTTCTCACCACTTAGAGCATCTGCGACAATTCTGGCATGATCCCATCTAGTTGTAGACTTTGTGAATCTCTTCCAGACAACTGCCCCTCCAATCAAAACCAGTGCTTTCAAAACCACTCCTCGGGCTCGGTTCCATCCATTTGCATCCGAACGGTAAAAGGAGAAAGCGTTTCAAGAATCGAAAGCAGAAGACACCGCTCGCTCTGCTGAGAGATGTGATTGATTCGAATTTCGTTGTTCGGGAACTGAAATTCTTGGTTCTTGACATGAGATACTTCAACTTCTCCCAAATTCTGACATTAAACCTAAATGCTTGGAAAGAAGAAAAAATCTTGAAAACCCGTCTTCAAGAAGCCAATTCCCAAACAACACAACCCAAAACCACGTTCTGTCCTCGAGCTGCTGTTGCTGCAACTTCTCTGCAACTTGCGAATCCCTCCTTCCAAGCCTGACCTCTTCATCCTCATCCCTCTCATCGTCATCCTCTTCCCCCTGTGCCCTGTGTCTGCCTCTCGCCTGCAAGCTCATCGCCACAGCCCCTTCATCTCCATCGCGTCATTCCCCATCGCCGCCATCGAAATGCAGCAAAAGAAAAAAAAGAAAAAAGGAAAAGAAGAAAGAAAAGAAGGAAAAGGAGGAAGACAAAAGTTTTTGTTTCTTCTCTTTTTTTTTTATATATATATGGTGGGTGGTTATCCACCCCCACTGAAATTCTGAGAACACCCGCCCTCTTTCACAAAATAAAAACCCTACTTATTAGTTTAATAAAAGCCCAAAACCAAGCCCAAATACAATTAACTAACAACCCATCAACATTAGGGTTTACAAAAGAAATTTTTATATATTTATTTAAATTAGGCGGGTATTACAATATATACAACTCAAAAGAATCTCGTCCCGAGATTCGGTAGAGGAAGATAAGTAGGAAATTAATTCTTAAATAAACAAACTACACGTCACATGGACAAACAAATAGCTCATACGTATGCCCATAACTTAATGAAGACAATCACACAAAAATATAAATATTTTCAGTAAGTACAAAAATTACGGGGAGCTACAATATATACAACTCAAAAGAATCTCGTCCCGAGATTCGGTAGAGGAAAGAAAGTTAAGCGAAATTTCAAAAAATGCAACTTGTCAAACGAAAGAAGATTTTAAAATAAAATTTTTTTCAATTGAATTTTAGTTGCATAAATTTTTATTGTCATTGAAAAAGTAGTGGTGTTACAAAGTATTTAACATAAGATACACCGAGAACACTTTGCCCTGGGATCACCATATCTTGTTTACGAAACCACTCTAAATCATTTGTAAGGCCTTATAATAGTTCTAGTCCAGTCTTCCTGAAGTACACGTCTGAAGAAAAGTCTTCCCAAACAAACATCCAGAATTGTGAGTTACCCCATTGCATTAAGCATTCGTAAAATCTAACCAACGCGTTTATGAACAATGCAATTATCCAGCTAAACAATGTAAAATTAGTCAAGATAAACAAAATAACCATAAAATCACCATGCTCCTTGTCTATAGGTCTTGTGTAGGCCAGGGAAATGAGTTGGTCCCCTTTGATTAATTGATCAAGACTCATCATGTGATTATCACCATTAAACTCAATATCCGTATTCTAATTCGAAAAAAGTAATCTAATTAGTACTTAAAACTTTTGAAATTGTTCAGCATAGACAAGGAAATGTTTGGAATTTATACTAAACCTTTGAAATTGTGAAAAACGATCAATAGCCAGAACCAAAATTAGAGCAAAAAGAGAGAAAACTAACAAGAGACGTCATCTGATTTATCAACAATGCCCACGTTGGTTTGGAAGACGAGCATTCTATCAACCAAGTATTTGAGGAAACCTTCCATGTTAGGCTCCCAAGTCTCTTCTTCTTCATCTCCATTTGATGAAGATTGGGTCTCTTTAGAATCGGAACCTCGAGTAGTTTTGTCATTGCAGAGCCTCATAGTGACGAACCTCATCTCCTCAACGATGCCTTTGTCTTCCCCTGGGTAGGATTTGCGGTATATGGTCCTCTTCTTTATCATTGATTCTGGTGTTGTGGATGTTGGTGTTTAGTGTGAAGTGAGGAAATGGGAGGAGAGTTTTGTCCACAGCTAGACCTCCAGCTTCAATCACAGAGGACGAAAACATCTCTTCTTCATTTCAGTTTTTGTTCCTCTTTCCTACAGGATCTCCCTTCTTTGTTGGTCCAACCATTTTTCCAACATTTCATCGTTACTTAAATATATTTTTTCCTTATTTTTTAAAAATTTCATTTAAATTTATTAGATTATTTTTAGTATAAGGGTTTATTGACAATTAGGCTTCTATAAGGTAGAGTGTCCCTTCATAAGAATGGCCCAAAAATGCATGTGCCAAGCACCATAGAAGAATGCCACCCTAGAACAATCCTTCCTTCCACATCCCAAACCCTCTTGGAAACTCTACGGACTTGGAATGTGGGATTTCAAGCATTCATCTATAAACCCCTAAATCCCTTTTAAATCCAAAAAATGCCTTCCAACAATTGCAAGGGCTTGCAAAAACCTCCTTTCACTTCATTGAATCAGATTAGATGGGTTGTCTGAAGAGGTGCACAAGCTTTATGAACCGATAATTCTTCAACTAACCTCTCTCCACCAACTAAAAATACACTAACTTAGAAGTTTTTGAGGAAAAAACTAGAAACATATACAAGTAGTGTCGATCCTAAAGTGTTGAATGTGAGAATGCGAAAGCATTGAACTTGAAGGTAATTGAACAAAATGAGAAGGAAAGATCAGTGACAAATTATGTACCCACCACTTGTTCCTTCGTTGAAGGCAATTATAATAAAACGCTTCAAGGTGATGAGACCAGTTCTGTAAAACCTCGGCAGTCAATCACAGCCAATTGAAACGAAAAACTTCTCTGAAAACAATATGTCGGATTATCTGGCCCAGGAACTTGAATACCTTTGTCGTCTCTCTTAAGCATTTATTCTTCTCTTCTCGTGACCAGTGCTATATTGATGAAAATTTTAGAAATCTCACGGCATTAACTTGGGGAAAAGAATCACACAAAATATAGTATACTAAATTGTCTAATGTATTACCTCTCCAAGCATGTTGAGATTCTCTCTTACATCTTTCAACAGTTCTAGTGCATCTCCATCCCATGTGCAAAACTCCAGCTCCCTCCATCCTAGAAGTTTCTCAGACACCTACAGAAAAATCAAACACATAAAAACATTCATCAAAAAAATTTAAAGAATCAAGTATCAAGGAAATAAGCAATGAAAGTAATATGACAGTCAGCAAAACTACAGAGACAAAATGTTCTGCCATCACAGAAATAAGCCACACTTGAATGGGTAGTTTCTAGTTGACAAGAATGTAGAAAGCATCAAATATTCAGAAGAAAAATGTGAAAAAAAGCACTCTTAGACTATGAGACATTTAATCAAAGAACATTAAAACAAATGGCATAGGGTAAGAGGAAATTATTTGTAAAGGATGAGGATAAACAACAGTTTTCAAAATAATAGAACACATTTATACGGTAAAATACTTACCAATACAAAAACACTTCCATACATTACAATTTATAAAAAAAAAAAATGCCAGTTATAAACTTCCTTTTGTTAGTAATAGTGTGTACTTTTGCTTATGTCAACTGCTTATTTGTTAAGGCTGATGGCGGATGGTATCAGAAATCCA
Organism: Berberis vulgaris; assembly: GCA_963556465.1. NCBI lineage: Eukaryota > Viridiplantae > Streptophyta > Magnoliopsida > Ranunculales > Berberidaceae > Berberis > Berberis vulgaris. The sequence goes on from OY747124.1 coordinate 16,503,428, forward strand.
TAAGATCTTGTTTGCCCTTAAAAATGTGAAAGAGTGATTATTGAAGCATGTGTATCCACTGGAGTTTCTAAATCCATGTCAGTTTATGTATGTTTAAGGGATTTTTTTTAATGAGTTGTCATGTAGTTTCCAAGCAATCTTGTCCTTGATTACTATAACTCCACTTAGACTTCATTCCTAACTAAGAGCAAAACTACAAGGAAAGCATTTAAAGGAAGTGCAAAATTACATAAAAGCTATGTTGTCATAGACGAGAGGCATGAGACGCCAAAGTCCGCCGTTAGAGCCTTCGCGAGACCAGGCGTTGCTGCACGGGAGCCTTTTTTAAAAGGTAGAGATTTTAGTGTGGCAGCCCTCGTATTGATTAATGTATGTCTTTGCGACGCTATGGAGCGAAACGATTTGAAGAAAAAACGGAACCTTTAGAACCTAGGCGGAGTTGCATGGGAGCCCCCAACAATATAGCACGGAAGACACTAAAGTTTTGAATGTTGAAGGTAGAGGACTGTAAGTCTATTCTAAATTACTGACTTCATCAATCTTACCGAAGATGAAAAAAGCATAATAGCATATAAAACCATGGGTGGCGAATAGGAAATACCTTCTACCTCTTTTTCTTTCTCTCTAAAAGTAAGCCTTCACATACATGAAATATGATAACATAACGGGATGTTGGAATTAAAAGATTAACTATTACTGGCTCAACATAAACACTATTTCAACATGGTAAATCATTTACCAATATTTGTCATAAATTACAATTCCAATGTGAAATTTGGTTTGATATTTTTGTAGAAAAACTTGTTTTGAACACTTTAAGTGAAATGCAGATTTGTGAAGTTGACTTGTGAAGTTTGGAAGATATACTCTATGTTTCGCAATTTGGTCAGATTCAAGAAAATACTAAAGAAATTCAATTTATTGTGGTTAGTGAATTTGGAAAAGCACCCGTTCAAGCTATCTCAATGAAAATTTTGAATGCACAACTTCACAATTTTTAAATTTAAAATTTGCATCGCTTTTTTTTAACACATCATTATTTCGTTATATCATATCGGCCAATACTAATCTTTGCAGATGCAGGAGGGTAAACCACAATAGAATTGTTGTGCAAATTCAGTTTAGGAGATCAAATCTCATCCAAGAATGATATAAGGAAAAAATTGTTTTTAGTTTATGTTGACACATTAAAAAACTAACTGCTATTGTGACATTGAGATTGTCGGGTAACCGAAGAACTATCTGTCTTCACCGTGTCACAAATAAGTGTGTTAAGTTACCTTTGTGTTAAATTTCTTGTATTAGTGGTAGAAACTTTCATACGAGCTTTTAGCTGAACCAAGTTGTCTCTATGCTTCTCGAGTACATTCTAGCCAGAGAGCATTTGCAGAAGTGATAGCGATTTGGCTTGCGATATGTCCTCTAGCTTGATCACCAAAGGTGGTTGCTTTATTTATTCTAAGAGCTACGAGCTTAGTGATTTTGTCTTACTAAAATTTTATTTGGTTTAGGTTGGATACTCGAGACATTGTTTATTTTCATTTGGGAGCATTTTATTTACAATATATTTACTTGTTCTACCTAAGCAGAATTTTGGGGAAATGATTCATGAAATGGTTTATTTTCCTGTGTCATAGGAGAAGTCGGTAACTGATTGCATGATGTTAAATGCTACAAGTCTCAGTATGAGGAAGGTCAAGTATTTTCGAATAATATTTGACTTTCTAAAAATTGGGGTGTGACATTTATACTTGAGATAAAACAACGTTGAAGGTCTTACTCAGTTAAATACCATCCCCTAATTGTGTTAAGAAAGAGCTAAAAGCACCAGAATAGCAAAGAAAAATTCAAAATACTTATTTCCTTCCGAAAAACAAAGCACTCTTCAAAAGATGCAAAATGCCATTTAATACATGTTTGCTATCTAAGAGAGCTAGACGGAGTACGCATTAGAAGATTCTTTCCAACAAAAGGTTCTCTGTGGTTTGAAAAATAATCATGTGCATAATCAAAATAGGAATTCAAAAATCTGTGATTCACCTATTTTGTTATCACTTGACCACCCGATATGTGCGCAAAATATATGTTGTAGAAGTTAGATAGAAATTAAGGGGCACTCTTCTCTGCAAGTTTCTAGTCCAGTGTTCCTGAAGTACACATCTGAAGAAAACTATTCCCAAACAAACAACCAGAATTGTGAGTTACCCCATTGCATTAAACATTCGTAAAATCTAACCAGCGCGTTAATGAACATTGCAATTATCCAGCTGAACAATGTAAAATTAGTCAAGTTAAACAAAATAACCATAAAATCATCGTGTTCCTTGTCTATAGGTCTTGTGTAGGCCAGATAAATGAGTTGGTTCCCTTTGATTAATTGATCAAGACTCATCATATGATTAAGTATCAGAATTAAACTCAATACCCGTATTCTAATTCGAAAAAAGTAATCTAATAAGTACTTAAAACTCTTGAAATTGTTCAGAACGGACAGGGAAATGTTTGGAATTTCTACTAAACCTTTGAAATTGTGAAAAATGAACAATAGCCAGAAATAAAATTAGAGAAAAAATAAAGAAAACTCACAAGAGACATCATCTGATTTATCAACAATGCCCTCGATGGTTTGGAAGACGAGCTTGCTATGAACCAAGTATTTGAGGAAACCTTCCATGTTAGGCTCCCAAGTCTCTTCTTCTTCATATCCATTTGATGAAGATTGGGTTTCTTTAGAATCAGAACCTCGAGGAGTTTTGTCGTTGCAGAGACTCATAGTGACGAACCTCATCTCCTCAATGATGCCTTTGTCTTCTCCTGGGTAGGATATGAAGTATCTGGTCCTCTTTTTTTATCATTGGAGTTGGAGTTGGAGCTAGAGATGTAGTGGTTGTTGATGTTGTTGAGAAGGAATCGTGAGGGGAGCAGGAGAGGGTGAAAGAGTTTTTTTGGGTCTTCTTCTTTGGGGTTGGAGAGAAGAATTTGTATTTATTGTGGATGTCGGTGTTTAGTGTGTAGTGAGGAAATGGGAGGAGAGTCTTGTCAACAGCTAGACCTCCAGCTCCAGTCACAGAGGACGAAAACATCTCTTCTTCGTTTCTTTTTCTATTTCAGTGGGAGTCTAGTCAGTGCTTATGCAACCTGATGACGATGGCTTGCTAGGGATCATCGTCCAACTGCTGACAATGATCGCCAAACCCTATCACTCTAACACCTAGTTTGTCGATCGCGGATGACGATGGGTTAGAAAGTGAAAGTGTAGTCAGTGCTCATACAGCCTGATGACGATGGTTTGCCAGGTGTCATTGCCCAACTGTAGACAATGATCGTTGAACCCTATCACTCTAACACCTAGTCCACCAAGCGTGGATGTTGATGGGTTAGAAAGTGAGAGTTTAATCAGTGCTAAAGTTTAAGCAGTTATAACTAATGACAACAACTTTTTGTCTCCCTTACAGCCTAATCCGCCAACAGCAAGCAGAAGCGGTTTGAAAGCCCAGTCAGAGCCTAGGAAGCTATACTCAGACAACTCACAAGCACCATCGTCTGATTATTTGCAACAATGTACACGCATGACAACAGTCTCACCAATTCTCTTATATTAGCAACGACAACTGCTGGTACGATCCACAGCCTAGTCCGCATATGGCAGATTAAACGGTGGATCTCAAAGACGGCGGCTCAATTGTACGACTTTTCGACTCAATACAACCTCTTGTCTAAAAGCTAGTAACGTGGTAAGACAAAATAGAAAAAAGTTAGCATGGAAAGTTAATGAGCGAATAAGTACAAATGTTGTTTAACATACTATCTCTTATTGAGAAATCAAAAGTACAAAGTTCACTCCTCATCAGGAGGAGGTTCAGATACAACATAACCAGATTTTCCAGGAGAGGAAGTGGGGGATGTGTATGCACGCGCTACCGCTCGGACGCCTTGGTCTTCATCACCTTTTTCTTCTGACTGATCACCTTCTTATTCTTCTGATTGGTAGGAGGCTTCCCCAAATTTTGTGTAAGAAAACTCTTTATAACAAGAGAAGTCCCATTAAGAATGCTCTTCCTTTATCAGCTGCAACAACTTCAGTCACCCATTCACAACTCTGCTGAACTTGAACGTGCCTTGGGTCATCAAAAGCTTTTCCTTGCGCACCCTCGATTCAGAAAGATCTCGTTTCAGCTGCTCCAACCTGTCCGACATCGTCAATCAAGTTGTCCTTTGTAGCACTCAATTCATTCAGCGCCAGAAGAAGTTGTTGTTCTCCTATCCGCACACTCTTGGCATTGGAGTCAATGTCAGCCTTTAGCTGGTGACATTGGACGGTCCACTCAGGCTCCTTTCTGGCCTTCTCAGCATTCAGGGCTTGCACCTTAGCCTGCACTTTGGTTGCAGTCTCTTGAGCAAATCGTAAGTCACAATGGACAAGGTTCAGTTCCTCTTCGAATATGTCCCTCGCGGACATTGCCTCTACCAATTCAGACTCAAGTGTTTCCAAGAGACTCCCTTGAGCGTCCGACCTTGTCTTCTAGACCTTCTGATCAACAACCGATTGGGCAAACCTCTTGATAAGCACTCAAAACATTGATTTTTACGCCCCATTTAGCTTTTTATTAGTATCTAGTTGTGCTTAAAATTAATTAAATGTCTTTATTTGTTTCGAATTTGATTATTGTTATAATTTTTGCAAGAAATTGAGAAATGTGCAAAATTCGAGACAATTCTACCATAAATTTGTATGACCAGGAGAAATTGAAAAATTTGTGAAATCTACAAAAAAAAAATACGAAATTCGAGGCATTTGGGCTATGTTCATGGAAACATATGGCAGGTAAGATAAGAACTTCAAGTGTGAAACATGCAATCATAAAGACAAATAAAGCATCATCTCAAAGCATATTTCAATGATCAAATCAAAGAATATTCTATTACCATGAGTTTTGTCTAATGTATCTACCTCCAATTAGGATTATCTTGATGTATCTATCCCTAATTATGACTCCATTGATTTTATATGATATGATTTCTAGTATAATCAAGGGATTTGTAGGATTTTTCTCATTTCTAGCTTGGAGGAGAACACTCTAAATAGGCTCTCAAACTCTTGGAGAAAAAAAAACATCCAATACATCTAATAGTTCTAATTCTTTTCATACGTCATTCTATCTTCTTTTTAGCATAGCTTAAATTAATTTTCTTTATTTCATTGGAGCTTCGTTTAAGTTACATGTAAGTTTTTAGTTTTGAATTTTAATAAAAGTTAATATTTTTTATGCCTTAGTTATCTTTTAATTTAATTAGTTTACTTATCAACCTTTCTAGTTTCACTTTTAGATTATTTCATCACAATGACAATGGTAGGCTAACCTCCCCTCTCAATGAGAGGACATGAAACCTACTTGAGTGATGTAGAGATTTTTTAAGCACAAAAAATAATAAGACTTGTATTATTTATATTAATCCTAGATTTAACCAGTGAATCAAAGTTGTCAAATCGAAAGATGGACAACGAAGGATTATGCGTAATGAAGATATGGACTTGGAAACAAGAATTATATTTGTTTTTTGTAGTTATTCAATTTTACATAAATTATAACCATTCATTGAAAAATCGCCATCGAAAGAGACGTGGATTAATGATGGTTAATTAATTCATTTTATCATCGAAAGAGGTAAGTGAAATTCTATCTTAGAAATTTTTTCTCTTTTGAGCATTGGTTTTGAATTAAAACTTAAAGGAATTTGTGGAAGTGTTCAAAACAATATTTACAAAAATGTGTTAACTTAATCTCTAAAAAGCTAAGAGGTGGATTATCCAATCCTTGAGACATTTCTTTTAATTGTTAAATTTGTTTAGTAATTTTCATCATCAATTTTGAATCAAAGTTTGTTTAAAAAAAAAATCATTTTCTTTTCTCCAAATCTTATTTCCTTTTTCCCACCAATTCTTAATTTTATTTGATTTTCTAAAGTGTTTCTAAATTTTGAGCTTAAATCCTTTTAACTTGTTGAGTAGGACGATAACCCCTACGAACCACTTTATTTGTATTTTTCTTAGAATTTTGTAGGTAATTGATGAGAAGGCAACAAACATAAAAAAATTAAAAAAATTAAAAAAATTAAAAAAAAATGTTGATTTTGCTTGGAATTTTTGGCGACAAGAATTTCAAACAAATTACCTCCCTTCCTTAAGTTGCTCCTTCAGTGATTCAATTTCACGGAAAGCATCAGAGTATGACTTCTACAAGTGCGCAAAGACTCACTCCATGGTATAAACCATTTCACATGCAACCTCAACCTACGTCCCAGCAACAATGACTTGGTTCTGATATGACATCCCAAGGACGAGATATTTTTGCCCCTTCTCCATACGTTCTCCCAGCGTATCGCCTATTGGCATCGGAGCACAATTCGCTGGCCAATCATTCCACCTACTGATATGCTTCTTCGAGGCATAAGAAACATCAACCTTCCGGTGTCAGGCCTGGTTGCTCATCTTCAATACATCCAGAGCGAACAAACTTATCCGTGCATTCGGATGGAGGTTTTCAGGGACCGGAATCACTCCAGCACTGCCCTTCATTGTCACTGCATTGGGGCCTTTGTTCACCGCTTTCCCCTTACTTTAAATGATCGACTCTCTCTCACAAACTGACTCGAAAGTAGTAGATGGGGAAGAAGAAATAAAGTTATCTCTTGGACCCTTCACCACCTCAATATGGGGTTAAGATCAGGACGGAGGACAATACGGGCGATGCGGAGGAAACTTCTTGCTGTAGGGGTCACTATCAGAAGACTTCTCACCAAGCTAGGGGGACTTGCGATCCAAAGAGGGATTGTACTTAAAGCTCTTCAATGAGAAAGGACGAGTCAAACTCGCATCGGATGAAGCCTTCTTGCCCGCTCGTTACATCCTTAACTCCAACCATTTGCAGATATTCCTCCTTCAAGTCAGGAAGAGAAATAAGGGCTCTTGCCTGAGCATCCTGCCCCTCAAACATAACAACTTTCGCTCTAGTGGATGAATCAAGAACTTGCCCCACAACTTGGCGCCCTCTAAAAGGGCCAACCGGTCACTAGCAGGCTTGGTGGCAGCATGAGGCTTCTTGGAACGCATATTAAAAGAAAGTGCTTCATTCAGTTCCGCCCCCCCCCCCTTGACGGGCTCAAAATCTTAACCTTTGGAAGCTTCATTTTTTTCGAAAAGGCTCGCCTTCGGACTTTGCTTTGGAACTCTAAATAGAGTGGGAGCTTCATGCCAATGGGCCTACAGTCCATTGCACTTGATGTTAGAAGACTGAACAACATCCTTTACCTGCATTCAGAGCATGTCACGAAATTTATCTAAAGTTGCTTTCTCCTATGAAGAAAGAGGCGTAATCAAGAACTTCCTTACAGAAAACACAGACAACATTTCAATTTGTTATTAACACTGACAAAATCGAGAACAGAACTAAACTTACTCAGTTGCTGGAACTCTCGCTCGATCGGATGTCCAACAAACTCAAAATACTCCTAGGCTGCAGAGGCCATGAAACAATACTTCTGCCAGAACTTGAAGTCGTCAGGTAGATTGCCAAAACAGTCCAGGGACGTCAACATGCTCATTTATCCAAGGAGAAGTAAGCAGTTGAATCACCCTCGGAGACACTCGGACACCAGCGTCCTTCGCCCTAATTAGAATTACAATCACCGTCCTATACCCGTTCAACACTAGTTGAGCAGGTGCAATGCCGAGATAAGCTAAGAAGCTCCAAATTTCTTTGAGGACAAGAAAATGGACGCCTGATTGGAGCATACCTCGATGCAAGTAAATAAATCCCTCTGGAGGAGACAACGATGTCTGACCGGTGCCCAATGTGAACACTACCAGATCATCAGGGATTTCATATGTCACAAGAAGGCTTTCCAGATTCAAGTCAGAGAGTGACCTTTCCTCGAAGAACTTATGACCCTTAGCAAACAATTCATCTAAAAGTTGATTCTGGCCCACCATCAAAGAACGTACAAACTTTCGATCACGAAAGTTGGATAAAATCAAAAGCATGAAAAGCTAAATGATAAATTAGAGTCTCCAAGATCGAAGTGTAAAGAAAATAAACTCTGCAGAGATGGGGATTTATATAGAGAACGAAATTCCCACCTTTTCTCGAGCAGACACACGCCCTAGGGGTGGGCATCCTATCTCGCAATCCCGAACCCATCTCGATCACGTCCTGTCCCGTCCCGATTTTTTGGGTCCTTTTGGGATTGATCAAACTCATCCCGGTCTAGAGCGGGATGGGATCGGGATGAAGATTTTCAATCCCGCCTATCCCGTCCTGTCCCAAATTTATTTATTTAATAATAATAATTATTAATTTTAATGAAAATACTCTTCTAAATTAAAGTTTAGGATGTGTTGAAATTAAATCAATGTAAGATGAAATTATATATGAAATCTAAATGAATTGAATCATTAATTCTAAATGAAATTTAATATTTATTTGCCTTCCAAAATTTTTTAATATTTATTTATTTAATATCTATTATTATTTATGATGTAAGTTATATGTGTATAAATTTGACATTATTAATGTGTGAGTAATGTGAGATAAAACTCTTTTTGTTATTTTTTACTTGAGGACTATTTAGTACGTGCTTATCCCATTCCATCCCGTCCCGTCCCGATCTCATTTGAGATGGGATGAGGTTTATCCATTCCCGATCCCGAATGAACGGGATGGGTCCATCTCGTCCCATCCCGTCCCGTGCCCACCCCTAACACACCCATTTAATGAAGCGCACCGCTCAAGGAGACGATTCAGACTCAAACCAATCATGACCGCTCAGGTCCTCTACAAGATGACTTGATGGATTGATGAACTGGCCCACCAATTCGGGGGAAGTAGCTGATGATACACCAAACCATCATTTAATCCACACCATACGTGTGTCATGATGATCTCGTCAGTAGAGCAAAGTGGGCATGATTGCCCACCAAATCTAACAAGGCCCGAACAACATTAAGCCCAATTCGGCTGAATCCAGAAAGTTGGATCCAAATTGCAGCGCCCTATTAAGTTCACACGTCACATGGTAAAACCCAATACTCCTAAGGCCTAATCAAGCAAGTATCTAGAGGACCACCTAAGACGGGCGTGCCAACAACATATTGGTTTCGATTAGGAAACATATACCAGAATATAAGTCATGCATGAAAACTTCCTTGCATGGACAACACTCCAAAAGGGAAACATCTCCCGCAGATCTAGGAGCACAAGTCGTGTAGGGAAACTCTTTTACATGGACGACTCCCAACTAGAAAAAGATATTTAGCAAGATCTATTTCCCTAAACTATGCCACCAAAGGCCTAGCCGAATGAGGACTATCGCATTATAAATAAGACACATGTTTGACGAAGAAAGGTACGCTACAAAGCCCAATTTACCGCTTTAAGCCTTTCTCAACCTTGTTTAACTTTAGCATTGGAATGCCATTGGCCACCACAACGGTGGTCCTTATCTCACGTGCGTTATCTGTGCAGGTCTAGGTCAAAGAGAATAGGATTCAACTACATCAATAATAATAAATAAATAAACAATCAGAAAAATGTGATACTTTGGCTTAATTAAATATGTTTTAGAGAGTGATTGCAGAAATAAAATGCAAAAATTAACAACTTATATAACATACCCTACTAATGAAACAATTGGCTGGTGATAATTATAATCATTAATAAAAGAATCCTTGTTGGTAATGAAAGTGTAAAAGTAGGTTTTCTATTTGTGTAAGAAGGGTAAATATGTCTTTTAACTTTATGGATTAACATGGGTTAATAAAAGAGTCATTCTTAGTCATAAAATTAGGCACAAATTAGCCATTACATCAACTATAGTGTCTAAATGGTTTATTTTGTGAACAAGTAGGCCTTAAAAGTCATTTTCCGATGAAAGAATGACTCAGTGCATAGTTACCCTTGGTTTTTCTAACCTCAATATCAGGTTGCTTGAACTACACTCGATGTGGTGAACCAATGCAGGCTTGCAATTGAAGTTTTGTATAGATTAACCTCAATTCAATACCAAGGGTCCTACTTGCAAATTCTCAAACCAACCTTACTTTCACAATAGTCCACTTTTTGTACCAAGGTAAATTGCTTATAAATGCATTCTCTTGCAAAGTAGAGAGAGAAGGAAATTGACATAATCCAATAGATTGTGCGAGGGAGATTGAATTAGAGAAATAAATATTCAGTGAGATTTTATAGAGATATAGAGACTTAAGATCGTAAGAAGAATATATTGAAGTAGGGGTGCAATGGGTCATGCCATGTTGGTTACAATCTCATGTCAAAATGCCAAACCCATATACGCCATATACGGTTTGTCCAAGAGGGACCAACCTAACACGATCCATTTTTAACAAACTGATATTTTATAAGCCATTTTGATAAGCTCGACATGTTTTAAGTTAAATACAAGTGTTTACACACTTATAAGCCAATTTGCACAAATGAATCTGCGTAAATTCGATAAAAAAACCAACAATTAATTGGTGCAAAATACAACTCTTAGTAAACTTTGATTTGGAGTAAAGATAACTATGAATCGATGTAATATATAGCTCCAAATTAAGAGATATAGATATTGAAGACTCATAATTAGGAACGAGACATTGGAGTGCGAGTTATAGAAATGAGGGGAAAGATATAGAGTTGAGAAAACTAACAACCCAAATGGAAGCTTCCATTGAAGAGTACGAGGGTGGTGGGAATATTTGGTCAAAATAAATTGACCTTACGTAGGTTATAGGGGTCATGATCAAACTAGGGTGGTGATTTGTGACTTGACACAATACGACATGACTTGTTCCATGGTGTTTGGGTTTGACATAATGCGTGACTCAAAAATAAAATAGCCTTTACTATTTATTTGTATGAGTAAATCCCTTAAAATATAATTAATTTAAGTGGTAAGAGTCGCTTCAAATTGGTTGGTGATAGCCATGGTTACAAGGAGGGTTTAGTTTGGGTTTACTCGCGATTCCTGATAAGCTCACCAATTTGTAGCTTTTAGGATTTTTTTTTTGTCCTATCACAATAGTAGAAGTTCCTTTTTCTTTGTTTAATATACTCAATGTGAGACAAATAATTAGGAAACCTTGTACTTTTTTCAATAGTGGCATCTCATTTTCTTGCTTCTGTAGATGACCAGTGGTAAATTTTTACAATGTTATGCACAACTTTGTATAATATTTGGTTCTCAGTTTGAGTTCGAGTCTGATTCTTAACACTAGGAATCAGACCTGAATTAAAACCGAACAGAGACCTTCTAATCGGTTCTAGACCCTAGCCATTAGGGTCAGGTTCGTGTAGGTAGCTATTTGTTTGGAACTTTGGGCTAAATTGTCACGCCTAGTCGGTGACCTGGTTGAACTAGACTAGCTAACAGTGTCAAGTCATGTTTGGGTTTGAGTTTTTTTAGACATTTATATTAAGGAGTTGCTATGTGTATCCGACTATTTGGCTCGATGCCTTCAACTTTATCTTTTATATTTAGATTTTAAAAATTGCTTTGTGTACCCAACCACATTATATTTATCCTAAACAAAAAAAAATCGAGAAAAGAAAATTACTCATGTTGTTGATCGTGGACTTTGTATGAAGATATTTTAATATAAAATTTTGGATGTAGGATTTTTTTAAGGTTTTAAATGCAAATTTTTTAATACGATATAATAATTGCAATAATGTTGAAAATTTATGTATTAATTTCTATTTTTAAATTGATTAAATTTAATATGTATTGGTTTTGTCAACCACTCCATAGTTAATACGTATTGATTACTATTATTCTTTCATTCAAATGTTAATTAAAGCTCATAAACGAGAAAATTTCACTATCAAATGATTTTATTAATAAAAGATAATTAGTCGGTGCTACATATGTTATGTTGGTGCAACAAAGTTAAAACATTCCAAATTACCGATGTAACAAAGAATTAGTGCAACGGAGCCAAATACTCGAATACATTAGTGGTTTGTGTTGGGCTGTACCCAGAAAGTGCCCACACTAGGATTTGGGCGGTGCACGTATAAACTTCCATAATACTTTTCTTTTGTCTCAAGACAGCCAAGGCGCTCCGCAAAATATAACTCAGACGGACCAAACTCTGATCTCGAAGTTACCTAAAACCACCAAAAGAGGGAGCAAGAGAAATACAGAGAAGAAGAAGAAGGAAGCAAAAATGGAGAGATTACAGAGGATATTCGCCGGAGCAGGAGGAATGGGGCACCCACCACCGGATTCTCCACTACTCGATTCATCCGAGCAAGTCTACATCTCCTCACTCGCCCTTCTCAAGATGCTCAAGCACGGTATCCAATTCACCACTTCTCATCTCAACTTTGATTTTGTTTGTTTTCTTCAGAAAATTTACTGAATTACGGTTTATTTGTGTGTGTGTCTGTCTTCGAATCAACAGGAAGGGCTGGGGTTCCAATGGAAGTGATGGGTCTGATGTTGGGAGATTTCGTTGATGAGTACACCGTCCGTGTCGTCGATGTGTTCGCGATGCCCCAGAGTGGGACTGGTGTGAGTGTTGAAGCTGTGGATCATGTGTTCCAGACCAACATGCTTGATATGCTCAAACAGACTGGCAGGTTTGGCCCTTCTTGTCTAAATCTTGATTTTAATTGTTTGCGAAGCAATTGTGATTAAGTTGGTAGCTAATTCTGCATATAGGGAAAGCCTTGAGTATTCAATTTTGAATTATACTTTGTCCATCAAGAGATACAATCTTGTTTATATCAAATGGAATCACCTAGAGGTTAGTAAAGGCAAAGCTCATGCTTTTGGAGAATCTACTTGAAGTTCTCAAGGACTTTGATGTCTTATATAGGTCTTCTCATTTTTTCTCCTAAAGGTAAAAGCATTAAGGCCATCCAAATGAGCAAACAGGTTCTCAAAGAAAATTCTCCTGAAATAGGGAAGGCGAGACACCAAATCCTAGAGTAAATAAGACCTCCATGATTACCAAGTCAGATGTATTATCATTAAAAAATCTATTATTCCGTTCCAAACTATCCAACTGCAAAAGGAATTAACTACCTTAAAGTGTCCCCTTTTGGAAAAAGATGATTCATTGTCTTCCAAATTCTTAGCAATGGTTCCATGGAGTAGGGCATTATCCAAGTTATACTGAACAACCGTAAGAAATGAATCCATACCATATTAACCCAACCACAATGGAGAAGAAGGTGAACCGAAGTAGTTCGCAAAAGATACATCCCACCTCAACATCCATACCCCTATGAATTGGCTTAACCTTGGATAGGAGCCTATTGCACACTATCGTCCACATAAAATTGACACTCTTAACCGTAACCCCTCTTTTCCGTACTAGCTTCAGTGGGAAATTATGAAATGCACCTTCAGGTAATTGATCCATAGTCAATCTTGAGAAAATGTTGCAACTGATAAACCTTTTTCCCTGTCATCCATCCACAACCACTTATCACTATCTTGTCCCAAGGATACACTGACCAACACAGTAGAAATAGTAAGAAATTCATCCATCTCACCAACTGAGAGAGCACTCCTACGAAGGTGAAAATCCCAATGCAGTGACCCATTAGATGTAACAAAGTGGAGTGTTTTTGGCCACAGCTCCTCAACTTGCCCCAAGAATAAACCCAGCAAGAAAGGGACTGTGAAAGCTTTCAAAGCAGCCAACGCGGAGAAGCCAGGGTCAAGCAAGAATGTGGAGGAGGAAGGTTGGGAGATAGCTAAGGGAAAGCACACTTTCAGAAGTAAGCACAGCCAAGAGGCTAGGGGGGAGAATAGCACCAATGATATTGATAGCACTGAACAGCTAGACAAGGGGGAGCATAGACCAGGGGAGGAATAAGTAAAAAGTGTAACTCAAACTCAAGTAAGTGAGGCTAGGAGTGCTAGTATAGCTCCATCTCGTGAGGAGAGAAACAAACAAACTACTCAGGTAGCTCAGAGTCACTCAAGTAGTTTGATAAAAGAGAGAGGGGAACCCCATGCTAAGGAGCAGCCTCGACATACCGAAACAACATGGTGGGATTCGCATCCCGGGTATTTGCATGCCAAATTTAGTTACCTTACTCTCCTTCATATCACATAAAGCGAAAAAGCCTTGAAAATTCATCTTTGAAAGCTACTTTCACCACCCAAACACCTTGCCAAAACTAATTCTTATCACCTCTACCTGACACCACTTCAACCCCTTGGACAAACTAATCCTTGTAATTAGAGATTGTTCTCCGTGTATTTTCGTACCATATGACGTCATTGGATCCCTAGAAAGCCACCATGTGGCTGAATAATCATACTTGGCTATAATAATATCTTTCCATAAACATTCCCTTTCCGTGCCATAACTCCAACAGTGCCTTATTAACAATTGTAGAGGTTCAATACCCAAACCACTAACTCCTAGATTTAGCGCATGAAAGCCTTTGTCTTCCTTCCTACCTCACAAAAAAGGTTCCTAAGCATCTTCACGATATGATTAGCAATGAAGATAAGCATATGGAATGACATATAATATATAGGCATATTTGTCAATGCGCTCCTGATGAGCACTAGCCTACCACCCTTCGACACTAGTTTGGCTTTCCAAATAATAAGTATCTTCCCGATCATCTCCACCACTGGATCCCAGAAATGTGTACTATTTTTAGTCCCCAACGGAAGTCCTAAATGTGTAGTCAACAACTCCCCTACCTAACAACCCGGTAATCCTACATTCCTGCCCCCATCACACTATTAGCTCTATCACCAATACCATAAACCACACTTTTTGCAAAGTTGATCTTCAAATTTAAACAAGCCTAAAAATTAGCAAGATATACTTCAAATTCTCCACCAGAGTCGTATCATTTTCCAGAAAAATCAAAGTGTAATTCGCAAACCGAAGTTGAGCTATCCTAGATCCAACGTGAGAAACTTGAACACCAGATAATAAGACTGTCTCCAAAACCTTAACTATCAATCCATTAAGTACTAAACTACAATCGTGAATAAAAACGGAGAAATAGGATCATCCTGCCGAAGACCCCTAGAGAACAGGAAGTGAACAGTCGCCATGCATGTGTTGACCTACCTCATCCACCTTTCCCCAACACCAACCAACACCAAGAAGTTGGTGAACAGTCGCCATGCATGTGTTGACCTACCTCATCCACCTTTCCCCAAATCCCATCTTACTCATAGACGACAACAAAACTCCAATTCATGATCATACGCTTTCTCAAAATCAATCTTACACAACAACCCTGGCTCTCTACTTCATAACCTCGAGTTTACCGACTTGTTAGCCACCATTACTTCATCTAGGATAGGATCTGTCTATACTTCACAAAAGCCCCTTGGTTGGTCCCAATGTGTAGAATTCAAGCATGTCTTCAACCGCCGAGCCACAACCTTAAGAATGATTTTGTGAATCCCGCCCACTAGACTAATAGGTCTAAAGTCTCTAATAGAACCCACTCATTTCTTCTGAATTAAAATGATAAAAGAAGTATTCAATCTCCAATCTAAAAAAAAGTAATTTAGAGGTCACTCACTACCGCCATCACATTGCCTTCTATAAATTTCCAACATTTCTTCAAGAAACCTAAAGGAATACCATCAGGGCCCGACGCCTTATCACTCCCACAACTTCAGACTGCCTTTTGAATCTCTTAAACACTAAAGTCTCGATCAGGTCTCTCCATATTCTCAACCAAATTAGTATCAATTTCCAATTCTAGTGTCCGATCCCTAGGATCTTGGAATTGCTGCTCGAAAAAAGGACAATATATGGTTGTGAATAGTGGGTTTGTCATCTACAATAACCCCATCAATCAACATCCTATACAAGTCATTCATCTTCCTAACAAGTGCAGCAAAATCATGAAATAACTTGGTATTACTATCACCTTCCAACAACCACTTAACTCTAGATTTCTTTCTCCATCTCGCCTTGTCTTTCCAAATTAACTTTTCTACTTCAATTTTCTTTGAGGCTCTCAATTGAATCTCTTCCACTGATGAAGTCAAGCATTCCTCCTTCCTATCTAGAGCAACAATCTCCTTCATAATTGTACTCACTCGACCTACTGTCCGTAACTTCCTTTGTTTGCATTAGTCCTTCATCTTGTCCATAATGTATTCGAGTTTGGACCAAAATCTGTAACTAGCCGATCTCTCACCAACACCACATTCTGATCATCACTGATTAATCAAGGGGGCTAATTCGGGATCCTCAAACCACCCAACATCAAAATGAAACGGGGATTTCCTCGGACAACTAATTCTTGCCTTCAAGAGAATAGGTGTATGGTTTGACCCCACCCCAGGAAGAGCATCAACAATCACATTACCCCAATGATCCTCCCATTCACCATTAACCAAGAACTTTCAAGCTTACGCAATACTGGAACCATCTGATTGTTGGTCCACGTATAATCAACACCGCGTAAAGGCAAATCTACGAGATCATACTCATCCACAAACTCCAAAAAAATCCTGCTAATTATCCCTTTATTATTCATCTCTTCAATAAACCTAACAACATTAAAATCTCCCTCAATCATCATCATCCACGGAAGCTGTCACAATCCACCCACGTCATTAAGCTCCTACAAATGTTGATGACATAATCTTCTGTCATTCGGACCAACACCTGGAGCTACCTATCTAAAAGCACCCCTCCTGCTTCTGTACAACAAGGCTAACGAAAATGCCCCATCCAAATCATCCTCTACATCAACCATTGATTATCCCACAAAGCTAGAATACCCCCCATCTACCAAGTGTTGGAAGAAGCTTTTACCCCACACCCCTCTTAGACCATAAACTCCTAATCATATTCGGTTCTGACTATTGAAAAATTGTCTCAATAAAAACACTATTGCTGCTTCCATCTACACTACATAGATTTCACTATAGATTTTATCTTTGCTCTTCAACCTTCAAACATTCCAGGAAAACACTTTTAAACTCATAATACAAGCTAAATCCATTCACCAATACAATGCAGAAGCATTCACCAATACAATGCAGAAGCATTCTGTAACCTTCAGGCATCTTACAAAATAGTTACCAACTTCATAACCAATCTTATTATTTCCCCCCTCTTCGTCAAACGAATCAGAAACCATGTCATCCATACTTGCCACTGGCCCCAATACACGTTCGTCATTCCTACCTGCCCACTACACCTTGAACATCCAATCCAACTATTGCCTCAACAATCTTTTCTTTACTGTTAAATTCAGCCCAAGCGCATATGCCATAGCCTCAATTTTCTTAAGTTTCTCACTGCCTATTCGAGATCGTTCATGAGTTGCACCACATTGCACATGTTTTGCACCTCCAACATTGTTCTCCTGCAACATATCCAGACCTCGCTCAACCAAGATTCCACAGCTTTTGGAGAAGATGAGACATGAGTGATTGAGAGACTTGAACTTTTATCGCTCCCATTTCTTGTTATTAGCTTGGACTGCTTGGTATTTCGAAAGGATGAGAACGAACCTGCCTTGTGGGAAAATCCAGAATCGGACCTCTCCATTAGCTCCAGTTGGGCTTTACACCATTCTGTAATATTGCTTAAATTTTTGCTCATACATGTTGCTTATAAGCTTCCTTGTTGACTTGGGTTCTGCAAGAACCTTGCCCTCTCTTGGACCTTAATCCCGCTTACTACTCACTGAATTCTTGGATCCTCCAAAGCCACCAACCATACATCATTTTTATTCCTTACCTTTTTGACAACTTTTACCACAATTATGCCATGGTTAACACTACCAATCAAAGAGCCCAGGAGTTATATTCCTATCTCACCCTTGTGTTATATTGCCATCATGATTTTCTCCTTGATTTTTATCAAGATTTACTTTATGATTTTCACCAAGATATTCCTTTTCCTGTATGGTAACTTTTGGGTTTTTTAAAAGCATAACTCATCCCCTTCCTTCCCCTTGTAGTACATGCCTAAAATAGTTGTCAACTAATACCATTTAACATTGCTTATTCTTGTATGGTATCTACTCTTGAAGCATATGTCACTTCTTTCTTTCTCTAAATGGCACGTGTTTATATTAGTTGTCCCATCAATAATATCACCTTCCTCTTCCCTAAATTGACACCCCATTATTAGCTGTCAACTCTGAGTTTGTTGACCCGTTTTTATTTGCCACCTTGGCTTTCCCCTCTAGTAAAACAACACCACATGTTGTTTCAGCTTCCACATCCACCTCCACATAACCCCTATGTCACGTTGGATCTTCTTCTCCATTTCATTCTATGCACTGACATGGTTGGCCTCTCCCACCCTTGCATATTTTTTCCTACCATTGAACCCCATGCTCTACATGCACAATCCCAAAATCCCATTTACCAACCCAAGGCTCACTCTCTTCCACTGGAAACAAATGGACGACAAATCAATCTTCACCCATTCTCCACCATCACTAGCAGACCTACCCAAAAATTCCCCTGCTTCCGTACCGCAAACTTCTTGAAGAAACTCTAAAAAAATACCGCCCTTAGTGCACCCCATCTCATCATTCTTCTTACTATTCGAAACCCCCCACTAGACTCCTATTCGAAACCTCTATTCCAACCTTATTCTTACCTTGCAACTGAAAAACAAGGTTCCCCATGACTCTTGGAATCAATCACCTTCCTGATCACTTCCCAGAAAGCCAACCTGCCCTCACCCTTCCTCCCCGCTGGAATAAAAATCACCTTAGAACGATTACCCCACTATGCCTAATTCCTAAGATAACACCCATTGTGATTCTCTTTCTTTTCAACTATAATCCAAGAATCCGAACCTCTCCATTTCCATCATCTTGCCAAACTGTCCCCGCCTCCAACTTTACACAATCTCCACCAACCACTCCGCGCCCCATCGATCCATACAAACCATTGAATTCAGTCTTAATACTCTTGACTTCAATCCAACTTGATGCATGAATCACTTCCACTGAAAACAACTTACCTTCAATCTAATGTTCTCCATTCTAAGGTTCATATGATGATGTTAGAATATTGAGCAAGCACTCGACATCTTCATACTTAGATCCTCAAAACTTTCGCATCCAGTTTTTAAATTTGTTATGAGTATGTTATGGCAAGTTAATAATGAAAGTAACAATATTTGTCTAACTAAAGAAGTAATTTGTAATCAGGAAAATAAATCGAAAATCTGTATGGGTCTATCCATATATTGCTGAGCTTTTAGGTTGACAATGCTCGTGATGAACACCCACTCATGTCTTGTTAGTGTAGTCAAGGCGTTGAGGTGAGGACGAAGCGAGGACCCCTCACCGCTTTAAGCAAAAAGTGAGGGAAGCAAGCGCGTTATTGAAGTGAAGTGAGCTGGGAAAAAATATTAATATAAACCTAATTGCCAACTCAAGCTAACTTATGTTGGACTATTGGATATCTTAGACCCTCATGTCACGCTCTTACTTGTAGAGATTGAAAATGGCTTCGAGTTCATAACACGCTTAATATATAAGTCTCAAAATGTTAAATGAAGTTTCTCCAATGTTTGGTAACTTGGTTCGATAATGACTCTCTCTTATACTACCGATTATAGGCCTACTTACCTGCCTCTGTCTATTTTTGAGGTTCTTAGATCTAGAAAAATTAGCCAACAATAGGTTGGGCGGGGATCGAACACCCTGACTTGTGATACCATTGGTCATAGTCTTGGTCGGTTGGAAATAGTGTGGGTGTCAAAAGAGTGCAGATCCACAATTATTGAGATTTGGGGTGTCACAAAATTTTCCTATGGGTGATTTTTATTACAAGGAAGAACCTTAAGTATTTTTACTAGCTTGTATAGGCTCCAAGATATTATGTTTAAAAAAAAATAAAAATAAATCAGGTTTTACTATATTTCTCACTGCAACAAATTAGATCTTGTATAACTCTATTAAAAACAAGTCATCTTATTTGATCCTGTTACATTATACTGTTTGCAGGCCGGAGATGGTAGTGGGATGGTACCATTCACATCCTGGATTTGGTTGTTGGCTTTCAGGAGTGGATATTAACACACAACAGGTATGTTCACTTGCTTTTTGGGAGATGGCATTCCTCATCTTTGTGTATTACTTTCGCTTTGAATCTACTTAGCATTTATGATTGTCAAGGGAACAATTAAGGGTTTCGTAGCTTTTCAACCTCTTCCCTTCAAAATCCTTCACGCTTGGACCTTGAACTTCAATGCAAATAACTGAGTGTTCTGTTCATTCTCCCTATGGCCCGTGTCTGTGATAATTATCTTTTGCCATGACAAAAACTATTAATTCACTTTCTCCTCTTAACCTACATGCCACTAAAGTATACCGTGGTCCAGGTTCATGTAGTAATCCTTCCTTTTACGGGTTCACATAACTCTTATTGACGTTGAACAAATACAAGTTATTTTGTTCTCTTGACTGAGTCAGGTCCATTCACAAGTGAAACTTTATATAGGTCAATGGGGGCAGTGTCATTTAATTCAACTTGGTATTCAATCCTATTGAAATTTCTTGGTGTACTTAACTTAATTGTCTTCTGCAGAGTTTTGAAGCACTCAATCAAAGAGCTGTTGCAGTGGTGGTGGACCCGATTCAAAGTGTCAAAGGGAAGGTGGTGATTGATGCTTTCCGCTTAATCAACCCACAGACCATGATGCTTGGCCAGGAGCCACGCCAGACAACATCCAACCTAGGGCATCTCAACAAACCATCGATTCAAGTGAGTGTCAAGTGGTAACTTGATTTCTTCTTGGAGAAAATATTCTACAACTTTTTCCTTGCATGTGGCTTCTTTTGCAGGCCTTGATCCATGGGTTGAACAGGCACTACTACTCTATAGCCATCAATTATAGGAAGAATGAACTCGAGGAAAAAATGCTACTGAACCTGCACAAGAAGAAGTGGACCGATGGATTAACACTACAAAAATTTGATGCTCATTCCAAAACAAACGAGGAGACTGTTCAGGTAATGGAATTGGTTTTTGGCACAAGCTTTTATTGTTTTATTGTTTTGTTGTTTTTGGCGCTTGAGGCGTGGAGCGTGATAGGCATCATGGTGGCAACTTGAAGTGTTGATCATCATTTTCATGGGTTGTTGTACCCAAGATTAAATATGAAATTAACAAATTAGAACTTTTAAGTCTCACTCTGTTGACTTCAATAGATTGTCAAACGAAGCCTGCTAGATAATTCAGTAGGCTGTCAAATGACTAACTAGCATAACAAAGGTTTTTGGTACATCTTCCATATAAACACGGGTTATTTACATTTTGGGATGATTATATATTGGTTCTTGACCATTTGTTCAACGACGCTAACCAAGGTCAGATGTCTCAATTTGAAAATTTACTGAATGTGGGACGTCTAAACAAACCGTCAAGGCTCAATTTCATACAATGCAAAACTTTCGTACCCATATGCATAATTATGCGTACCCAAAATGTAAATAACCCTTTAAATACAAAGTAGTAATCTATTACTGTACAGAAATGGAAGGGCTCGGGATTGCACCCCCCCACAAAATTTGATTGATATTTATTTCAAACGAATGTTGCCAACTCAAACCTTAAAAGGTCTTAGCCCATGGGGTCAATTAGATATTTTTTTCTTGACCTGAATGACAACCAGCATTGAGAATACATAAACTTCAGCTGAATCCTTTGGTTATTACTTATTAGCAAGGATTGTGATTTTGTTTTTGGAAGATAATTTAGGTACGCTGATTTTAAGAAATATTTCGTTGTATATAGGAAAAATGTAAAAATTTCGATTATAAATTTGAAGTCATCAATATAATTTAAACATTTAAAACTCTGACATACTACATAAAGAGTTTCAAATGACTCGTAATATTGTAAAAACTACATATTGCATAAGAGTCAGTTATAAAACTAAGATTATAACAAGTTAAAATGTACGAAATTGAGATTAAGTTAAAATGTACGAAAATTGAGATTGACTTGATTTAAGAAATAAAATATTTCGGATTTTGAAAGAAATTTCGATAACTAAAAAAAAAAAAAATTTCGTGAAATTTCGACATTTTTCGAGAAATCATATTCCTTGCTTATTAGAGATATCAAGACTACTCTGTGGCAGTGGGGATACAGATTGCAAATATTAACAGATTTAACTTTTCAGATCTGTATCTTTAATAGCATCATCAATGTGTATCTCATTTTAGCCTCTCTATGAGTTATCTCTCACTC